>OU426983.1:34992417-36232833 GCA_911387785.2 Aelia acuminata
TACTGGATAATTAACAAGTGAAAAATTACTAAATGCCAAGAGACCAAATTGTAGGATTCATATTCATTTCTTTACTAGAAATAAACTTAGAACTATTAAAATATTAAAATATTACTATAACTATTAAACTATTAAACTAAACGATAACAGTACTTAACTATAAATACTAAACTATAAATATTAAACTATAAATTATTAAAATAAACTAAATAAATATATGTTCCTGCCTTTTCATAATTTAAATTTATATCAATTTTATCCATTTTTATTGAATATTATATGGGTATCTTTTACTACTCTTAAAATTATATTAGGACAGATTGATCGTTTTAGCATTATTAGAATTATATTAATTTAGACCTTAAAAACTTAAGATTTTATTATTAGATAATATATTTTACTATTAGATATTACAAATCTTAATTCGTTCACATTTATAGTTTTAATACCTATCACGTTTATAATTTAGAAATAGATATTTCGTATTTGCACATCTCTTTAATTATTATGAATTTCTTTTGCTTTAGTTTAGTTTATAATATATTTTAT
Source organism: Aelia acuminata (assembly GCA_911387785.2). NCBI lineage: Eukaryota > Metazoa > Arthropoda > Insecta > Hemiptera > Pentatomidae > Aelia > Aelia acuminata. The sequence continues at coordinate 34,992,967 of OU426983.1, forward strand.
TGTCAAAACGATAAGAATAAATACATTATATCTGTTAATTAAGTTAGTTCCAAATTAAATTAAAGTAAATTGTTTAATAAGGAAATATAAAATATATTAATTGATACCAATACTGTACTAAGAACATCTCAGTTTGCAAGAGAAATTATTTTTTCAATGGTTGTAGGAAAATTAAATAGATTCCAAGAAGGTAATATTTGAGATAGATAACTTTATTGGAAGAGAAAGAATTTTTCAATATTTTATAAATATTTCTGTCTCATTTTTTTTTAAAATCACTATGATCTCGTGAGGTTTATATAAGAAATATATTAACAGAAATGTCAGTCCATAAATGGTCATATAGACATTAAATTAGATTAAAACTTTGAGAATAATCCTTTATTTTGAAAAAAAAACAAAAATATTTCACTTATTTAAATATTTAATGCTTATAATATTAGGTGAGACCTAATGATTTCAACTACACTGTGGTAGTCGGAAACATGCATCTTTGGAAATTATTTACAAATCCCTTACCTCCAGCTCCAATAATTACTGTTGAAACTATCACTTGATTGTAGGTCCGGAATCATATATATATATATATATATATATATATATATATGTGTGTGTTCTAGGACCAAGGAGTACATAGAGCCTTACATAAATTTTAGTTATGGAGCATTGCGAATTTCAAACAGAGCAGCCTCAAATTTTGAAGTACATAGTTCGTATCAATTTGTCATTTTATCTGTCACTTAATTACCCATTTAGTTTTTCATTTCATAAAAGGGTAGTTAATGTCAAAAAGAATAAAACCACTTCATTAAAACTAGATTGAAAAAAAAACCTTAATTTAAAAATCTTCTCTATCTTTATAATAATACAACAGATTATTATTATAGTTCAACTATTATTGTATCATATAATCAAAATAGATTTACATCCTCAAACTCCGGCAATTAACGGGTAGTTTTAAAATGGGTCAGTTTTAGCAAACTTCTAATGGCTTATAATTTTAATATAGGCAACTATTTATCTAGAAAATTATGAAAAGAACATGGACTACTCAGTTGAATAAAGTTCCCCATAATCGTTCTATTGTATTAGGCGAATTTTAAGTAAGTGTTCATTAAATTGCGGTTAGGTCATTATACATAATGATGATAACTTTTCACCGCCTGCAATAGAGTCGGAAAAGTAGCCATGATTAGATTGAATAAATTATCTCAGGCCAATCAAAATCACCTCATTAATTTACCAGTAGTTCATTATCTTATTAATGAACAGTATTACACCTCAGCTTTAGCTGAATGACGCTAATAAAATCATCTAAAGGATTTATTTCACGAATCCCTCTTTATATTTTATAGTTATATATTATTTCTCAAGGCCTTTTTTTTCTTTTTCGGAAAGCCATAACTTCCTTAATACTTCATCAAATTTCATGAATGTGGCGTCATTTTAAAGCTTTCCCTAACCGCTACTCCAAAAAAATATACAATTCATTAATCTCGCCTTCGATTGCAGGTTATAACGGCTAAAGCCTTTTTGCGAGAAAATAAAATAGTCGTAAATGTTTCTAAATGGTACCAATCTTTTCAGGTTTTCAAGGAGAAAGCGAGTTGTAAGCGAAAAACTACAATTCTCAGCGAAAATGTTCGCAGGACTTTTTCGAAGGTCTAATTTTTACTTTCACTTACCTATATATGAAATATATAGTAAGTGGAAGTATTGCGATCGTGAAAAATTTCGACTTCCGGTTTTCAACGGAAATACACGTTTTGGGGTCTCATGAGTCGAAATAACCAAGTCCCGCGAAATGGTCTGTGTGTGTGTCTGTGTGTCTGTGTGTCTGTGTGTGTGTGTGTGTGAACAGACTAGCTCAAAAACTATAAACCGTGCGAACCTGAAATTGGATATTTAGAGTATGTATATGCCCGCGATGTGACAGCGAAAATTTCATCAAAATTGCTCAAAGGGAGGGGGTACTTTATTTAATAACTTTTTACGTTTTATTCGATTTTCTTAAAAACGGCTCTAACGATTTTGATTAAACTGAGTGTTTGATCGGTTTATATGCCCAAAATATGTCTGTAAAAATTTCATCAAAATTGATCAACCGGAGGGGGGACTTTACTTAATAAATTTTGTATCATTTTCACGTGTTTTTTTTTATTTACTCAGAAACGGCTTTCACGATTTTGATCAAACTGGATATTTGATGTATGTATATGCCAAAGATGTGATAGCCAATATTTCATCAAAATTGTTCAACCGGAGGGGGGACTTTACTTAATAAATTTTGTATCATTTTCACGTGTTTTTTTTATTTACTCAAAAACGGTTTTCACGAATTTGATCAAACTGGTTATTTGATGTATGTATATGCCAAAGATGTGATAGCCAAAATTTCATCAAGATTGATCAACCGAAGCGGACACTTTATTTCATAACTTTTTTTCTAATTTTTAGATTATCTCAAAAACGGCTTTAACGATTTTGATCAAACTGGGTATTTGATGTATGTATATGCCAAAGATGTGATAGCCAACATTTCATCAAAATTGATCAACCGCAGGGGGGACTTTACTTAATAAATTTTGTATCATTTTCACGTGTTTTTTTTATTTACTCAAAAACAGTTTTCACGAATTTGATCAAACTGGTTATTTGATGTATGTATATGCCAAAGATGTGATAGCCAAAATTTCATCAAGATTGATCAACCGGAGGGGGGACTTTACTTAATAAATTTTGTATCATTTTCACGTGTTTTTTTTATTTACTCAAAAACGGTTTTAACGATTTTGATCAAACTTGGTATTTGATGTATTTATATGCCCGAGATATGACTGTAAAAATTTCATCAAAATTGATTAACAGGAGGAGGGACTTTACTTAATAGATTTTGTCCAATTTTCACCTTTTTGATCGATTATCTCAAAAACGGCTTTAACGATTTTTATCAAATTCGTCATGTTTAATGAAAATTAGTTTTTATTTAATATCAGGTAAGCTATATCATTATTAAAATGTTTTGAGGGGGCTGAAATGGGGAAGGGGCCTTTTTTGTTTTTCTATAAAGTACCTTTGTTTTAGTTTATATTGAGAAATTAACTGTCTCTCATCACGCCTAAAAATAAGAAAGGGCTAAATATGATATATGAAGAAAATCAAGTAAACATATACAGGAGAAAAAAGAAAAATATTCCGTCAACTCATAAAACACCTTGAGCTCACGCATGCGCCGTACGCCTTTAATGACAAACCAATGCGTTATAATTAAAGCTGTTCTGTTCATTTGAGAAGTGGCAATTAACAAAACGCATTAATTTCTAATCTAAATAAGTTGGTAAGTGAGAGTTGTGTGTTGCGCGCACGCACCAGATTTTTTCAGTATGTCGAGACGAACATTTTTGGTTATATGTATACACTTTTCCAATTATCGCCGTCATTTGCGAGTTACAAGCAAAAACATGCGATTTCAGTCAATATTATCAGCGCACTCGCTTTCCGCGAAACCAATATGTGTATTTACATGAGTATGTTGCGTTTTCCAGGGAGCGCTCCTTCAGTGACATCTGTGTTTGTGTAAAAAAAAACCCACCAACAAACAATAACAGATGGCCTTATCGTAACTTCAAATATAGTGTTAAAAAGGTCCTGTAAACACGTAAATACAATGTAATTATGTAAATACCTTAAACTTATGTTTCAAAAAATAAATTATCCACAATTTAAACACATCTATTCTTTACTTCAACCCTCGCCTATCCCCATGACGCACTATACGATACTTACGGTACGATACGGTATATACTTTAATTAAGTGGGATGTTTAAGTAGGTTAGAATGTGAATGCTTCGCACGGGTCAGCTAGTATTAATTTATAATTATTATGACTCACGAAGAAAAAAAATAAAATGATCAGATACATCTTTAGTTTATTTTCTTAATGTATCAAATTTTTAAAAGTATTTAAGTATTTATTTTTTTATTGGATTTTTTATTTTATTATTTTTTTTTTTTTTTTTTTTTTTATTTTATTTAATGGACTACATCTATTTCGACGTAATACTTTGTTAACCCGGCGTTAGTCACGTCCCTCCGTGAGACACCGTTGGTCGTTCGTGAGCAATTCCCTCACACCTCAGTTTTTGGCAATTTTATTATTTTTCAGCTGCATTCTTCACCATATTTTTTTTTCTTTAGATTATGAATAGAACAATTTAGAATATGTTTATCATTAAATTATTAATCTATTTAAGGTATTTTCATCAGTGCAAATGCCTTTATTATAATTTATTTATTGGAGTGGAATGAATTGATGAGAGTAAACAAGAATAAAATGCATTATTAACTTATAGAAAGTTTTAGACCTTCTCTGAGACATATCAAAAAATACACAAAAAATTGAAGAAACATAATACCAAATTTGAAAAAAGACTACCCTGGTATAGAAACAAAATGTAAACAAACGAAAATTCTTGGAAACAGTAATCTCTCACTTCAGTAATAAACTGTATTCTTAAAAGGTTTAAGCCAAATTCAATTTTTTTTTTTTTTTTTTTTTTTTTTTTTTTTTTTTTTTTTTTTTTTTTTTTTTTTTTTTTTAGGACCGGCCAGCGTGGCTCCGTTCTGTCACCCCGATTTCTAAATGTTTTATAGGGGCTTTGCGCGGCAATATTTTCTTTGAAAAAAGTACAAATGACAAATATAAAATATATCATTATTAAATAAAAAGAATTAAGCGAAATCCTCAAGATTTTCGGCAAGTGTGATGGAAATGCTCACGATGCGATCAACGCCGGGTTAAGGCGAACTAAAGTTCGCTTACATTACAACAGCACGCAGTTGAGAGCATGCCACAACATTCTTTTGATCCTTTGTTGTTTGACATCTGAAATATTCATATCCTGAAGTTTGCCTAGCTTTATCATCGGAATTCTAGTTGTTGCAAGAGAAAGATCTGCGACAGTCGCTCAGAACAAACAAACAACTGAAACTCGTTTATTAAGAACTTTGGGGAGGTCCCTTTGTTTCAAGTAAGAGTTTCGAAACTCTGTATGTAGATTTCTCATCTTGCTTACTTGCGTGAACCACGCTCTTAGAAGCTTATTAATAACCGCCTCTGGTTGTCTGGAAATGTTTAAAACGATAGTGATTATAAATAATTTATTATCTAGGTTGATTTAAAATATCGTAACAATATGTATTATCAACATCTTGAATCCATGCTGGTTGTAAACTGTTCTTGTATTTGATTTCAAGGATTTTATTTTAATAGGACCAATTAATGTTTCTATTAGGAACAAAATTTATTCAATTTTTTCTTGCAGTAAATTATTTATTTGGCAAGGATTTTAGATTGTCGGATATTCCGTCAAAGTGATTTTAGGCCTAGCCTACGGGTTGAAAAAAAAAAAAACAGAAAAAAAACATAAGGGTAGAACTTTATCCCTACCTTTTGGGATTTTGGCCCATCTTATAGGGTTATCTGTTGTACATTTTTAAATTTCATCACCATTCGTCTATAAATACGATTGTTATATATAAAAAAATTCTTACGTCATTTGTTTATTACATATGATCAACTTTCAATTTTTCCTGGTTCTGGACTATACCATTGTCTCTCATATCAGCTTATGCATAGGAAAATAACAAAAAACCATAACGGTAAAAGTATATGAAAAAATTAAATAACCAGAATAGTTATAAACAATTTAAATAGCATGGATGGTCTAATCACATAACAATACAATAAAAAATATTTAAAATGTGAATTACTATTTTTAATATATTTGTGCGTTTTGCAGGAAAGCACTTTATTAACTAATACTCCTCTTTTGAAAATTTTCACCTTACCACACCTACTGTCAAAAATTATATTTTTGTTTTTATATTTTTTAATTTTAGCTATTATAATTTTTAAGAATACCTTCATCGTCCTTTTTTTTTCCTTTTCTTTTAAACTAAGATTTGCTTATATAGCATTATCATTCATCTCTTTAACAGAAATTCGTGAAGGATTTGTTGTAGTGTAGAATATTAGTCAAATAAACTTTTACAGGAAAGAAACCAACATTATCATATGGTTGAGACTATTTTTGTCTCATTTTGTTTTCTATGGTAGTAAACTTTTTTTTTGTGACTTGCTTTCTCGTTGACAGTGTGGGTACTATTGTTCATTTCACCTAATTTCTGTTAATGAGTTTCTGTTTCAAATTCAAATTTTCGTTCCTAATAAGAATAGGGTTTCTTTTAAAAAGTTTTTCCTTCATTACTATGAAGTAGACACCCATTCAATGAAAAAAAGAAAAACTTGATTTTACAGGTTTCATTCTGAATAGTTCCAGAGACTGTATAAACGCTTCTTTATCCCCAGAATTGCTCAGTTAAGTGAGAGATGCAAATTTAATTCCTCGAATCTTTGAAGTATCTTTATTGTTTCTAGTTTAAGGAGCACCGAAATCTCATTCTCAGAAAGGGAAGACATTTGCCTTGAATGATAAAATGGGTAGCGGATCCATAAGGATATCTATCGGATTGGAGGCCAATGAATACAAAGAGGGGTCCTCCACTTTAGCATAAGGACTCTAAAGATGGCCTGCATAGATCTTGTTGTTTCTGGTATCGTCTTTAGGCTTTCTCGGAGGCAGGCATGAGCATGTATATTTAATTATAATAATAAATTTATATGACTGGAGAGGTAAATCAATATGAATTTTACTTTCAATATTCGTGTTAATACTTCAAATTTATAATGTCAAAAGTAAAATTAATACTAAACTTTTCACAAGTTATTTTTTGTTATATAAATAATTAACACCCATTTGTAGGTAAATCCTACTATAGGTGATAAGTCAACCTAAAACATTATTTACAAATTATGTTATGTTATATTAAAATCAAAAGTATTTGATGATGTACATATTAATGGAAGCTTTTCTTCTAATGAAATATTAATACAAATTAAAAGAAGTTTTAAGTATCGAAAAAATCGTTAATAAACGATATACAATACCATTTATATAGTATAAACCTTTTTTTTTTTTTTTCTACTCATTCAAAGGGAAGATTTATTTATTGAAACTACAAGTTCCTATGCCTTTGAAAGACATATAGGATTTATATTGTAATTTTGCAGAAGTTTACAAAATAAATTAGAAATTTGTTAAATTATTGCATTTCAAATTAAGTGCAACTGAATAAAGAAAATAATACTAAAGTATAAAAAATAAAATAAAACAAAACCTAAAAAAAAATAAATAGAAAATGATATTAGCATACTATACTTTACTATTTTCATATACTATACTATAAACAGTATGCTATAATTATTTACGAAACCGTAAATATGTGTTATTATTTAATTAAACATTAATCACTTTATATGTACACATTAAATATTAGCAAATAATAAAAGACGTTTAAAAAAAAAAAAGCATCACCAAAACAAACAATCTTTGCGTTGGAGTTTGTTTAGAACACAGTTGATTTATTAAAGGAAACAACTGAAAGAAAATAAATGTTAAGTAAATGAAAGTAAAATGTTACAGTTGATTAAGCAAATTTTAATTAAAGATTTGTTTTAGAATAATATATTTCCAAATGAGCTATCGAAGACGTTAGACGCATACTCAACATCTAAAACGCTGTTCACAAATTCAATGAATTTTGGATCATCAGTATAACATTACTGATCCATTTTTTAAAATATATGCCTTTTAAAAAAAGGTCGGTGGCTGATAACCCCAGGATAAAAGGAACGGATAAACTATCCGCATGAGAACTGTAATTATACCTACTCACATCATGGAATCACTGAATGTAAAATTCGGTTCTAACGCTGATTTTTAAATATCCCTTGTGTTTCTAGACTTAAAAAGGCCATGGTAAGCTAGGACTGAACGACTAATTCGCTCATTTAATAATAATTTGGTCCAGATAAAATTTACGTTAAAAATGAACAAATGCTCTCAATACGTTTCAGTAGGAATAAAAGCCATCTGTATTATGTAGCTGTGGATGACGGATGACTTGAAGATAAGACGCTGGAGCTACCGAAAACACAAGATGAGGGTGTTCTCGGAGCAGACGTCGAGAGCAGAACAAATTCTCGGAGCGCGGCCTAAGTCAAGATAAGCCCCTCCAAGCCGCCCTCCAAACTGGAGTTCTATTAAAACCATCCAATCTACCCCCGGCTCTCAGGTGCGACAATATCCAACCCAGCCAACCCTTACCGAAATTTTATTTCTCCAATTTCATTTGCCTTTTGCCATCTCTGAATGTAATGAAACTCTCTCGTCGAGTGCAAATATTTTTTTATATATATATTTTTTTGTTTTTAGTAGGATTGGGATTCACAGGAGTCGTATTTACTAGAAGGTACAAGACCTTAGTTATGATGGGATTGCAAACACCTAGAGAATTTTAATTAATGTTAACACGTTCACGCCGGCGAGAACCACCGGTGGCTGACGCTTGACTGCCTGATCGGGCGGCGTGTACCACCATTGGCTCACACTTGACTGCCTCGTCGGGCGGCGTGTACCACCGGTGGCTCACTCTAGAATGCCGCCTCTGCTAAATAATTAGATTTTTAAAACTTTGACTGCCGAAAAAGTATCCCTGAGAATCAAGCACTGGTTTCGACACAATTTAAATATTTAATTCTCTGACAAGAGAGCAGTTACTCGATTTCAGGTGACATAGCAGCCAAAGTGTTAAAAAAGTAGAAATAACTTCTATTTCGCTGAAAATTAAAATAATGAAAATTTTACGTAAATTCGATTATTTTTATATTTATATCCATATACATAAAAACGTATAAACATTTATTTTTTTAATAACAATTATAATTAATACCATATCATAAACATAACTAGTAGGATAGCATTTTTATTGTTTATTTCATTATTGTTGGATTGCTAATAATGCATAATGCCCTGGAATAGCTCCCGCCCGATAGAGCGAAAAGCATTTAACAGTCCCGGCGTGAACGTGTTAATTTTTTTCTCTATCTCCCCGATTTTCTGAACTGTTAACAGTTAGCTTGAATATCACGATTCCTGATACCGGAGGCATTTCTTTGAAATCCTCCCAACCTGACCAGGAAAAGTCTGGAAGAAAAAATATATGAGAAAAACCTAAAAAAAAAAATATCGGGAACCCAAAAAATTGTTAAAATTATTTTAGCCTACTGATTGTGATACTAACCACTTTTTTCTTGTTTGTTTTTTTGTAGGTATAAGCATTTTAGAAAATCGTTCTTTTGAGAAAGTCGTACTCCCAGGCGTTTGAACAAATATAGAGTTGTATAGTTAGTCTTTCATCTGTCGTTAATTTTATATTACTACATTAACTCTATACTAAATGTCGCGGGTTCGCGTCCCAAGGTGGCCCTAGGATTTTTTAATGGTAGTAAAAAATCCTTGGCTATGCCACCCTTTGAATTGGATGGGGGAGAAAAAGAAGCTGGACGAGTGACCTTCTCTCCTGAACCAATATCAAGTCCTGTAAGAGTTAACCAAAGTCATTGCGCATCTATTAGTATAACCTCCTGATACGATATCCCATATTATCATGTGTTATATTCAGAATTTAATTAATATTTATTATGGCAAAAGATTGATTTGGTACATTTTTGCTAACTTTCTATTTTGATTGTACTAAACCCTGTTCCAACTCTTTTTTAGTTCCTTTTACATTTTTCATTCATTGACACCTGAAAAAAAAAAAAAAAAAAAAAAAAAAAAAAAAAAAAAAAAAAACCTGTACCACTACAACCCATGAAGGGTCTTGGGTTCAGTACTATGTAAGGAAGAGCACTGTTTCTTGGTCAGCGGTCGGGCAAGGAGGTGATTTGACCGTGATCACGCTCAACCGCCCGGTTTCCCCCCCTTAATTTTTCAATTAAGGGTACCCACTTTATAGAGGCTGGATTTGCCCCAGGAGGGTCTCTCGGCCCACGAGGCGAACTGTGGCGAATAATATAGATATCATAAGCCATGCCAGATTCGAACTCGGGACTTTTAGCACAGCAATCCACTGCCTTACCAGTGGGCTACCCCGCTCCCCATTCATTGACACATTAAGGTCAAATATAAGATGTAAACAATAAAAACTTTGACCTCTCTAAATTCTTTACCAAACAATTTTAAATTGGGTGTAAAGTTCTATTTTAAATTCCGTTGGTTTTTTAGAATAGCTGAAACGTTTTAACTTTTATTAGTGCATTTTGATTTGACTGTATTAAAAAGATACATAATATAAAGGTATATAAATAGGATATAAGTAATTTAACGCATTATAGCTTCTGAGGCACAGCTACGCGTGGTAGGGTCTGCTAGTTTATATTTATATTCATATTGTGTATAATTATTACATTTTCATAACATACAGGTTATTAATTATTAATTCAGTTACTAATTGAAGTCTGGATTTTCATTTTATTAATGATAATGCCAGTTTCGGGGAAAATATTGACCACTAAGTTATTAAACTGCAATCAGGTGGAATAAAAAAACGGGGTAGACGCAAACCAATCACAGTAATCAAACATTCAGATACCAATTATTGAGCCGCGGGGTTTAGTTAAAATGATATTGGCTTTTAACGAGGTGATTTAATATTATATCGCCAAGTCTATATTGCCTAAACTGGTTTTCCTAGTATCCATTTTAAATGGGATCAAATTCGGTCGTCAAAATATTAATGCTATCATTGAAAGCGATTTGTTCTCACAATATCAGGTTGATTAGTAAAAATATATGAAGAATGGTGATATTTCATGCATCTTTTTTTTGGTGTTCCCTAAATCCACCTTAACGTATATATGCCAAATTTTTCCCTTAATGTAGCATTTTTTTTTTTTCTCACAAAGTTTATTTTTAAGTTTAGCAAAATTTAACTACACCACTTTGCATTATTATTTACGTACTTTACTTCTGGTTTGTTATTTTTTATATTATCTTGTTTCCTGTAGTCCTGACAAAAGCTTAAAACTTAAGCTGAAACTGAGGCATGCTATAAAACGTGTTTTTTTCATTGCAATTCATCCTACGAGAAAATTATATCTCATCTATATATGATAAAGAAAGAAATATTTCGTATTTTTTTCATTCAATCATTATTTCTTTATAAATTTTTTTAAAGTCTCCTTCCCATCCCATAATTCCATTTTGATGGCATGCCATAGTACGTTGCATTAACCCCTCATTTGAATCACAATTCCCCCTCCCTGTCCTTTCGGCTTGGATTATTTATGGGGTCCACAGTATGCAGTTTTAGGGGAATCTTATTGCACCATTTATTTTTCGTGACATGTTAAATTAATTTACAAAGCAAGAAACCACGCAATATAAATTACTATGATAATTATTTTATTCCATTATTTATTGCATTGAAAAAAAAATTATAATTTGGTAAAGCGTACAAACCAGGCATAATTAAGAATAAACAATCTTCTTTTAAGTATGTAATGATTGACAGTAATATTACTTGCCGTTCTAAGGTTATTTATAATAATAAAATTAATACAATCTTTAAGAAAAGGATATTTTACTTTTTGGGGATCAGCAAAGACTCATCATTATTCTCCGAAGACGTTGGCATTGAATTGACAGCTGAAGTTTTTTCCCCCTTTTAATTAGGCAAATTTTCCTTAATGAATGAATGTTTTTGAAGTTCTATAATTACTTTTTAGTCATTAAAACTCAATTAGTTAATTAGTCCGCAGGTCAGGAAGGCCATTTTCACTTGGTAAAAATTTAAATAAACCTGATTTTATAAATCATTATTGTGCTTACAGTATATATCGTATAAATGGTATATTGAGTATTCTCAAAGATGAAAATGTTTAAAATTAAACAAATAAATAGTAATTGAAATTTGTTTTTGTTGAATAATGTAATGTTTCAGAAATGTTTTTGTTATTATATTTTTGAATTTGTTCTGTATTAATTTTTGAAATCTTTTGCTTTTATAAGAAAGAAGTTCGAGTCGGCCATTTGTAAAGTGCTCCGATTTCGACAGGGAATTCCGCATTTGTGTATGATATTACGTTCACCAATCTTGAGAAGAAATTAGGTTAAACAGTTGTGGGAGCTTGATCGATCAACCAAGTCACATATTGTTATATATCATAATTACTAATTCATAATCATACCTTTATTCTGTTCTAAATAGTATTCCCCTTCAAATTGTAGAAAGATTGTATCATATTAATGATTAAAAAAGAAAAAAATCTTTTTTTTTTTCTGTAGCCCATATAATTCATGGCCACTTCGGCGATTCCTTTCCGAGTTGTCAACGATGATTAGGAAGAAGAATGATATATACAATTAATAATCCATCTTTTTGTTGGTATTTTAATGACGATATTATTATAATTGTTTTAATAAATCCATAATAGGAGTTTTAATCGGAATTTCTGCTTGAGTGTGAAGCGTTTTTTATGGATTTCGTGGATCCTTTTTGTTTGCTAATCGGAGTATCATAGATAGCTTATTCTTGATATCATTGAAGAAGGAATGTATTCCGAAGATAGTGTTACAGGGGAAAATGTACTATACTTAAGTTGGTTTATATTATAAGAAATGAAAAAGAAATTTCAACAAAAAACTATTTTAAACCATACTTTTTTTTTTTTTTTTTTACGTTACATCATTAAATGAATAGAATAATTGGAATTTGATGCGTTGCATTGATAAGGTAATTAAATAAAAATTCTGGCGAATTAGCTTTATGAAGAATCTTAGTTAAATCATAGAAAGTCATTATGCTTTAGCAAAGTTTCTATTCAACAACTTAATAATAACTGCTGGGATGGTTTTAAAATATAATGAAATTGTTATAGCGGCACCGTTGTTCAGCTAGTTATATGTTGTAACTTGATTATACTTTAAGAAGTGCTACGAAAGATGCCTTGTTAGCTACGCCTTGCCTTATTATTACGGGAGTAGTTTGCTAAGGAAAATGCTGGAAATTTCAAAGTTCTATTCCCAGATGATCTTACCGCATGGGAATCTCAAGGCGACCGAACTGCCATCAAAGAAAGAAAAACTTAATAAACTCTGCCTCCAAGTTCCTTATATCTCGTGTTTATTCAGCTTGTTTATGTTATTTCTCCGGGAAATCTCCTAAAGATTTTGATGCTTTTGCAGTGATAAAAAATACCGTCATATTACTTCTTTTCAATATTAATGTTTTTTAAATATTAATTTTTATCCTAAAACAAAAAAAGACTGAAACACGATGAAACTATTAGAAGTCAAAGGTTTTTTCAGCAATAATTGGAGGAATCTTCTAAGCTTTCAATCAATTACATAAAGGCCTCTACTATGACATTAATTTAATACATCTACAGAATTAAGCTAAGTAATTTCACTAAACTTCATTATAATAAAAACTGCATATCCATCAAAATCCAATTTTTTCCACTCTCAGGTTAGGCACTCATTGAGACACTCGCGACGCAGAACAGATCAGTTTTTGTGAAACGTCAAAACTGCTCTGCTCTGCGTCACGAGTGTCTCAATGTGCGCTCGGCCTTAGGTCCACTTCTATCCCTGAAAATTCTCCTTCATCTAAAAGAAGATAGTTTTGTGTTCATCTATTTAAGATGTAATATTATAGTGCACTAGCTACCAAGATAGTTCCTCAATCTCTTGCATGCTTATTCCAGAATTAATATCCATGTTCACATTTACTTCCTGAACCGTAAAACGAGGTGACATTGTGACTAATGGGGTGACTTTGTGACAAGCCTATTTTTCTACAGTTTTTGAATTTCCCTCCTTAAAAAGAATAAGGTTAGGCAATTCGGTGTACTTGTCAGTTGGTCAGTAATTTGCTGCAACCTACTGGCCACATATAACTTCTTTCATTCCATTTACCATGGTGCTTTATTTCATATATGTTTGATTGTTTTCATTTAGTTGAAACTTTGAAATAAAGGACCATTATAAATGGAATGAAAGAAGTCATAGAGGTCCATATGTGGCCAGTAGGTCGCAGCACATTACTGACCAGCTGACAAGTACACTGAATTGCCTAACCTGATTCTTTTTAAGAAGGGAAATTTAAAAACTGTAGAAAAATAGGCTTGTCACAATGTCACCTCGTTTTACGGAATACTTAGAAAATAATGTTTTGAATTTGTGTAAATATTATAAATAATAAATAAAAAAAAAGTGTTTATGGACTCTTAAAATTTATAATTCTTTGAATTCCGGTTAAAACATTCTTTTTTTTTTTTTAATTTTAAATTCTAAACTATTATGAGCCAATAATAATAATAATTCATGCGATCAAACTCATGGCAAATGTATCTTCACTCAAATATATCTATTGCTGCTTATTTTTTAATATGTGTCCTGTTTGACCAACTGAAAAATATATTTTGTTGTTTGTTGATTGTAATCGTTGTAAGAATTGTTTAACACGTTAGGTGCGGCATCGGTCCCCGGCGTCTGATGTCTTACATTCCCCTCTTAACAACCGATTTTCGGATGAAAATGTCCTAAAGTCCAAACATTTCGAACACTCAATTTAATGAGATTATTGCATTTAAGTGCAGAAACTTAAAGCTGAAATTCTTTTGTTTCTTAGAATCGGAATCCTAGGTCCGATACCGGCCCTGAGTAATAAAACAAGACTACTGGACGGCATCACCCTTCCGCGTCCGATAATATTGAACGAATACCTTTCTGGTTATCTTTAATTCTATGTGTTTGTTTTTATACTGTGTTTGATGTAGTTCTATTTAATTTCTTTGACATTCTTTAATTATTGCATAAATATGAGAAAGAACACAATATTTTTTTTTTAATACTTCTTCTGTATAAGTTTGTAATAATAATAAGTCTGTATTTATTAATAAAACTTACTGATATTTGCTTTGTTTGTTTTATATAACTTAATTTCTTTAAAAAGAAATTTTTTTTTATCATCAAGCGAGTGGTTGTAAAGCAGTAAAGGACTCCAAAAAATCGTTTTAAAATTGCAAAAATTATCGATATGGATGGCAATTAAAAATTCCAGCACTTAAATGCTAATTTCGATAAAGTATGGCGTAAATCCTGTATCGGACCCCGGGGGCCTGTACTGCGCCTATTATGTCTAGTTCCGATCCTATACCAAAAGATAATGCCCTTGAGACGCTAATTCAATTCATTTTTCATTCAAAAAATAACGCTTTCGTCAGAGCATTCTTATCGGACCCCGACGCACGATATCGTATGTGGCTCATCCCAGCAGTCAGACCCTTAGGACCGATACCGTTCAATTCAGGATAACTCTAAAATACGCCACCGCACCTAACGTATTAAATATTTAATAATAAATGCCAGTCGTTCTGCTAGATTTTAGATTAGAATTCCTCCTCAATATTTTTTTTAAATAGAAGTCTTCTAATTTTATATTGATTGAAATTTATAACTACTAAGTACTAATATAATTACCTATTCTGATTAGGATGCAATTTTAAAACTAATATCTTCTTTAATTATTTCTGTCTTAAATTAATGGAGTTTTAAGCAACGAAGGCAAACTGGCTGGAAAGAATTGATGTGTTGACTGGAATCTGGTTCTACTAACACATTTTTAATGTTAATGGTACAGTTTAACTTTACAATATTAAGACATCTAGTACGATGAGAAAAAATAATAGGCCCTAGATCGATTATGGGTCTCGGATTTATGGATCAGCTAACGAAACTACTACTGAAAATGTTGGATGTTGGATGGATCCACAATTCGGCACTTTTTGCACCGGAGCACTTCTTTAATTCGTAGTATTTATATCGAATCAAGAGGCCCAACCTCAAAATTAAGGAGGGAATATTTACCTATTAAAATGTTAGTAAGTTGAAAGCATATGATTACCAACCGACCATCCAATTTCAAATTTATTCACCGAAGAATCAGAAACCCATAGAAAGAAATTCGCAGACTTCCGAAATTGCATGTTGTCAGCCTAAACTTTATACCTCGTAACCTTAATCTTATTATTTGAATGACATTACGGAGAAAAACGTATTTTTTCATTCGCACGGTTCCACTAAATTAATGAGAATAATTTTATAGATAAAAAATGAAAATAAATTTGTTGCTTGGAAGATATCGCTTTAAGGCCGAAGATATTGATCTAATGGTACCTCTTTGGATAAGGGAAAATCTGTCATAGATACATAGATTACTGTAATTTCGAGGGACTCCGTATAGAAATTCAGATATCATTTTTTAAACTAGTAGAAAAAAAAAACCTACTTTTGATCTCAGATACATCAATGCCTTTAACGTGGAAGGTAGTGCTGGAGAGAAAAAATAGGTTGGTATCTGTATAGGCTGTCCGTCGAGAGCTTTTCTGTATTCACAGGAGAAGCTTCAGCCACCATGTGTGTCCTTTATATCAATCCAGATTTTAATAAAGAATGCTGGGTCGTTTTATAAGATTTGTTAGGCAGCTATCGGCAACCTATGCCAAATTAATTTCCTACTAAAGGAAATACTCAACGGCCTTTTTACTTCATTGTTTATCTTCTAATGACTAGGAGGATTATCAGGAATAAAAGAAGAAGTGGATTCGAAATCGAGTTTACTACAAAAGGCTAAGTATCCGGATTGAGCGAAATCGGAGGCATGTGGAACATTTAGAACATTTTAGATGAGATATAGGACATTACTCGAGTGGGCTTTGATTGTTTGATGAATGGAACACCGAATCCAAAAATCCGTCAACAAGTAAGTATGGGCATCATCATAATTTTTGAAAATAATAATTGCTGAAGAATCCTCTAACGCTGAACAGTTTCTATTCGTTTCAATCTTGTGTAATATATATGAAAAAATTACCTATTTATCGTACTTTTTTTTTTGTCTTAAAACATTGATTTGCACCTGTCAGCGGTCTGCGACAATCAGCGAATTCAATCGCTGCAGCAACGCAATAATATGTAAGGCATGTATAGCATGAAAGAACGAAAGTGCCCAGCAGCACCTCTTTCCGGGCTTGACACTAATTCAGGAGAGGAGGTCTCTCATCCAGCTTCTTTTTAGCCGCCTTCTAACGGGCAAGTCAACCGTGGCCATGTCCTGAATTAATCTGTTGTTAGGTCCTTCCAAGTTAACAAAAAAGCGTGAGTAAAGCGTTCTATGTGTTGTTGGATAGTCGGTTGTTGTAAGTTTGAATGTAGAGTTTGGGTACTTACGTACCTGCGTAAGTCCATAATTAGTCTTAAAATTTTGGATTGAAAAGTTTGTAATTTTTGTAATTGTAATTGTAATTTTTTAGCTGAGTCGAAAATCTGTGAGGCGTATGTCCAAATCGGTTTAAGTAAGTAGGTGTATGTATTCAGTTTTTGTCTAATATTTAATATGGAAAAAAAAGAATAAGGAATTTGTAAGTGTACGTTCAAGATCTTTTTTTTCGTTTTGACATCTGGGCCCCAAGTAGTATCGTTATCGTACTTTATAAACGAAAATATGTTTATTTAAAAAAAAAAAAAACTAATTGTTTCGTATACTTAAATGGGAGAACTGGATATCTTTACATCCTTTTGAAGGCGGAATTGAAAAACTCTTTAGAAAACCATTTTCATGTTTCCCCGTCGATGCCCCGGAGGTTTGAAGCTACTTCTGTGGGAGTTTAATTCCCCTTTTTAAAGTTTCCTTAAGTCGACACTTCAACTTTGAAAGTTTCCCGAAAGCTGTTCCGATTCCGAAAAGTGAATAACTTCCCTTACACTCAGTTTCCTTTTCCATTATTCCTTCGTTTAAATTATTAAATGAATCCCTTTATTTCTATAAAATATATAATTATTTGGGAAAAAAAAATATTTGTAATAAACCGAAGTTTCTTTCTTTAATTCATCGTCTCTCCCACTCACATTATCTCTGATTTAATTTTTTTAGTTTAATTTGCAACAAGATGTTCTTTTGATGCTGCTTCAATATTGATTGGCCTAATGTCATTATAAAATATAATTGTATCGCATACATATTGGTTGGAAAATAAAATTATCAATTCGATGTATATAAAAAAAAAAAAAAAAAAAAAAAAAAATCACAACCATAACCCTTCTTCCTACCAATCATATGTTTTAGGCCGCATCTATAGATGTACTATTATTTTTATGGCTTTACTAGATGAAAAATTCAAAAATAAATTGAGAAATTGACTATAAACAGGTTTACTTTTTTTAGTTTCGTAAGCTTTACTTGTAATTGAATGTGTTTTCATGAAAAACCTAATAGTCCAATAGTAGACGATTGATTTACCTCATCCTAATATGGATAATAAATAAATGGGGTATCCCATCAATTTTTTATTCATTGGATAATTGGGCTCTGAACAATTTGGCTTGTCCATATATAAAGGTAGCTGCAATCAACAGTTGTAACTTTTAATAATATTTATAAAAATTTCGTAGATAACATTTTTTCTCTCAGATTATATTGTTTGTTATACAAATCAACCTAAAAGAGGTAGATATACTATTTATGAATATATTTTCCAAAATACTAGAAGGTATTATTAGGGTCAAAATCTCATCATGAGTTTGATTCGCAAAGAAAACTAGAAATTTTCGATAAGAAAGTTTTCATATCGAAGGAGACACGGGATATTTGACATACAAAGGGATGTTTGATCTCCATGACGAACGGGAAGAAAATGATGTAAAGACCAAACGAAGTTCTGACTGGTTTCCTCTGGGAATATTCTTTTGTTGATGTTCCCTCTCTGATTGCGGCTAACTTCTTTGGTCATGTTTTTTCTCAAAGACGTGGACAAAATATTTGCTTTTCCTCACGTGTTTCGGCGGTTTTTTTACTTTTCTACGAATAACTCGGGATCATTTATTTAACATTTATTTATACAAGGTACTAATTACAATACTTTGAGATTAAAGCTTAATTTTATAAACTTGCATTAATTCCTATCCAATGAGATTGCGTTTGTTGATTAATTCAAAGATATATATTTCTTTATTTACAATGTTTAATGATAAGTATAAGTTTTGTGCATTTTAACTAAAGGATCAGGTAAACATTCTATAATATACAATATATAATTTCTTTTAGGTATATGTGATCTCATAAAATAAAATTTATATTTAAGGTTTTTAATTCAATTTTATAGTTATAGTGTTCATTGACAATAGCCTGTTAAAATGACGTATTTTAAAGTTGATTAAAAGTTTACTGCCGATTTAATGTTACGATCAAAACTATCTGAATAAGTTTTTTTTTATGACATTAATTGCAGCACGCCATAAAGTTTTCATAAAATTGATTTTTTTTTTATTAATAAAATGCCTCATGAAATAAATTATATTGCAGAATACACATAAAAAAAAAAAAAAAAATAAATAATATAAATCCTTTTTTCCCACCATAATCCTAAACAGCCATAATCCTTGAATCTACACTATTTTTCTTTCTTCATGAAGTTAAAGTTTTGAATTCGAAGGTTAGGGTTTGAATTTGATGGGAATAATACCGATGATTCACATTTGGATACTTAATGATATTGTAACGTTATATAGTTAAATAAAAAAAAATATGATTTAAAATCCCAGACCGTTTGTTGGAACAAACTGAGCAGTTGGAGCGAACTGCTCGAAACCAGATTGTTCGAGATCCATCTACCGCGTTCCACCAGCTTCCACGAAGACCTCGAACGATCTAGAATGTTCCTTCTACGAGTATATATAAGGAGCGAGTGACTGGGCCAGTTAGTCTTAGCCTTTGTATTGACTCAGAAGCTCAAGTCATATGATTCGTGTGCTATAAAGTTATAATTTGTGTAACCTGCTCGAATATTTATGTTGTGATAATTCGTTTGGCATTGAGATTGTTATATTTTTGTTAAATAAATATTCGTTTACCCACAGAAGTGTTACGATATAATAATTTCAATAAGTTGTTATAATTACAATATGTAAACCGTGAGAATCGACAACAACGAACAAGTAGAGCAGGCCATACGTCATTGCTAAACATTGGCAGCCTAATCGGCTATCTTACTTAGCTAACCATGGATCAGCTCCGGCAGCCACCATTACCGGAACGTTACTTTTCAACCTCCGACAGTTGTAGCGGAGGCAAGAAAACGACCAAACTCATTACCTCTATAGGCAATGGGCTTTTTCTGTGGGCACAATTCCCTCTCTCTCCTCCGTCCCTACTAAAAAAAAAATCTCATAGTATACTTTTAACTAGGTCGATCAATATTATTTTCTCGTAACACACATGCCAGTCAAATTTACGTAAAAAAAACATTAAAAGAACAAGAGATAGTACTAATAAGGATAAAATTTTGTGAATTTCAGAGATTTGTGGAATTTGAAAGCTTTTCTCTATTTGCATTTCAAGAAATCGTAAAATAACTTACTGAGCATAGGAAAATACAAAAATTATACTTGGTAAAAATAATTATACTCTTTTTTACTTTCACTTACCTATATATGAAATGTATGGTAAGAGAAAGTATTGCGATCGTGAAAAATTTTGACTTCCGGTTTTAAACGGAAATACAGGTTTTGGGGTCCTCTGAGTCTTACTTACCAAGTCCCGCGAAATGGTCTGTGTGTGTGTGTGAACAGACTACCTCAAAAACTATAAACCGTACGAACCTGAAATTTGGTATTTGGTTTATATATATGCTCGCAATGTGACAGCAATAACGTCATCAGAATTAGTCAAACGGAAGGGGTACTTTATTTAAAGAATTTTGTCTAATTTTTAAGTTTTTTCGATTTTCTCAAAAACACCTTTAACGATTTTGATTAAAGTCGGTATTTCAGCCATTAAAGCCATTCAGCCACCCCGTCATGGAGTAAATGGAACTATTGACAGTATGACTTCACAACCCTGTGAACCTCTGTGTCCCAAAAAATGCCAGAACGTTCATAGGTTCCGGGGGAAGGGGGGATCAAAATAAGATTTCTGAGATTGGGATTCGAACTCGACTTTCATACTTAAACAAAGCTTTCTACAACTTCATTCCGCTGTTGCAATCTCTGATCGGGTTACATATACTCATTTATCCCAGCAAATATACTTGGAATATCTTAAAATATAAGCAATAAATTCTTATAAATTGTATTAAATTTAAGGCACTGAATTATTGTTTCATTTTTCAGGTGTTCGGAGGGATGACCGCTACACTTCAGTTCGTGGTGCCATTTTTCGTCATCTCATTCTGCTACATCCGAGTCTCGGTGAAGTTGAACGACAGGGCTCGGAGCAAGCCAGGTTCAAAGACAAGCCGCAAAGAGGAAGCGGACAGGGAAAGGAAGCGGAGGACGAACCGGATGTTGATCGCAATGGTGGCCATCTTCGGCGTCAGCTGGCTTCCGCTCAACTTGATCAACCTCATCAACGACATTTACATTCCCACCGGAAACTGGCGCTACTACTACCTCTGCTTCTTCGTCGGACACTCGATCGCCATGTCCTCCACCTGCTACAACCCCTTCCTCTATGCTTGGCTGAACGACAACTTCAGAAAGGAGTTCAAGCAGGTTAGTTGGTTGTTGAATCAATGTTTAGTACTGTCGAAAGCCATCTTCTTAAGTGATTCGACCTCAATATTCTATCATCAATACCTAAATGAGATACAAAAAAAATTTCAGTTCATTATTTTTTTCGCTTTTAGGAACTTTTTTTATGTTGCCAGTTTGTGTGAAGAACATTTTATTTTTTAGCGATTTATCCATACATAATTTATTTGAATGTAAATGATATTTTAAGTGTTCCCGGGCTCCTAAAGACTAGAATTAGATTATTCGTATGCGATTATCTTTAAAACTGTAAAGTTAGAGATACTACGCCCTGTATGTTCCACGGGAATGTCCCGACTTGTCATCATCCATCACTCCTCTAATGAGGGGTCACCTGTGGTGTAGTGGTTAGCATGGCAACCAACAATACTAAAGGTCGCGGGTTCGCGTCCTGCGGTAGCCCTAGGATTTTTTATTGGGAGTTACAAACCCTTGACTATCCCTCGGACAGGACGTAAAATGAAGGTCCCGAGCATGTACGGTGTCTGTTAATCGTTAAAGATCCCTATCCTAATTATACCTGGATAGGAAAAAATTTAGGTCTCCCACTGTAACATCGGTCGGTGAGCCTTAGTAGCATTAAGGGACGTTAAACAAACCAAATCCTCTAATATAACAAGTGAAGTCCTCTAACTAATAAGTGAATACAATTTTTTTCCTTATTAAATATACTAAATTATATTATTGGTGTTTAAAATATACTAATGTCATAATGAAATAAATTTGACATTATTGGAGTTTCCTTTTTTTATACAATTAATGCTTTGATAGTTACGGCGAGGTTTAATTTAAATTGAAGCATGGATGCAAAAGGGTACAAGTGCCTTTGAGAAAAATTTCCAGAAATGATGTGGCTTATACCCACTTGGTGAACTACGTTCGGCGCTTACAACCATGCTATCTTTTAAACGTTCAATGAACTACTTATTAACAGCTAAAAATTAATTATATCCATTTCTGAAGAATAGTTTTGACACACATAACAATTTTGCAAAAAAAACTGTATATATTTTTTGGCACTTATACTCTTATGAATTTCCACCCTTCAATTTTTAAAATCGGCTAGTTAGAAGATAGTTGAATACAGGGCTGATACTATCTGACGATGGGGCAAGGTAGTAATCTTAATTGAGATTGATTCATTATGAACTTCGCTGACCACTGAGGAAGTTTTTGGCAGCGGAAATACTGGATTAAACTTCGTGAGCCCGGGGAAAGTTGCGAGGTTCATTATTTATCAACACTTTCTGTTTATGAAATAACTTACTAAGTTGTCAAAATAAGACATGAAGATGATTCCTTTTTAAATTAATAAGAATAAAAACAAAATAAAATAATTAATAATATTGTTAATTAAAGAGTAATTGACATTTGAGAAGGTGTTAATCCCCCTTTATTCTCTTCTACTTCCACTTGTTAGATATTTACCACAATTCAATATATATTAATACATTTTCTTTTCTATAAAATAACAAATCAGAGTTTAATGAACATGAAACAGTGTTTTTCATTTTCATATATTGATATGATAAAAATTTGTTGATCGGGATTTTTCCAAATCTTCGTTTACACCGAGACTTTCCTGTCGTGCAGGAAACAGCATTGTCAAGACTACGGCTAATCATCATTGATTGATTTATAATTTGAAATACACTGACAATAAATATGGTTACAATTTGATCACTGGTGGTCATAAAGTATTTTTATATTTTTTTTTCTCGAAAAATAGATAGATTTATCATAGATTAATGTCAGTTTATAGATAGGTGGTTCGTTATACGGTCATAGATTTGACCAGTATAACGAACAACCTTTCTGGTAGGATTTTGATAATGATTACAAAGTTCTGATTACGAAATCTTGAGAAGGTTAAGGCAGATAACGAGCACCTGGTTGATTAATTCCCTTTAATTAAAACGATTCCTTTAAAATAAGATCCAGGCCGATCAGGGCACTTAACAGCCTTTTGAAGTCTGAAGCTTGTTAATCTTGCTTTTATATTCCGATACTCATCGATATAGATTCCTTCTTTTATAGGATTAAAATTTCAAACCGAGAACGAAGAATAAAATATTCTAATTTTAATCTCCGTTTATATGAAAGATAAGTTTAATTTATTTTAAACTTATTACAATAGCTTTTTCTTATAAAATAATGTAATTAAGACCAATGAACAGCCATTTTCTCGTTGAAAACTCTTATATACAGACTAAACAGATCAGGAAAAGAACTAGAAGAACTCAGAGAAGTACATTAGAAGAGTAGTATATTTTAAACTTTTATTCAGTACTAGCTGTATACCCCGTTTACGCCCGGAGAATTTCATTTTTCTAATATTCTAAAAACTAATAAACAAAGAATACAACAATTTGGCACGAGGCCTGCCAAGGTATCGCGCCCTCAGTTCATCCTCCTCGGCCAATAACTCGAAAAGGGCTCATCGTTCCGCTCATCGTTCACCGTCCTTATCGGGCCTTGTTGGCCTCTTCAAAATCTATAAATGAGACTTGTTTTGACTCAAACGGTCGATTTCGTAAAAACCAATGTAAAGCATGAACATAACGATTTCATAACAGCAAAGAATATACCCAGAGATTAGCTAAAATGATGCAGTTTTAATATGGACGGGTGTTCACACCTGGTATGAAAGAACCAACTGCGCAAAATTCGGAGAATTTAGAAAAAACAAATTGGATTTCATCTTTATTTATATAGATTTTACTTTATAAAATATTGATTGATCGGTATAATCCGTTGTACGATTATTATCTTCCAAATTAAGAGGATATCATAAAAATGTAAATTCTATTTCAAGAAGTTTATTAGTTCGCAGATACTATATGATACTAATTAGAACAATGTAGAGTGAAATAAAGCTTTTATAAAAGTGAAATTTATGAAAGTTTCAAAAGATTAGGAACGTATAGACAAAAATATACTAGGGTTATTCCATGGTAAACGTCAAATTTGACATTACTAATGAAACAAAAATCATTGTTTATAGAAAAAAATTCTAATTAAAATATAAAAATAATGAGATGGATATACAGCACCTTTGCTTATGTCTGTTTTGTCTAGAATTTATTTTTTCATTAAAGCATTCTGGTTCGAGGAAAGACAATTTTTTTCCTTAAAGACAGGAATAAAGGCCTATTTGCACACATCAGTGACGGCACAGTGACGGTACCTGTCAGTGATTCAACTTCCTGTAATCTCTCAGCTCCTTCGATTCACACACAACCGTAACGTCACCGGCACCAGTCAGTACTTTTTTCAGCTTAAAATTACGTACATTGTTGTTAAATATGCCCAGATTTTCTAAAAAAGAGTTACTAATGATAGCACTTATTCTGGTTGAAGAGGAGGAACAACTAGTTAGGAAACAGTGGGTTTACCAGGCTTGGAGAAAAAGACAAGCAGAAGGAGAATTTGCAACACTCTATAAGGAATTGATGGAAGTGGAGCAAAGTTTTACGAATATTTTAGAATGAAAATGCATTCATTATTCTCTTATGGAAACTGGAAGCGAATTTGAAAAAGCAGGACACACACAAATCAATTTCTCCAAGAGAGCGGCTCGGGGTTTGTTTAAGGTAAGTCGGATAGAATAAAACACACAACATAAAGTAAAAAAAAAAATTATTAGGTAAAGAAAATATATTAAACAGTATTTAGTAAAAAAAGTTTTATAATAGTTTTATTAGTAAATCAATTTTAAATAAACTAGAAAAGTATATGTTCATTTTTTTTTTATTGTGCACCAAAATTTTGGTAATATGGTTGCCTTTCATGACCAAGATTTTGATAGCTTATATACCATGTTATTATTTTTTTATAGCAAAAATAGTTATAGCTACCCTCATGTAGAATCGAATAGTGGGAACCGTGCACTTCAAAATTTAGAATCACAAGGTGGAAATGCAACATTACACGCATTTCGAGTGAGAGAAATATTCACAGAATATTTCAATTCTGAAGCTGTAGCTCTTCCTTGGTAATAAATATAAAAAATAAAATGCTAAGCCGGAATGCAACATTAAGCGCATTCCATTGAGAGTGTTATATAATAATTTACAGATTGTTTCATTTCAATTTTTTCAAAAATTATTATTCAGTGATTATGTTTTTCTCATCAGTATGACTAAAACTGCCAAGCTTTTATTTTTTCTGAACATTAGTATTTAAGTAAAAAATCCTAGAAGGGCAATTTGCATGGAACATTTGGAATATCAAACGCTACATATCTTACTATACTATAAATACAATTTGTCCTATAATGAGGAATCTTGTACCATATTTTTATAATTGCAAGGGCTTTAATTTAGCATATAACTAGTTTGCAGTACTTAAAAGTTTAACTTTTTTTAGAAACAAATAATTATTTTATAAACAATCCAAAATCGGATTTCAAAATATATACATTATTCAGATTGGTACAATGAAAATTTTTAATCTTTCTAGGACAAATAGTATTTGAGCTATGTGCGTTTACATGTTTTAAAAATAGCTATTCTTCGATTTTAATCAAAACAAAACAATGGTAATATATTTTATAAGAAATATGAAATATAAATAATAATTTATGTTTGTTATTTTACAAGCTAGTATTGACTCATTTTAAAAATTCATAAGAATCTGCATGAATCAAAGACCCATGGGGCTTGTTTGTAAATCTAAACATTAAAATGATATAGGATTTTGGTTATAGAATGTGATTACGTTAAATTGAATTTTTTTTTTTTAGAAATAAATTAATTCAGTATAAACAACTTTAACGAAATTAGACAAATACAAATTTATATTTACTTACCAGTTGTTTGCATTTCCTTTCCAATTTTATCCCAAATAGTGTTTTTGAATTCAGTGTCCATGTACCTTGGGTTTGCTAGATCGTACAGCACAGGATACAACCGCACCAATTCAAGGAGTTTTTCGTCATTCATCTTATTTTAATGAAAATCACTGTTTGAATCCGTC
The DNA here is from genome assembly GCA_911387785.2 of Aelia acuminata. Taxonomy (NCBI): domain Eukaryota; kingdom Metazoa; phylum Arthropoda; class Insecta; order Hemiptera; family Pentatomidae; genus Aelia; species Aelia acuminata. The sequence continues at coordinate 35,019,498 of OU426983.1, forward strand.
AGTGAAAAAATAAAAATATCGGTGAGGACTAACCTGAAATATCACCGATGGATCACTGACGGGGCACTGTCTCACTGATACGGTACTGTGCCGGTTGTGTGGAAACAGACTCATCTGAAATACATGGAAGAATACCTTAAAATAAGCCGGACGGATTATTTGCCGGTGCCGTCACTGATGTGTGTGAATAGGCCTTAAGAGGAAAGACTGAATTTCGTTAAATTGAATGCATTATATCAGCACTTATTACATCGATTGGCCAAAAAGACAATTACTTAATATATTCAAATGTTTTTCAATATAGAAGCACTAAAAATCATTTCTTTAAAACTAAAGACTCTCTCTAAGTTTGGATTCTTTTTTATTCAGAAAATTATGGTTATATCGAATGAACTAAACGTGGTGTGTTCTGGGCTCCGAATTCTTTAATTTTGTACCCCCACGAAATTCTTTTTTTTTTTAATAAACTGAAAGTAACTTGAATTTAACCTTCACAATGCTCGAACCTTTGTAAAATGATTTGATGACAGAAACAAATAAGTGAAGTGTTGTGTAAAGTGCCCAGGGGGAAGAACTTGGTAAAATAGACCTTGGGACCTTTTTAAAAAAAATTTATTGACACTTAGACATGAAATAGATAGAACATCTTGTGTCTTGAACGCAGATCTTCACCTTTTCTATGAAATCAATAAGGTAACACTTACCACTAATAAAACTAATTTGTTATGTGGATAATAAAACTAAGATGATGCTTTCTCTAAGTATTTTTCCTCCTCTAAGTACATAATTACCAAGAAGAAGAACAACATTTAAAAGCCAATGGAGAAAAGTTGAATTAGAACAATAACGCGTTTTTTACGATACCACATTCAGTAAAACTGCTGAACTGAAGTTTAGTCTGCCTTCTTTAGCACCATCCAGCAGTGTTTACTTTCAGCTGGAAACGCAAATAGTCTTTTTTCACGGCGTTTAGGCAGTTTGTTTGAAAAAGCCAAGGGAGAGAGACTGGATCCATTGACCATTTATTTGATGTACTGTTATATTCACTGAAATGATTTTTAAGCAAAATTAACCTATCGATATGAAACCTAAAGGAAATATATATATTCAAGAAACATGGTAACCATAGAAGGCAATGTACAACACTTCAAATGTATATGCCCGCGACTGGACAGCAAAACTTTTATCGAAATTGGTCAAATGGAGGTTGCACTTTACTTAATAAATTTGGTCTCATTTCTACGTTTTTTTCGACTTTCTTAAAAACGACTCGATCGATTTTGAACAAATTCGTCATGTTCAATAGGAATCAAGCATTCTTTAATATCAGGTACGTTTTATCATTATGAAAATGCTCTCAGGGGGCTTAAATGGGGAAGGAGTCTTTTTTTTTTTTTTCCTTTTCCCTTTTTTTTACGCCGAAATGGTTTTCTTTTCGCTCACACACACAAACCATTTCGCGGCTCAAGTTATTTGGACTCGGGGGATTCCTAAACGTGTATTTCCGTTGAAAAGCGGAGGTCAAAGTTTTTCACGATCGCAATAGTTCTCTTACTATTAATTTCATATAGGGAAATATATAAGTGAAAGTAATAAGTAAATGAATATGGAAAAATGTATGGATTTGCGGAATGGCGTTTAAATATTTATCAAAACACGTCAATTTCTAAGGGTCTGGCCACACATGTCCGCACCGGATCCACACCGCAGCATTAATATAGGTTATGTTCAGAATATTTTTAATTTAACTTACATATTACCTTTAGTTATGCCTAAAGTGGCCTGTGTCTGACATGTGTGGTCTGACCTTTAGGCATAACTAAAGGTAATATGTAAGTTAAATTAAAAATATTCTGAACATAACTTATATTAGTGCTGCGGTGCGGATCCGGTGCGGACATGTGTGGCCAGACCCTTATCCGAATAAATTGTTATGTGAAAGTTGTGAGTCGCGCGCACCGCACCAGATTTAAAAAAAAATAAATCTGTGGTTATAAAAAAATTTATGAAACTTGTCTAATGAAGCTTGTCTTTTTCAATATATATTTTAAATAATCTCCAGAGAGTACTGAATGATTAGTACGAAATAATGGTCAGCTGTCTTTTGGATAATTTCTATTAGGTCATAACAAAAGTTGCAATTAGTAACTTAATAATGAATGAAATAAAATAAAATAATTAATGAAAATAGATCGTAGGTGCTAAAAAGGTTTTCCGAATATTGAAGCATATTAAGAAACATAATTGAGGCTTTATTTTTAGTATTTAATATACCGATGCAATAAAAATTTGAAAGATTATATAGAATTATCATATAATTTATAAACAATTATATACTATCACTCCAATTATAACATATAAGCAATATTACGACAAGATTTCCATATATAATAAATACCAATAAAGTCTATTCTCTAGTTACCTCAGTTTTTTTTTCTCTTTTCAGGAATTATGTTATTTTAACATTAAACTATTACTGCAATACATTCAGGAACTTATTAAAATTATTAAATTAATTAACATCTTCCTTAATTTAACTAAAAATATTGGATAACGACTTTTTATTAACACATGTAGAAAACTAAAATTCACCTCAACATATCATATTGTACAAGTGACACTTTACGAATCGAAATTAGGATTCATGACTTTTCCGAGAAGTTCTCTTTGATTGATTTGATCCAAAATTCATTCATCGAAATTCGTTGCTCTTGGCAACTTGTCCGTCTAATGGATCTATACCACCGTACAGATATATTCAAGAGAGCTGCATTAAATAAAAGTTCATCAAAATAACACAAGAAAATTTTAAAATACAAATAAATTTAAAAATAATAATAAAATATCATAATGATATTACTATATTATTATAATATTATAATATTATAATAATATATAATATAATAATAATAATAAAATATATTTAACAATAATAATCAAAAGAATACAAAAGAATACAAACAAATTAAAAATAAATAATAATAATAAAAATAATTATTAAGAAAAAAATTAAAAAATACAAAGAAAAAGAAAAAGAATAATAATAAAAAGAACGAAAAATAATAATAATAGTTAAAAAAAAAAAACCAGAAAAAAAAGAGAATAATTCATACATTTTATATTTAAATTGCTCCTACATGTAAAATAATTATATATATTTCATTTAATCGTAATAGAAAAAGCTTTAAAAAAAAGAAGAAGCCAAAGAGTGACAAATATAAAGATACAAACATTAGAAATAGTTTAAATTTAAAAATCAGAAGGGCGTATTAACCGAGCAGTTGACCGTCCAAATAAAATCACAATCTAATCTAATCAAACTATTTTTTTCAGAAGTCAAGAGTTATAATAAAATTGAAGTCGAGAATTAAAATAAAATAAATTTATAATAAAGGCAAGACTTTTCACAGAACACTAATATCATTAATTTTTAATCCAAAATAATTTCAGGGTTTATCATTTAATCCAATTCGTAAAAATAATTTTAACATAAAAATAATTTAACTAATGCTAACAGTTTCTGTGGAGAAAAAAAACTAGTACTTTTTCGAAATAAATTATGGGGAAATATACGATCTCTTAGTATAATTTCTAAGTTTCTTTAAGAGTTAAGTTTTAAGAGATTTCTGATTTACGTGGACGGTTCTTGGGTTTTCATTACTTCATACACCGATGGAGTTTTAACTGGGTCAGCTCACCCATTTTGAAGCATAAGCACTTTTGATATAACCATAACCTTGGATGGACTAAAGGGTTGGATCACATTATTACATTGCAACACCTCTTCATCATTCTTCATGGGGTCCACATATTGCATTTTCCCCTCGTATATGTTTTCAATACTTTCTTACAATGCCACGGACAACAATAGCTTCTTGATAGTAAACGATATTAAAAAAAATATTTGTTGTTGAGAATAAAATCTTAGAACTTCAACTTGCAAGAAACTATATGAGGATATTTATAATTTTTTTTAAAGATAGTAAAAGATTTAGTGTGAAATCATGGATGAATGTAGGTCCATAATTTTTTTAAATAAACATATAAATTAAAATGTTTACTAATAATTGGGCAGGCGATATATTTAAAAATGTACCATCATGCAATACTTGATGATTATACAAAGTTTATTCCTCAATTATTAGTAGTAGGTACTTTTCTTTATAGGTAAATAGAAATCAGGAAGGAATGTAAAAAAAAAAATCATCTGGACATCCTTAAAGATGGTTGTTGACAAAATAAATTGTAATTTATACAAAAAAAAAAAAAAAAAAATACATAACAAAAAATCTGGTGCGTGCGCGCAACACACAACTTTCACTTACAATCTTAGATTAGAAATTAATGCGTTGTGTTAATGCCGCTTCTCACTCAGTTACACATTTTTCCACATTCATTTCTTATTTTTGTTTTCATTTGCTCTATAACAAACACTAATTTCTTTTATTATTAAATAATAGTATATTTCGCACCAATGGCCGAAAGTGGGCGTTTACCGGCTCGAGATATTTTTTGACCGAGACGTAGTCGAGGTCATGAAAAGTTCGAGGGCCTGCAAAAGAACTTTGGCCCGAGGCACGAACGCTATTTTTCACCATACTACAATAAATATTAATACGATATAACATTAATCAAAAACAAGATTTTCTTTTGGTTAAGTGTACCTCTTTGTTAGAAGGTTATCTTGTGGTTATGGGGACATGATGAATGTTTAATGTATGGATTGTTTTACGTTATGTTATTATATAAGTTAATAAAGAGAGATGAACATATGTGTGTTTCATTTAATACAACTGATATATTTCAAAATGCTAAAAAAGTACTGGGTTTGTTTTGCTTTGATAGGACCGAGAGATATACGAGTAAAACTTCATCATTCACATCTACAGGTTTTACATTTTCCATTTTTAACCAGTTCAAAAACTTTGTATACTCTTCGTCATACCTATCTTTTGATTTTGCTGGTAACAAATCTGCTATGATTTCTTTTGCTCTTCTATTTATAGATTCTGATATATTATTAGCCATAATTACTAAATAACTAAACAATAATACGAGCAAAACAAACTTATGTAATGTATATAATGAAATGAATGAATTAAAATAATAAACAGCTGATTTTGCGGCCCTAGGGCGAAATATTCATTTTCGGCCCTACGGCGGCGAAGTGTAGCTTTCGGACCGCAAATTAGGTGTGTAAAACAGGTGATTACATCGTAGTATGGTGAAAAAGTTTTTACTTGAGATAACAAGCATAATACTCCAAGTCGACTGATTTTATAATTCTCTATGTAGTTGTTGAAAATTTCATTTAGTTACCATGAAACCAATAATATTAAGAGCCTTAATATTTTATTGAGACCTCATATGTTTTTTAAAAATTATTATAGCCCTTTTTAACATTGGACCTTCTCCCAGTTATTTTTATTTATTTTATTTTATTTGTTAATCTCTGTATGCGTATTAACCTTAAACGATCATTAAAACGTTCTGTATTATTTTATAGCCCATTAGTTTCTCCTGTTTCGTATTCCATTAATATATTGTAACAATGTTATTAAAATTACTTAAAAGTGAAGAATAATCTGCAGCCTTAAATTTTATGAAGCCTCGTATTATTAGGCATTTATTTATTTTTTTTAAAGAATAGTTCAATAACGAATAAAATTGAAATAACTGAAATAAAAAACTGAATAATAATAAAATATTGTTGCAATTAATCAAAGTAATGTGAAGCTTTACCGAATGGACTGTATATTACCTTTATAGTAATAATTTCATAATCATATCTCTTTTTTCTTAGTACTACTACATTCTAGATAACCGCACTTCCCCCCGCAAAGAAAAAAAAAATTACTGATCTAGATAAAACTATGTATATTATTACTATCATTTTAATATAGATACATACATAGATATACATATGCACCGGGTAATAATATACCTAGATAATACTACGTATTGTAACACTTCTGTGGGTAAAACAATACTTATTCAAACAAGAATAAAAATTTTCAATGCCACACGAATTATAAATACACAAATATCAGAACAGATTATAAAAATTAAAAATTAACGATATAACGTTACACTATATTATTAACCGGGCTCGATTTTCGGCCTCGGTTAATCTTTGCTCTTCTTATTAAATTATTTTAGTGTAATCAAGGCTATAAATGTTTGTCAGACCGAAGCCCGGAGCGGAGTTGATTTTTTATTCATAACTATTGGGACAGCCTAAACGGTAATACGGCGCTTAGAGGTCTTTTGAATGCTATAGGTTGGGACATTTTTCTAATATTATTTATAATATCCGTTTATATAGGTTTATTGGCCGATACTAAATAAATTATTAAATATTATAGTAAATAGAGAAAAAGAAGATGCCGAATCAAAGGCAAGAAATGGGCAATTCCACGGGTTGTATCCCATATTAAAGTATAATGTTAATTATTTTTCCGACGAGTTACCTTTTAAAAGTGTTAAATTAATATTAAAAGCTAGGTGTGAGCTGTTAAATTTAAATTATAGGCCTTTCAATTCAGACTTGTGTCAGTTATGTTCGGTGTGTAATTTGAAAGAAGTAGAAGACACAACTCATGTAATTGCCATATGTCCTATTTACAAACAATATCGTATAAAATATTTTAAAAAAGCCACATTAACACCAAGTGAACTTTGTAGCTACCTAAATGGTCAGGATTGGGTTTCGCTTGTTAAATATGTAGAGGCTACTCTACATTACAGAGCGATATTAATTAATGAATTCAATTATTAATTTAGATCCATACTAATTTAAGAATCGTATATAATTTTGTAATTATGTTAGTCATTAAGATTAATGTCTTTTTTTCTTGCATGTAAAAGTATATAGATATGTTTATATTTTATCTTGGCAACTCTGCTAACGGATTATATCCAAGCAATATGTTTATTTTCTTCATATAAATATTAATGTTTATGTTATAAAAACTTAAATAAACAATCTAATCTAATCTAAATATAGGTTTATTGTCTTAACATTCATTTCACTGGTCTCCAAAGTGACGGTTAATCAAAATTTTATTGTACCTCGATTATTGATATTGCCAAAGGAAAAAAATATAATATAACTTTTCAATTTCCTAATTTCAGAGATCTTGGTACCATATCTAGGAGCTAGTTCTGGAGTGGGACGGTTGGGACAAGGCCGTTGCTTCAGATTGTTGAGCTGGGGACAACTTTGTGAGAGGGATATTAGCGGAGTTGTCAAAGGAATACTCACTTCCCAGGCCAGCTCCTCGCATTGTCAGCACGCCATCAGATAACAAACCAATTATCCTCCAGTATCTAACCTCAAATCTCATCTATATTATAAACATTAATTTTAATTAGAAACTGTAGGGTTTTTCGGCAACTTTCTTACTTTTTTAATTATTGAATCAATTATTTATATGTGTATATATATATATATATATACCTATAATCTCGTGTCACTATGTTTCTCTGGGGGGGGAATCAGAAACTATTCAACCGATCTAAATAAAATTTGGCTCTATGGGACAATGATAATCCTGGACAAACAGATATTGCTTTTATCATCCCTATTCTTCCTTCAGTTATGTCCTAAATTTCTGTCTCACCTGTATAGGATAGGAGTAAAAAGTTAAGTCAAACTAAAGATCGCCTATATCTTTATATATATATATATATATATATATATATATATATATATATATATATTTATATATATAAAAATCTCGTGTCCCGATGTTTGTTGGAGGTAATATCAGAAACTACTCAACCAATTTTGATGAAATTTGGCACATTGTCTGTACTTTTGTCCAACATAAAAGATATGGTAGTTTTTATCTTGATTATTGACCCCAATATTTCTTTTATTGCGAGTTATTCCAAATGCAGTAGGTTTCTTAGTGTTTCGATTTATTGACATGGTGTCACGTCTCGATTTCATGACCTTTTTGTTGTTTGTCGGGGATGAAATCAGAAATTACTCAAACGGTCTTAATAAAATTTTGCTCATTGTCTGCAACTTAAAAGATAGGAAAGTTTTTATCTCAATTATTGGCTCAATATTACTTTTATTACAAATGCTTATCACACTACAATCAAGTGTGATTATTTGTAAGTTTTATAAATTTCCAACAGATGGCGGTTTAAGTTGTTTTATTGACCCAACATTTTCTTTCAATATTTAGCCAAATCTATCTTTTCCGGCTTTGACTAGATAATATTTGCTTCTTCCCAAGGAAATTATGCGTCGCCTATTACTTACGGTTGAGACATCGAATCTATTTGCTATAGCAAAAGACAGGCTAAACAAAATCATTGTGCAGCTATTAGCACTAAAATAAATAAAAATTGTGAATTCTAATAATAAAAAAAATGTTTTTATATTAATCTAATAATAATTGTGGGTGACCCACCTTTTTTAAATAATTTATTTTTTGAAGAGAAAAGATTTGGCTTTTCAAAAGATTTTGGCTTTTTTAAATTATTTAAAAATAATTTAAAAAAGGTGGGTCACCCACAATTATGATTAGATTAATATAAAATAATTTAAAATTGACATAAGTCAATAAATACCATAAATTGGACAAAAATTGTCCACCTCCTGCTACTACTCGCAAAAATTGCAGATCGGGGGGAGTGGGTATCAGTGAAGAGGAAGGATTTGCTCTGCTTGAAGCCGAGCTCTGTGGTACAGTGGTTAGCATCACGCGGGAGACCCGGGTTCGACTCCCGGCGGAGCCAAATCTTTTCTCTTTAAAAAATAAATTATTTGAAAAAAATGTAAATTATTATTATAAAAAGTTATAATTCTATCTCGTACATAAAATTAAATTTTTGATTAAAATTTTGATAAGTAGTACTGTACGAACATGCGGCATGGTTTGAGTTTCCACCCGCTCCGTGCTCGCTTTTCATAACTGTTTCAGGTGGAACCTTCTGATAGGATGTCTCATGTCATCATGTGTTATATTCTGAATTAAATTTATTATATATTACGGCAAAAGATTGATTTAGTTCATTTTTGCTAACTGTCTATTGTGATTGTACTTAACCCTATTCCAATTATATTCTTTATTACTTCCTTTTATCTATCTATGGATCATTAATACTTACTATAGTCAAATATGAGATGTAAAAAATAAAAACTTTAACTCTTCTAAATTCTTTACCAAACAAATTTTAAATTTGTCATAAAATTCTATTTTAAATCCGTTTGGATTTCGGATTATCTGAAACGTTTTTATCTTTATCAGTGAATTTTGATAATGAAGATAAAGGCGTGAATTTTCACATGGGCCTCTTCCTCGTTTAATATAATCGTATAAATTCTGGGCCAGATAAAATTACTAGAAGGGACGATATCGTTATAACTCTTCCTAACGTGAAAATCCGATACAAATGTGACAGTAGACAAGTATTCTGTGTTTTCTCATTTCCTATATCCATCACTACCCCACCCCAGAAAAACACTGTTATCCCCCCTCCACCCTTTCACTCTCCCAACGGACTGAAAAGTCCTGATATTCCTCTGCCCGTTTATTCCAAATATTCCAATATGGAGATCTGTCACTGACCTGGAAAAAGCTGTTTTGGATCTAATCTTCCTCTAGCGTAAACGACTACCGATGTTCGTTCTATCAGTCTGTTTTAAAAAGGTTGTTCCAGTATCGATGGCCGGTTATGCAAACAAGAAAAGAAAGCTCTACTTTTTTTTTTAATCTCTTGTTCCGAGCCTTACAACTGCTACAACGAGATTGTTCTCGGGCCGGGCTTGTGGGCAGGGAATGAAATCAGTTGTGATAAGACCCCCTAAAATCGGGATTTGACCTCACAATTTTCGGGTTATTGTTGTTAGGCTACATACCAAAATTAAAGGCGTATTGATCTAATAAATTCTATTTCTTAATTTAATTTAATTAAATGATATTGATATATCATTTAATTTAATTAAAGGATATTAATCGAGAAATTCTAAAGATAAGTACTGACGAGTACTAGTATGACCCATTATTTTATTTTTATTATAGATAGTTTTATCAATAAATTAATTAATTGATTCCATCAAAAACATTGGTTTTTCTAAGAAGAGAATTCATCATACTGAAGTAGTAATGATATCCCTCACCTATAACCTATTTCCCACAATTGAGGAATAGCTTAGTTGAGCGATATTTAAAATTAATTGAGGTGGAGATTTTATACGTCAATTTTTTTTAGTAACTATTTAATAAGGTAGCCAAAAAAAAGTTTGACACAAATACTTGATATATTTGAGCAAGTTTTCTTCCGGATTGCTTCAAATACGTAGAATGAGAATTAGAATTTTAGGTTAGGGGAGTTTAAGACGTTTCCATTTATACCAGGAATAATTTTAATCCTCAAAAATTACACTGATGGCAAAGGATGTTTTATGGTGTATAATATTTATTTTTTTATTATGTTTTTTACGTATTAGGTAATTACAGTTTTTCTTAAGATTCGAAAGCACTGCCAAAGTTTAGTACTAAATTTGAGAAATTTGGACATTTGGACTCAGACGATCTTCCATCTAGTAAAATAAAGAATTGGTTACTCTGTAATCTGAATACAATCTCTTCACTTTATTTTGTTCAACAACAAAAATTGAACTTAATATATGATTTATTTTGTTCTTGAAGCTTTTCTGATATCGAATTCAGCTGCGATATCTCATATCGACCAACCTATCTTTTTTTATTTTCAGATTCATTAAACAAGTTTTTAGGAAGAGACTATTGAATTATAGATATAGAATGCAAGGCCTTAAAGTCTCGTATATACGAGACCTTGAGGCCTTACATTCTATTTCAGATTCATCTATCAAATTTTTATAATATATGGGTAATCTTCCATTTCGCATTAAATCGTATCATATCTTTGAAATTTTTATTTAAAATAAAAATTTCGTTATTTACAGTGGCCTATGGCGATAGATTAAAAATCTGGTGCGTGCGCGCAACACACAACTTTCACTTACCAACTTACATAGATTAGAACTTAATGCGTTTTGTTAATTGCCACTTCTCAAATCTACATCTATAACATCTATAGGTAATAATAACGCATTGGTTTGTCATTAAAGGCGTACGGCGCATGCGTGAGCTCAAGGTGTTTTATGAGTTGACGGATTATTTTTCTTTTTTTCTCATGTATATGTTTACTTGATTTTCTTCATATATCATATTTAGCCATTTCTTATTTTTAGACAGTTAATTTCTCAATATAAACTAAAACAAAGGTACTTTATAGGAATACAAAAAAGGTCCCTTCCCCATTTAAGCCCTCTCAGAACATTTTAATAATGATAAAGCTTACCTGGTAATAAATAACAACTAATTTTCATTAAACATAACGAATTTGATCAAAATCATTAAAGCCGTTTTTGAGATAATCGAAAAAAGGTAAAAATTGAAAAAAAATTATGAAATAAAGTGCCCCCTCCGTTTGACCAATTTTGTTGAATGTTGACTATCACATCTTTGGCATATATATACATCAAATGCCAAGTTTGATCAAAATCGTTAAAACCGTTTTTGAGTAAATAAAAAAAACACGTGAAAATGATACAAAATTTATTAAGTAAAGTCCCCCCTCCTGTTAATCAATTTTGATGAAATTTTCACAGTCATATCTGGGGCATATAAATAGATCAAATACTAAGTTTAATCAAAATCGTTAGAGCCGTTTTTGAGAAAATCGAAAAAAACTTAAAAAGTTATTAAATAAAGTACCCCCTCCCTTTAAGCAAATTTGATGAAATTTTTGCTGTCACATTGCGGGCATATACATACTCTAAATACCCAATTTCAGGTTCGCACGGTTTATAGTTTTTGAGCTAGTCTGTTCACACACACACACACACACAGACACACAGACACACACACAGACCATTTCGCGGGACTTGGTCATTTGGACTCAGGGGACCCCAAAACGTGTATTTCCGTTGAAGACCGGAAGTCGAAAATTTTCACGATCGCAATACTTCCACTTACTATATATTTCATATATAGGTAAGTGAAAGTAAAAATGAGCCAAGCGGAGGAGATATCTCCCGAAAAACTACGATAATTTATAAAATAATTATATAAACAATGAAAATGAATAATTTTGGTAAACTGTGCCCTACTATCGCTTAACTTACAAAACAAACGACTAATAAATAACACCATACTATAACCTATTTGGACTTACGGAGCAGAACTTTTTTATACAAAATACACTTTTTTGAATTCACCAGAATTCAAGCCACCCACTCAAAAATCTTTAGAAAATTTGTGAACGCTTCTTGGTATATCTTTATCTCTAATTATCTCTAATACAATACACAAAGCCATGGACATCCCACATTTCCATGCTCAACTCATAGCCACTCCAAACCACTGGTTTCTTCTCTTTCTTTATCCCAGTTACCCTTCAAACAAATATTAAAAATGTTAAAGGCCGAGAGATTTAATTCAACACTAAATCAAGCAAATTGCAATTGCATTAAGTATTAATTACGGTTATTATCAAAAATTAATTAAGGTCAATAAAGTTTGCATTTTCAACAGATTTGCTAGAGCAACAATTAGCTTTCGCACCAGAGGAGGTGCAAATAATAATAATAATGAAAACTTAATGAACCCGAAGGTTCGATGCCGACACAACTCGCTCCCTGCAAACCTCCATCCACCGACCGCCATCCAGATCCAAATTCGACAGATCTGCCTTCACGCAATTCTCCCATCTCCGTTTCGGCCTATCCTTCGGACGTTTCCTAGTCGGCCCAGTGCTTATTAATTAACGACCGAGTTTCGCTATATTGCATGCACATTTTATTCGCCGCGCTTTTTGATTTTCAAAAACTCTCAGAGGTGCAACTTACGTAATATAAACAAAAATCTCACACTAGAGTTGATATGATTTGGTATTCATATAGGTCATTATACCACAGTTTACACTTAAAATTTAGGAAAAATCAAACCACGGATTCATTCCTTTTTTTTTTTTAACAACCCAAACGGCCTCAGACAATAGGTATGGTGTTAGATAAGTAAACATTTATCATAGATTTTCTCAATAATATTCTACCTACTTTTTATGCAAAGTGTTATTTATTCAAAGTAATAGTAATATAAAAAAATCTGGTGCGTGCGCGCAACACACAACTTTCACTTACCAACTTACTTTGATTAGTAATTGACGTGTTTTGCTAAATATCATTTCCCAAAGTCACACTTTTTTCTACATTCATATTGTTGGGTTTTTGGATAAGAAGAACCAGAGATAAAAGAAAAAGAAAACAACTGATTTTATTACAAAAAATAAAAGACAGTCCAAAACAAAATAAAAATAAAGCTCCTCTTCTCCTCCTCCAGTGATCCCAATTTTCTGCAATTAAGACAGCGGTGAGCTGATCAAATCTGAAGGGGAACCCAACACTGTTGCGAACTGTAACGAAATGAATTGTGAGAGAGAAGTCTGGGGAGGTGGACCTTAACCTAGGGTTACAGAAACTGACACTCACCTGATATTTAGCCGGAAGCTGGTTACCGCACCCCTGACGACCGCCGGGAAACAGCCGAAGAACTGCTCTCTGCTCTTTACTGCACCCTTGACGTTTTCTTTTAAACAGCTGAAGATGCTGGGTCCTTCGCTGAGAGGTGCAAGTTGATGGGGGTGATCCGGCTAACAGTATTCTGCGTTCGGCTAACTGCCAGCTCTGCAGGGTTCCCCAACTCAGCTCACAATTTAGCATGTAAATTACAGAGACAATTAGTAATTTGTAATGGAATGAGTCTTTAGCTAAGGTACAATCCAAGACTGCGAAATAAAAATAAAAGATTGCTATACTATAACTAATTATAGCTAAGTTACAAAGAGTAGCTGGCCAGCTAATTAAAGACATGTATACAAAATTATCAAAAGAAACATTTTTAAGTAATATAGTTATGATACAAAGCTTCCGTAGTGAAGACTGGTGTAACAGAATCGCTGGGCTGCGAGGAGGAGTCACCTGCAGGCTGACAGCTGATGCAAAGTGAAGACAGTGGAAAGAAGTTCTCCTCAGCGAAGGAACCACAGCGAGTTGGTCAGTTTTGGTCTTGGTTGCCCCACAGAAGTTCTCCCCTCGGAAGATGGCGGTGAAGATAGCCAAGATGGCGGCGGGTCGAGACAGTGACCGTAAGACTTAAGATCTTGCTTCTTCAAAGGGCAAACGCAAAAAGACGGAAAGGAAATCCCTGCCCGGTGTTTTATAGGGCTAAGGGATTAAGCTCTGCAGTCGGGTGGCCGATTGCAAAAGCTTCAAGAAACTCACAATATATAATCTTTAAAATGACGGAAAAATACTATTATAAGCATGTTAAAAATAAAAGCTGGTACTTAAAAGTGCTTTTAGATTTTATTGAACATAATTAGACAGCTAAAATTGCTCAAAGCGAGAAAAACGAAAATTAGAGAAAAAACTCAGCGAGTGCTTTGAGCTTTTGAACGTGAATACGTAACCTGTCGCAAAGATAACCATCAATAGTGATAAATGCTTGAATTCTCACAAATAAGCCGGGTTTCAGTGAAAAACCTATTGAAACATAATCTAGACAGTGTAAAAAGATGACACAAGTGTTTTTATAAGAAAAACATCGCGGGAACATAAAATTGGCAAACCACGTTGTAAGTACATGTTTTAATTTAGTAAATTAGAACGCTCTGGGAGTTTTAACCATTTGGAATTGCTGAATTAAGGAAAATTAACGTGTTTAAATATAGAAAGCAAAGCCAAAATCATCTAGAAAGGCAAAAAACATAAACTCAAAAGTTCACTTAGAATGTTTAAAAGGTTTAATTGTTTTGAAATGAATGATTAGATGAAAATTAGTATGTTTAAATAAAGTCATAGATGTTAAACATAAAATCATATTCTTCTATAAACATAAAACCAAATTTTTTAGGAACAAAAAAAATTCTTAAGTTTGATAAAAACTTAACACTCCCAACCCCCAGGGGGGTAGAATACCGAGTTGGAGAGGTGAGTGCCAAGGAACGGAAAACGGAGGGCAGGCACACAATCCCCCTTGCGCCTCTCCCACAATCAACCCAAACATGGATCATCTTTTCTATTCCTACAATGGCAGGAAGGGGTAGAATGAGTAGTAATAATTCTAATAACTCTGGTAGAAACAGTCCCACCGCTGCCACCAAACAATGATTTACCTTGTATCCAGTCGTACATATCTTTAAAAAACATGCACCTATCAAAATGATGAAATATGAACGAAACTATCGATGTCAAAAAGCCGCAAAGGAGACTTAGGCTCTTAATTAGGATTACAAAAACTGGCACTCAGCTGACAGAGTTTAACCTTCAAACCAGGAAGAGTCATTAAATACCTAAAAGAAGTCTTGACAACGATAGGAACCAAGCAAAAGAGAGTTATTATGGAAAGTGAAACAGGAGACATTTAATCGTTAAATATGATAGAAAGCGAAAAGAAAGCAAAACGTGGATGCAAAAACGGTTAGAATAAAAGCTACTTGGTAGAAGCAGTAGAAAAGCGGAATCTACACATAAGTAAAATGCAACGTAAAACGATAGTACGAAAATTTTAAAAGGAAACATGTGGATGCAAAAACGATCCTTTAGTGTAAACTGCAGTATCTACGCAACCGAATTTAATTAGGCAATTTCATAACCCACATTACCATTCTCGTTCAGGTATGAACGAAAACGCTCGTCCAATAGTAGGCTACTTCTAAGATGACTGAAGCGAAGAAATGTGATCTGGTATACTTACCGTAATACATTGCATCATGCCGTCTCCTTTTCCAATCCCGGGACAAGCAGAAAAAGTACGAATACAAAAAACAATCCGAAAAGGAAACTTACGTAGAAGTAACTGGAAAATGGAAAAACGATCCAAAGAAGACTACTTAGGAAAAGTAGTTAGGAAAAAAAAATTGGCGTAAGTTTGAAAAAGTTTATAAAACAATAAACGCAAAACAATAGGAAGTAAATCCAATGAAAGAAAAACGTGTAGTTGCAAAAACGATTCAAAAAGGGACTACTTAGGAAAAGTAGTGAGAAAGCAACGCAAAACAATTGGAACCAAATCCAATGAAAGAAAACGTGTGGTTGCAAAGACGATCCAAAAGACTACTTAGTGTAAGTAGTGAGAAAGCAACGCAAAACAATTGGAAGCAAATTCAATGAAAGAAAACGTGTGGATGCAAAGACGATCCAAAAGACTACGTAGTGTAAGTAGTGAGAAAGCAACGCAAACCAATTGAAAGCAAATTCAATGAAAGAAAACGTGTGGTTGCAAAAACGATCCAAAAGACTACTAGCAAAAGTAGTGAGAAAGCAACGCAAAACAATTGGAAGCAAATCCAATGAAAGAAAAACGTGTGGATGCAGCAACGATCCAGAGCAGACTACTTCGCAGAAGTAGTTGAAGAGCGGCTCACCAGCGGGCGGATTTGCCAGATCCGACATATCCCTTGGGATATGGGTTGCCCGGGAAACAGGACGTAAAAGTTTAAGTTTACCCGTAGGCGGGTCCCAATAACACGTTCCTTGGGGAATGCACAACCCCTGTGCTATTTTGGAGCGGTTCCCAATTTAGTGAAAGATATAGTTACGAAAACAAAAAAAAGTAACTATACCGAAAAGAAAATTTAAACGACTATTGCAAATTCGATTGTATGGGATGCCTCGTAATTTGGAAAAAACTGGCGTAAGGTTAAAAAAGTTATAAACATGTGTTCCGTGCATTAGTTGTAACACATAAATTTAGTACAGCCCATAATTTGGAAGGAGTTGCCAAATAGCCACGATGTAGAGGGCCACTGAGAAAATTACTTGTTTTTCTACATCGTTTTCCGAAACTGAGGCAAAACTCACCCAGGAGGGTCCCTGAAGGGATACGGGCCATATGGAAAACCTTCGTTCATTCCCGAACGTGGTAAATTAAAAGAAGATGATTTATCACGGTCCATTGAAGGATAAGCAGGAGCAAGAATTGATTGAGCAAAAGGAAATTGCTTCCCACTTTCAGCTGCTGGATGAACGCTAACATTTGTTGGATAAGAGGTCAGCTGAATAGGAGACCGTGTTGGAAGCGACACAGAATTCAATGGATTTTCATTAGTTGTAGTAGATAAGGAATTGGAAGAAACGAAACTGACACTACTTTGGGTAACTGTTGTTGTAGTACCTGTAGTTGGAGGTTCTCCTTTTGGCACAATAGTTTCCATAGAAATAGCGTGAGGTACTCTCGGAACGCGGTTTTGAGCTTCTGGATATGTCAAACAAGGAGAATGATTCCGAGACACTCCATGGCTGCTAATAGATTGATAACTATCAAAATAAGACTCAGAAGGATTTGAAGAAAGAACATTAGGAATGTCTGGTTGTTGGTTCTCATATCGAGATGGTTGTTTCTGAGTGACTTGCGAAATGGACAAAGGAAAATTTCTTTGAACTACCTGCTGATAAGAATCTTGATGCAAGACGGAAAATTGAGGAGGATTAACATGAGAAACTCTGTGCTGAATATCTGTCTGTTGAGGTAAAAGAGTAACAATAGGGGAGGCTACAGTAGCCTGGTATCTAGATTCAGCATGATCTTTAACAGCAGGAGCTCTTCCCATGAGGACATATCCAAAAAAGGAAGAAGCATATGACGGCAATCCTGAGCCGAGTGCCACAGGGGATCCAGTAAAGATTTGAGCAGCAAGATCTGCACCAAGTATGCAATCTAGTGGTGCAGGAGAATCAAACCAGGGATCCGCTAAACTCATACCACGCAATTGTTCCTTGACTGTAGATGTCACCTTGTTGACTGGGGTGTTAAATGCGATATGGTTGAGAACATAAAAGGAGTGGCGATTGACCAGAGTACGCTGATCCAAATTCTTTATATTTAAGCTGACAGTACCATTAGCGTTGCAAACCTGCCTACCCAATCCTCCTACTGGGGTTATAGCCTTGCTGACAGAAACGTCTAAACTATCCACAATCGCCTGAGAAACAAAGGATGCTGCCGCGGCTGTATCAATCACTGCTCTAACCACTGTATTACAACGTGCATTAGGGACCTCTAACTTAACCAGAGCCGTGGCCAACAAAATGCAGACTTCACTACTATTTGATGCAGCACACATCGCAGAGGCGGATGGTGACGAATGAGAAGGGCCTTCCGGCTTAGAATCTGGTGAACCCCGAACTGGGGTAATCTCCTTATGCAGCAAAGTGTGATGTTTTTTAGAGCAGACCCTACACCTTTTCTTACTCTTACATAGCGAGGCAAAATGAGTACCCAAGCAATTGTAGCAGCGTTTCTGATTCGATATCCATTTGTTACGAGATGGTACAGCCATGGAAATGAAAGCCTTACAATCATACAATAAATGAGAACCCTGATGACAACACGGACAAGCAGATTGAGACCGTGATAAAGCATTATCGGTTGAAGAGGCTATTAATGCTGTCGTCCTACCCCTTTGTCTTGACCTGGGCCTGGAAGAAGCCGCCGGCTCCTTAGATTGGTACAACTCAGTGTTTTCCCAGTGCAATCGTTTTTGATTAAGGAATTTGCAGACAGCATCCAGAGTAGGAAACGGTCTGGAGGAGTGCTTACTATTCTCAAAACTGGCCAACAACTTCTTGTCAAACTTGGAAAGTATGTACGCAACAAAAAAAATCTCATAAGCATTGACATTTTCCATGACTTGGATAGCCCTAAAATGGACATTTAGGCAGTCAAGGAAGGCAGAAATTGAGGCAGGATTGCTCTCCGCAACACTGGGAAGATTCAGGAGTTGTGTAGCATGATGCGTTATGACTCTCAATGGATTGTCATACTTTTCTCTGAGAATATCGTAGGCTAGGTTATAATTAACTTCTGAAAGAGACAAATGCGAAATCAACCTCTTAGAGGTGTCATCTAGAGCATCTAAAAGATATTGAAACTTTTGTACTGCATTTAAGGTAGCGTTTGAACCAATTAATGAATCAAACCTACTATGAAATTGTTCCCAGTCATGGGGAATACCAGTGAATCTGGGGACGCTCAACCTGGGCATATGGACCATGGAGTTGTCCGATGTACCGTGACTTGTTTCATTTACAGAAAACCCATAGAAGGGTCTGGAACTCGATTGATCACCAGCAACTGGGGCACTAGTCAGGGTTAATGGATGAAGGTGCTTAAATGCCTGATTGTATAAGGAATCTAATTCTTGGATAGCTGATTGATACTCGGTCTCAGTCAATTCAGGAGTTGGAACATCGGAAAACATGCACCCCTCTATAGAAGCCATAACAGAAGAAAACGTATTGTCTAACAAGGCCAATAGGGTGAGGGCCTTTTCCCTCGCCCCTGAAGTTTGTTGAGTCACAGCCTGAGCCTGGTCGAGAATTGACGTTAGTTTGTGCTGAGCAGTGTTCACCTTGGTACGAAACTGAGCTAAAGTCCTGGCCATGTTGAACAAGAACTAAGAAGTATTTACGAAGAAACGACAAAACCAACAAAACAATGGAGGACCAATGAAAACGAAACAAACTTAATAATCCTCTGGTAGAAACAGTGTTGGGTTTTTGGATAAGAAGAACCAGAGATAAAAGAAAAAGAAAACAACTGATTTTATTACAAAAAATAAAAGACAGTCCAAAACAAAATAAAAATAAAGCTCCTCTTCTCCTCCTCCAGTGATCCCAATTTTCTGCAATTAAGACAGCGGTGAGCTGATCAAATCTGAAGGGGAACCCAACACTGTTGCGAACTGTAACGAAATGAATTGTGAGAGAGAAGTCTGGGGAGGTGGACCTTAACCTAGGGTTACAGAAACTGACACTCACCTGATATTTAGCCGGAAGCTGGTTACCGCACCCCTGACGACCGCCGGGAAACAGCCGAAGAACTGCTCTCTGCTCTTTACTGCACCCTTGACGTTTTCTTTTAAACAGCTGAAGATGCTGGGTCCTTCGCTGAGAGGTGCAAGTTGATGCCGGTGATCCGGCTAACAGTATTCTGCGTTCGGCTAACTGCCAGCTCTGCAGGGTTCCCCAACTCAGCTCACAATTTAGCATGTAAATTACAGAGACAATTAGTAATTTGTAATGGAATGAGTCTTTAGCTAAGGTACAATCCAAGACTGCGAAATAAAAATAAAAGATTGCTATACTATAACTAATTATAGCTAAGTTACAAAGAGTAGCTGGCCAGCTAATTAAAGACATGTATACAAAATTATCAAAAGAAACATTTTTAAGTAATATAGTTATGATACAAAGCTTCCGTAGTGAAGACTGGTGTAACAGAATCGCTGGGCTGCGAGGAGGAGTCACCTGCAGGCTGACAGCTGATGCAAAGTGAAGACAGTGGAAAGAAGTTCTCCTCAGCGAAGGAACCACAGCGAGTTGGTCAGTTTTGGTCTTGGTTGCCCCACAGAAGTTCTCCCCTCGGAAGATGGCGGTGAAGATAGCCAAGATGGCGGCGGGTCGAGACAGTGACCGTAAGACTTAAGATCTTGCTTCTTCAAAGGGCAAACGCAAAAAGACGGAAAGGAAATCCCTGCCCGGTGTTTTATAGGGCTAAGGGATTAAGCTCTGCAGTCGGGTGGCCGATTGCAAAAGCTTCAAGAAACTCACAATATATAATCTTTAAAATGACGGAAAAATACTATTATAAGCATGTTAAAAATAAAAGCTGGTACTTAAAAGTGCTTTTAGATTTTATTGAACATAATTAGACAGCTAAAATTGCTCAAAGCGAGAAAAACGAAAATTAGAGAAAAAACTCAGCGAGTGCTTTGAGCTTTTGAACGTGAATACGTAACCTGTCGCAAAGATAACCATCAATAGTGATAAATGCTTGAATTCTCACAAATAAGCCGGGTTTCAGTGAAAAACCTATTGAAACATAATCTAGACAGTGTAAAAAGATGACACAAGTGTTTTTATAAGAAAAACATCGCGGGAACATAAAATTGGCAAACCACGTTGTAAGTACATGTTTTAATTTAGTAAATTAGAACGCTCTGGGAGTTTTAACCATTTGGAATTGCTGAATTAAGGAAAATTAACGTGTTTAAATATAGAAAGCAAAGCCAAAATCATCTAGAAAGGCAAAAAACATAAACTCAAAAGTTCACTTAGAATGTTTAAAAGGTTTAATTGTTTTGAAATGAATGATTAGATGAAAATTAGTATGTTTAAATAAAGTCATAGATGTTAAACATAAAATCATATTCTTCTATAAACATAAAACCAAATTTTTTAGGAACAAAAAAAATTCTTAAGTTTGATAAAAACTTAACACATATTGTTTGGGTTAGAAAATGATTGAGGCTAGTTCATGTAAATGAAAATTCATCTACTTTGGTATAAATTCGAAATAAATCTTCTATATTTAAAATAAATTTACAAATGCGGGTTAGTACTTAATATTTGAGTAAAATTACAATTAAATAATTAAATAATTAAATGAGCTCATTTTTTTTATCGATGTAATTGAGGTACCTCATGTCTTCTCTTTGTCGCCGTCGTCGCCGTCGTCGCCTCCGCCTCGCTCCCGATCCCCCTGGGCAGCTCCTGTCTTCTACTCGGACATCATATTACTTTTCGAGTCCATTCGGCAATAATTTGAAGAAGGTTCGTCCATGGACCTGGCCAATAATGAATTGCTTACAGGAACCAGCGCACAAGTGGAATAAGACAGGCCGGCCGCATTGGTTCTAATTGAGCCTAGAGATGGCGCCAGTATCATTTCGTTCCGAACGGAACAAACCGCCCACCTAGACGTTGTTCGGCAATGTCTACAAGATCAAAGGAGCCAGGCAGTAAAGACGCGTTTGTCGCTGAGAGATGCTGGTGATGTGCAGGGTCGCTGAGGCAGAAAGGAAGATTAATTGACTTATACTAAACAACATTCAACTGTTCACGTGTAGTGTGTGTTAAAAGCAAAGGGTAAGTAAAATAAAACATAGAACTTTCTTGGAGATAGCTAAGTGCAATATAATAGAATGCGTATATAGACAATGATTCTTCAATATACAAAAGGAAGAAAAGGAAAGGAAATAAAAAAAGTAATAAAGAAACGAAAAGGAACCTCTTTACAAAATATAACACAAATAAAATTCACCTCAAGAATAATACTATGTATGTGTTCACATGATAATATCTCATGGATCAGGATAAAAAAGAGGGGCAAGAGAACTAACAGCTCTAACTATGACCTTGCCCGATGGAATTTTAACAGATACCACCCTTGTAACTCCGTCCCTACCTGGATGGGTTTCTACAATCCTGCCCACTGGCCATTGTCCAAGTAGAGGTTTTTTCTCAAGGAGAATCACGAGGTCACCTTCCTTAAGATTCGGCTTTCGTGTGAACCATCGATGTCTCTGTTGAAGAGTGTGCAGGTAATCTCCTTGCCACCTCCACCAAATGGTTTTTACGCTGGCCTGCACAGCGCGCCAATGCCGGAGTAGTGATCCTTCCATAGAGCAATCATAAGCGTCGGGGAGAATAACTACAGCTGAACCAACTAAAAAATGCCCTGGAGTTAAAAATTGAAAATCTTCAACATCCTCAGTCAATGCGCAGAGGGGGCGAGAATTGAGTAGACCTTCAATTTGTGTAAATACAGTGTTCAGTTCTTCAAAGGTCATGGGCCTGGTACCTAACGTAACGGTCAAAAGTCGCTTAACCGATTTGACCCCAGCTTCCCATAGACCGCCAAAATGGGGCGCTCGTGGAGGAATAAATTTCCAAGAAATACCCTTAGAAGACAGAGAACTTCCGATATTTGCTTCCTCGTTGACCAGAAATGAAAATAGGTCCTTTAAAAAACGGGAGGCTCCAATGAAATTGGTGCCATGATCAGACCATATTGTGTCAGGTCTGCCACGGCGAGCGATGAACCTATCCAGGGCGGCTAGAAAAGCAGTAGTAGTCAATGAAGAGACAGTCTCCAAATGAAGAGCCTTAGTCGCCATACAAACAAACAAGCATAAATATGCTTTGGAGCTATTTGCCTTTCGCAGATTGGATTGCTTGATGGTGAAAGGTCCGGCGTAGTCGACACCAACTTGGGCAAACACTCGACCACCCTTGAGACGATCGGAAGGTAAAGATCCCATCAGAGTGGGATTTGGCCTTGCCCTCTTCATCCTGCACAAAACGCATCTTGACGTACGACCTTTTACAAATTTCAGACCTCCGGGTATCCAGAATTCTTGTCTGGTGAGCGCCAGTGTTAGCGTAGGACCTGCGTGAAACGCTCTGGCGTGGATGTCATCGACTATGAGCCTGGCTATGTGCGACTGGCGAGGTACCAACATAGGGTGTTTCGCTGGTGTTTCGCCCGTAGAGTGGTACAATCTACCGCCCACCCGGACAATACCTAGTCCATCAGTAAAGGGCTGCAATGAACGGAGGTCCTTAGGTACATCAACAGCACCAGTGCAAAATCCAATGGGAAGGTATTTCCGTTGAGAGAGGCGTACACAGCGCATCTTTGCTTCTTCAATCTCTTCAGCAGTGATGAAGGTGGAAACTGGTTTCTGTTTGTGGCGTGCGACCCATCTCAATAATAGAGCGCTTACACGGAGAAGGGCTGTCCATGATGAGAAAGTGTCCATCCACTCGGTATCTACCTCCGATGGCTCTTTGCCTTTAGCACCGCTTTGACTTAAGAGGGCAATCGATAGTTTCTCAGTGTTCGTCGCAGACGCAGGCCAGGAGGACATTTCTTGGAGTAGCCACTTCGGTCCATTCCACCACAAATCGTTTTCTAAAATAGCTGAGGCCAAGCAGCCGCGAGAGGCGAGATCAGCAGGATTATCGTCAGACTCAACATGCCTCCAAGAGGTTTCAGGAAGCGTCTCCAAAATGGCTGATACCCTGTTTGCCTCAAAGGTTGTCAGCTTGTAGGAAGGCATCCGCAACCACGCCAAAACGACGGCAGAGTCAGTGAAGCATATTGGAGGATCTTCCATTAAAGTTTTATTGAGAGAACTTATAGCCCTGGCGAGAAGTAGAGCACCACATAACTCCAACCTGGCTACCGACATGTATTTTAAAGGAGCGACTTTGGTTTTCGCCTTGATTAGAGAACACCTTACCTGACCATTCTTCATGCTTCGCAAGTAAATGGCAGCTGAGTATCCTTTGCTGGATGCATCGCAGAATCCTATTACCCTGATAGACGCCTTCATATCGGTAATTTGCCGGGGTATGCGTAATTCTGACAATCTCGGAAGATCATTTAACCAAATCTGCCATCTGATCACAAAGTCAGCAGGTGGCGATTCGTCCCAGCCTAGACGATGCTTCCACAGATCTTGCAAGAAGTTCTTGGCCAATAACGTAATCGGAGAGAGGAAGCCCAGTGGATCGAAGATTCTTGCTATGGTAGACAACACCGATCTTTTAGTGAACGTAGTGGGTATGGAGAGCCTCACGTCGTAAAGAAAAGCGTCTTCGGTCGTGCTCCACCTCATACCGAGAATCTTTAAATATTCAGGTTCATCACCCTTTATGTTTACAGTTGTGATGACGTCAGAAGGGTTAGAAACTAGTTCTGGAAGGGTGCTAGCCCATTTTCCAAGTTCAAATCCTCCTTTAGAAAACAGAGCTGAGAGTTGCTGCTTCACAGCCAAAGCTTCATCGAGGGTGTCTGCACCTGTGACTAAGTCGTCCACATACATAGAAGAGGTGACGCGGTCCACAGCAAGAGGATATCGTGAGCCCTCGTCAAGTACCAACTGCTTGATGGCGCGCATAGCTAGAAAAGCGCTAGGCTTCAAACCATAAGTCACGGTGTTTAGCTGATACTCTTGAAGTTCTTCCTCAGGACAGTTCCTCCAGAATATATGTTGGAAACGACGGTCCTCGTCATGTACCAAAATCTGCCGATACATTTTAACAATGTCCGCGCACAGCTGTATCGCAAACACCCTGAAATTTGTTAGTACCTGGCAGATGTCTGCTTGAAGCTTGGCACCTGGTAGAAGTGAATCGTTAAGACTGCCTGAAGTAGAATGACACGATGCATCAAAAACCACTCGAAGTTTAGTACCCCTAGAAGAATGCTGCCACACTCCGTGATGGGGAATGACATACCCAGAAGGAACTTCACAGCGGGACATATGCCCGAGCGCCTCATATTCCATCATGAAATCACGGTATGCGGACGCAAATGCTTCATGTTTGACAAACTTCTTCTCAAGGCTGCTGAAACGTCTGGAAGCAATGTCCCGATTATCGCCGATGCATGGATCGTCATTTTTGAAGGGAAGTCGAACAACATAGCGACCATCAGGAGTGCGACTATGTGTTTTTGAAAAATGAATTTCGCAGAATTCATGTTCTGGGTCATTCCGGGTAACTGGAGCTGGCTCTTCTATCTCCCATAAGATCTTCAAATGTCTCTCTATCAGGGATTCCTGTTGAGAAAATAATACAAATTCGTCAGGATCACACGAAATATTGGTCTGACCCAGTACTACTAGACCAAAAACGCTGGGTAGGAAGAATAAGCCTTCAATGCCAGAATGTATCGGAGCTCCTTTGATGATGTGAGGATAAAGATCGCTGCCGATGAGCAGATCGATGGATCCTGGATGCCCGAAGTCAATATCAGCAACGGGATGCCGCAAGACAGCGTCTATGATAGTTTGAGGTAGCTGCTGATTCGGAAGGCAAGAACAAATCTTGTCGACGAGGAGGCACTGTGGGTCGAAAGTTTGGCTGTCGTCGAACGATTTCAGGAAGCATCTTGTTGAACCCTTGATTGATTCCACTGATGTGCCGCCCAAACCTGTGATGCGCCCTTCAAATTTGCGTACTGTGGCGCCTAATCTCTTGGCCAAGCTTGATGTAATGAAGGTATGCTGGCTTCCGGAGTCAAGTAGCGCGCGGAACACATGATATCTGCCCTCTTGAGCTCGGATAAGACCTTGAACTGTCCCCAGTAAGACCATTCCCTGAGAGGGGTTCTCTTTCACAGAGGAACCAAAACCGGCGAAACCTACTGCTTTCTCAATATTTACCGGGCTATCAGCTGGGTCATGATGTTTCGGAGAGCTTTCTGAGCGATGAAGAAGGCTATGATGCCGCTGCTTACAATATCTGCAGCTCCACTTAGATGGGCAATCGCGCGCTTTATGCCCTTCTCTGAGGCAATTGATGCACCCATTCCAAGCGTTAACAAAGGCGAAGCGCTTTTCAGATGGTAAGTCAGCGAAACTAGCGCAGAATGGCAGCCAATGTGGTGCGTGACAGAAAGGGCAGTCCCTTTTCTTGGTTTCAGCGCTGGACTTCAATGAACTTTTAGAGGGCTCAGCTTTAATACGATAACGCTCCTCAGAAGGTAAAGACTTCCGTGTCCGAGACGCATAGGAACTGCTTGACATCGATGCTCCGTGCAATGCAACAGTGTTGTATCTTTTCGAATTCCTGTTAGGAGGTCTTCTGCTATTTCCGTGCAATCGATGTGATTCTTCCGAGGTATTCCTGGGCTCCGAAGGTGGGTCGTCGGCCATCTTGGGTGCTGTCATACGCTTGCGTACAAAGTTTGTCACATCTTCTGGCGTTGGAAAAGCCACTTGAGGGTCGAGGTTAAGCTCGAACTGCTTCCTAGCTGCCGAATCCAGTGCGCGTAATGCGAGCGTTGATAGAATAAATTCTGCTGGCTTCTCAAGCTTCAACCCATTAAACGCTTGAATGCTGTCGGCTATTTCGGATAGAAAGGCTTGATAGCGCTGGCGTTCTCCCTTTATTTCGTTTAAATTGCAGTCCAACATTTTGTGAATAAATACTCTGCCAAGGACTCGTGGCTTATCATAAACGCTAAGCATGGTTTGCCAAGCTATTTCGTAAGTGCCTGTTTCCACGGAGTAATGTGACAACAAAGACATCGCTTCCCCTTTGACCGCAGACAATAAATAGTGAAATTTTTCCACATTGCTTAATGAAGGGTCATTATGAACCAATGATGAAAAGATTTCCTTGAAGTGGCACCATTGAGTTAAATCACCATTGAAATGTGGAATAGGGATTTTCGGCAAGTTGGCCCTGTTAGATAAACTGGTGTTGAAACTAGCATTCATAATTGAGGCCTGCTGATGATCTGTAGCAGCTTGAAGAACTTTCTGAGCCTTTTCAATAGATATCAGATGAGCACGCGCTTGTAAGACTTCATCGCGCGCAATATCGTACATTTCCTGCAACAAAGTTGTTGGAAATTGGCTTGAAGGTATGGTGCTATAGATTACATCTAGTTCATCCCAAGCAGCACAGAAAAGGTTCCAATCTCGTAGTGCGGCTTCATAACGAGCCTGGAATAAGGGTTCATTTGCGCAGTCATTAATAGCAGCTTGGCCAGCCGCGGCTGTGCCCATGATGTTTCTTTTTAATGTTCTTAGCTTGCTGCTGCGGTTCAATTTCAGATAAAGGCATGATAAGAACAATGCAGAGCAGCCCAAAGGGAGAAAGAAACGAGAAAGACGAAGACAACTTGAAGGCAAAAGAGAAAACTAAACCTCAAATGAATATGAAGGCAGTATAGAGAGCTCATGAAATGATAAAAAATAAATTGATGAACAAAAGAAATTATGACGATACATTACAACAAAAAAAAGAAATTATAGATATTAATGAAGTGAAAGTTGGCAATGACGTTCTGGACAAGTACTGGGAGTACCTAACGTCTGGAATATTCGAACACGCCCGGGAAAACAACTCAGAAGTATATCAACTGAGAAGAACCTTAGCGATGGGGTGTCCTAATAGACTAACCTTGATGTTAGCGAACAAGTCAAAATCACAAAAATCATAGGGTTCATCAAAGTAAATTACGTTTTACTTATCATCAATTAACATACAAAGAGACTGTATGCTACTTTGTAAATTTCAGAATAAATCTGAATAGTGTTGTGGTCAAAAATATGACTGTTGTTACAAACACTTATGATGATTGCATATGTAAATAATTTAAATTTTTTAAAATGAATATCATAATTGTAATGAATGAATTGTAATGAATAATAATAATAATTGTAATAAATATCATATGAATATATGAATAATAATTGTAAAGAATATCATAATTGTAACATGAATATATCTAGAAGCAAAGTTGGCATAAAAAATGAATTGATTAATAAAATAAAATATTGAATATCAGTTAGTGTTAAAAAAAAAAAAAAGAAAAAACAATAGATTAATCAGAACTAAAACATAAAGTTTATGAATTAAACTG
Organism: Aelia acuminata; assembly: GCA_911387785.2. Classification (NCBI taxonomy): domain Eukaryota; kingdom Metazoa; phylum Arthropoda; class Insecta; order Hemiptera; family Pentatomidae; genus Aelia; species Aelia acuminata. The sequence continues at coordinate 35,047,772 of OU426983.1, forward strand.
GTTATATAATATTATTTTAAATAATTTGGGTTTGAAAACTTTGACTAATAATTATTTGTATTGATAGCGTATATATGAAGAAATGGACTGTACAATGTGACAACAAATTATTTAATAAAATTTAATAAGTGAAATTAATAATATATGTTCCATATTAATTGATAAGTAGCATTAACTTCAGAATGTAAATGTTATACATTAAAGCATTCAATTTAAAACAAAAAAAATCTAAAAGGTGAATTATTTCTATGTAGAATGAAAATATAATAATATTTTATAGTTCTATCTTTTGTGTTATGGAACAAATATCGTCTTTTAAAAGGTGTATGTAAGCATCTATTGCAAATAAAAAAAATAATGAAAGCCTAATATGTTACTTATATTAATTATTTAAAGATAATTGCTGTGAAAATCGTGAAAAAATATATATGAGTTTAAGGCTTAATTTAACAATTAATTTTAGAAAATATTTGGTAAATGAAAAATATATTTTCAAATATCTTATTAATAATTTGCACTCATGTGATTGAATAAAAAATATTCAATAAATAAGAATTTTTCGGATAGTAAATATGCAACGAACAACATTGCATTCTTATAAATAAATGTTAATCCAATCCTTAATTGTGGCTGACCACCAATTTTAAATTATTTTTAAAAAATTTATTTTTTGAAGAGAAAAGATTTGGCTCCGCCGGGAGTCGAACCCGGGTCTCCTACATGCGAGGATGCTAACCGCTACATCACAGAGCTCGGCTCAAGGCAGAGCAAATCCTTCCTCTTCACTGATACCTACTCCCCCTATCTCGCAAGTTTTGCGAGTAGTAGCGGGAGGTGGCTCCGCTACTACTCGCAAAACTTGCGAGATAGGGGGAGTAGGTATCAGTGAAGAGGAAGGATTTGCTCTGCCTTGAGCCGAGCTCTGTGGTGTAGCGGTTAGCATCCTCGCATGTAACGCAGGAGACCCGGGTTCGACTCCCGGCGGAGCCAAATCTTTTCTCTTCAAAAAATAAATAATTTAATTATAAATAAATGTTATAAATAAACGTTATCCTAGCAGGCAGCATGTCTCCAGGAATTAAGGATGTCTCTATGTGTTTATGAGAACACATAAGCAAATTAATTTAACGGTTAATTGATTATTTAAACAATTCAAAAGCAAATTTATCATTCTTTAGATATATGTCTATTGATATTCTTTAAATATTACACATATATAATATTATTTCTGTAAACTATTGAAATTAAAATTGATATTATAATAACCTGATGGTAAAATTTTGAATTTATACCAAAACTGTGTAGAAAATCCTAGCCCGGGGGACCAAAAATTTTATGTTTGGGTTAGAAAATGATTGAGGCTAGTTCATGTAAATGAAAATTCATCTACTTTGGTATAAATGCGAAATAAATCTTCTATATTTAAAATAAATTTACAAATGCGGGTTAGTACTTAATATTTGAGTAAAATTACAATTAAATAATTAAATGAGCTCATTTTTTTTATCGATGTAATTGAGGTACCTCATGTCTTCTCTTTGTCGCCGTCGTCGCCGTCGTCGCCTCCGCCTCGCTCCCGATCCCCCTGGGCAGCTCCTGTCTTCTACTCGGACATCATATTACTTTTCGAGTCCATTCGGCAATAATTTGAAGAAGGTTCGTCCATGGACCTGGCCAATAATGAATTGCTTACAGGAACCAGCGCACAAGTGGAATAAGACAGGCCGGCCGCATTGGTTCTAATTGAGCCTAGAGATGGCGCCAGTATCATTTCGTTCCGAACGGAACACATATCTTATTTTTGTTAATCGTTAAAGCCATTTTTGAGTAAATAAAAAAACCCCGTGAAAATGATACAAAATTTATTAAGTAAAGTCACCCCTCCCGTAGATCAATTTTGATGATATTTTTACAGTCATATCTCGGGCATATAAGTACATCAAATACCAAGTTTGATCAAAATCGTTAAAACCGTTTTTGAGTAAATAAATAAAACACGTGAAAATGATACAAAATGTATTAAGTAAAGTCCCCCCTCCGGTTGATCAATTTTGATGAAATTTTTACAGTCGTATCTCGGGCATATACATACATCATATACCCAGTTTGATCAAAATCCTTAAAGCCGTTTTTGAGTAAATAAAAAAAACACGTGAAAATGATACATAATTTATTAAGTAAAGTCCCCCCTCCGGTTGATCAATTTTGATGAAATTTTTACAGTCATATTTCAGGCATATAAATAGATCAAATACTCAGTTTAATCAAAATCGTTAGAGCCGTTTTTGAGAAAATCGAAAAAAACTTAAAAAGTTATTAAATAAAGTACCCCCTCCCTTTGAGCAAATTTGATGAAATTTTTGCTGTCACATCGCGGGCTTATACATACTCTAAATACCCAATTTCAGGTTCGCACGGTTTATAGTTTTTGAGCTAGTCTGTTCACACACACACACACAGACACACAGACAGACACACAGACACACAGACACACAGACACACAGACCATTTCGCGGGACTTGGTTATTTTGACTCAGGGGATCCCAAAACGTGTATTTCCGTTGAAAACCGGAAGTCGAAAATTTTCACGTTCGCAATACTTCCACTTACTATATATTTCATATATAGGTAAGTGAAAGTAAAAAGGTTGATAAAGTCAGAATAAATATTTGAATAAATACATATTTTCTTGCGAACCGTCAATTTTAATGATAACATTGTACGACAAACGATGACATAACCTGCCAATCTAATACACCAATATATCAGCGGAGACGGATCCCGGTTGACAAGTGGGACCCAGAAGACGAATTAGCCGCGGGAGCTGACCGAAGGAGAAGAAAGGACAACTGGGGCGGGAGATTCATCACCTGGGGGACGCTGATGATGATTGATCTGACCACGCAATTATCAATCCCGCTCACAATGTGATCATCATCTCTCTATTAGCGCTCTCTTTTCATCTCCCTCCCCCCACCCACCCACGCGCTCAAATTGTTTCCCCCACCGCTAATGTCTGTGTCGGCCCATTAACGTGCCTCGGAAGTTGGTAATTATCCTGGATTCCCGAGCCATGCAATGGATAGTGTAGTTAGAATGTAATTTATTATTTAACATAACAGCAAGAGTCAAAGGAATGAAAAAAAAAATCTAGATTTTGTTGAGTCTAATCCTGCCTGGAGAACCACAAAAATTTAGAATATATGTATATAAATACATGGAGTCGGCATTTAATAGCTCAAATAAAGAAAAAATTAAAGGTACATTTTTATTTTATTTTCTACGGTTTTACGATTTATAAAACTACAGATTAATAAGTTAGATCACATTTAGTATTAGTTAAATATGTTATATATATAAAAGTATGTTGCCTTATTTCAATTAGATGGCTTAAGTTGTATTTAGTTTTGTTATTGCTTATAATTAATTTAACTTGCGATATTTTTCTTTTCAATCCTTTAACTTTACATCAGATAACATTACTGCCTAAAAATAAACACTGGTTAAATATGAAATATGAAAAAATCAAGTAAACATATACAGGAGAAAAAAAGAATATATTCCGTCAACTCATAAAACACATTGAGCACATGCATGCGGAGTACGCCTTTATTGAAAGACCATTGTTTATAATTACAGCCGTTCTGTTCATTTAAATGAAATGGTTTTTTTCATGGTAACTAAATGAAATTGCAATTAAAAAATACTTCAATTTCTAATCTAAGTAAGTTCTAATATAAATTGGTAAGTGAAAGGTGTGTGTTGCGCGCATCGCACCAGATTTTTTTTTTTCAATTCTTTAACTTTATACCAGATAATATTAATGGCTCCATTGTTAAAAAAAATAATAATAAAATAAAATTAATGACTCGTTTGATTTCGTCAATTTTTTTTTAATCCCACTCCCACATATATTATTTCACAAAGCCTAAAAATCGGTTTTTCATGAATTATAAGGTCCTGTCGTGCTCAAATGCCATGAATGTGGTATCGTTGGATTCAGAATTTCACGGAGCTTTTGCCAATCACATTCTCATTGTTCATTTTTCGGTCTAAAATAAAATATCGACCTAAATGTAGTGATTCAACGGATCGAAACGGATCAAATTGGGTTTTATAAATTGCGGTACGAAAATTAAGACCCAGTTTAGTTCTATAAGAACTAAACTGGGGTTTGTGTTTTGAACCTACCAGTTTTGAGATAACGCCTGGGTCTGGCCCCTCCGCAGCACGTGGTCTACTACTTACTGTGTTACGTTACAGCAAATGTAAGTCCTGTCGTGCTTAGGTTCTATAAATGTGGTTTTGTCTGATTTAGAATTAATTGTAGCGTTAGAAAATAGCACTCCCACATTTAGCAATGACAGTATACTCCCGCTTAACCGGCTCCCGTTTAACCGACTCTCCGGATAAACAGAAGGACGCTGTGAAAGATAAAATATTATTTTTAAGATCCTTTAAAGCATTTATAGCTTTGTCATATTATCAATCGCTGGTCAAAAATTTTGTTAAAATTTGTATTATGTTGCGGTTTGATAGATCTTAATTAAATTTAAATGTATACAAAAAGTCTTTTGTTTTTTATTTGTTGACCGAAATCCAGTAAAACAAGTCTCTTCGAAGTAAAATTGATCTTGAAACAAAATCCTTATCCTCCACCCATTTCATAAAAAAATTAAAAAGGAAATTAAGAAGAAATAACTTCGTATATTTAGACAATACCGACGAGATGCATTCAGGTGCGCATAAACGAAAAAAAAAAAACCATTTTGTGAAAACTGAATAGATTGATTGTGTAAATTTTCGTAAATCGTTAAATTAAATTAGCCAAAAAAAGTTTTCTTTAATTAATATTTATATAACCTTTGTAAATTAGTTTTTTTTGCTTTTGGATTTTAATAATAATAATAATATAATAGAAGTTATAATAATATATTTTTTTAGCTTTTTTATAAACTTTTCCGGATTGACCGGCTCTTTCGCTTAAACGGCAATGAATCGGTTCCGACGAGGACGGATAAGCTGGAGTCTACTGTAGTCAGAAATGTGTATGAAATAAATAAAATCTATTTATAGTGATTCATAGTGACATAGTGATGCGTTAGGTCCATTTTATCAATTATGATCAGCACATTAAGGACTATTTAAGTACCTTCTTATATATCTGTACATATATTATATATTAATCTAATCTTAATCTGTGGGTAGTCACCCACAGATTAAGATTAGATTAATTAAAAATTGACGTAAGTCAATAAATACCATAAATTGGACAAACTTTGTCCACCTCCCGTTACTCGCAAAATTTGAGTGATCGGTGAAGTAAGTATCAGTATAAGTGTATCAGTGAAATAAGTAGGTATCAGTGAAGAGGAAGGATTGGCTCTACTTGGAGCCGAGCTCTGTGGTGTAGTGGTTAGCATCCGCGCATGTCACGCGGGAGACCCGGGTTCGACTCCCGGCGGAGCCAAATTTTCTCTTCAAAAAATAAATTATGTACATATATTATTTCACAAAAATAAAAATCAAAGAGAAAAAAAAGTTTTCTCTTGGATGTAAGCTTCGGTTATGCTTAAATGTGGTGTAATTTAATTAAATAGGTGTGGTGTAGTTGGATTCAGACTTCAAATAGCGTAGGTAGAAAAATTGGGTTATAATTATTACCACAATCATTCTTTTTTTTTGTCAAATATTATGAAAATCGATGCCTAGGCAGGAAAAATGGATTTTGCTAATTAAGACCCACTCAAAAGATATTTTAAAAGAACAGGTCAGTGATTTCATTCAAACATGAATGATTATCATTCCAATAAAAGTTTATTTAAATAGATGTACTACAATTTGAAGTAAATTATATTTTATTACATTAAAAAGTCTCTTTGGAAATAAAAAAAAATAATTTAAAGCAAATGGTTTGATAATAGTTATACCTTGATCTAATTGTAACAAAGGTATGTAACGTCAGCGTAAAAATATTATTTCTGTTTCTATTGAATTATTAAATTAAATAAAAATTCAATTTTAATATTTGGAAAAGATTAATCCAAAAGATATTTTAAGCAAACAATATGTGATTTTGTAGATTAATGTTTTCCTATAATTTTGATATTTATGGCTTAAATATTATATTAGCTATTGTTTTTACAAAGTTAAAATTAACTCCTTTAAAGAACATAACATGTTTATAAAACATTAAAGTTAACAATGTTTACAAAAGTATATTTTCATGCCAATAATTTTATATTTATAGATGTTATATTATTTGAAGTTTATTGAAAAAATACTATATTCATATTTACGCTTAGTACAGTACCTACACTGCCAGCAAAGCTGTTTTTTTAATTATATGAAAACTGAATTGCAACACTAGAAAGTATTTGTGACAAAAAAAAAAAAAAAAAAAAAAATCTTACGTATACTATTCCAAATAGCTAAAAAAATGTAGTTTTCGCTAAATGCACTGTCCTATCGTACTCAAATGCCATCAATTTAGTATTGTCTGATTCAGACTTTTACGGAGTGTATGCGAATTGCAGGCCCATTTTTACTTTCACTTACCTATATATGAAATATATAGTAAGTGGAAGTATTGCGATCGTGAAAAATTTCGACTTCCGGTTTTCAACGGAAATTCACGTTTTGGGGTCCGCTGAGTCCAATTAACCAAGTCCCGCGAAATGGTCTGTGTGTGTTTGTGAACAGACTAGCTCAAAAACCATAAACTGTGCGAACCTGAAATTGGGTATTTAGCGTATGTATATGCCCGCAATGTGACAGCAAAAATTTCATCAAAATTGCTCAAAGGGAGGGGGTACTTTATTTAATAACTTTTTAAGATTTTTTCGATTTTCTCAAAAACGGCTATAACGATTTTGATCAAACTCGGTATTTGATGTATGTATATACCTCAGATGCGACAGACAACATTACATCAAAATTGATCAACCTGAGGGGGGACTTTACTTAGTAAATTGTGTATAATTTTCACGTGTTTTTTTTATCTACTCAAAAAAGGATTTAACGATTTTGATCAAACTAGGTATTTGATGTATGTATATGCCAAAGATGTTGTTCAGTCTCAGACTGTTTGAATTTAAAAACAATGTTTCCCGCCATCCAATGCCTCCTAACTTATTGTAAGTGCGTAGCGTAAGTGCAAGTTAAGAAGGCTATGAAAATGAGCTGTCGGATGTCTACCGCCACGTGCGTCCTCCCCACTCCGACTCACTCTGCTGTCGACCGCCGTCACGTTAAGATCTCCATCTCTCAATCATCCTGCCACCGGCCGCCATCACGACGCAGGTGTTATCTTTGGTCAGATTGCGAGTCGACCACGTAAGTAAGATCTTACTATATGCAATTGCCATTTTTCTTCAAAGAATTGACTCAGAGCAGAAGAGAGGTCAACGTTGGAGATTGTGCAACCCAAGCATATCTCTATGAGTTTCAGTTCACCGGAAGTTAAGTTCGCCTTCAGAAACACTAGTGGGTTTGTTCGCCGTATTTAATAGCTATTTATTTTAATCACCAGGAGTGGATTAGAATACAGAGCTCTGTCAATTAGTCTGGTTTTCTTTATCTCTGTTTAATTTTCTTAAATGTTTCATGATCATTTCTTAACATGCTCTAAGGCCTTAATTCATTGTAAAATTGTTAGTGCTAAGTTTCATTTAATTTCAAGAATTCTAGTTTCTTTTTTTTTTTTTTTCTTCATCTTTATTCATTCATAACCTTTTAAGTTATTGTTGTTATTAGAAGTGTCATATGGTTCAGCTTTATTTTATTTCATTTTATCTAATGCTCGAGCTGTTTATTAATTGTATTTTTCCTTAAGAATAAAAGTTTTGTTTTTCTCTCTCTGTAATTTCACCGCTCTTCTTTTTTTATCATTCTCCTTCATCATTATTTTTAATATTAACGCCCTATTGAACATTTTGGTGCCGAAACCCGGGAATTTAATTAATAAAATTAAATATTATTTAACCGCTGAGAGACTTGTTTACATTTCAGAAAACTTGTTTCGCCATTGTCTAGAGTCATTCCTGGTAAAGCTGAATCATCATTGTTGTTCTGTTTCTTTTGTGAGTCATTGTGTTCTGAGTATTAAGATAAGTTCTCACTCTTCTTAGCTCTATTATTTTCTATTGTTACTATTATCATCATTTTTATTACTTTAATTCTTATATTATCTCTAACATTGTAATTCTTTTCAGCACCCCGTTTTCTTTTGTATATTGTAATTGTAATCATGGGAAATCGCCGTAAATCAAATAATTTAGGGGTGAGTGCCCGTAAGGCCATTCTGATAAAATCATTAGAACAATTTTTTACCTTTTCCGAAAAATGTAAAGAGGCATTGGATCGCCGGGATTTCCAAGTATCAAAGGTTTTCATTAAAAAATTAAATCAATTAATAGAAGAGATGCGAGTAACTTTCAACTCCCTTGTCGAGGAATGTTTCAATTTAGATCAAGGGGTTCCCGAAGATGTGGAGGAACAATTCATAAAAGCGCAATTCGATATCATAGAATTAGAGTCTAGAGTGCCTGACCGATCGGCATCCGCGTCACCAGTTCCTCCCTCAGCTCACCGGTTCACGGAAATGCGACTTCCCTTACTCAATTTGCCCACTTTTAACGGGGATATTTCTCAATTCCAAATTTTTAAAACTACTTACCTCCCTATCGTTCACCATAATGATAGTTTAAGTGATGGGATGAAGCTTACTTATTTAAAGAGTTGTCTATCGGGCGAGGCTCTATCCGTCATAGGTCATTTAGACAATTTAGATTCCAATTATGCTATTGCCTGGGACGCATTGACCAAGCGTTACGATAACGCATCGACTCTCGCCGCCCGTATCCTGACGGATATGTTGAATTTCCCGCCGATTTCACGCCCATCTCCCGAAGCTCTTGAGAAATATTTAAAGATCTATTCTGAATTGGGGCAACAATTAAAATCAATGGCTATTCCGAATCTAAGCGATTATTTATTATATTTCATGGCGTTCCGCAGTCTAGATCCGGTCACGCAGAAGGAATTCAAATTTCACCATCCCGAAGACTTTCCTACCCTCACCGATTTGTTGGGTTACATCAACCGTCTCCAAATAGCGTCCACTTCCGTTTCCGGATCACCTCCCCCTAGGAAACGGGAAGCTTCGCCTATTCGCCAACCACCGCGCCCTGTCAATCGCGTAGCGCGTGCCTTCGCCTCCAGTATTCAATGTCCTTACTGTCGAGAGGCCCATAACATCTACCACTGTCGTGAATTCAAGGAACTCTCCGGCCGGGACCGATTACAATTTATTCGCCGATCAGGGCTATGTTATAACTGTTTGGGGGCCCATTCACAACATCAATGTCAGTCTAGCCAGCGCTGTCATAACTGTCAGGAATTTCATCATACTTTGTTACATAGGGGGTTTTCGGAATCCTCGCGCCCAGAGGCGGGTCCGCGCTCTCCGCCTAGTTCACCCCGGCCAGCTTCTCCCACCGTCCGAACTTCTCAGCCGCGCCGCTATTCGGCCCAACGCCCCCCGGTCCGTTCGCAAGGACCTCGCTCCTCGCCGCCTCTACCGGTGTTCCACGCGGCACCGCCATCTCCTCCACGGGGCTCACAAAGACGTTCGCCTAATTCCCATGATCATGCCCGAAGGTCCTATGAAAATTCGCCGCCTTCGCCGTTCGCTGCCCCCGTTTCTTATCACCATCCGGGGGGGTCCTTCCGCCCCTATCACAATGAATCTTCGAGGGGGCCTTCTCCACCGCATGGAACCTCACCTGCTCGCCGATCACCTACATTAGGGGCCGCCGGTCACGATAATTGACTACCTACCGCCGCCGACACTCCCGCTCTCGCTCCTGCTCGCCCAGATGATCAACCCTCGCCGATAACCATTGCTAACCCTGTCCACCGCTCATCGAGTAGGAGTGACGCGCCATTCAACCACCATGCTTCTGCGCCGTCTCCCAGCCGCTGTCCTATTCGCCAGTGCCGCTCGCCGTCTCCTGATGTAAGCACCAACTCCTTTCCGCCGTTAACGTTATTAGGTTCCTTTGGGAATTTTTCGCCTGCTCTCCTTCCAACTGCGCAGATTGCGGTTCGACGTCCTATTTATCCTCCCAAGCTTCTCCGCGCCCTTCTTGACTCCGGAAGCCAGGTAAGCTTCATCACCGCCGATTCCGCCTCTCGCCTAGGGCTGCCTGTCACACCCTCGCCCGTCGGAGTTAATGTTCTTGGGGGCCCTTCAAACATTTCTTGCCCAGGGTATACTACCGCCTCCCTAGAAGTCCCGAACTCCTTGACACTTAGGGTACGGCTCTTTGTTATTAAGAAAATAACCGACACTCTTCCTACTTCGCACGTAGATTTGTCCCCTTGGCCGCATATTACCCAGTTGCCACTCGCCGACCCTTCCTTGTGTCAACCAGGGGAGATTGACCTCCTGTTAGGTATAGACGTCCTTCCCCTCATCATTCTGGGTATCGCTCCCGTATCTCAGGGCGGACCCATCGCCCTTGAAACTGTATTTGGCTGGTGTATCATGGGGAACTGTCGCCCCCCAGCCAATCAGCGCCGTATTACATGGTCGAAAGACGTGATCGACAACGAAGGTAAGACCTATCGCCCACCTCCTCGCCGCCGTTCTCATCATTTTCCGCCTGCACCCAAGGCTGATAGCCTGACTACTTCACTTGCCAAAGATCTCTCTCCTGCAATTCCCAGTCCTCCAGAAGCACTAAGAGCCTTTAATGCGCTCACCAACCTCCAACTCAATAAAGAGTTGAAAAAATTCTGGGATCTCGAAGAAGTGTCCGCCATTTCCCCCAAGTTCTCTGCTGAAGAACAGTTGTGTGAGGATCTATTTCTAAGATCCGTCTCCCGGAACCCTGAGGGTCGCTACATCATTCCTCTACCACTAAAATCTGTTGATATAGGGGAATCTTATTACCGAGCTCTAAAACAATTTCACCGTCTCGAAGCCCGCCTCCAACGCGAACCTATTCTCCGGGAGGCCTATGTCGCCTTTATGCGCGAATATCTTGACCTCGGCCATATGTCCTTAGTTCCGGATCCTGATGACGCCCGCGGTGCCACCTATTATCTTCCTCATCACCCTGTTCACCGACCTGATGACCCTCCGTCTAAAATTAGGGTGGTATTCAACGCTTCGTCACAATCATCTAATGGAAAATCCCTCAATGACATTTCTTACACCGGGCCCAAGCTTCAAACGGACATTGTTACCCTTATCACCCGCTCACGTACTCACCGATATATATTCACCGCGGACATTAGGCAAATGTATCGCCAAATTTTAGTTCCCCCGGAACACCAAGACCTTCAAAGAATCATATGGCGTTTTTCACCCGAAGAGCCTGTGCGCTCTTACCGCCTCCGCACGGTCACTTACGGGGTTAGTTCTTCTCCATACCTAGCCATTCGGACACTTCACCAATTAGCTCAAGATGAAGGGGACCGTTTCCCTAGTGCCGCCCCGGTTCTACGCGATGACACCTATGTGGACGATATAATCACCGGAGCCTCCTCACTCGCCGAAACCATTCAGTTAAGGGATAATTTAATAGCTCTTTTGCACGCCGGGGGATTTGAACTAAGAAAATGGGCCGCCAATCATCCCGATATCCTCGCCAATTTGCCCGCCGACCATTGTCGTATCGGACCCCACGCCTTTGATTTTGACACGACTGATGAGCCCACCATTAAAATTCTAGGGTTAATATGGTCTGCCGATACCGATGCCTTCTCTTACCGGTTCTGTTCCAATAAATTACCGGCTACCAAGCGGTTGATATTGTCTAAACTTGCTCGCATTTATGACCCGCCTGGATGGTTAGTGCCTGTTACATTCACCGCCAAGTTATTGATTCAATGCCTGTGGATTGGACACTCCGATTGGGATGAACCTGCCCCCGCCGATGTTACCCGCGATTGGGATATTTTTCAAAACGAACTTGAATCTGTATCAAAGATATCCATCCCTCGCCGTTTCCCCTTCTATCAGGAATCCCGCAGCAGTCAACGACTGGTCGCCTTCTGCGACGCTTCAGAATTAGGATACGCGGCCACCATTTACCTCCTCTCTACCTCATCCGCCGGTGAAATCGCGGTTCATCTACTCATAGCTAAGTCCCGCGTAGCTCCCCTCAAAAAGGTATCCCTTCCTAGGTTAGAATTATGCGGAGCTCACCTTTTAGCAAAATTGACCACTAAAATTCTCGGTATGTTCCCTCAACCATTTGAAGATATCGTTGCTTTCTCCGATTCCGCGGTAGCCCTCACCTGGATTCGCGGCGAACCCCACCGATGGAAAACTTTCGTGGCCAATCGCGTCACTGAAATACAGGAAGTTATCTCCCCTTCTCAATGGCGTCACATTGACGGTAAGGAAAACCCCGCCGATTGTGCCTCTCGGGGGCTATTCCCCAATGAATTCACCCGTCATCCTCTGTGGTGGACAGGTCCCTCCTGGTTATCAAAACCGCCTAGTCAATGGCCAAAATCGCATATAGATTCCCCGCCTGACGCCGTTAACAAGGAGCGTCGAATCTCCAAAGAAATCATCACTTGTGTCGCCCTAACTTCCCTCGACTTGGAAAGTCGATATTCTTCCCTGACTCAACTCCAGAGAATCACCGCCTGGTGCCTCCGCTTCGCCCACAACTGTAGGAATCCTGATCGCCGATATACCGGGTTTCTTTCCGCCGTTGAACTAAACATGGCACTTGATACCCTAGTCCGCGGAGTCCAACAAGTCGCGCTAGCAGATGAATATAAAGCCGCGTCAGAACCCGCCTCCAAGTTGCGCATTAAACGCATTTTACAATTGTTCATCGATTCCCACGGCCTTTTGCGCGTAGGCGGTCGTCTTCATCTTGCTCCTCGCCCGTTTGATGCTAAACACCCGGCATTACTTCCTAAGGATCACCCCCTCACTCACTTAATAATCGATAATGCTCATCTTACCAACTTACACACCGGTCCATCTGCTACTCATTCATTCATTCGCCAGAGATTTTGGATTTTAGACGGAAAGTACGTTGTTCGCCATCGCCTAGCAAAGTGTAACCGATGTTTTCAAGTCAACCCCCAACCACTCATTCCCACCATGGGTTCGCTCCCTAAAGACCGTGTTTCATCCACGTATGCTTTTCTTAAAGTAGGAGTCGACTACGCCGGTCCCTTCTCGGTTTCTTCTGCCCGCATTCGGGGATGCCGCGTCACTAAAGCCTATATCTGCGCCTTTGTCTGCTTTTCCACCAAAGCTGTGCATCTAGAACTCGCCTCCGAGCTCTCCATCCCCGCATTTCTTGCCGCTTTCGCTCGGTTCTGCAGTCGCCGCGGCGTTCCCTCTGACATCTATAGTGACAACGGTACTAATTTTGTAGGGGCTAGTCGCCAGCTGAACGAAATTGGGCGTTTCCTGCGACACGCTGATACCCGCGAGGCAATATCACAACGCTCATCCGCCCTGGGAATTCAATGGCATTTTATCCCGCCTAGTGCTCCCCATTTCGGAGGTCTTTGGGAGGCTGCAGTCAAATCCACCAAGCGACATCTCCGTACTGTTATGGGTTCCCAGATTCTGTCTTTCGAGGAATTTTCTACTCTCTTGACTCAAATAGAGGCCGTTCTCAATAGTCGCCCCTTGTGCGCTCTCTCTCCGGATCCTCAAGACTTAGAAGCCTTGACCCCTGGCCATTTTCTCATTCACCGACCTCTTAACGCCCCACCTAGTCGCGATGTTTCCGACACCCCGGTTAATCGGTTAACAAGATGGAAACTAGTCGATAAACTTCACCAATCATTCTGGAAACGGTGGACGGTAGAGTATCTGCACACTCTTCAACAGCGTTCCCGCTGGACGGACTCCTCTCCTGAATTAGCTCCGGGTTCTCTCGTTCTGGTCAAAACGGACAATCTACCTCCCCTTTACTGGCCTCTCGCCCGGGTCGTCGAGCTGTTTCCAGGTACTGACAATGTAGCCCGAGTGGCCAGCATCTTAACCCCTTCAGGCTTGCTTAAACGTCCCGTTAATCGCCTATGCCCCTTACCCTCTCAATAATGCCGCATCCGCGCCATGGGGGGGGGGATGTTCAGTCTCAGACTGTTTGAATTTAAAAACAATGTTTCCCGCCATCCAATGCCTCCTAACTTATTGTAAGTGCGTAGCGTAAGTGCAAGTTAAGAAGGCTATGAAAATGAGCTGTCGGATGTCTACCGCCACGTGCGTCCTCCCCACTCCGACTCACTCTGCTGTCGACCGCCGTCACGTTAAGATCTCCATCTCTCAATCATCCTGCCACCGGCCGCCATCACGACGCAGGTGTTATCTTTGGTCAGATTGCGAGTCGACCACGTAAGTAAGATCTTACTATATGCAATTGCCATTTTTCTTCAAAGAATTGACTCAGAGCAGAAGAGAGGTCAACGTTGGAGATTGTGCAACCCAAGCATATCTCTATGAGTTTCAGTTCACCGGAAGTTAAGTTCGCCTTCAGAAACACTAGTGGGTTTGTTCGCCGTATTTAATAGCTATTTATTTTAATCACCAGGAGTGGATTAGAATACAGAGCTCTGTCAATTAGTCTGGTTTTCTTTATCTCTGTTTAATTTTCTTAAATGTTTCATGATCATTTCTTAACATGCTCTAAGGCCTTAATTCATTGTAAAATTGTTAGTGCTAAGTTTCATTTAATTTCAAGAATTCTAGTTTCTTTTTTTTTTTTTTTCTTCATCTTTATTCATTCATAACCTTTTAAGTTATTGTTGTTATTAGAAGTGTCATATGGTTCAGCTTTATTTTATTTCATTTTATCTAATGCTCGAGCTGTTTATTAATTGTATTTTTCCTTAAGAATAAAAGTTTTGTTTTTCTCTCTCTGTAATTTCACCGCTCTTCTTTTTTTATCATTCTCCTTCATCATTATTTTTAATATTAACGCCCTATTGAACAGATGTGATAGCCAACATTTCATCAAAATTGGTCAAACGGAGCGGGCACTTTATTTCATAATTTTTTTCCAATTTTTACCTTTTTTTCGATGATATCAAAAACGGCTTTAACGAATTTTATTAAATTTGTCATGTTTAATGAAAATTATGTGTTCTTTATTATCAGGTAAGCTTTATCATTATTAAAATGCTCTGAGGGGGCTTTTTTTTATGAGGGGGGGGGGGGGGGTTAGGCCTATTTTGTTTGTTTGTTTCCTATAAAGTACCTTTGTTTTTGTTTATATGGAGAAATTAACTGTCTCTCGTTTCGCCTAAAAATATGAAGTGGCTAAATATGAGATATGATAATAATAAATAAAACATAAAGAGGAGAAAAAAAGAAAAATATTCAGCCAACTCTTAAAACTCGTTGAGCCCACGCATGCGGAGTACGCCTTTAATGACAGACCATTGTTCATAATTAAAGCCGTTCTGTTCGAGAAGTGGCAATTAACAAAACGCACTAATTTCTAATCTAAGTAAGTGGTTAGTGAAAGTTGTGTGTTGCGAGCACGCACCAGATTTTTACTTTCACTTACCTATATATATGAAATATATAGTAAGTGGAAGTATTGCGATCGTGAAAAATTTCGACTTCCGGTTTTCAGCGGAAATACACTTTTTGGGGTCCCCTGAGTCGAAATAACCAAGTCCCGCGAAATGGTCTGTGTGTGTGTGTGTGTGAACAGACTAGCTCAAAAACTATTAACCGTGCGAATCTGAAATTGGGTATTTAGTGTATGTATATGCCCGCGATATGACAGCAAAAATTTCATCAAAATATGTCAAAGGGTGGGGGTACTTTATTTAATAACTTTTTACGTTTTTTTCGATTTTCTCAAAAACGGCTCTAACGATTTTGATTAAACTAAGTATTTGATGTATTGATATGCCCGAGATATTACTGTAAAAATTTCATCAAAATTGATCAACCGGAGGGGGGACGTTAATTAATAAAATTTGTATAATTTTCACGTGTTTTTTTTTTATTTACTCAAACACGGATTTTACGTTTCGATCAAACTGGGTATTTGATGTATATATATTCCAAAGATGTGACAGCTAACATTTCATCAAAATTGGTCAAACGGAGGGGGGACTTTACTTAGCAAATTTTGTATCATTTTCCTGTGTGTTTTTTGTTTACTCAAAAACGGCTTTTAATGAAAATAAGGTGTTCAATAATATCTCAATAATATTTCAATAGTGAAAAATTTCGACTTCCGGTTTTCAGCGGAAATACACGTTTTGGGGTCCCCTGAGACGAAATAACCAAGTCCCGCGAAATGGTCTGTGTGTGTGTGTGTGTGTGTGTGTGTGTGTGTGTGTGTGTGTGTGTGTGTGTGTGTGTGTGTGTGTGTGTGTGTGTGTGTGTGTGTGTGTGTGTGTGAACAGACTAGCTCAAAAACTATTAACCGTGCGAATCTGAAATTGGGTATTTAGTGTATGTATATGCCCGCGATGTGAAAGCACAAATTTCATCAAATTTGCTCAAAGGGAGGGGGTACTTTATTTAATAACTTTTTACGTTTTTTTCGATTTTCTCAAAAACGGCTCTAACGATTTTGATTAAACTAAGTATTTGATGTATTGATATGCCCGAGATATTACTGTAGAAATTTCATCAAAATTGATCAACCGGAGGGGGGACTTTACTTAATAAATTTTGTATCATTTTCATGTGTTTTTTTTTATTTACTCAAAAACGACTTTAAAGATTTTGATCAAACTGGGTATCTAACATATGTACATGCCATCGATATGACATCCAACATTTCATCAAAATTGGTCAAACGGAGAGGGCACTTTATTTCATAACTGTTTTCCAATTTTTACCTTTTTTTCGATTATCTCAAAAACGGCTTTAATGATTTTGATCAAATTCGTCATGTTTAATGAAAATTAGGTGTTCAATAATATCAGGTAAGTTTTATCAGTATTAAAATTTTCTGAGGGGGCTTAAATGGGGAAGAGGCCTTTTTTGTTTTCCTATAAAGTACCTTTGTTTTAGTTTATATTGAGAAATTAACTGTCTCTCATCACGCCTAATAATACGAAATGGCTAAATATGATATATGAAGAAAATCAAGTAAACATATACAAGAGAAAAAAAGAAAACTATTCCGTCAACTCATAAAACACCTTGAGCTCACGCCTGCGCCGTACGCCTTTAATGACAAACCAATGCGTTATAATTAAAGATGTTCTGTTCATTTAATGAAAATTATTTGTTACAAGTACATAGAGAATTATAAAATCAGACGACTTGGAGTATTATGCTTGGATTGCCGAATTATCACAAGTAAAAATTTTTATTAATTAATGAAAGAAATTAGTTTTTTTTTTTTTTGAGCAAATGAAAACAAAAATAGGAAATGAATGTAGAAAAATGTATAACATTGAGAAGTGGCAATTAACAAAACGCATTAATTTCTAATCTAAGTAAGTTGGTAAGTGAAAGTTGTGTGTTGCGCGCACGCACCAGATTTTTTTTCTTCCTATCAAAGCTAATAAAATCGTTTTTATAGCAGGAATTTTATTAAATTAAAGGATCGAAATGAGAAAAATGCATTTCAATGGTTTCTTCGCGGGCTTTATGCATACATGCCCATACACGTTCCACATATACGTGCCAGACGTTTTAATTCTCTGAAACTTATGGTTTTTAAGAAAAGCCATGGATTGCGCCCCTCAGCTTTACGAGGCTTCTTATTGTTTTGTTGCCTTTCCATAGATAAAAAATTATTTCATGTCGTTGTTGCCACTTTAAAAAATACCTCCCCCTTCATTGTCAGAAAGATAACCGTGAAAAACACCTGATGAACTGGTTTTGAAAAAAAACTTAATAAGGTTAATAAATTGGGCACTTTAATGGTATAGATGCTATGATTTTTATTTATGACTTATTAGGTTTTATATTTTTCCACTAATAAGAGAGAGTCTGTGCCTTCTTGCACACAAACAAACTAATTTATTTGCTTTATTGAAATTTAACTTTTTTCGTTAATACTTCAATTATTTAAATAATTTGAGCCATGGGGAAGGATAGGTAAATTCAGAATGTAGAAAGATTAATTTTTAGGGACTATGCAATATTCATAGTGATTTCATATTTACCAGGAAGTTTACAGGAAATAGTTTTGAAGAGAAGAAGGTCAGAAAATAGAGTCCTTCCTTAACTATTAAACGCTGCTGTAGAAAAATAATTTCTCCTTAAGGCCTGGGTGGTTGGGGGGGGTGGTGGGGGATGGTGAAGAGGCAACAAAAAAAGTTAATTATGCTTATCATTATGTTAAACCTGAAAGTAAAATCTGATACAAATCTAAGTGCGAAATGCTTCGCGGGGGTCCAGCTAGTAAAATATATTTCAATAAGTTATTTTCACTTACGATTCCATGCATCATTTACTACAAAGATATGAATTTAATATAATATTTTTAATTATTTTTTATCCTACTATTATCCTCTGATCTAAAAAGCACGGGCCCAGTGATCATTCTTACTGTTACTTATAACTCCTGTCAAGCCCATTATTTATGATAATCTCGCTAGTAAAATATCTTATAGCATTTTTCATTGAGTGACGTGCCTACCATAAACTGGGATAAATATTGCCTTTTTGGATTAACTTTGGCCAATCAAACTAAAAAGGTATTCTATGCTCTATTAGACAAATGCGTTATATCAACAATGTTATAGATGACAAATGATAATGAGATATGACAAATAGATGTTATTTGTTTGTTATTAATTTAATTTTGGTTACTATTATATAATGGTGATTATATAAATATGGTTTACTTAATAATATAATTTTTCAATGAATTAGAGGTAATGACTTTCCTTTGTCAAAAACAGCACCGCGAGATTCTAGACCATTCCCCTTTCTAATATATTGTAACACTTATGTGGGTAACAAATATTTATTTAACACAAATATCCTATAATATATTTGAGCAGGTTGCAAAATTGAGAACGTTATAACACACAATCATATGACTTGAACTTCACTGTCAAGACACAGACTTCCTCTCTCGTTCAGTCACCGCTGCTTATATATAATCGTAAATAGTTAGGCCTGGAATGTTCCAGAACAATGTGGACAGTTCTACGCTGAACGATTTAACGTTACAATATATAAGGAACGATTGACTGGATAGTTAGTCTTAGTCTTTGTCAAAGAGAAGCTCGATTCATATGTTACAAAGTGTTAATTTTTGTTATCTGTTCAATATTTGTAGAGTGGCAAAGCTAAGTGATCTAAGTGCCAAAAATTCATTTCCCCGTTTTTTATACCAAAATGAGCTTTAAAAGCCAAGGCCAATGCGGTGCGAAGTGAATTATCTCCCGATTGGTAGTATAAGTAGTTCCAATTTAATTTAATGATTATATTTGGATAAATATAAATTAAAAATGATACATTCTGTGCAGTTTTTATTCATTTCCCGAAAATTTTGGTTTTGGTACTTAGATCACTTAGCTTTGCCACTCTACATTTGTCTGGTTACAATTCGCGTGGCATTGAAAATTGTTATTTTTCTTTGAATAACAATTGTCACATGAGTGTTACAATATTAATTAAGTTTCGGTCTAAGAAAGTTTACGATTAAATTCTGGATAGAAATGAGCTAATTATTCCAGGAAAAGGTATCTTCAATGATAAATGATGTATTCAAGGTAGTAGACATTAGGTAAGGAAAGGAAGTAGTTCCCTCGTACGATAAAAACTTGAATGTTTGACTTGTCACTAAGAAAAGAAGGAAAATATACAATAAAAAGCACTTAACACAAATTTTCTCGTTAAAGATTCTGTATTAAGGAAGGACAGGGAATTGCTGAGTGAGTCGATCACATAAGCAAGATTTTTTTTTTTTTCTTATATGCGGTGTGCCTGCAGGAATTATAGGAAGTATTAGCATGAAGGACCTTAACTGTGAATCAGTAAAAGGGAATACATAGATGGTGCATTTAAAATAACAATCCTCAGTACATCTAATTATTGAATTATTTCAGTCTTACTTTGGGTTAAAAGAAAAACTTCTATCTTATGAACAAACTGAAATTCAACTCCGGCTGCTTATGCTCAATCAAAAGCCGAATATTCTCTCTTACTTAAAAAAAAAAAAATGTAAAGAGGGAGCCTTTTCTTGGATAAATATAACGGAGGGAGGAAATGGCCACTTTTCAAATCCCCTCCCCGAGGGTTTCTGCATTGAGCTCCCCCCACCCCCCTCCGAAACAGCTCATTTAGACTAACATTTTCAATGGAAAGAACATTTAATGGAGGCGACCATTTCTCAAACTTTGGTTCCGTTTTCATGAAAGTATTAGCTAATATCAGTCCTGGGGTTAATTTATAACGTCCTTTTCTCGCATTTATAAGTTACTTAATAAACGCTTGGAAAGGTATAACTTTTTTCTTTTCCTTTTGAAATGAATAAATCACCTACCTTATTTCCTATATTGAACATAAAACTGAATTTGTATACAATATTATATAATTTTCATTCCAATTAAGTGTTGGTTCTTACAGAACTTTATTGATTCATATATAATGATTTGTGTAGTGTTATTTGAAAATAAATTTTAAAAAACCATATAAAATTTAAGATTTTTGGATCATATAAAATATTTTTAATCTATTTATTTATTTTAACTTATTGGTATAATTCTTTCTTTTTGATAAATTATAAAAAACCTGGTTATAGCTACAAAGGTTTTCATAACAGGATAATGGCTCTTCATATTTACCCTAACCATGGCTCTACTCCACATGTAAGAAACTAATGCAAAAAAGAAAATTAAGTCAGAAAAATATAATAAAGAAAAAAAATGTAGGTGAGAGCGGGGTTGTTTGACAACAGTTTTCACTTTTCTGATTGTTGAGTCGTTCCTGTTGATATAATCCCAATAGGGCTGATACCAGTGTAAACTCCAAGTATTAGAGTACTTCAAGTATTTTTTTCACCACATAATATTTAATACTAAGATCATAGAAAATTGAAGAATTCGTCAATCCAGAGTAAGCCAATTAACCCCCAAGGTGGGGCAGGTTGGCCTAGAAGGTGGTTTAGAAGAGAAGGCTTAGCCATCTCATTCAAGTACTGCCTGACACACATTATTATTATTAAAAGCTGCATTATAATGGTATAATAATTTTAACCTATTATTACGGTTTAATTTAACCTTGGTATTACGGTTTTTAACAGCTTTTAAGGGAAAATAGAATTTAAAAGATAGAAGTTTCGACTGTCGTAACTTTCTGAATAAGAAAAAGTAAAAATTGCTTGTGACATGGCACAATGGTGGGGCCTTCACAACAGGTGTGACTGAAACTATAAGCCGATGGCCAACCTTTTATTTTATATCACAAACACATTTGCCGAGTGTAAATAATATAATAAAGTATGCATAATGAATGTCGGAAATAAAGGTTTTTTTTTTCTTTTTTCACTTAAATCCTTTATATAAATTCAAATTCATATTTTGTAAATGTATATTCCTTTTCACAGAAAAGAAAGAAATAAAGCGTTTTTGATTTTTTTTTTCCTCTTTATTTTCTTTTTTTGTTCAAAGGTTCTTTCATACTTTTTTTGTGCTTTTGAATAGTAATGAGACCTTCGTTGGCTGACAAAACCAAATCTAAATACCTACAGGTGGTCAACATCTCTTTACATGATATTTCGGCTTTTGATTTACACTATTCAGATTGAAATCACAAACGAGTCCCACGACTCCAGGATTAAGTAAACATTTAGTCATCTAAATTATTCAAGATTTTTATCTGTATTTAACGAAACACTTTCTTCTGAAAGTAAAATACCTACTGGGAGTACTAATATACTAATATACTACTAATATAAAGTATATTTTTCGTGAATAATTCAAAACTTATCCATTTGAAATGAATAGGTGGTTATCATTTGGCATGTCTAATGTCATTTGGGTACAATTATGTTTCTTCCTTTTTATATAAAAAAGTTCGAATCATTAATATGCAATTTCTGTTTGTGCGTTCCTTTTATGTAACATTTAAGTTTTACACGAATGTTTACTCTAATGGGCACACACATGCCTGGGCTGAAATTGCAAATTGAACAATCCAAGAGAGACAATGTTGGATTTAATTGCGCAATAGAAACTTGATAGCTTCCTCATTCCTACCTGAAACGGCACTCCTACTAGGTTACAAATGCAGCGCTTAACAATTAACATACATCGACATATGAAATGTAAATAAAAATGCTTAGAATAGACAATGAATGATTGTCAGAACCTACCATTTTATTAATTTTTTTCGTTTAAAATGCTTTTATGCTTTTAACCTAAAATATTGCCTAGTGTAACAAAACAGGTTTTTGAAGCAGTTAGCGTTCTAATTTCTTAGCCACTCAACATTTAATCAGTTAATATTGATTAAGGCTGGAGTAGTGATGATGAGATTATGAATAAATCGGGCAGCGGCCCTACATAAATATGGAAAACATCTTCCATTTCATCTTGGTTGCAACTAGTACAGTTTTCACTCGGCTTAAAGTTGTAATATATTTTTTTTTAAGTTTTATTAGTTTTGGTTTCAGAGAAAAGTCAGTGCAAGATATGGCTGGATTTGTTCACTATCTATCTATCACCCAGAAACTGTATCAGGGACTGTAATCAGTTTTTTATTTTATTTTTACTTTCATTTACCTATATATGTAATATATAGTAAGTGGAAGTATTGCGATCGTGAAAAATTTCGACTTCCGGTTTTCAACGGAAATACACGTTTTGGGGTCCCCTGAGTCGAAATGACCAAGTCCCGCGAAATGGTCTGTGTGTGTGTGTGTGTGTGTGTCTGTGTGTGTGTGTGTGTGTGAACAGACTAGCTCAAAAACTATAAACCGTGGGAACCTGAAATCGGATATTTAGTGTATGTATATGCCCGCGATGTGACAGCAAAAATTTCATCAAAATTGCTCAAAGGGAGGGGGTACTTTATTTAATAACTTTTACGTTTTTTTCGATTTTCTCAAAAACGGCTCTAACGATTTTGATTAAACTTAGTATTTGATTGATTTATATGCCCGAAATATGACTGTAAAAATTTCATTAAAATTGATTAACCGGAGGGGGGACTTTACTTAATAAATTTTGTATCATTTTCACGTGTTTTATTTATTTACTCAAAAACTGTTTTAACGATTTTGATCAAACTTGGTATTTGATGTATTTATATGCCCGAGATGTGACTGTAAAAATTTCATCAAAATTGATCTACGGGAGGGGGGACTTTACTTAATAAATTTTGTACCATTTTCACATGTTTGTTTTAATTACTCAAAAACGGTTTTAACGATTTTGATCAAACTTGGTATTTGATGTATTTATATGCCCGAGATATGACTGTAAAAATTTCATCAAAATTGATCTACGGGAGGGGGGACTTTACTTAATAAATTTTGTATCATTTTCACGTGTTTTTTTATTTACTCAAAAACGGCTTTAACGATTAACAAAAATAAGATATGAATGTAGAAAAATGTGTGACTTTGGGAAATGATAATTAGCAAAACACGTCAATTTCTAATCTAAGTAAGTTGGGTAAGTGAAAGTTGTGTGTTGCGCGCACGCACCAGATTTTTTTTTTATCACGCTCCTCCATGTAACTTTTTGACTGACTTAGTGTTTCAGTTATCAGGACAGGAAACTCAGTTTAATCTCATACATAAAATAGATATTCTCAAATAATGACTGAACATGGAACCTCCATGTACGGCTGATATGAGTTCCTTCCCCCAAGAACCGCATGGGATGATCGTTAAGATGAGTGACCCATTTTCCAGAGGACGTTACCCGAAGCTAATTGCTGTGCTGTTTTATGGAGCGGTTTGATGGCCATGCCCCTATAATGAACTGTCCGACCCCACCCCACATTGCTGCAATAACTTGAGGCTTCCTTCATGAGATGTTGCGATAAACACTAGCTAAATATTAGTCTGTTTAGGTTGGTTACACCTCTAGAGTGCCACACATGGCCAGGTAGGGGTACCGAAAGAAAAAGCTAAATATTAGTCATTGTTTAATCTATTGTACGGAACAACCTAAAATATTTGTTTTAGAATACCTCGAAACAATACAACGGAAAAGCTTTTATGTGCCACTTTTTAGTAATCTTAAATATAGGGCCATTCCCATTCCATAGGATATACAGCAATGTATAGGTCGGTACTAGAGAAATTTTATTAAAACCTAGTTTAAAATTTTAATTTCAATTTTCTCGAAAAGGGCATCTTTTAAAAATTTTATATTTTTTTAAAAATAGGTATTATTATATTTATTCCTGCAACGAAATATAAAAGTGGGATGAAAATTTCTTCATTACTAAAAAAATTGAAAGCTAGTGATAAAATTCCAAAAATCTAGCATTTTATGATTAAAAATAG
Organism: Aelia acuminata; assembly: GCA_911387785.2. NCBI lineage: Eukaryota > Metazoa > Arthropoda > Insecta > Hemiptera > Pentatomidae > Aelia > Aelia acuminata. The sequence goes on from OU426983.1 coordinate 35,072,218, forward strand.
CTGTAGATGTTTTCAAAATTTGACTAGGACTATGATATCGGTGTCTTTAAAGCGTTTTCCATGCCTTTTCATATGATATACAAAAATGTATAATTTCTTTAGTACCAACCTATACATTGCTATGATTGCCATATGAAATGGCATGGAATGCGCTGTTAAACGACACCAATCTCATAGTCCTAGTCAAGTTTGGAAAACATCTACAGCTAATTTTAATCATGAGTTTTTGTGTTTCTGGACCTATTTTTGAGGGCTTTAGATACCAATAATTCAAAAAACGGTTTGACATATCTCATTAATATTTCACAATTTTTCTAGTACATAAAAGTAGTACACATGTACCAAATTTCAAGAAAACCTGAGATGGTGAGATTCAAAATGATATATTTTTGTATTGATATGACATGGAATTGACCTATACACAAAAAATAACGGTCTTGAATGGAGTAGAGAGTTTTGTTATCACTATTCTCCGTTGAAACAAATGTCTCATTCTAATCTCAATCCGGGACAGAAACGACAGGAATCTGCTCTTCTTCTTCAGACCTAATTAGATAAGAGCCATCAATCTCTTCCAGGCTCATTTACTTGACAGAAGGAAGATCGATTTGGACGATGTTTAGTTTGGGGGAATCCTTACTCTACCACAGAATACCTCTCGCATACAAACTTTACCATCGAAAATCTTTGATTCTCTTTATTTTTATTTCAGTAAAAAAAAAAAAAGTTTTGCTAAACTTCATCATACCTTTATCTAACGGTAGTAAAATTGTTTGCACCGGTCAGCAATGCTAATCCGAATGAGATTAGGAGGAAAAGCAGCCCTTCCTGGCTTGATTCAATCACCATGTTTCTTTAAGAGATCTCACATCCATTGTCTTTTTGGTTTTCACTTATCCTCTTGGATGTCAGCTATACTCTAGTTAAATTTTGCGTAAGTCCATTCAAATGAATTATAAAAGCCTTCTTCAAAGCGTCGCTATGTGCTGGTCGACTGTCGGTAGAAGGAGTTCTATAAGATATGATGTTTTTTTAGTTACGTACCTGGCTGCATTTCTCACAACTCATATTGAAACGTTTGAAGTCTCATTAGGGGGATGTTTTTAGCTATGACGAATATCTGTGAGAAATATGTACATGAGGCTTAAGTAAGTATGTGTGCGTATTTAATTTTAGAGGTGAGAGATAGTCAACTGTTCTTCGATTAAGATAGTTTAAATGATGGTCAGGATTTTCAGTTTACAATGCTTTTATTGTGGTAAGCCAACGTTTCGATCCAACTTGTGGATCTTCATCAGGGCTACTGAGTCCAGGTGGATACTAAGACCCTTGAGTCTTAGTATCCACCTGGACTCAGTAGCCCTGATGAAGATCCACAAGTTAGATCGAAACGTTGGCTTACCACAATAAAATGATTGTAAACTGAAAATCCTGACCAACATTTAACCTATCGTAATTGAAGAACAGTTGACTATCTCTCACCTCTACTATTGTCTTTATATTGGGAACAAAAAACGAGTCCTAGTATCCACCTGGACTCAGTAGCCCTGATGACGATCCACAAGTTGGATCGAAACGTTGGCTTACCACAATAAAATGATTGTAAACTGAAAATCCTGACCAACATTTAACCTATCGTAATTGAAGAACAGTTGACTATCTCTCACCTCTACTATTGTCTTTATATTGGGAACAAAAAACGAGTCCTAGTATCCACCTGGACTCAGTAGCCCTGATGACGATCCACAAGTTGGATCGAAACGTTGGCTTACCACAATAAAATGATTGTAAACTGAAAATCCTGACCAACATTTAACCTATCGTAATTGAAGAACAGTTGACTATCTCTCACCTCTACTATTGTCTATATATTGGGAACAAAAAAACGAAGATATATATCTATCATCACCATATATATCATATATCATCATCACCATCACACCACTTCAACATCACCCATCTGGACTCATCTACAAGAACTATCAACTATGTTCGTCTGTAATTTGTTTTTTGTCAATATAAACTGGGCAGGGGGATGGTCAAGTATGTCTCCTTAGCGTAAATATGTGTTCTGAAATACCATAATTAAGTAAAATTTTCCATTGTTGAAACCAGTACTGTAATTGTTCTAAGAAATTAGTAAAGTAATAATGTTAAGCCTTAAAATCTAATTATGCTTTTGATGTAGCTATGAGTTATATTAAGCCCTGTTTACACGGTAACATTGCTTGATCAAAGCTTGGATCCAACGTTTGAACAAATGTAGTTCGTTATATTGCCGCCAGGGTCAATTACAATGTAATGTATAACCCCGTTTACACGGTAACATTTTTGGAACAAAGGTTGGATCGAAATGTAGTTCAATTATTAACCGCCAGATGTCCAACTAGTGTAACTATAAAAACTTCGGAATCGATATCATATTATATTTAACTTGACTTGATTTAATATTTTATAATTAATCTTGTTAACATTTTTTTTCATATATTACTCTAGATAATACAAGATCTACAAATGAACCTTAGTGCGTGCCATGTTTTATTTTTATATTTATACTAATGGCTTATTGTTGGTAACCTTGAATTAATAAAAAACTGTTTTTCAATTTGATAAAGTCACTAAGTGACAAATAATTAGCCTTCTTCTACAACCAATTGGGCAGGCCATGGCATTGGCGGTCCACCACGATTCCTCCTCTTCCTCTATCCGATAGATTATTGAAAAAACTTTGTAGCTACCATGTCACGGCCTGCACTGCTTTTGATGGATCATGGAAGAGAATGATAAGATAGGCGGTAATTTATTTCTTCCATGAGGAGCATTTCCCCATGTATTTAATGTAATTAAGAAAGATTGGCTTCGCAACCTAAGAACGCGGAGAGGAGGACCAGAGCAAGGAAGACCCCCGGAAGACAGAACGCACTTCTTTAGTGAGTAAGTGATCGGAAAAACAAGCATGTGCTGGATATTTATTGTTTCTTTATTGTAATTGCATTAGTGCAGGCGCGGTTCCAGAAAAAAATTTCGGGGGGTCGGTATGAAAAAAAAAACAGCGTAAAAATAGCACACTTTATTTGCTTATGCTTATACATTAAGTTCATATATATATAATTCTGTATAAACAATTCTAGTCAAAATTAAACTAAACTTCCCTAGAAAACTCGTAAAAGTTAGATGCGTAATTATTTTTTTTAATTCATCCCACTAATTTTTTTTCGTCGAAATTTCGGGGGGGGGGGGGATTGATCCCCCATATCCCCCCCCCTGGGACCGCCACTGCATTAGTGTGTTATGCAATCATGCGTAACATCTCACTTACATCCAACTGCTGCAAATACCCGTTCTGCCTATGAGTTTGGGAAGGGTGGAAAAATTAATGAAACGGCGTTATTTACTATTATACCCTTAATAAGAAATTATTATTATTTAGAATGGCGTTAGTGATTTATATACTTTATAAGGTTTATCTTACTTTGATATGGCTTTTTTGATGCGCAACGATTATTGAAGTTATAAAAATCTTACGGCTTAGATTGTTAATAAAAAGCTGTTCTACACCCTCAATTCCCATTAAAACATTAATTCCCATTTGTATGAGAGCTGTACAGGTTGCAGAAGCAACCCATATCGGCTTGCCTGAAAAACCGAAAATTACAATGAAGATGTTTGGAAATGGAATTATAAATAATATTAATCGTGTTCTTTTTTTATTATTATTATTTTGTTTCTTGAAAATAGTAATAGCATCATGATTTAAAATGAAAAGCACAATCTATATTTAACGTTACGTTTGTTACAACAAGCTAGTCGTGGTCTGTAGTTATCAGTTTGATCACTCTTCCCGTTGGATTTACTTTTGTTCGAAAATCAACCAATAAAACTTGTTGGTTACATATGTGAAAGATTTTCCCTTGTCTAGGCTGATAAGAGTTTTGTTTTACATTTCGCCATTCATTGTTTACTAGGTGACCAACCTGCAAACTTCGTACTGCTAAAGAATCAAAACATTGTAGTTTTAACTATCTTCTCGAGAAAAAAAAAAGGTATTATGATTCCTTTACATTTAACAGAATATGTGTGCGTATTGTTTAACACGAATTCTTTATATATAAAAATAATTCGGATCATTAGAAACATTATAAAACAAAAATCATCCAAATCGGCAAAGCCTTTTTGAAGTGATTATCAACAAACATCTTTTCTTTTCAAAATAGTTAAGTAATCAGGCGCAATCCTTATAATTGCTCGGGCCAGAGATAAATAGAATCAATCAAGTATTAATCAGATATCTCCAGCGGTTATTAAGTTATTAATAATGTATCTAAGCCGAATTATTCTCTCTCTCTCTCTCTCTATATATATATATATATATATATATATATATATATATATATATATATATGTATTTATTTTTTTTTCGTCACATGTAATTGAAAAACATTTCAATTCTGGTCTAAATAATAGACAAAAACAGACTAATTATATACTATATTGGCATGACACACTAGGGCGAAACGGGCATTTGCCTGTCGAAGAAATTTCAAACACCTCCCAGGCTAACTTTACACTTTTTCCAAATTAACAAAATCTGCCTTTGTTATTTGATTCGATTGCAAAGTAACACTTTTTAAAATATAAATTATTAATTTATATTTTAAAATAATAATAAATTACAAAAAAAATTGTTTAAACTTGTTTCGCTATTCTGGGCAGAGACTAGAGATGAATTAGATTTTGAGTAAAAAGTAGTGATAAGGAGTAGTCAAATCCTGATTACTTTTCATGAATAAAAGTATTCATCCTTTTTTTACTTTGAATATTTGGGAAATCAAATACAGCAGAAAATTACAGGATTGAAGTTCTTCCATAATAAAGTAAATGTTTATGTTTTCTGAGGTCATTTACTTTATTATTAATGATGTTTAATACCGATTTTGGGGCATTTACAGTAATTTAACATTTATCGATTTCATTGAAATGATGTTTCCAGAGAAGTATTAGGTAAGGAACCATCATTTTTTATAATATATTATAAATTTCATGTCAAAACATTACCAAACTGTTATCAGGATACTATACTGTTTATATAAATTAATAAACCTGCAATCAATATTTTTTCAGAAAAGTAAGTCTGCGTGTAAATAAACATCTGAAATTAGAGAAAAAAAAGAATCATTCTAAGCTCCTTATCAAGTAGACCGCATTTCAATAAATTACACCCACGAAATAAAATAACAGTTTCTTATTACCTCTAATCTACTTACATTAAATAGAGCACGAACATTATTAGACCTGTATTGACCGAAAATTCAATTGAAATAATTTTAATTGGTTAAGCATCCTAAATAATACTAGAGATTGTGGCGGTCCAAAAAATAATATGATGTTTTTCTCCCTTACAATGTTTACATCGTTCATATATTCCCCTCAACGTTTCGACAATTTGTACCATGTTATGGACCGCTTGTATTATCTAACATCTAATTTGAAACTTTAGGCAATATTAAAAATGATGTTCCAAATTAGAATTTTTATAAACCCTATAAAACTAACCCACTAAACTCGTAATACGAATAACAATCTTAAAAATTAAATAAATAATGACAGATATTTAATCAAAACATAAAAATTTTCTGGAATATAGAAGAAATACATTTATCAAATGCTTTACTTGATTAGCCAAGTACTCAAAGTAAAAAAAATGTTGAATACTTTCGATAATGGAAAGTAATCAAGATTTTATTACTCCTTATCCGTAATTTTTACTCAAATAACTTTTTTCCTCAGAGACGGACGACGAAGGTCAAAATGGTTTAGTTATTCCACCGTCTGTCCAGCTCCAATTAAATATGAACTAACGCGACTTTATTTTACATGCATATAGAGATAATGAACCGAGAAGCTGCATTAATCAGGGCGGCCGCATCTATGGCTCTTGCAGCAGGTGTTATTTTGTTGAATGAGGTTAGGGAGAGAAAAAAAAAAAAATCAATGTGAATCAAAAAGTGGATTTCTCGCCGAGAAGGAGGGGATGGAGTACTACACATGCTGCAGCATGAGCTAAGAGGACAAGATGAAATTTCATTCACTAACTATTTGAGAATGAATACCGAAACATTTGACCAACTGTTAGCAAGTGTGGGAAATGACCTTATAAAAAATGATACTAGCATGCGCGAATCTATTTGTCCCAGAGACAGGTGGTTTATCTATATATAAAATATATTTATTTTAGGTACCTAATATCGTTATTATTATATTGTTATGTTGCACGCTTTCCAGGCTCAGCCTCACACTTCGTTTTTTGGCGACGGGTGAGTCCTATAGATCCCTCATGTATTCTATGAGAATACATTATACCACGATATCTAAAATAATTTCAGAAGTTTGTGAGATTATATATAAAAATTTAAGTGAGCGGGGTTACGTGAAGGTAACTTTTCATTGAGAACAAAATAAAGTTTGAAATCATTTTTTTCTAAATCAATTTACAATGTATTAACAAATTTAGTGACTTGTAAGCAATTTTTTATTTTTCTAGTTGCCACAAACAGAGGAAGAATGGAAACAGATTGCAAAAAACTTTGAAACCAAGTGGAATTATCCTATGTGCCTAGGTTCAAATTGTGTTATTGTTTTGCACTTATACTTAAAAAAGTAGGTGGTTATTGTAATGTTTTGCAATTTACAGGGGCGATAGATGGCAAGCACGTAGCATTCCGCTCCCCGAGGAGTGCAGGATCCCATTATTATAATTACAAAGGATTTCATTCCATTGTTTTATTAGCAATGGTTGATAGTAGCTATAAATTTATGTATTGTGACGTTGGAGTTAACGGTCGCATTAGTGATGGCGGTGTTTTAAGGAGATCCTCCCTATTTAAGGCTCTAAATAAAGGTAAATTAAATTTGCCACGCGGTTCACCGCTTCCAGGGCGACAAAAAATAATTCCTTATCATTTTATTGGGGATGATGCGTTCTCCCTCACTCCACATTTAATGCCGCCTTATCCTTTACGCAACGCAACTCCACAGAAATCAGCTTTCAATTACCGACTTTCACATCGTATAACGCAGGTCTGTCCTTTATGAGCTCAATTAATTTTATTACTTGGTCGTTCGTCCAAGGGGTCATTTTAAAACTCAGGCAAATGTAAAGAAACTAACCTCATTCGATTTAGGAATAATGGCGTCTTCAACACAATTTTTGGGAGAATAGTATGTTTCCTGATCGCCAGGAGGCGCTGATATACTTTGATCCAAAAGTTCGAGCATGTTCGAAAAATTTGATCAAATGGAGTGTTTGAATAGTAATGACAGATTAGCATAGGATGTTCAATGATAGTAAACACATATATTTTTAAGTAAATTAGATATTTTATTTTCTTCAATTTAATTAATCTTGATGGAATCGCGGTTTAGATAATTATATAGAAACAGAATAATTTTTTCTATAAATATATAAATATTATGTAATTATATATAGTCGCAGTTCCTCATGATTATTACATTATGTGTAATTTAAGTTTTCTTAAATTTAATTACGTTAATTAAGTTTTTCTTCAGTTAATTAATCTTGATGGATTCGCGGTTTAGTTAATTATATGAATGAATAATTTTTTCTATAAATATTTAACTTAATACTATATTGAGTAATTATATATAGTCGCAGTCCCTCATAATTATTACATTATATGTACTTAATGTATTGTGGTGGCTAGTATTATTATATATACATTAAACTATAGTGTCATAATTATGTGGCAATACAACTATATATAATTACATAATATAGTATGAAGGGTCATTCCATGTCAAATCAACACACTGATTCAGACTTGATGTCTCAGAATTTCATGATTTTTGGTATGCAGCAATATATCATAGACTTATGAAAAAATACCAAATTTCAGTTATGTAGCACAACTATTTTTGAAGTTATTAATTTATAAATATTTAAAATTTTATGAAAAAATTTCAGGTTTTGGCACCTTTAGATGCCTATAGTCTGGCAACCAGTGGTGGTATATACATAGGAGTGGTCTCATTTTAAAGCTGTTGAATGAGGCTTTAATATGGTATGCCACAAGATAGGAATTACAATTTCAAAAAATTGAAAATTTAAATTAAATTTTGAAATTTAAATTTCTCAAAACCGTCGCCATCATTTATATATCCCACTCCACCTGGTACACTGTGGATACCTTTTGCACGTATGATATGTAAAATAAAACCCATCACAGAACCTAACCGAACATACAGTTTACCAAACAGTGAAGTGAACAACAAATGATAATTTTTTGAAATTGCCACTTTATGAGAAATTTAAATTTCAAAATTTAATTTAAATTTTCAAATTTTTGAAATTGTTACCCCTATCTTGTGGCCTACCATATTAAAGCCCCATTCAACAGCTTTAAAATGAGACCACTCCTAGGCATATATCACCTCTGGTTGCCAGCCTATAGGCATCTGAAGGTACCAAAACCTGAAAAAATTTCATAAAATTTTAAATTAGGATGAGCCTATTATTAGCTAAAGTTTATAAAACAGTTTCTATTTTATAATTGCAATACATATCTCAATGGTTGACCTCAATGAATCAAGCATAGCAAAATGATGGTTTCGGTCAGATATAACTTGAAATAAATAAATGAAGTTATTTTGGAATACATTAAAACCTTTTCTCACATTGCACATCTTCATCACAGCTAATAAAGAAATTGAAACAAGGTCAAATATTGTAGGAATAACAGCAAACGGTAAATAGAATATCTGAGATGGTGTGAGTGTACTTAAAAAAAGAATTAAATTAAATTTATAAAATGGATGAGTATTATATTTTGGCATGAAGTTAATAATATATTATTAGAACATATTGTTACAACAGAATATATTGTTAAATATATGGCATATAGAATACAATAGAATATATTATTGAATAGAAATAATAACATGAACTATAAAAACAAGATAAGGTGGTTATAAGCAGAAAATTATACTGGCAATGTAATTAGTGGTCAATAACCATTTTAATTACCTAATAAGGGTATATAAAGATTTCAAAAGTAATGAGATCACTTAAGAATTGGTAAATGTACAATATTCAATACAAAAGTATTCAATAAAAAATTAGAGACCTAACACACCAATGGACACCGAAACATCTTTTTCCAAAATATCATCGCTAAGTTTTTTTTTTCTCTGGTCATTATCATTATCATTATTATTTTTATGTATTACTACAATGCCTAATTTGTTTGGATTTCTATTTAGCTTTGTGAATAGAATGGCCCAGAAAGGGCGTTGAAACATAGATCCTCTATAAATAAATATACTTCTTTTTTCAAAATATGAATTTTGCTTTTTATCTCTTCCACATAAAATCAATTAAAAAAAATAAATAAATTTAATTTAAATTAATTTTATATTCAGAAAAAATTTAGATTTGATTTTAAAAAATAAATACAAATCTGGTTCAGAAAAGAAATATTTCATAGCTTTATATGAAATGAATTTTTAATGAAAGGAACTGCACAATCATTGATAATTTTCGTGGCTATAACTGTCACTGAGATTATTAAGTAAAAAAAAACAACAACAAATGACATAAATATATATATGTATTTTTTACATATTAAAATAGTAATAAATTTCTTTAGCCGAATAAGCTTGATAAAATACAATTATTTCTGTTTTGCCCCAAAATCCTCTTCTGAAATGCTCCTCCAATTCTATTGAATCACTAAAAACAAAATATAAAGTTTATAAAGTTAAACTTACATAAAGTCTAGTTGTCAAGTAATTAAAATAAAGCTTGAATTAAATATTGTATATGAAAAGAAGCTGTATGAACTAAAAACTTACATCAGCTAATCCACTAGGTTATGTTGTGAATATGACAGAAAATTTAGGTTTTTCAAATCAACTATCTTTCACTTACTTTGAGGAAAGAAACTCAAAATTGAATAGTAAACCTCAAATAGTATTGAACTACATCCAAATTGTAATTAAAACATAGAAGAAAACACTACTGAATTGTTTTTTTTTTTTGTAAGCTCTAGGAGTAGTATAGGTAAATTGTTGTTAGAAAATTGTTAAAGAAAAGTCTTTATACACATAAAACTTCTACATTCCCTACTGATTCTTAAAGTGAGATAAAAATATATGACAAAAAAGTAGAGTAAATCTTAACTTACCTTGTTATTACAATGATTTTTCGAATATTCCTGTTGTGACTTATTGATTTGTATTAAACATCAATAACATCATACGGATAAGTTTAATAATGAAACACTGTTCCAAATAACTTTAAAAAGTTGTCCCCTTGTCAGAAACTACATTTTTTAGGTCTAACAAATGCATATTACAAACAAACTGAAGAGGCTAATCACTATCGAATAATGGCCGACTTGTGTTTAGGGAAATAGTTCGATTTCTAAACGGTGGAGCGCTGCCCTACTTTGTTCCAAGACTTCGAACATATCTCATATTTTGGAAACATTGTTTGATCAAAGAGCGTTTACACGATAACATTTTTCGTCACATGTCACTTTGTTCCAAGCTTTGATCAAACAATGTTACCGTGTAAACAGGGCTTTAGAAATAATGAATTCTAGTTTTAAAAAAATAAAATTAACCAAAGACTTTAAAGCAGGCTATTAAAGTCTACCTGCTTTAAAGTCTTTGGTTAACTTTATTTTTTTTAAACTAGAATTCATTATTTCTAATATAACTCATAGCTACATCAAAAGCATAATCAGATTTTAAGGCTTAACATTATTACTTTACTAAATTTCTTAGAACAATTACAGTACTGGTTTCAACAATGGAAAATTGAACATGAATGAACATAAGTCTATTTTGCTTTAAGGCTACTTTCATCAATGCCACTAGGGTTTATCTTCTGGAAAGGGGCTTTTGGAGCGAAATATTGATAAAAAAAAAAAAAAAAAAAAATAGAAGAAATGTATCCACATGTCAGGGGAGAAGTGGGATCAACTGACAGGTGGGAGTTTCTGCGATAGTGCTCGCTTCAACTTGCTGCCTTCCTCTCCCGATATGGCCGCTGTCATTGACATCCGTTCACGTCCCTGGCTTTAGGACGCTATATCTGTTAGCCTCTGTTCGTAGGGAAAAAAAAATAATAGGTTTGAAGATAGTGAGAATGACATCCTTATGTTTTAGTAACAATTCACTTTTAATGTGAGCTTTACGTTCAAGTGTCAGTAAATTTCTAAATCGATAATGGATTTGATTAATGTTGAAATTTAATCAATTATCATTTTTAGTTAATTAATTTATAATTTTTAAGCAACTTGATTAAAAGATTCGACCACAGCCGGAATTGAACTAAAGTCCTCTGCATCTTACCACTGAGCTGGCCGTGGGACCATTCCCAACCGTGTTCGCATCTTTCAGCTCTCACTGAACTCCTTTAGTTTCGAATGCAGAAGACCTGGGTTCGATTCTCTTGTCTTTTACTCAAGTTGTTTAAAAATTATAAATTAAATATCTAAAAATAATAAACGGTTGATTTTCAACATGTAATGTATAACTTTGACGTAGGTCAATTAGATCCCGTTGTCTAGACAATTGTTCAGCCTCCCTGTACTTCGGTACAATGTGGCGAAACAAGGTGGGTAGGATCTTTCACAGAAGTGAAAGATTCGAACGCGGTTGGGAATGGTTCCTGTGCAATAATGGTGTGTTGGTTGTGGGTATGCAGAGTTTTTGGATTTACGTAACAATAGTCTGATGTTAGACTTGAAATCTCGGAATACAAAGGTTATTGTTTCTTTGAATGTGTTTTAGAATAATACTTCGGCTATGCGAAATTTCTGTAAAAGTTTTGTAGCTTGAGAGCCTTTTAGCAATTAGCTTACAATATTTAAGAGAACAACTGCTATAACGGTTATGCACTTTTTAAGGGAACATAAAGTGAAAAACACCTTATCGAAAATCCCATCATCTTCATTATTATAATATCAAAGAAATAATATACGTCTTTCACTGGAATGAGAAAGTGGCATGTTTAAGAGATTATACATTTTACTATAAAATGCCATGTTGAAATAATATATTCTCAAATATATATGTTAGACAATGTATTATATGTTATACAATGCATCAATACGAGTGTGATGGTTTGCGTCTCTGTTTATTGAAACAGCAAAGAAAAATTTAAAAAACAAAAAAAAACAATACAATATATAATTTCTTACTATATATGCAAAGGTATATATTTATTATTGTAAAGTTAAATCGATAAGCAAATAGAAAAAAAAACATATGGGTAAACTCCCAGACCGTTTGTTGGAACAAAATAAGCGGTTGGAACGAACTCTTTGAGTCTAGATCTTTCCCTGGCCTAGTCCACGAAGGCGTAGAACTTTCCATATTTTTCTGGAATATTCCAGCCTGACCATTTACGATTATATATAAGGAGCGAGTGACTGAACGAGTAGTCTAAGTCTGTGTCTTGACTGTGAAGTTAAAGTCATATGATTGTGTGTTATAACGTTATCATTTTTGTTACCTGCTCAAATATTTAAGTTGTATCAATTCGTTGGCTTGATAACTGTATATTTTTGTTGGATAAATATTTCCTAACCCACATAAGTGTTACATTATAAAGGAAGATCCTGAATTTCTTATAGATAGATTGGTGAATGTCAATTCCAAAAATATCTTTTATTTAAACATACAATATTAAAATAGTATAACGCCAACGTTTCAGACAATTTCGTACATCTTCAGGGCAATATTCTCCAATTTCATATTTTCTTCTCCTTGTATAAAATGTGTGAATATAAGTCACTCCCATGAATCAGCTTAAAAATTTGATAAAAAGTAACAAATAAACTAAAATATTAGTACATACATTTTTTGGTGGCATGGTCAATTATATTATATTCTATATTTCTTTCATTTTTCCATTACAACTGTAATAGGTCACATTTTTTTAAGGATTATTTTTCACTTTTTTTTAAACATAATAATAAAACAAATAATATAAAAGAAAGAAAAGAAGAAAACAATGGAGAAATGATAAATATAGAATCAGAAAATAAAGTATATAAAAAAGTAACTAAAACCAAAAACAATTAAAGGTTTTTATAAAAATGAAAATGAAGATAATCCAGAAAATGTACACAAAGAAAATAAAAAAAGGAAAAAATTGAGAATAAAAATATAAACAAAAAATATTTCAAAATGAACTATATCCCAAACCTAACAAATAAAATACAAAAAATATTGATAGATTACGACCTAGAAGATATAAAATTAGGTACATAAAATAATAATAAATTAGAAAAATTCCAATATTATTTCTGTTATTTTTTAAAGACCCTGAGCAGATAATTTATCGGTGGCGGATAATTAATTTGGGATCGAAAGAAAAATAATAGAATTGCTACAGATAAGGATCTTCAAAAATTATCCAGCTTAAGAGAAGAAGAGTTAAAACTATCAAACCCCCTTGAATTAAGTGGATTATCTCAAGTTGGTATTCAAGTGGAGTAATACAAGGCAGAGGATGAGCCTACAAATAAAGTCCGTAGAATATTGAAATTCCTGGCACTAACTACACCCGAGTCCTGGCCGGCAACTTAACATCTTACCCGCTCTAATTTCATCACTTTCCTCCTCTCCAAGAATTATATCTTCTTCTTTGTTCTCTTCCAAGTTATAATTTTTTTTTAAATAATATAAACTACTTAAAATTATAAATTTTAATTATTTGGACATTGTAGTTGACAGACATTGGTACCTTAAGCGATGGACCACATGGACTACATACGGGAATTTTGAGATCACTCTCCAACATTTAGAACACAGAATATTATCGCCGTTCCCAGTATACTTGAACATATTATGAAAATTTGGAGAAAAACAGCAAATAACAAATGTTAATAGAGTATCCTGCTACATTTCCACTTGAGCAAATCGTTTTAGAACTTTAGGCTTGCTTTTTAAACCTAGTTACAATACTTTATTACTATCGAATGGACGATAAACTTGTTACACCACTTCAAAAAATCTGTTAAAAAATTACGGATAAAGAAACTTTTTTTTTTTTTCTAGCCAACAGAATCTGCCATTTTACAGATTCTTGATGGCGTCCCGAGGTGTCCCTAGGATTTTTTTAATGGGAGTAAAAAATTCTTATCCATGTCGTCCCTTGGATAGGACGTAAATTGGAGGACCCGATTACTCCCTTTATAAATCCAAGGGCCACATCGGGCGCGAACCAGCGACATGAAGGTAGCATTGTAGGTTGCTATGCCACTACACCACAGGTGAGCTCTAAAAGTTTATTAATGAGAGATGTAACGTATACTTTTTGGTAATAAAATCTCTTGATTGTTTATTATTTTTCTAAAACCATTCTGTAAAAATAAAAAAAACATCAATTTAACCTACAATTCTCGGAGTAACGCCATAGTGAAATATGATGATATATTGTATAACATGTAGCAATTATTTTAAGACCCATTGAAGACGGCCCTGGATGTCGAAACGTATGTAATAAATAAAATAAAATTAGTAAAGACTAAGATCAAAGCTAATTTTTTCCTTTTTTTTTATCCTTATTTTTGAATGTCCTACATAAATTATACTTCAGAGATTTTTTTTTTAGAAAGCATACCGACTTAATTCATAAAAACTTGTTTTGTTGTCCTATGCCAAAGTCGTATGACCTATCGAAATATTGCTGCACAGTTGAAATTAGATTTTTTACAGATAATCATCAGAAAATTCCTGAACCTTGTCATAACAGAACATTTGTCAAGGTGGTCTTCCTCTTTCTGCCTTGATCACATATTCCCAATCAAAAATCCTTAGCTATACCTATCTGGTGGAGATGAAGGGAGTTTTACCGATGATATAAATTTTTTAAATTGTATTTTATCGTAATATTTTTCCTATCTCTTTCCCTCCGACGCCATTCCGACAATATTTGGGTTATTCTGTAGGTACAATCGACCTATTCCAGCCAGAGTATGTAGCTTGAAATTTATTTCATGGTTTAACCACGAAATGGATAAAGATTTTTTTTCGTTTATTGAGTTTAAATATTCAATTCACTATGGTCTATGTATTTTTTCGATGAAAATAAGGCATTTCAAACGGTGCAAGGTATAAACTTTTTATATTTAACAAAGGAGCAAGCCAAGTTGACTTTGTTTATAAAGGAAAATATATAATTACTTCAATAAATATATGTACAATATTATTATAAGTCTAGTCTGAGATACATATATACGAACCGAAATATTTTATCTATAATATACGTCTTCTTAAAGTTTTACTTTATACGGAAACTTGACTGGTATTACCATTAAGGAGGTAGTAGTCAATGTAAATGAACAACTCATATTACAACTGAAATTAAAGTTCAGATAAAATTAGTTTTCCATACTATCCTGCTTTCTCCTTATCAGTAGTCACTGAATTCATTTCAAGTTAGAAACTATAATTAATAATACTGGTTTTATTCGTGCTTTTCTTCAAAATAAAAGATTATTACGGTGAATATTAACTTTAAAATTAAATAACAAGCTAAGGAGGAAATAAAGTTTATTTTTTATATCGTCAAAAAACTAGAAATTATATTAACACATTAACTAATTGTATTATTGATGTTTTACATGTTTTAAAAATATTTGTGAACAATTTTTCCATTATTTATAATCTGCCTTTCTTCTATTTCTTTCTTGTCTACGTTTTGGCGTTTCAACCCATCTTTATGTCCAAAATGTTCTCTTAGTATTTAATATCTAAGGTCCAAAATATTATGGATCATCTTCATCCTCAAGTTATTAACATTATTCTGTATAACATTAAAACAATTGAACAATTTAGAATGTGACAATGAAGAACAACTTTTAGATTATTTTAATTAAACATAGACAGAATACTAATTAAACTAACTAATAATAAGATCCTTATTAAGATGTGGAAAGACCCTGAAACGTAGACGTTGAGGAAAGAAAAAGGACGGTAGATTTTGAATGAAGATAATATAACATTTTTCTATTACTTTCACTTACCTATATATGAAATATATAGTAAGTGGAAGTATTGCGATCGTGAAAAATTTCGACATCCGGTTTTCAACGGAAATACACGTTTTGGGGTCCCCTGAGTCGAAATGACCAAGTCCCGCGAAATGGTCTGTGTGTGTGTGTGTGTGTGTGTCTGTGTGTGTGTGTGTGTGTGAACAGACTAGCTCAAAAACTATAAACCGTGCGATCATGAGATTGGGTATTTAGTGTAGGTATATGCCCGCGATGTGACAGCATAAATTTCATCAAAATTACTTAAAGGGAGGGGGTACTTTACTTAATAACTTTTTAGGTTTTTTTCAATTTTCTCAAAAACGGCTCTAACGATTTTGATTAAACTGAGTATTTGATGTACTAATATGCCCGGGATATGACTGTAAAAATTTCATCAAAATTGATTAACCGGAGGAGGGACTTTACTTAATAAATTTTGTATCATTTTCACGTGTTTTTTTTATTTACTCAAAAACGGCTTTAAAGATTTTGATCAAACTGGGTATTTGATGTATTTATATGCCCGAGATATGATTGTTAAAATTTCATCAAAATTCATTAACCGGAGGGGGCACTTTACTTAATAAATTTTGTATCATTTTCACGTGTTTTTTTTATTTATTCAAAAACGGCTTTAACGATTAACAAAAATAAGATATGAATGTAGAAAAATGTGTGAATTTGGGAAATGATACTTAGCAAAACTCGTCAATTTCTAATCTAAGTAAGTTGGTAAGTGAAAGTTGTGTGTTGCGCGCACGCACCAGATTTTATTATAATATATAAAAGTTATAAATACTTTAATATATAAAAAATTAGTAAATATATTATGAAATCGGACAAACCGATCCTAACAAAAGAAAACAATTAAAATATTGTTGTACCCGGTTTGTATTCTGTTTTTTGTGTTGTTTATTTAACTCTTTGTTCTAATACATAAATGTATGAAATGTAAATGTATTCCTTGTTTACTGGGTTTCTCCTTTTCGTTCTGAATGGGCTCCGACCCTTAAAGCATTCATCAGTTTGATAAATAAGATTTGCTAAATTGCGTCTGGTATAGAAGTGTTATTTACAACTCCAGCAATATATTTATATTAGACAATGGAAAAACATCCCATCCCCATTTCAAGTTTACGCATACGAACATGTCATATATTCTATATCTATATTGTATACTTGAATTGAAGGTATATATTTATAGCAAAATGACATAGTTAAAAAGTTTTCGAATCTGATAAAAACTGCTTCTGAAGTATTTATCGCCTTTCTTATTTAATTAGGTCGAGGTTTATAAAATAATATCAAAAGTGATTTTTATGCATTCAAGCGCTTTTATTTAAAAATTGTGTCATGTTCTTTAAGCCAACGTATTAGATTACAACTAAAAAGTCTATAAGCTATGACACGCTCACCTCCTTCAATATACTAAATTTTGCTTTAAAGATATTTTAGATTACACTAGTGAGTCATTATCTGAAAATGTGTAAATTGTACGTCCGGTCCATCTTCAATCATTTAAATGAGAGCTAGTTACTAGAAAAAAGTAGGAACTATTTCACTCCTTTTGTTGTTCTATGGAGGCTATGTTTTAGCTCCAAACTAAATTTATAATTGGTTAAAAAAAATTAAAAGTAATTGTTTTTTCACTCCCTCACCTTGTCCAACTCCCAGGCAAGCTACTTTAAAATTTCGTATTATTTCAACAATTGAGTGTTTGAATAAATTGATTAGTCGGTTAAGTCAGTAATTACTTCAAGATTCCATGAAAAAATAAGCGGTGTCATTTATTGTTACCAATAACGATAAATAAAATAAAAAAGGTATGTCCAGACGTTTTTACTTCACTCCCTCACATCAAGTGTTGGATGGTCTGAGCGTTGAGAGGAATACAGCTCAAAGCCCGGGGTGGGAAGAATCGGTTCAGGGAAGACCCTAGGATCGTTTTGACTGCCGACCAAGGGCTGCGATCGCTTGCCTCCGCTGTCAGATTTAGGTTATTAAGGGAAATCTACGCTGTGGTCAATAGCTACTTCACTCCCTCACTTCAAAAAAACTGGTGAATTTCCAAGTAATTTTTTCACTCAACTATTGTTTTTTGAAGGAAAACGGTCATAGTTTTCGATTCTGCAATATTTTTCAACTTTAACCTTCTTACAGTTATTAAAAAATAATAAAGACTTTGAAAACTTCACTCCCTCACTTTTTCCAAAAATTTCTTAAATGAGGGAGCGCATGCCTCCATTCTTTGAATTCTCAAAAGATTTTGAGAATTCTTTTGAATGTAAAGGTGACGATTCCTAAACTATGACCAAAAATATGTAACTGTAACCTAACCTAACTCTAATATTAAGCTTATTTTTGGCTATACACGTTTGAAATTTTATATTTTTGAATTTGAAATTGTTTTTATTGTTTTTTAAGATTGTATTTCTTAAAATATACGCGTTTTAGCTTTCACTTTTCAAAGTTTACTACTACCTTAACACATTTTTCACTACAGTTCGCTCCCTCACTTTGAATTTTTTTCATAATTATTTAAAAGAACAATTAAAGGTTCTCCTGTCTGGCTACTATTTAAAAAGTGAAGGTAATATACCACTGAGTACGTATGAATTTTTTCGGCCCGAAATTATAACTTTTAAATAATGAAATTTTAGCAAGAGAAATCTACGTATCTTCAGATAATGACCCTAGTAAAGAATTTTAGTAATATTTTAGATAGTAATAAATAGTACAGTATAGAACGTATTCGTTTTTAGTTAAATATTTTAATCAATTTAACTTAAATATGTATAGCGTTAATGGCATTTAGAATACTCCAAAATCTACATACCTTCTTCATCAAACACAGATACAAGGAATATTATCATCGATTCATCAAATGAAGACCATCAATTCTTCATGGTTGACGATTTATTTAGAGATAATCGATTATAAATAACTCCAAACGCGTAATTATATTACCACCAAAATGATATAATATTAGTCTTAACACTAATTTTACTTTTATTTGTTTGATGTTTTTTTATAAATATTTCGTTAACCTTTTTTTTTCTTATTAAGTCATTAAATAATGACTATGAATATTCAAAATAATAATCATTTTGTAACGTCAAATCGTTAAATAAAAACATATTGTTTAAATTCCCAGACCTTTTGTTGGAACGAACTAATATTTGGAACAAACTGTCATAGCACGTGTTTGTGACTTCGGTGGTGGAGATCCATCCACGCCGTTCCACCAGGTTCTACGTTGTTCTAGACCATTTCCTTACAACTATACATATATAAGGAGCGATTGACTGGACAGTCTTTAATCTTTGTCTTGGTACTGAAACCATATGATTATTTGTGTTACAAAGTGATAATTACTGTAACCTTCATAATTTTTTTATTTAATATTTGTGTCTTTTAATTCGTGTGGCATTGATAATTATGTATTTTTGTTGAATAAATATTGTTAATCCACAGAAGAGTTACAATATATTTGAGGTGTTTGGTTTCAAAACAGGTTACTTCCGTTTTTTACAACAAAAAATTTTTTTCATTGTTTTTCAAGTTTTTATTGTAAAAAAAAAAATGTGTTAGAAGCGTTTGTTTCAAAAACGTCTAGATCCTACGAAAATCAATACTAAACGATTGTATTTCTCATCAAAACCGGTTCCAATTGATCCTTTTTTGATCAGTCCTGAAAAATTGTTGAAAATGAATGTAGCCGGTTCTGAAACTAAATGCCTCATTTGTTTTTTTTTTGTTTTTTTTAATTCAGTTTGTCAATTTATGTAAATTAATAGTACCGAAATTTTCTTTTTCCAATTACCGAACTCTTATTTTAACATAAAAACATATTATACTTTTCAGGGACATTTTTTTAAAGAAAAGTATCGATAGATACAATTTTGTAATTATTCTCTTTAAATTATTAAAATGTGAGTAAATCTAGTTACAGTCTCAAAATTCATTCATTTTTATTTTTAGATAGTGGTGGACGTTTCGGACAATGTGTCCAAATTCATCACTTATTTTGTGTAAATATTAAGTAAATTCTTTTAGTATGTCAGTTTGTGACTTAATCAATCAATAGTAAAATTTATTGTCTTATTGCAAGCATATGGCATGCTAATTAGTCTCTGCCACAAGCGTGTAATAAGACATTTAATTTGAAAAGTCCACCAATATGTAAAAATAAAAATTAATGAAATATGAGACTGTAGCTGGATGTTCTTGCATTTTAATAATTTAAAGAGAATAATTACAAAATCGTATCTATCTTTGGATTATTAAAATATTCATCACCTGTAGCTGGATGTACTTGCATTTTAATAATTAAAAGAGAATAATTAAAAATTCGTATCTATCGACGTTTTGGATTAATAAAATATTCCCTGAAAAGTATGATATGTTTTTTTACATTACAAGTATCGAAAGTGGCCCTTTGAAATAAGCGTTTGGTAATTATATTGAGTACTAAAGAAACTTTCGGTACTATTAATTTACATACTGAAAAACCCAGAAACAAATGAGGCGTTTGGTTTCAGAACCGGCTACATTCATTTTCAACAATTTTTCAGGACTGATCAAAAAAGGATCATTGAAACCGCTTTTGATTAGAAAAGGAATCTTTTAGTATTGATTTTCGTAGGATTTAGACGTTTTTGAAACAAACGCTTCTAGCACTTTTTTTTTTTACATTAAAAATGAAATGTGAGACAGTAAGTTGATATACCTATTTATATTTTAATAATTTCAAGAAAAGAAAATAGCCTATCAACATAATTAATTGTTCTCTTCATTGTGACTTTATAATAACAACTTTCGTGTTTTACTGCACATGTCATAGCGCGACATATTCATAATATATTATTAGATTTTAAACCTATCCGAAGATGATGTATCAAAATAACATGCTTGTCTGTAATATATTTTCTTCATCAGTACCCAGTCAAAACATTTTTTATTATTTATTTAATATTTTTTTCATCTGTTAAAAATAAAAATGGAATTCTTAATTTGTAATTTAATGTAACATACACTCCTTATCTGAACAATGGCCCCTTTTGAACGTTTCATAACTCATGCTTTTATTACCATATCTTACAGCCATTAACCTGAGAGAATCGGCTGAATGTAGCGAAAGAGAATTATGTTTCCTCTTTGGAGGACTTGGAGTATTGCTTAACATCTGTAACGATGGGGAAGGAACAAACTTAAACTATATTAGGGAAGTTAGAAGTCGAACAGCTGTTCTGCGTTTTCGTGCTTAAATCATCTCCCATCTTGGAGCATACTTCAAAGAACTTTTAAAATAATTACTCGTTCCTTCCAAGCATCGCTTCCTTCAGAAACGAAGAGTAATCCGACTCTGTCCGAGTCATTTTCTCAACTTTATTAAATCATTTTATTAATAATGTTGGCATTTTGATAAAGTAAATATCAATTTTGATAAAGGATTTTGATTACCTTAATAAATTGGATACACTCACTAGATACTACACATTTTATAACGTTTTTTTTTTTTTCAATGTATATAAATAAAGATGAAATTCTGTTTGTTTGTTTATTCTTTATAGAAATTCATACCGTTTGTCCCAAATTCTCCAAATTTCGCTAAGTAGTTCTTTGGTACCATGTGCGAATACCTGTCCATATTAAAATTGCATAAACTCCGCCAATCTCTGGGTATATTCTTTATTGTTATAAAAATCGTTAGATCTCGCTTTGCCTTGGTTTTTACGAAATCGGCCGTTTGAGTCGAAACAATAATCTATTAGTGCTATTTTTATTGAATTTTTTGTTATAGAATTGTTCACGTTTATTAGAAAAAATAAATCACCCGGGTGAAACCGGGATATACAGCTAGTCGTTAATATGGGCATTATGGTGCAACACTAAACATGTTTGAATGATGGTTAAAGCTGCACTTCGGACACATTATTTAGTTAGTTTTCTTCATTCCCTCCGAATAAATCGCGGAAATTTGACAAAAATAAATTTTTTTCGGCCTTTCTTAAAAATGCTAAAATGCTATGTTTGTTGCACATAGCTTAAAATAGCGGATCGATTGACTTCAACGTTTAACATTCCTTTGAATTTTACTAGAGGAGTGTAACAATCATTATATATAAAAATTAAAACGAGTCGTTCAACAATTTTTAATGCTTCACTATTCCAGTAAATCTTTTTCAGAAAACATAAATATATTTCTTAAAATTTATTATTATTCTAAGCCAAACAAAGCGTGGCCTGTTTTAGCTGATTTTTAGTATTATTTTAAGTAACATAAGGCATTTTTATTTGTAGCAATTCTCTTTGTAATCTGGGAATATGTTTTTCTTTTTTTTTTACAGTTATTTTTTGTCCCCTTCTTTTTAATATTTATATGTAATGTAACGTTAAACAGAAAAAAAAAAAAAAAAAAATCTGGTGCGTGCGCGCAACACACAACTTTCACTTACCAACTTACTTGGAATAGAAATTGACGTGTTTTGCTAAACATCATTTCCCAAAGTCACACATTTGATCGTTAAAGCCGTTTTTGAGTAAATAAAAAAAAAACCGTGAAATTGGTACAAAATTTATTAAGTAAAGTCCCCCCTCTGGTTGATCAATTTTGATGAAATTTTTACAGTCGTATCTCGGGCATATACATACATCATATACCCAGTTTGACCGAAATCGTTAAAGCCGTTTTTGAGTAAATAAAAAAACACGTGAAAATGATACAAAATTTATTAAGTAAAGTCCCCCCTCCGGTTAATCAATTTTGATGAAATTTTTACAGTCATATCTCGGGCATAAAAATAGATCAAATACTCAGTTTAATCAAAATCGTTAGAGCCGTTTTTGAGAAAATCGAAAAAAACCTAAAAAGTTATTAAATAAAGCACCCCCTCCCTTTCAGCAATTTTTATGAAATTTTTGCTGTCACATCGCGGGCATATACCTACACTAAATACCCAATTTCAGGTTCCCACGGTTTATAGTTTTTGAGCTAGTCTGTTCACACACACACACACAGACACACACACACACACACACACACACACAGACCATTTCGCGGGACTTGGTTATTTCGACTCAGGGGGTCCCAAAACGTGTATTTCCGTTGAAAACCGGAAGTCGAAATTTTTCACGATCGCAATACTTCCACTTACTATATATTTCATATATAGGTAAGTGAAAGTAAAAAAAAAAAAAAAAAAAAAAAAAAAAAAAAAAAAAAAAAAAAAACATGGTTTAGAATAGTTCTAGACCATTTGTTTGAACGAACTTTCCAGTACTGTATAGTAGGTTTGTGACTATGATGCTTGAATTCTAAGCTGGCCAGAAGGTTCGAGGCTGTTCTTCATTCGATTAAATATAAGGAGCAATAGACTGGGGAGTTGGTCTCGTTCTGAAACTCGTCATGTGGTCATTTCTGTGTGATAATTTTTGTAACCTGTTTAAATATTTGTGTTTTGGCATTGAAAATTGTTACTTTATTTGAATAAAAATTCTTTAAACCAGATAAGTGTTACAGTATATTAATCCTATTAATTCCTATTGTATTAAATTTGTTTTATATTAATTTAATCTATTTTTGTGGGTAACCACCTTGTTTTAAATAATTTATTTTTTTAAGAGAAACTTGCGAGATCGAGGGAGAGGTATCAATGAAGAGGAAGGATTGGCTCCGCTTGGAGCAGTGGTTAGCATACCGCGCGTGTCACACGGAAAACCCGGGCAACTCCCGGCGGAGCTCAATCTTTTCTCTTCGAGCAATAAATTATTTTATTTTTGTTTTAATTTAATTTCTAATTTATTATTAATTAACTATTTATTTTTTTATTATTTAATTAATTTAATTTTTCTTTTCCAATGGTTTCTAATTGTTATTTAAAACATGAATTAGTTGAAAACGTACATGTTATTCCATAGAGACAATAGTTCCGAATTCGGTTTCTATCCTAATCCCGATCCCTATTAGCATGTGAATTGGATGGGACCACGATTCCAGGTTTGTGCATGCGGAGCAGAACAAAAGCTGTCATAGGTCCGACATCATCTATTAGTCACCTCAGTGCTGGCCGGATTTGTGCACAGAATTAATGCAATGTAGCTATTCTCAAAGCAGCTACATCACATTACCTCATCACGTATCTATTTATTTATTATTTTTAATATCTCGCATATTGGTATTAACCAGAGATTACCGAAAACTAAAATACCTTATTACCAGAGCCCGGATTTTTATGCAGTAAAAAGTATCAAAATATGCCATACAATATGCAGTGAAAAACTGTAGATATGCAAAAAAATATGCAACATAAATTCTAAAAATATGATAATAAACACATTGTAATTCTCAAAGTATAAAATATTTCACAGGAGGGAAAGTAGAGAAGACAATTTAGAAATGAAAGCAAAATGATTTTAAATTTTGTTGAATCTTAAACAAACATATATTTCTGATGATAACATTAAACTCAATCTTACTAGTTAACAAGAAATATACTAGAATAGAATCAATAAAGATAATTCAATAAACAAAAAATGTTTTTAAAAATTTATTTCTGTGGATCCTAACCTTCTATCGTTTAAAATGATTTTATAATACGAAAATGATCTTTCAACATCAACTGAAATTATCGGGTTGTTAATGTCGCTGTGAACAATTGAATTATCCCTGCTAAAAATTTTATTTAAATTTCCCAGGAATTAAGACCTGAATTCTCCATAAATACGTCTTCCATTTTCTCTTTCAAAGCTTTTCCAACGTCGCCTGGGATGCGATTTATATTTTTATTTACTAAAAAGGCATGCGGAATGTCGCGAACCCCAGTAATCATTAATTCGAAGAAAAAGAAGAACCTATTTACGCCGAAAAACAATAATCGAAATTGGGAATCCTAGCTCCCATTATATTTCTAAATGTATTGTTTACTTTAACCAATCAATATTATATACAAATATTAATCGAAATATGAAATATAAAACTTGGCCAGTTAGATTTGTGTAACCTATTTCGTAATCATATTCGTTTTTTTATAACAGCAAGCAAACAAAATATCAAATTGCATTAAATTCCGGACCCTCCTTATTACTAAAACTTCTTCATTTCCACAAACAAGACCAAATTCACTTTATAAAATATAAACAAGAAAAAAAACCAATGATGATCCTATCAATTGTTTATAGTTTCAATATTAAATAACATACTACAAACTAAAACTAAGAAAAATGAATGTAATTATTTATATTATTTTAAAAAAGCAGTTGTATTTCACCTTTTTTTTTTTTTTTTTTTTTTAATTTTTCTTTAGAATCAACTCTCTAGAGTTTCCTCAGAAGCAGAAGGTACTTGTTTCACTTCGAACTCCCTTTCAAAATCCGATTCTTTTGATTCCTCGAGAAATAATCTTCAATTGTCCGCATTGCTTTTCTTCTGAGGCAATATAAATTTTCTTTTTATTAGTGAAAAAATAAACAATAAGAATGAAAACAAGTAAACAAAAAATGAAAACCTAAAATGTAATGCAAAAGAATTTTTAGTACGCAACCGTTAAAAGTTCAGAGCAGTTTTTAACTAATTTATCATGGTTTAAAAATTTAATATAACAATAAAAAGTATGAATTTGTATAATGTTTTATGCGCTAGTTAACGAAATAATTTGTAATTTATATAATACTTGCTGTATATCCCGGTTTCACCCAGAGAATTTCATTTTTCTAAAGGACTCATCTTTTAAGGACTCATCTTCCAGCCTTAAAACGTGGACCCCGGTCCAGTTCCGGAAGAACGACCTTACCGGGCCTTGTTAGACTCTTCAAAATAAGACTTGTTTCGACTCAAACGGTCGATTTCGTTTACAAAATTATTTCATCAGTGTGAAATTTGTGAAAAATAATTGTAACGTTTGGTATGTGTTGTAAAACTTTGTGTTTTGTGAGGATCGTTTTATATCGAGCGTAAGTAGCAGGCAAGATTTTATAGGTGACCGCTTCTTAATAGTATTATACACACACAGTACATAGCAAAGTACTCAGTATTGGACCTTGATTTACCCCTGTCAAGAATGGAGGAATCGAAAAAAAAAATATTGTAGCTTTGCTAGGCTGAGGAAAATCTTTCGAAGAGGAAAAAATGAAGGATAAAACTGTTATTATGCGAACAAAAAACAATGATTGAACTTTATAAAAAAACAAAAAAAAAACAACAACACCAGAATCAAAGGGGTGTTTAATTGAAAATTAATACTCAGTGAAAACCGAGCCAAAGGGTTTGCGTAATACTATCCCTTTAATTCCCTTTTCATCGGCGAACAGCCCTTATTAGTGATGACTGGGAAATTTTGAACTTTCTATCTCGTCGCATTGTTTTAACTTAGTCATATATTAAAGCTGTGATTAATACTTAGAGAAGGAAAGACAAAGACGGGCTTCAGCTTTGATATGTTGTTGGCAACCCGAGAACCCTTCCCAGCCCTTTCCTCAAAGGATATTTTCTCTAAGGCCCCGGGGTTGAAATGTTTTTGGCCCTCTATTGTCTTAGACAACTAACTTCATTAGCCGTAATTCTATCCAGACCTCTTTCGAAGTAAATTTTCAAAAAACTTTGGGTTTACTTATTATTAGGATTATATAGAAACCTGTAACAGAATATTAATAGTAAACTTTAGGGATTTCGTTAGTCTAATTATTAAAACTTATGAACGGAGTAGTGTATTAAGGAATTAGTAGAATTATTGTATTAATTAGTATTAAGGAATTATTGTTATTATATTTTCTTAATTAGCACCTCATACTTGTTAATAATGATATACCTTGTTCAATCCATTTTTCCATTGTCCATTAATAAAAAATTAAAGATCTGGTGCGATGTGCGCCATACACAACTTTCATTTACAAACTTAGATTAGAAATTGACGTGTTTCGAAAATATGTCATATGCTTTTATTTGTATAGCTCCATAAGTTATTTGTATCGCAAAACTTGAAAGTTCTTGGTACTGTTCTATTCATTATAGCTTATTTCTTTTTTTAAGGGACCAAATTCATCAGTGATACTATGAGATATGAAATTATAGTTGTCACATCGCGGGCATATACATACATCAAATATCCAGTTCGATCAAAATAGTTACATCCGTTTTCGTGTAAAAGAAACGCTGAAAATGAGACAAAATTTATTAAGTAAAGTGTCCCCTCTTTTTGACCAAGTTGGATGAAATTTAGGATGTAACATACAAAAATCAAAAACCAAGTTTGATCAAAAATGTTAAAGCCGTATTTGATTAAAAAAAAAACCTGAATATGAGACAAAGTTATTAAATAAAGTGCCCCCTCCAAGCATCCATAATATCTTAAACCATATTGCCTATCGCGGGATCTAGAGTCTTTTGTCAACGATTCCTGTGAAAACTTTTTGTATTTTCTGGTTCAACTGCATGATATTTATTGGTTTTTTGTTTCGTTTTTTAACTTCATTTATACATTCGTACCTATCTAAAGAGAAAAAGACAATCAGCAAATCTAAAAAAATAAACACTTATTCAACCTATAAGTGATTATATATTTGGTAGGTATAAAACCATAGTGAACTCAAGGTGAATAGAGTTCACCTTGTAGTAAACTAAGCACAAAAATAATTTAGTATAATTTTTATTTAATTTTTAAAAATTACTTATTGTCATTTTTGTTTATCATTCTTCTTTTATATTTGAACACATAACTTTCACTTACCAACTTACTTAGAATAGAAATTAATTCGTTTTTTTAATTTCTTATTTTTGTTTTCATTTGCTATATAAAAAACACTTTTTTTTTATTATTAAATAAAAGATTTTACTTGTGATAATTCGGCAATGCAAGCAAAATACTCCAAGTCGGCTGATTTTGTAAACCTCTATGTACTTAATGAAAATTTAATTTAGTTACCATAAAACAAATAATTTCCATGAAAAGAATAGAACGGCTTTAATTATGAACAATGGTCTGTCATTAAAGGCGTACTACGCATGCGTGGGCTCAACGTATTTTATGACGCCTGAATATTTTTCTTTTTTTCTCCTCTAAAATGTTGGCTATCACATCTTTGGAATATACATACATCAAATACGCAGTTTGATCAAAATCGTAAAAGCCGTGTTTGAGTAAATAAAAAAAACACGTGAAAATAATACAAATTTTATTAATTAAAGTCCCCCCTCCGGTTGATCAATTTTGATGAAATTCTTACAGTCATGTCTCGGGCATATTAATACATCAAATACTAGGTTTGATCATGTCCCCCCTGCGGTTAATCAATTTTGATGAAATGTTGGCTATGACATCTTTGGTATGTAATCACATCAAATACTCAGTTTAATCAAAATCGTTTGAGCCATTTTGGAGATAATCGAAAAATAGGTAAGAATCAGAAAAAAGTTATGAAATAAGGTTCCCCCCCTCCGGTTGATTAATTTTAAAATGTTATGATGAAATTTTAGTTATCACATCTTTGGAATATACATACATCAAATACCCAGTTTGATCAAAACGTAAAAGCCGTGTTTGAGTAAGTAAAAAAAAACACGTGAAAATTATACAAATTTTATTAATTAACGTCCCCCCTCCGGTTGATCAATTTTGATGAAATTCTTACAGTCATGTCTCGGGCATATTAATACATCAAATACTAGGTTTGATCAAAATCGTTAAAGCCGTTTTTGAGTAAATAAAAAACACACGTGAAAATGATACAAAATTTACTAAGTAAAGTCCCCCCTCCGTTTGACCAATTTTGATGAAATGTAGGCTATCACATCTTTGGCATATATATACATCAAATACCCAGTTTGAAAAAAATCGTTAAAGCCGTTTTTCAGTAAATAAAAAAAACAAGTGAAAATGATACAAAATTTATTAAGTAATGTCCCCCCTGCGGTTAGTCAATTTTGATGAAATGTTGGCTTTGACATCTTTGGTATATAAACACATTAAATACTCAGTTTAATCTAAATCGTTTGAGTTATTTTGGAGATAATCGAAAAATAGGTAAGAATCGGAAAAAAGTTATGAAATATGGTCCCCCCCCCCCCTCCGTTTGACCAATTTTGATAAAATGTTGGCTATCACATCTTTGGAATATGCATACATCAAATACCCAGTTTGATCAAAACGTAAAAGCCGTGTTTGAGTAAATAAAAAAAAACACGTGAAAATGATACAAAATTTACTAAGTAAAGTCCCCCCTCCGGTTGATCAATTTTGATGAAATTTTTACAGTCATATCTCGGGCATATTAACCAAAATCATTAGAGCCATTTTTGAGAAAATCGAAAAAAAACGTAAAAAGTGATTAAATAAAGTACTCCCTCCATTTTAGCAATTTTGATGAAATTTTTGTTGTCACATCGCGGGCATATACTAAATACTAATTTCAGGCCCGCACGGTTTATAGTTTTTTTAGCTAGTCTCTTTACACACACACACACACACACACGCAGACCATTTCGCTGGACTTGGTAATTTGGACTCAGGGGACTCCAAAACGTGTATTTCCGTTGAAAACCGGAAGTCGAAATTTTTCATGATCGCAATAATTCCCTTACTATATACGAGTAACTCGTATTTCACATATAGGTAAGTGAAGTAAAAAGTTAAAAATATTGTTCTTCAAAAGCTATAAAAGTAAACACAACCCCATTTCACCAAATTAAACTTTTTTGTTTCTTTAACGTCACTTTATGCCACTAAGGCATCCAGGTATAATTAGGGCCTTATAGCAAGTACCTGACATCGCACAGGCTCGGGACCTCCAGTTTACCTCGTTTCCGAGGAACGGCATAGCCAAGGATATTTTGCTCCCTTTAAAAACTCCTAGGGTCACCACGGGACGTGAACCTGCGACCTTATACTTCAGTTTTCTCAAAATACGGTGTTTGACGCTTAGTTCACTTTGGCATTACACCGACCATTTGTAGGTTAAATTGATGTTTATTTTGTTTTGACTGAATAGTTTTAGAAAAATAATAAACAATCAAGATTTTATTACCAGGAAGTATACGTTACATCACTAATTAATAAACTTTTAGGGCTCACCTGTGGTGTAGTGGCTAGAATAGCAACCTACAATACTACCTACAAGTCCCTGATTCACGCCCCTAAGGGCCCTACGATTTTCAAAAGGGAGTAAAAAAAATCCTTGACTATGCCGTTCCTCGGATAGGACGTAGAATGGCGGTCCCAATACGATATTAGTGTACTTATTTACACTATATTATCGTATTACTGTACGATATTAGTTACTTATTAAGGATCCCTATCCTAATTATACCTGGATAGATAAAATTTAGGACTCCGGCTGTAGCATCGTCCGATTAGCCTCAGTAGCATAAAGGGACGCTAAACAAACAAAAAATTTTAGCTAAAATATTACAAAAAAGAAGAATTCAATCGTATCAACATAAACTGAACTGCTCTTTTAGTACTCATCGCATTTTCCTAATATTTTCTGTAAGTATTTTTCCCTACTTTCTCTATTCTATGTCTAATTAGTTCTCGTTACAAATATTTGTCTATGCCTTTCGTAATATCCTAGCTGGGTATTCCTCAGTCATTTGGTGCAAGTTTCTTAGGCGACTTCTATTATTCTTTAACAGCTTTTACCATATTGGGGATAGGTAATCTCCACAAGCTCTACGCAAGGCCGAGATTTCAGTGAGCTGTCCCAACATTTTAACCAGTTCAGTTTTGTATCATATTCGATTATTTTTTCTCTCTATAGTGGAACCCAAGATCCATGGTAACAACAAATAAAAAAAAAAAAAAGATGAATGTAAACTATGAAGAATTTATTGATTTAGTAATTGAGAGGCCTATCTATTTTACTATTTTTCTGCCAGAGTTCTAAGTAAATGTAAAGTAGATTCCAAATTTATGACTATTAATAAAAGATGTATAGAGTCATATTGAATACGTTACGAAGCATAATATTGTTAATCCGGTGCTAAAAGAGCTTTGTTTGTGGCCAATCTTCTTTAATTATGAAGGCTGTGGTTTCTAAACGATTTCAATAATTAAAATGTATTTATTAATAAGCGGATCTTTTTTATTTGCGCCACAGTTGCCTAAACAAAAATAATAAAGCTCTTATAATATTACTCTGCGCTCCTCAAAGGACTCGGAATGAGGGTCTGAAAGTTTTACTTTAAAAAAGTAAAGCCTGAGATAAAAGACATTTATTTAAATTTAAAAAGATTATTATTGCAGTAGCACTGCTGTATTAATAATATAATATTGATCCGTCTACTGAATGCTAGTTTCTTTCCTTATGGGTCATTTAAAGAGTTTTTATCGTGCTATATTCAAAGAGGATCATAAACATATAAAAAGACCTATCTATTTTATTATTTCAGGTCTAATGCTTATGGCATACTATTTAATATAATATAAGGTATATGAGCTTACTGATAATGAGCTTAATATTTTTTTTTTTTTTTTAGAAAATCTGATATCAGTATGTAGTAAATTAATTAAAGTAAAAAAAAAAAGGTTTATTTTTTTTATATAATGATATTGGAACACATCATTATATAGACTGTTTAAATTATTTTTATTAGTAAAAAAACTACAATTTATAACGTAGAAAAACGATAAAAGCTCAAATTATTAACAATGTTAAAAAATTAACTACTAATGACGGCACTGTACGTTGTACAAACGTAACCATATGCTTCGATGTACACAGCGAAAGTAAGACTCTAGTCCATTGCTTTTTATGTTTAGTCCAAAATCGAACATTCTAGAAGGACGTAAAATATTCTCGAAACATCCAGAACCAGTTATGTAACTGTTCAAACACGCTCAAGCCATTGACAAAATTGGCTTGCACAAGCCAGTTTGTGTAAATAAATCGTCGCGTGTAAACGCTGGCTTGAAGTTTGTGCAAGC
Source organism: Aelia acuminata (assembly GCA_911387785.2). Classification (NCBI taxonomy): domain Eukaryota; kingdom Metazoa; phylum Arthropoda; class Insecta; order Hemiptera; family Pentatomidae; genus Aelia; species Aelia acuminata. Next base: position 35,104,199 of record OU426983.1, read on the forward strand.
CAAAAAATTTGGATTGTGCTAATTCTATCCGGACAGAAACTCGGCTTGAGGTTGGTGTATTGGCATCATTGTATAAACGATGCTCAAGTCATAGTTCCAATTTCAGGCCTGCGCATTGAATGAAACCCGTAAATACCTCTTACTTCAACCGCTATCAATTCTTTTGTTGTCACAGTGGTGAGTGAAAAACGATGAGTTGCAGAATTCAATGAAGGATATAAGCCGTTCCCGTGTTTGTGGAAAGTAAAAAGCAGAGATTACAGCGACCGTAAAACAAAATCTAATGAATACGAGGCTTTGGAATAAAAATGGGACACGTGGACCCGGAGGCCTACAGAATAAAGAATAAAGAAATCAACTCTATATGAACTGGCTACCGAAAAGAGTTGAAGAATTAGTTCATCCTCCACGTTCTCCATTCCAAAATCATACACTAATTACCAACGGTAATTACAATTAGTATATTCTTTACATTATCGACTCACAAAACTACACTCATTAGGGTTCTTCACGTACATTTGTGTTAAATTTAACTGAACATGTAAACGGAAATATTTCATTCAAACCAGTTGCAAAAATTGTCTTGCGCAAGCCAGTTTGTGTAAATGGCTTGAGCGTGTAAACGCACCTTAACAGACAAAATCATTTGGTTTTGTTTCACCTTACAATATTTTGGAGTAACCAAGTTTATTATTGTCTGTTTCCTTCTAAAACATAATATACCTACTTCAGTTCCTTGCCAAACTTCCCAGTTTTTTTTGTTTTTGGTTTTTGTTTTTTTGTCTGTATGGCTATATTTCTAATTACTTATGTATCTTTTTTGCTTGCTTGTCTATACTTTTTAAAAAAATATGGTAAAGCAAAATAACTTCCCTTTGTATCACTTTGTTTACCGAAACCACGATTAATGGGATAACGACAGGGACAGATGAGATGAAGGCAAACAGAGCAGAAGAAGATCCACAGCATTAGCTGGCCGGGTGTCCTCATTAGAGGAGAACAAAAAATGGACAAAACGCCAAAAAATGAGGAGTCTTTTCTCCCGCATAATCCGCTACTTAATCAAGTCGGCCACTTGTCTGTTTTCTTCATCTTCGGGTATTCATTCACTCTATTTTTTTTTTATTTATCCTCTATTAATATTTTTATTCTTTCAGGCCGTTCCGAGGGAAAAATAAATTTTATTTTTTAACAATAGTAATATTTATTTCAATTAATTTTACCGAAATAAAATACTTAATTTTATAAAAAATAAAAAAAGATTACCTACATAGTAGCCCGAAAACGAGAACGCGTTTTTTTAATGTATATTTTTTATATGTTCCATGCTCGCATTAATAAATTAAGATTAGTGACTCAAATAAGGGTAGCTAATAAAAAATGTTCCACGATTTATTTAAATAGGAATAAAATAAAATTTGATTCCCGTCATTCCTGTAAGCTCTGTGCTTTGAATGGGCCTGATAATTTAGCGCACAGTATTTTAATCTGTCCCTTTAACTTAGAATTTAAAATAAAATATTTAAACAAATATTTATCAGTGTCTGCTGATGAGGAACAGCAATTAGCGGATTTACTTAGTTTCTCGGAGCCGGAGGATTTAAATAAACTGAATGATTTTTATATATTTCTTATTAAGCTAGTCGAGGACAGAAAATAGATTTTATTCTATCTACAAAATATTTTGTTTGCCTTGTTTTTATATCTGTTTTAAGGTTTAAAATTAAACTTAAACCTTAAACTTAAGCTTAAGTTGGAGGATTACTATTGTATTGATTTTTATGTTCATAGTTAAGTTATTATTGTAATTATGTACCTAAATTCTTCTTCTTAAGTATGTTATCTATTGTACTTATTATTTTTTTTATCACATGATGTTCTTTTGTTTATTTTTTAAATGATATTTTTCTTTTTCATTTTTTTTCTCTTTTTATATTTTCAATATTTTTTTAGCCTTGCAAAGAAGGCTGTTACTTTATTTTTTTTTATGCTTATGTATAGTCTCTGACTGATAACAGATGTAAATAAATAAATAAATAAATAAATAAATAAAAATATTTTATATAAGCCAACATTTCTGATTAGTTTTCTCTATAGATTTACACCATAATATGGCCAAAATAATGAAAATTATCCAAGTCATGTTCTTTTTTTTTCGATATATTTTAGTAAATTTAAAAAAAAAAAGCTTTTGAACTAAGCAACTATAAAGGTGGACTAACTATAGTGTTAGTTTTTAAGCTTCTACACTTAGAGCCGTGACTCCGCTAGATTTTAATTTTTTTTTTAATTTTATTAATATTTCGATTTAATTAGTCCTTTTTACCGGTTATATATCGGTTATATAAGGTTATTCGGAGATATTCCGATTTTTAAACTTGTTATGACCCTTTGAAAATCGATCATTGAAAAATTTTATTTTTCAACGAAACATTTATAGCACTATAATTATTTTTGCAACTCGCATTTTTGGTTATTGGTACGATTTTCCTTCCTAATGATGAAAAGCGATCTTACTATATACTATACTTTTTTGTCTATGTTTTACACCAGAAATAAAATCCTAAATAATGCTATAAAAATAAGACAATTTTTTTTTTTGTAATCCATATTTTTCAAGCGCAGCTGAGCGCAGTTTTAAAATAAATTTGTAAAGAAGAAGATACCTCTAAATAAATATTAAAACATATTCTAGCTGCGTCCACCTTTAGTTAGTCCACTATAAAATTATAAAGGTCCACCTTTAGCAATTTAGAGGAATTGTTATTTTATTAGTCAAAAATGAAATTTGGGTGTAATTCATACAAAAATGTTGGTCTTAATTATAAATTTACTAAGACCTACTCAATGTCTTATAAATGACTTAAAGCAATTAGGCAATACACATTCAAAATAGTGATCACTAACTGAATTTTCGAATAAATGAAATATCGTTAAGTAGATCGGAATTTTTTTTCTTTACTATTAATGTTTGATGGTCATTTTCAGGATTAATGATTATTAAAAAAAAATAAACTAATTGAATTTGCATAATATTTAAACTGCGACCTGCTGTAAGGGTCCGCTTTAAGCAATTTCTAAATAATCGTATGGAATTAATATACCTTAAATTAATGTGCTGAGATATAATAATAAAATATTTTTATTTTTTTTTTTTTAATTTTCACCAACTATTAACACGAACACCTTTGCACAGGCACTAACATTAAAAATAAACCCTTAAATTCCATCCCGGCAACTTTTCGAGGCGGTGGCCGAGAGATATAAAGTTAGCAATTCATCCAATAGGAATTCAACCGATTTGTTTATTGCTAATTTGCAGATTACAAATCACTCAAACAGACAAACTGCATTATATTAATAATTTTGAATTGAACCGCTTTCCTCATTATCGTGCCTCTCAACAAACTAAAACTATTAAAATTAAAACCTCCTCCAGTTGAATTTCCTGTTTAAAAATCCTCTTCATGATAGTGAATTTAAAGATTCAAGGAAGACTAAAATGTGATAATCATAGATATTGTCCCTCCATTCGACTTTTTATTAAGGAAAATATCGTTTCGAAAAATAACTTAAATATTTTTCTTTTGGGGGAAAAATGTATAAAATTGTTGAATTTTATCCGCTTCATTTGTAACATATTTTTTTTTAAATTTCTTAGATTCTTGGAATGAGTTAAAAGTTTAATTACTCCTTACCAGATAAAACTAAAAATAGCTTATTTTTGAGATACCTCGTTGATGAAATAAGTGAGCATCATGTTTTAAGCTTTAAACTTCTCAAATCAGTGATTTTAGTCTTATTTTTTAAAATATTATTTATAAATTCTCATCTATGATTTTTTTTTTTTTTTTTTTTTTACAGGTACTGCCCTGCTTCACGGCGAGCCCCCCAGGACCTAGCGGTTGGCGGTCTGAGAGGACCTGCAACGGACAAGAGACCTGCCAGGACACCTTGCTCACTACAACCGCTGCCTCTGTAGTCGTCTCTCCTCCGGTAAGACATTTTCGGTTATTCATTTTTTTTTTCATGGAAATATCCTTATTTTCTTTTAGGTTTAAAGGAATATGGCCACTCCTGATTCCTGTAATTATAATACGAATATTAAAAAATTAATATAAAATTTATTTCCTAGCTTTAAAATCAAAATAGGCCAAGCAAATTCTTAAAAGAAAAAGAAGAGAAATACGGGGTCACCTGTGGTGTAGTGGTTAGCATAGAAAACTACAATATTAAAGGTCGCGGGTTCGAATCCCGAGGTGGCACTAAGATTTTTTAAAGAGAGAAAAAAATCCTTGTCTATGCCGTCCCTCGGAATAGGACGTAACATGGAGGTCCCGAGCCTGTACGATGTCAGGTACTCGTTAAAGAACTCTATCCTAATTATACCTATATAGGAAAAATTTAGGACTCCCACTGTAGCATCGTCCGATTAGCCTTAGTAGCATAAAGTGACGTTAAAACAAACAAACAAACAAAAAAGAGAGCCGAGTTCCCCGTTTCCGGCCTCCGAATTTCCCATTATTTTACGTATTTTTCACTTTTTAAACTAAACGGTTGATATATTGAAATCATGTGGGTGATTCTCATATGAATTGGCCATTTAGTGTCCCTGAACTTAACATTCGTTTATCAGATATTTTTTATATATCCAAAATTTTTTTGGATTTTTTTTTACTTTCTTACTTTTCTTTAAAAAATCCAAGGGCCAACGCGGGAGGCGAACCCGCGACTTTTAGTTTTGTAGGTTACTGTTAGTTTATCTATAAAAAATAAATATTTGTAGAGGAACAGGAAGAAAATAATAAAATAAAATACCAATGTTAAAAATTAGACCAATGTCACTAGCATAAACATAACAAAAATGGATATTTAATTTTCTTCCAACCGGATTATCTCGAGAAAGGGTTCGCTCACATAAAACATGCAAAGGATCACTTTTAAGCACAATTTTACTAGGTAGATTACTAGATTGTAGTTTTTATTTCATTTTATCAAAATAAAAAATATGCAAAAATATAAACAAAAAAATAAAAAGAATATATAGAGTCCAAATTGTGAAATGGCGGAGGGATTAATTTTGATATTCCATATACTTTCGATACGGGAATCCAACATTATTTTGTAGTTACCTTAAGAGTTAAAATAAATAGCTATAAAACTGTCCAAAATTAAGGAGATATATTTTATAAATAAAAGAAAACCAAAACCTAAGACGAATCAACCCAATTTACATAACAATGAAAACTTCCGTAAAGGAAATCGGTGGAAAAAATAATTCGATACAGGATTATGCAAAGCGAAACTCGATAATATTTTATAAAAACTTATTCACGAAAAACTTATTGAACGTGGAACAAAACACAAAAAATTGCGTTAGAATAGTTCTGGACTTGTTGGAACGAACTAACAGATGGAACAAACTGTCATAGTACATGTTCGCTTACCATCTACACTGGCCTAGAACCTTCCAGGCTGTTCTTCCATCTAAATATAAGGGGGCATGGACTGGAGAGTTAGTCTTGTTCTAAAGCTTAAGTCATATGGTTGTTTTTGTGTTACAAAGTGATAATTTTTCTAACCTGCTTAATTATTTTCATTTAATAAAAATATGTTTTCCCCAAATAAGTGTTAGAATATCAATGTACGCTTTATACTGAAATATTAGGAAAATTTAAAATAAATTATTGTGGGTTACGTGGGTTAAACGATTTTATCAAACGAAAGTAATAATAATAATAATTTACAATGTCAAACAAACTATGAAAAAACTAATAATGTAGTTAGATATTTAACAAATTGTACTACTTTGTAACTAAAAATAACTCTGGTGTCCTTCGCTCCTTAAATTTAGTCTGAAGAAGAACTGTCTGGAAGATTCTAGGAGTGCGTAGATGATACTCGAACATCGCTGTCACAAACATGTGCTAGAACAGTTTGTTCCAACTATTCTAACAACATGTCCAGAAGTATTTTAAATCATATGTTTTGTTGTCCATTTTTATGTTTTGTTTCACGTTACGTTTTATATAAATATTGTTTAAAAATTATAATAAAAAAATATTAGTCATGGAGTAAATACAAAACTAAAGAATTAAAAAAACATTAACTCCTCCACCGCACCGATGCTATTAAACTTTGAACAATATTTTTTAAAGACAGATTCTTATGACAGATATTTAAACCCAGGATAACTGTTGAAGAAAAAAACATATTTTAACTATAGCAAGTTCAGACGAAGGTAATGTTCATATAGATTTATTCTTCTCTTTTCATCTGAAAGGGATAGAGCAATGAAGTATAATCGATTTCGACGAGACCCAATAGCTATAACACCTGCGATCGGAACAGCTGCTTCGGGGGTAAAACGCTCTTTATGAACCAATCAAATAGCAGTATTCACTCATTTCGTCCCAAGGGTAGAAATAATATGGAATTCTTTTTGTATCATTCTAGTTCTATTTTACCTAGTAAAATTTTGCTTAAAAGTGATCCTTTCCATGTTTTATGTGTGCCAACCATTTCTCGAGATGATCCGGAAGGAAGAAAATCAAATGTCCATTTTTGTTTATGTTAGTGAAGTAGGTCTAATTTTTAACATTGTTTTTTTATTTTATTATTTTCTAACAATATAACTTTCATACAAATATTTAAGTTTTATAGGTAAGCAATTATGTAACTGACGGTGTTACTATCGAAACGTGAAAAAGATAAAGATAAAAAATAATAAGTGCTAAAAATTAGACTCATATTTGTTTAACGTCCCTTTATACTACAAAGGCTAATCGGACGATGCTACGATGACAGTCCGAAATTTTCCCTATCCAGATATATTCGGGATAGGAATCTTTGGCATCGCACAGGCTCAGGGCCTCCATTTCACGTCCTCTCCAAGGGACGGCATAGCCAAGGATTTTTTATCCACTTTCCTGCACCGATTTCATTTACAGAAGTGTTCCTTGTTATTTAAAGTGGGTTGATATGACTTAGGTCTTGTCTTTATGTTTCTTTCATTTATAAAATATATCTATTTAATGTTAGACACAGTTTTATAGCTATTTATTTTAGCTCTTCAGGTAACTACCATATAATGTTGGATTCCCGTATCGAAAATATCTGGAGTAGGAAAATTAAACAATCCGTCATTTCTCAATTTGTACTCAATGTATTCATTTTATTTTTTTGTTTATTTTTTCGCATATCTTTTATTTTGATAAAATGAATTAGAAACTAGCGTATCGAATATAGTAATGGTAGAAGAGTGTCTGTATATAGTCGAAGCTCCATATTTGAATGACAATATACACAACGCATTAATTGTTGACGCATCTCTCTAAATAAATTTAACTGGAGGAAGTGTTATTGACTTCAAAGTGGGGAATGTAATTAACTCATGACTAGACGGATTATTTCCTTTATAACTAAATTTGACATATAACTTGGGTGTTTCACATGACATTTATAATCGTGAATCATGAATAAATTTAGGAATGTGCAACATGCCAATAAACATGAATTGACAAGATATCGTTGGTGAAATATTTTTTATAGAATTGTTTTTTGTGATAAATGACAGAAAGAAAACATCTCTGAGGAGCTGTATTTTACCTTTTAAATAACTTTTTTTCGTTCTATAAATTAAATTATTTAGAGAAAGAATAGGAGCTAAGTTTCCCAAATCAACCGAGATTGACCGAGATGGACATCGCTGAAATTTTGTCTCGGTATAAATAAAAAAGCTACCAATCTAATATTACTGCTTATTATAGTAAATCCGAATTTATATCGGCGAAGAGGAGGGATATATTGAGTTTTTATTTATAAATATTCTCAGGTCCAATAAATATTATTTATTTTCAGTCTATTTTGGAAATTCCTTTGAATTATTAAGGTTGAGAATGCCAAACCGCTTTGAGCAGCTAAAAAATATGAGATATCTCCTGAAATAGATTTATCTATAAAAACATTAAAAAAATAAATGTTCAGGACGGCCTGATTAAAAATATTTCGTTTATTTCATTCTTGTTTGTTTTTATAAATAAATTATATATAAAAACCTAAATGTTTACTCTAGGTTTTTATATATAAATAGTTTTATATACTAGTAATGTGATAATTAAGCCATTTTTCAAATATTCTCGTGTATAAGCAGGTATAAGGTAGAGGCCTATATTCCATTGTTATCTTGAGAAGGGTCGGAAGGATGTCATGCATTATATTAAAAAAATTTGACAAAAATGTAATATATATGTCAATATAAAGGAAAAGAGATTGTTTTGTATTCAAGAATTTTAAATTATCAAAACATATTTAAAAAAAAAAACGGCGAATAGGGTAAACCAGGCAGTTATCGACACTCGTTACAGTTATTGACACCCCAAACATTAACTTAAAGAAATAAGTAAAAAATCCCAACCAAAACCATCCCTAATTTTATTTCAAGATATACATTAATCTAATGTTTTAAGGGTCCTCTAAGTCATCTATGGAGTAAGTCTTTAGTAAACTAACCATAAGGAAGATTTCACAATTAAATCCACACGGTGTCAATAACTAGTTTTTGCACTTTTTACAATAAATATTGCGATATGGTAAAACTATTGAAATTTTGACCCAAAAAATCCTCAGATAAACAGGAGCTACAGGAAGTTTCAATTTGATCCCTTCAAAAAAGTTATTTTTTTAATTTTACCACAGAAATATGGTCTTAAGGGTGTCAATAACTGTCCGGTTTACCCTAGCTAACGGAATTTCATTCTATTTATGAATTTCATCTTTTATATTTACATAGGAAATTATATTCAGCAATAGAAACAATTTCAAAATTAGACCAATTGTTTTTGAAGAATTTTCATAAACCTCTTTCAACTTAGACTTTTGTTAAAAATTATATTCCCGATAAAAATAGAAGTATTCGGTTAGAAAAATTATGTAAAGGCAAAGGCGAGATAATTAGGATATCTTTACATAGAGGGAATAAAAAAATTTTCTAGCTCAAAAAAAAAAAAAGAATATTAAATATCAAACTTTATTTTCATACATCTCGAATTTTTAAGTGTTTTAGACGATAACCATGAAAATATATTCCAAACATGTTACTGCAGAATTTGATCATCCAAAACTGATAATGAAAAATGTCAAAAACAGAACAGACTAAATTGCCCGGAGGGATTTAAGCTCAAACATCCCCAGCTTTGTACTTTTTCGGAGAGGAGCAGAGTAAATTTTACTTTGGGAGCACAGTAAAGCTTACATTATACATGAAATAAAAGTATAAAATTTTTATTTTATATATTCTAACTTAAGAAAAAAAATTTTAATTTTTTGGTGCCTAGAATATTGAAAGTTGATTTTAGTTATGTTTGGGGCGCTGATTCCAATAATGCAATCTGTTTTTTCTATCAGCTCCACTTCAGCATTCAGCATTACCTTAAAAGTAGTTTTATTCAAGAGAGTCACGCAAAAGAAGCTCCCTAAGTGTGAAATAGAGTCTCTTTGAAATGTAATTGATTTCTCTTGAAAAATAAAACAAAAATCATTAACTTTAGTTTCAAAGTGATTATGTAAATAATGTGAGTGTTTATTTGGTTTTAATAGATTTAGAATGTTTTATGTTAAGAATTTTAATATTTTTTTTTTTTTCCACCTGCTATTAACCTGTATATGCATTCGAGTAATTATGCTTTAAGAGGTAAGTCAAGGCATTTATATATCTCAACAACTAGAGCTGAAAACTAATGGCAAATTTGGATTTAGTGCACCAATTATACTCAGAATCAGCTATAAAACTCTCGGCACCAAGACCACTGTGGACCGGTGTAATTTTCATTATTTTTATACTTATAAACTAGGAATATATGTTAGTAAATGTTAATTAAACAAATGTTAGTAAAATTATTAAGTGCTGATTATAAATTACGCATATGACTTTAGCCCTTAATATCTTTACATTGATATATAAAGGAATGATTTTTTTTTTTATCCATTGGTTTTTATATATTTTTTTTTCTGAAATGTCTATTGTTGAATTTGTTTGTATGTGAATTTAGAATTACATAGCAGTGCTTACATTAGTCTGTAAACCTCGGTTACATGACCCAAAGAAAAAGTACTGTGAATGCCTCTTTTCATCCTTTATCTTGATCAACATGAGCAGCTTTTGTTAAACTCCAAGATATTATTGGAAATTTAAAACCTACTTAGTTTTAATGTAAAATACTGAATCCAGAAAATGGCTAGCTAAACGGACTGGAAAGCTCTATTGCTTGGAAAAATTTTGCTTGGACGTGAAGGAAATATAAAATTGTCGGCTTCTGAAAATAAGTTCTTAGTTATTCTCAGGAGAATGCTTCCATTGTTATATAATAAAAGCAATCTTGGATGCATTGTTCATTGCATTCAAACTTTTGACAAAGGTGCTCATATGAGAATTTTACAATGGCAATATACAAAGTTAAATCTACTCATTCAAGAATATTTGTATCATGTTTGAAAAAAAAAAAAAAATGCTTTCCTTTATTCATTTATTACTAGCATATAAAAATTATTTATTTCCATTATAATAAAATGATGGCTAATTTTAATTATATCTATAAAACAAGAAGAGCGAAGTACAGAATGAGAACTATGAATAAATCAGGTTTAGTAGTAATTTTAAATCAATTTTTTTAGAGAATATTTTTTTTGATTTCCAAATGTAATCATAAAATAAAGTAATAATTTTAGTATAAAGTAAATTTGTTATCACATCAAAGAAGTGTTCAGTTCAAACAGGAGAATGTAATAATAGTATGCTAGGAAAAATAAATATTTTGGCTTCTTTCAATCAAAATTAAACTATACTAAGGCTTAAACTATATACTTTTACTTAAACTATGTAACTAAGGCCAATCGGACGATGCTGCTGTGGGAGTCCTAAATTTTGCCTATCCAGGTATAATTGGGATAGGGATCTTTAAGGGCGGATTCACACTATCGCTCCGCTCCCGCTACACTCCCGGTCCGCTCAAATATTCTAAAGAGAAATAGACAGAGAATTCCACTATCGGTACCGCTCCGGTCTCGCTCCACTCCCGGTCCGCTCTCGCTCTACCCCATTCACACTAGCGCTCCGCTCCAGGTCCGGTCTCACTGGCAAAATATTCTAAAGAGGAATAGAGAGAGGTTAATCACAATATTGGCCGAGGTCCGGCCTCGCTCCGCTCCCGCTCCACTCTCGCTCCACTCCCCTAAAATCTTTTCATATTCACATTATATAATCTTACACCGTTCACGATTGAAGCCATTATTAATCGAAAACGTTTGTATTTGGATTTTAATTAATAATTAACTTTCAGTTATTAAAGTATTTATTTATTCATCAATTTTACGGCCAAAAAAGTTCAACTTTAAAATATATATATATATATATATATATATATATATATATATATATATATAATTATAAATTAATTTAATTAATGATGAAGAAATAATTTAAATTTTTTTTCCGAATGTATTCGAATACGCTTGAAATGATAAAAAAAAAAAAAAAAAATCAACAATACGCGCGGTTTTTCGACGTGAAAAATTTATGTTATGTTTGAGATATATTTTGCTATGAATTAATGTACTCGTTAAAAATGGTCACCGATTTATTTATTGACTACACACTCATTGCTATTATAAAATAACGTTTAATTTGAAACGAATAAAAATGCAGTATATAATGAAAAATGTCAGATTATTAACAAAAAAATATTAAAAACAAAAAATAATTAAAATATTAATCAGGAAAAGAAGAGAATACAATCGGTAAATTTGTAGCATTTACCGATTTCAACTTGTAATTTTCAAGCGTATTCGAATACATACCGAAAAAAATTTAAATTCTTTCTTCACCATTAATTAAATTAATTTATAATTATTATTAATAATTATCATTGTGTTGCAATATATTCTTCTGATTATATTTTTTGATAATATTATCTTCTTCATCAAGAAAAGTACACTTACCAGCTATTTCTACAAACGAAAAATTGTTTGTTTTTTTTCGCCGTAAAATTGAAGAATAAATGAATACTTAAATAACTGAAAGTTAATCATTGATTAAAATCCGAATACAGACAACTTCGATTATTAATGGCTTTAATAGCTTAAACCTTTCAAAATTGAACGGTGTAAAATTATATAGTGTGAGTATGGTAAGACATTAGGAGAGCGGACCGGGAGTGGAGCGGGAGCGGAGCGCTAGTGTGAATGGGGTAGAGCGAGAGCGGACCGGGAGCGGAGCGAGAGTGGAGCGGGCGCGAAACCGATAGTGTGAATAGGCCCTAAGGAGTTCCTGATATCGTCCAGACTCGGGACCTCCATTTTACGTCCTATCCGAGGGACGGCATAGCCAAGGATTTTTTACTCCCATTAAAAAATCCTAGGACCACCGCGAGACGCGAACCTGCTACTTTAGTATTTTAGGTTGCCATGATAACCACTACACCACAGGTGACCTCCATTATCATGTAGTAAATGAATTTTTAATAGATATTATTTAATTCCATTTCTATGCCGTGCTTTGCATCTTCTTAAAGGAGGTATATTCTTAACCTCTCAAAAAGTACCATATCAAATCTAATTTTGTATCAAGTGTTTGGTGTGAGTGCAAAAGTAATAATGAACTAAAAGAAAGTTTACTGTTTCCTGAATAAATCTCAATTTCGGTTTAACTCCATTCTGCATCGTATAATAACAAATAGAAATAAATAATGAACATTTTTTTTTTTGGTTATTTTCATAAGTATGGAAGACACTTCGAAACGTCGACATGAAGTCACAATGACATGTAAAAAAAATCATAAATTTTGTCCTGGGGAGAGATCACTGAGTGTCCAATGCGTTAGAAAATAGATGTTGCCACCCACAACCAAACATGATTGGGAACCCAAAGATAGCCAATTCATAACCCGGAAACAGGGGACATTTAATAATACCCGGCATTCATGTTCCACCATCTCCCTTGGCCTGGGAAACCTCGTATAGTCTAAACGCTAAGGAAGGGGAGGACAAAAAATTCTTGACCTTATTATGTATTTCAGAGTTAGGGATTTGAATTTCTTATATAATATTAAAATGAATTTCGCTAAGAAGTCTTAGTATGCTTTCCTTGGAATGTGACTTAATGAACGATTTTTTTTCTTCATTCTGTTTTCATCCCCCAAGCAACCTCCCCAGAAATTGATGTATCTGTAAGATATCGATCCTCGGCTGAAGATGACAGGCCCGGCGTTGGATTTATACTCGTCCTAAATGATCGATTTCCTTCTCCTAAGTAATAACTTTTCAGGATAACTTACTTTAGCAAACTTTTATGTTAGGCATTCTATTCTATTCTATTGATGGGTGTTTATTTATCAAAGAATCATGTTAATATGACTGATAATAAAGTTGCAGTCTATGTGTAACCTTATTAACTTAGCAACCAAGTATCACCAAATACAACTATAATCACGAAGTATTAACAATCACTAAGTAACTATTCCTATTCCAATTTTTAATCACAACTAAGCCTTCTGCACATTATCAACTAGGGTCTTCGGTCCACTCCACTTCTTAAATACACGAACCTTTAAACCTCTATGTACCCTTACATGATACGCACCCTTCCTTTGTCATATATTTATTGAGTCATTGACATGGCTAAGGTAGGAAGTCAAGAAAACCCATTTTTATTTTGATTTAGAACTGCAGAAGTTAAGTTTATTTATGAAAAGCATCAATAATTGCAGTAGAATATTAATCTATACATGCAGATGTAATGATTTGTATATTACTCTACAATATTCCATTATTTTTTTTATTATGATTATATTTTCATTATAAATTTTTACCTGAACTGTGACACAACAAGGAAATGAAATCTTCATTATTTTTGTTGCTTGTTTATTTTTGAAAAGTATATTGTTGAAGAAGACTTCAAAACCACTGCCTTTTCAGTCAACGAAGAGGTTGACTGGGTAACGGGGAGGAGGAAAGAGAAGGATGAGTGGATTAGGTGACGTTGTGTTGATTATTAAAATGTTTTTTATTTCTCTAGTACATAAGACTTTACTTTTTTGAGGTTTGATTTGAAATAAGCCAAGGCTTATTTGAATGGATCCGCCGAAAAACGTTCTAAGTGACAAATATGCAATGTTGAGTAATCAGTGAAATAAAATCATAGTCTGAAGTTATTGTTAGTTCTTTAGGTGATTTTTTTTTCTCATGTGTTTTGTTATGTATACATGTAAAATTACATAACGGAGTACCAGATCATACTATGACGTACTATTATACATTTTATCCCGGCGCTGGTCGCGCCCCTCCGTGAGACGCCGCACAGTGGTTGAAAATCGACTATTTTCGGAAAAAACCTTGTAAAACCCGATCTGTGAGCCGCAAAAAAATAAAGTTGATATTATCATAACCACGATTGAATTTCCTATAAAATGTATAGGTTCGAGCCCCGCTTAACCGGCTGTTCGGATTAACCGGCAGTGTAAGGAAAATAGAAAAAAAAATATACATCAATTTTCGACTCGAAATCGGCTAGTTTAAACACTTTTGCTGTTTTATGCTAGTAATATCATTGATAGTACTTGCAATATAATTTTATTTCATGAAAACACTCAAGTTAGGTAAAAAAAAAAAAATCATACATAGGAACTATCAATTATTTTTGTCGTTATGTTTTAATTCTTAACTATTAAATGTATATCATATTAAAATATAAGATTGGGATCATCCGACTTTAATATAATTTTGATAGGAGATGGTGGGATTAACTGTTCAATGTAGGTTTAATAACTGAAACTCTATCTGTGAAAATTTAGTTCCCTTATTCATGCTAAATAATAGCTGAACCTTTTTTTTAATACCAATCTTCTAAAAAAAAATGGATGCTTGAAATGAAAAGTGCCAAAGCCTTTAAGTTATCGGAGGTCATGTTAATAAACTTATTATTAATAATTTCCAAATTCATTCTAAAATGATGCTGAACTTTATAAATGATGCTACAGACCTGATAAGTAAGGCGTGATGTTTTACTAAACGATTAGTAATATCCTAATTCGAAGCACAAGCTCCATAGCGAATAAACTGCACGAAATAGCTTTGGTAATTCAATAAAAAAAAAATCCCACATGTACAGACGCAGGTGGACGCAGCTAGAATATGTTTTAGTATTTCCTTGAATGTATCTTCTTCTTAAAAAAAAGGATTTTAAAACTGCGCTCGGCTGCGCTTGAAAAATATGGATTACCAAAAAAATTTTTTGTCTTAATTTTATTGCATTTATTCGGGATTTTATTTCTGGGTTAAAACATAGACCAAATAGCATCATATTTATGCTAGTGTAATATGTGAGATCGCTTTTCATGATTATGAAGGAAAATCGCTCTAAGAAACAAAAATGCGAGTTGTAAAAATTATTATAGTGCTATAAATTTTCCGTTGAAAAATAAACTTTTTCAATGATCGATTTTCAAAGGGTCTTAACAAGTTTACAAATCAGAATATATCCGAATAAATTGATGGAATGTGTCAGGTAACTATTCTATTAATTAATATTGAAAAGAAAAAGAATATTCCAATACCTTCAAAAAATGGGTTTTTTTCGCCTTTCAACCACTGTGCGCCTTTGGTCGCGCGTGAGCAAATTACTCACACCTTAGTTTTTGGCTATTCTATTATTTTAAGCAGCATTCTTCGCCATATTTTTGTTTTTTTAAATTTAGAACATGTTTATAATTAAATTATTAATCTATTTAAGGTGTTTTCATCACTTTAATGCATTTATAATAATTTATTTATAGGAGGGGAATGAATAGAAGAGAGTAAACAAGAATAAAATGCTTTATTAACACGATTTTTAGTTAAAAAAAAAATTAGTTATTGTAAGAAAAGTGCAGTAGCATATATTAACCAAAATTAGAAAAAGAAAAATAGGAAATTTTTAGTTGAAAAAAATATCAAAAATCGCATAAAGTTGGTACCATGGAATAGGAAGAATATAATGCAAACAATAACGAATAACAATCTAAAAACGAAATACCCCATTTTACTCAAAAATATAAAAACTAATCTAAGCTTTTACTAAAAAATCGAAGAGAAGAGACGAAAATACTTAGAGTAATTTTTATCTTCCGGACGATCCTCCAAAAGCCGTAATATCTTCGCGGCACGTCTTGTTCCACTCATTTTCCGAACTAAACTAACAAACAGAACAATTACAATATTTTATCAAAGAAATACAAACGTGTACTGACAAGATTTGGGCTCATTACAGCGGAGATGGGCAAGTCTGTGCAGGTCTCGGAGAGGCCCGCACGGTGGCTCAGTTCTGTCACGGATGGTCGCGCTGTGAGCATTTTGCTCACGCTCCCGTTTTTTCGAACAAAACGTTTTATTGGGGCTTAGCGCGGCAATTTTTTTTCAAAAACAAATTCCTAAAGTGAGTTAATGTATAAATGACAAATAGAAAAAATATCAGAATTAAAGAAAAAGAAATAAGCGAAATACCCAAGATTTCCGGCAAGTGTGAGCAAAATGCTCACAACGCGACCAACGCCGGGTTAATTCATTCACTCAAAAGTGCCACTTCGGCAATTTTGTCGCTGAGAACGTTTTTCGGCGGATCCATTCATTTACAGTCACTCGTTTCTTAAATTGAGTGAAAATCAGTAATCTAGGATATGTGACTGTATACTCAGGAAATTTTGTAGGAGTCCAAAAGAAATCGTCTAGTATGAGTAGGATTTGCGCCAAACCCTATTTTGGATTAGCCTATGCCTCGATACTTGATACTGAGATGTTCACAGTATACCAGAGATGTGGGGGGATCTTTTCAATATTCCACCCTTCCATACTCCAGTCTCTGCCGAAGTGCCGTTAAATATTCACCTCTTGGACTGGATGCTTCTAGTACCACAGTGAATCATTCAGCTAGCAATGGCAAGTGCTCCTCCACGATGTTTTTGAAGAAATCTCAGGCTGTGAGTCAGGAATGATTTAACTTTGTTTCTTAAAAAAAAAAAAAAAAAAAAAAGGAAACAAGAAGGTAAACTTACTTTAGGGGCATTATAAAAATTAATTTATAAAATATAGTTTCAGATTAATTTTTTTTTTATGTGTAGCTTTAAATTAACATTTATAATGGCTAGTTTTTAATATTTTTTTTTTCAAATTTCTAAAAATTGTCCACACATTTCGAATTTTTAAGTTAATCATAGATTGTGAGGTTTATTCACTGAGTTAATTTGATGACGTCAGTCATTTGTCAGTCCCTGAAAGTCATTTGCAAGTCCCCGAAGTACATTGCATTCTGAGAAGTACGGATCGGAACTTAAAATTTAAATAGACTTCAAAATACAATAGACGGTTGTGTGCGAACACTGCTTACCCTACTATCTTCCTTTTAATCTCAACATTTTAGCCTTTAACAGAAATAATATCGCCGAGAAGATTTTATATATTAAGATGATCTTTTACTGATTTTTGTTGTTTTAACGATCGTTTTTATAATGCATCATTTACAAGAATTTAAGCCATCGTGTTTTTTCAATATTACTTCTTTGAGCATGAATGCTATTAATTGAAACAGCTTTCATACACTTGATTTATTAACCGTTCTTTGATACAGTTTGCTCGTAGAAAAGTTTTTAATTAGTCTTAACATTAAGTATAATGGCACAACCCACGATATACTACTGCAACTTTAGAATTTCTTTTCCGTTTATTATGTGAATAAATGCTTATTAATATAAATCTCTTCATAATTTGTTTGATTGCATTAGAGATACCTAGGCTAACAATTAAGACACTGGTTGAGATGACAGGCGTGCTTCATAAAGACAGATCACTCTAATGGAATATAGCCTGTCCTTACCTACCTCATCTGCAATTCCAGAGGGGATTAGCACAGTTTTGCATAGCCGACGGATAACTGCTTCCTAATGGTTAAATTTTGCTTATGTTTATTCCATTTCCGTTAGTTTGTACATTTAGTCACCTTATAGAAGCAAGTAAAATGTATTTTTAATTTTACGAAAAAATTCAACTATATTTATAGTTATAACTATATATAAAAAAAAATATATGTAATATATTTATTAGGGATTCCCACAAAGTTGACTTTTTTCTCATTCAAATTATTGATTAATGGTCTTTTCGATGTCCTCTCCAAATCTAAATCCAAAATAAGATCTGCCATAAGATCTTCTTGGACTTGTTCCACCCTGGAAATTCTTAGTCGGATTTTTCTTTTCCTTCCTTAAGGCCGAGCGCACATTAAGATACCCGCGACGCAGAGCAGAACAGAGCAGTTTTTGTAATACGTGTTGTAGATAGGAAACTTCGCTGCCCTGCTCTGCGTCTAAATGTGCGCGGTTCCTATCTAATTCACGTCTCACAAAAACTGCTCTGCGTCGCGAGTGTCTCAATGTGCGCCTAGCCTTAGGGTTCGAATACAGTTCCATTTTTTGGACACATGTATCTGTCGTTTTACTGTTTTAGGTTTGTTGTTGTTTTGCATAATCGAGTCTTGCAGCCCCCGTTTGGTTGGGTAAAATTGGTTGGCTTAGCTGCGTTGTCAGGCAATATAAAAAAAGGTAACTATATAACAGTGATCATTGTGACATTTTTACTAAGAAAGGTTACTTTTTAAACAAACTTTTTTTTTTTAGCTACTAGCCCACTACATCATTATTTGTTTTTCTGTTCACCAACCTCAATTCAGGAAACTTCGGAAACTCTTGTCGACTCTTACTTCCTCCTACAACTTCAAAAGCACATCACATACTCCTTGATTGAAAAAAAAAAAAAAAATCATCACTTAGTAATCCAAAAATAACCATATGACTTGAGCTTCAGAACAAGACTAACTCTCCAGTCCATCACTCTTTATGTTTAGCCGTAAGAAGAACAGCCTAGATGGTATTCGAACTTTGTAGTCACAATTATTTACCATGACAGTTTGTTTCAACTGTTATATCGTTCCAAAAAGTCTAGAACTATTCTAAACCGATGGTGTGTGTTTTGTTTCACGTTAAAATTTGCTAGCTCTTTTACACATTCTCTATTTTTCTTAGCCACTGGGTAATACTTCGTCCGTACCGTTAAAACTTGGGAATAACCTTACTTTACATGTTTTCTTACTTATTTCTTTTCGCAACATTCGTAAGGTATAAGTAGTCTTATTAGTGTATTATATGCTATTCACTTGGGAAGCACACAGCTTCTTTACTTTCTATTCACCTGGCCCATTCCTGAGAAACGTGATCCTTTGCTGGAATGACCTCTCACTACAGAAAAACTTTTATTATTCAGATGGTTATTGCTACCCTTTCGTCATAAAATTAAAGAGGATACCTTGCCTAATATATATTCAATTTTCGTCCTTATGAAGATACTTTGGTTTTAGGATATTCTCCTAGAGTGCGTCAAAACTCTATATGGTAGGTACCTACGTTGGATGAAAGATTAAATTTAGCGGTTAGGTGTTGGTACTCAGATTTTCTGGGATTTGTTCTGATAGCAAGATAGCCAAATGGACTATTTCGTTGCAATACGCGTTTACGCAACTACGCCATTACGCGGCAACCAAAAAATACGAGTTACAATACCGTGGGAATCTCACTTTGACTTTAATTCATCCCCGTATAGCTGAAAAGTTAAGCTGAGGGAAAAAAGGCAGGAGTCCTCCTTGAACTACGTGATTTATGTTTCTTTCTTACGGCAACTTATAAATGAAGAAAAATATATAATTTATTTTTAAGTCTTCTTCAAAGTTAATCTAGATAGATGCAATTTGAACATTGATTATTTCAAGGAGATTTATTATTATTATAGAATTATTTTTAATGTTTATTACTGCTAAACTCTGTAATGTCGTGGAGGTGTTAAATCCTATGATGTCTATATCAACATAATATTAGTTATAATTGATTAATTTGAATTTGGGGGGGATGGGAGTAAACTTGGATTAATTAAGGAAGCGGGGGACGTGGATAGTTAAGGTGACTCCCCTCAGGAGAACTTGTCTCCTCCAACTTAGCCTCCGGAATGCGTCGCTAATTTAACGTCTCGGTGGCTTTAGAGGGGGCTAAGAGAAGATTCTGAGTAGTTTGACCTGTTTGACTACGTTTTATAATTAATAGGAATAACAAAATATTCTTCCGGCTAGGTTAAAAATTTGGATCGTGATGTCTCTTGAAATAGGTCTATCTACGATTTAGTTCGGGTTGAAACCGAGAGTTCCCGAACAGATGTAGTCCAGATAACCTTCCCGCCTCAATTATGGGAAAATCCAACATAATGTACAAATTAATGTTTCTGTAATATAATTAAAGTACTACAATAGATGTGAGTAGAAGTACTATTTCAATATATGACAATTTCCCGTTATGGTTGCTTAAAATTTTTAATTAGATGACCTCTTTAGCAATATTTAAAAATAAATTTAATCGTTTATTTTGTAAATTTATTTATTTATTTTTTTAAAATATGTTATTGTCCTGTTTAAATGATTAAATGGGTTCAAGTTAAATGCAAGTATAGATGCAAAAGGTACAAATAAATAAATAATATAAGAATCCGAGTATTCCTAATCACCAGATTATTATTTTTTTGTTATTTCAAGAAAAATGTATTTAAATAACCAAAAAGGATATTTTTTATAATGATTTGATGATGGTTTTAAATGATATGACTCCACAGGAATAAGAACAATTTGTACACAATTTATTAGATTGAAGAAAGGGAATAAAAGGTTTATGAAACTGTATCTATTAAAATCAATTTAACTATAATAATCGGCTAACTTTTTTATAATCCACCGATGATTAATTAAATAGAATTAATTTGATTAAATAAGTTTCAACTAGCAATAATCGCACCTCAGTAGACCTTCATTGGTTACAATTTGCCTTTGCGCAATGTTAATTTAATTAAATGTTTGTATTTGTTAATGTTATTCTGCCCAAACCCAAACAAAAGTTATACATATATATCAATACTTCCAAGTTTCGACGAGCTGTTGGAAATTCGTTATATAAATATGTCATTTGGATATAGGCACAGATTGCGTAGCTGCATCAGACCTAAACTGATATAGTAAGCCACGAATGAATTCCTCTCCAAAAATGCGGATAAAGCCGACATCGGATCTCGGGAACTCTCGGTAAACCCGAATTGAATCGTGAATATCGAGTAGGGCGTGATCGGAATACCTTGCTGTTTACTCACGCCGGCCGCTATCTTGGAGTTGCTTATCGAATACCCTATTTTCTTCTAACCTACGTGAAATTAATGAACCTAACCTATTATATGATAAATATGACTAATTATGATCTCGCTATACTGCCACTCTATTTTTTTAGCATTAAGCAGCTGCAAGATGGTGACCGGCGTCAGTAAACAACCAGGTATTCCTTTCACGCCCTACACGATATCCACTATTCAGTTCGGGTTCACCCGAGTGTTCCCGAACTGCTACTTTGGATGATAAGATAACTAACGGGCGAATAAGTAGACTGGAGGGCGTAAACTCGCTTCAATGGATTGGCGCCCGAACAGAGGATTGTGAATACCTCAGTGAAATGGATTGCAGCGGCTTTGAATGCCCTCCCCGGGTCTCCCATGCGCGTTGATTTATCCGCTGCATACTCCAGCTCCGCCAGTGGGCTTTATCCTCTGCTAGGTAGATGTACTGAGAGACTTTTTCATATATCAAGGATATATAAAAGGATATCATCATCTATCAAGGATATTAATAGCATGAAACAGCAAAAGTGCTTAAACTAACCGATCTCGAGTCGAAAATTGATGTATGATTTGTTTTTCTATTTTCCTAACATCGCCGGTTAATCCGAATAGCCGGTTAAGCGGGTCTCCAACCTATACATTTTATAGGAAATTCAATCGTGGTTATGATAATATCAACTTTATTTTTTTGCGGCTTACAGATTAGGTTTGACAAGGTTTTTTCCGAAAATAGTCGATTTTCAACCACTGTGCGCCGGTACAGTGGAATTTTCACAACAACTCTGGCTATCTATCTATGGGGTTGAAATAACGAAAGGTAAATTCAAAACAAATAATTGTATTCACTGATCCAATTGTATTCAATATTCAAGCTAATACAAAACTAGAATTGTCAATATGAAGATTACAGTCTCTTTTTACCATTGCTGCAATGATGGGGGGCCACAATAATATGTACATGTAGAATATTATAAAAAGTATAATAGTATAGTATAAAACTATCGGTAAAAGAATAAAAAAATGGAATCATTATTGGCAAAACGTGAATACTCGAATAATTAAAAACGCACATCTAGTTAACTGTAAATATGAGAGATGATTATTTATATATACTTCCTCTATATATTTGAATAATGAAAAATATAACGAAAGGGATAAAAACCAGCACCTCAGAGGGAGTAATCATTAAAAAGAGACCAAAGGAAACCGTTGGAGTATTCTTAAAATAGTCCCGAACTCAGCTAAAGCAAAGGCTCTTTTATCTTTTAATTAATTTTTTATATATTTAATTACTATAATTGGTACAAAAGTTAACAAAAAAGTATGGATAATTAATTGCAACCATTTTTTAAAATAAGTACCTACTATCTTAACCTAGATAGGTATCATACCAACTTACATTGTGTCATTACATAGGAGCGAGGCACGATTGACGCAAAAGGAGTTTTATTAGTCCAGTAGCAAAGTTTGTACATAGACTTTCATCTCTGCTCATCAATTTATTACGATTGAATAAATATTATTTATTGAATCAAGTACAGTCATATAAATAATTCAGCCAAAAGATACTTTAAAAAAATAATTACTTTTATTGAAAACTGTTAGTAGTATTATCTTTCACTTCCTGCCATCCTTTTTAAGATTATATATATACATTATTTACATTATTATAAGATTATATATATGCTTTATTTTTGAAAATGCACTTATGTGCATTTAATCAAACAGAACTGATAGATTTTTTTATTCAAGTTACTTTAAAAAAAGATCGATTTTCTTTCCATTTAACCTCTAAAACAGAGCTTCTATGATTATTACACCTACCCTTTATTTTAATAGAGTAATAACTAACCATTATTATCAATTATCATTATCATTAATTCAATTAATAAGAATAATAACTTATTTTAATTAAACAGGACAAGTCTAATCTAAAGAATATATAAATCGCTAGAGTCGTTTTTTTGAGGAAATTATAGAACTTGTAAGTATGTGATAATGTTTGTGGAAAAAGTGCACCCCCCCCCCTTCATTCAATTTTGACGAAATCTCTGCTGTTACATCACGGGCATATTACTTCTCCGAATACCTAATTTCAGTATCGTACGATTTATTGCTTTTGAGCTAGTCTGTCCACACTCTTGAAACGTTAATGAGAATCCAAAGCATTACCCTAGTAAACAGGAAGTCGAAATTTTTCATGATCGCAGTATTTTCCTTATAATACATAGGAAATTGAAAGGAAAATAATAAATTAATAAATAAATTTATTTATATATATACTCTAAATATTGCCGTCTATATTAGAAGGTACTTTTTAAATTTGTATACATAATGAATCAAAAGGTGAACTTAAGTACTTAAATTAACTTGTAGTAATTAAGGTAGTAATTAAAAAAAGTACTTACATAAGTGGAAATGACTAAAAGGTCATGTCCAGTTTACTCAGTATTAGTATTTGCGATAAAGGAAACTACATCCCTCTTCCGAATAATCACCACTCTTGCCATAACAAGGTGAAATATAATCAAGACACCGATTAAATATTTATTTTTTCTTCGGTTCCTTAATTAGAGGCCTTAGGATAGTTGAGGGGTATTTAATAAAGAAAATTTTAAAGTGACTACCTCAATGTTTTGAACCTTACTTAAGATACTTTATTTTCTGTTCATCATATTTATGTTCTTAAAGAGCCGTGTCACGCTTGCCCCAACACTGGTCAAAATCTTGGATAACAAACCCTGGTAAAGTTAAGATGATTAACAAGAAAGTTGCTCCTTGGCTAAGTTCCAGTCGCAGCAGCCGCAAGGGACTTACTATAAACCAAGTCAACATGATTTAAGAGCATACGCCACTTAATAACATATAAGTTTCTTTCAATGAAATAATAAATTTTAGGTTGATATGTGCTTATTTCTTGGGAGAATATACCTACTATGTTCATGATATATTTAATATAAATTAAAATATTAACGAAAGAAATTTAGTTTAATTTAATTTATTTAGTTTAGTTTTAATTAGTTTAATTATATTTAGTTTTTATGAATAAAGGTATTTTCACAATATCGCATATACACTGATATATAATTATAGAAAAATCCCAAGTATCTAACGGTTGTATTCTCGGAATGTAATACTGGTCATAAATGAAATTAGTAAGTACCATTTAATTATTCATAATGATAAAATGGGTATAATTAATAATTTTATGGCGTTCAATAAATGTACATACGCCAACCATGAAAATTAATAAGGAAAGGAACATAGCAGAATGATTATAAAAAATACTTGGCCAAACTTTTCGACGATGCCTGACCGATGATAGAATTCGGGAATAAGGGGTATTGAATTCTATTAATATTCTGTCAAAATGTAATCTGGTTGAAATATCTCAGCCGTTGAAAGTTTTAACGAATTCCCTACCAACTTCGGAGGAAATGGAGTTGGCCAACTGACAAAGTGCCAACCGATAAGAAATAATTAAGAGGTTTCTAATTATAAAAAATTAAACCTCTTTGGATCCTGAGATAGGGGGTTATGAAAAATTAAGATTTTCAATTAATAAATTATAACTTGAAATACTCAATGTGAAATTTTGATAATTTTTATTTTAAACTAAAAAATCTTTTAAATAGGACAATTGAATTATTATGAAGATTTCTATCGATAAAACCCCCTCCGACAGATACAAAAACAGTTTTCACCCACCAAGTTTGTTTGGTCATCAAAGAATTTTTATTTTCTCGAACAGTTAAGTGAGGAATAATAAAAATTATATGTTGCTTGTTGTAGTATAAAAATTTGCTTTACTTGCTATATTTTGCTATTTATTCATCAATATGGACCTAATTTTAATGTTATGTTATTTAATGCCTAATATAAACGGCAGGGTCTTTAGCAAATTTTTAAATTTGGAAAAGGAGATGAGCTTCATTTCAATGATATGCAAAGCCCGTGTATATTAAATTAGTTGAAAGTTATAAATTAAACTAATCTCCAATAATTTTGATGTTCAAGCTAAAAAGAAATTTAAATAGGGCAAACAAAATTATTATAAGGTTTTTCATCAGAATAAACTTCCTCAATCACTTTTCATCTCTGTCACTAAAGAATAATATTTTTCAAAAAAATTAAGTCATTACTTATTTCCTGTTGAATATATATTTTATTTTTAAATATGTACCTTAATTTTAACTATATAAATATTCAGGCCATTACAACGAACATCACATTACTTTAATCATTAAAAAAATAAAAATGAGGAATCTGCTATTCGGGGCAGATGCGAATCAAACAAATCGAAGATCATGAACTTTCAGGACTTGAGTTATAAATAGTGTATGTGACCAGACTTGGTTTTACTTATGAAGATCAATCAAATGTAAAAATATGGTTAAGCACCTTTTCTAATATGTATAAAAAATATGAGAAATACTACTAAAGAAATATAAACATAAGTTTATATGAAACTGACTAATCCACTGTCAGAAATAAATTCCAAATCATGATGATAATTTAATTTATCTATGGTCTTTGGTTAATAATTTTTAAATTATTTTATTAGAAGAAAAAAGATTCGACCACGGCCGGGAATCGAACCCAGGTCCTCCGCATTTATATATGAGATATATATATGATATATATATATATATATATATATATATATATATATATATATATATATATATATATATATATGAAATTGATAATAAGTGGCTATTCTTTTGATATTTTTTTCCTGCTACGATTTAATATATAACAAGACTAAAATCTGCACGTTGGATTATTTCAGTCTCCCTGACCTAGAGGTCGCGGGTCAATCGATACACTTAAACATTAAGCTTAAAATATTTATATTTTAAAATAACTTTAGAATGACTCAAGAATACTCGAATAAAGAATAAATAAAAATAAAAACATTTTTTTAGGAATACGCAATAAACTAAAAAGATATAATAAGGAAAAGGGATACATAAATAATAATATATAAGGTTTTCCGATCATATAGATATATGTCAGACGGATTCTAATCAAAGGTTTATTTAAATATATTTTGCCAAACTATTGTCATTCATAAAATTTTTATCAATGATCAAATCCGCATTTGTTTTGCACTAAAATGCTAAAGGTCGCAGGCTGGAGTCCCGTGGTGGCCCTAGGTTTTTTTAATGGGGGTAAAAATCCTTAGCTATGCCGTCCTTCGGATAGGACGTAAAATGGAGGCCCCGAGCCTGTTCGCTGTTAGGTATTCGTTAAAGATCCCTATCCTAATTATGTCTGGATAGGCAAAATTAGGACTCCCACTGTAGCATCGTCCGATTAGCCTTAGCAACATAAAGGGATGTAAAACAAACAATAAAATTTATTTTTTGTACTTTTCAATAATCAACCCAGGAGTCAAAATATAAATTGTTACAAACAATGGGCTTCAAAAATAAAACTGAAAACCGAGTGATACTACCAGATGAGTTTAGGAAAAATAATGTCTGGAGTTCCGAAAACAGGAATGCTACGATTGGCTTCAAAATCTCACCAGGTATGCTATAACGCACTTAATGAGGATGCATAAAAGTATTTTTGGTGATTCGATAATCTTTTTTTTTTACTTTTTAATTTATATTTATACAATTTTAGTTATCTAATACAACTAGTGTTAGTTATCATGTATATTTAAAAAAAATACAATGTAATCATTTTTTTGTAAACAGCATTGTGCAGAATAGTGATCTGTCGGCCGGATATTTATAGATCAATAAACTATTGGAAATAGTTACATTCTGGTAAAACGTTCAGAGGATTCCGGTTTTCTGAACATTGAGGTTTTCGGGTGGTAAAATGACATCTGAACCCATTTGTAGAGCTTATATAAGATCAGTTTACTAGGGGCCAAATAAATAATGTTTTCAGTTGATTTGTTTGTATAATATCTATATTTATATAAATTATAAGGTAGTAAAAGCTAATTTTTTTTAACTTTGTTTGTTGAAATTTGTAATGTACCTAGTAAAAATGATAAAATCAATACAGTTTGAAAAATGAAGTGAATTGATTGTATAAATATAAAACGAAATACGTATTAAAAAAAAATTGAATTTACCCTTTTCCAGTTCAAAGTTTTAGTTATGATCGTTTGGTGCAGGACAGAGTATCTAGTAAAAATTTGAGGGAAATTGGAAGACTTCGGTTTTCATATAGTTACTCTACTCGCTAATAGCTACTCGAGAAAAAATTGGTAAAATTTTCCGAAACTAAATAAGACTCGAACTTTGCTCATCAAAACAGGTATTAAGGCAGGAGCTCGGTAAGCCTCAGAGCCGAGACCCATTGTTCTAGATGAGTGATTACACACACATATATTACAAACTCCTGTATGGAAGGTTACAGGCAGCCTACATCAGTAGTTAACTCTCAACAGTAGCAAAATATATATCCAAATAATTATTAAATTATTATTAATTAATCTAATCAATAGGAATATTACTTAATAATTAATTTTGTTGAGAAATTTATGAAAATGGCATGCCTTAGGAGTTAGATAGCCTACATAACGTAATGAAGGAAATGCTGATCATAATAAAATACTGATCACTAAGTACATAAAATGTGCAATAAAATACTTTTTTTTTAAATTTAATACCCGATTGTATTGCAAAAACTTTCGCTTTATCCTTTAAGTAGTAACCTCTGATTGGCATGTTAAAATCATGTGCTTAAGTTTCAAATGATCTATTTCTGCGTATTCAAGTGCTTTAATTTACAGCTTGTTAGGAATTATACCGCAATGTTAGGAAAAATATCATTATCGAAGGTTGAAATAAGCAGAAACAAAATTAAAAAAAAAGGAGAAAGTTTCGAATATTAGATTGAAAAAGTTAATTAAGAAACAAGAATTAATGATATGACACAATAATATATTATAATTATTTTTTTTTTAAATTTGAATATCGATGTAAAAGATTGAAAGATATAGGTATGGATGATCATCTTTTACATATTATTATCGAAATGTACAGAGATAATAAGGTACAGACTAAAAGAGGTTCAAAGTTATCAGAACCTATTAAGGTCACAAAAGGATTGAGACAAGGATGCAGTATGTCACCCTTCTTGTTCAATTTATATGTAGAAGTGGCTCTCCGAAATTGGAAGAACAGCTGCAGAGGAATGGAAATCATTGTCAGTGATGTACAGATGTTTTCATTAAGTTTTGCTGACGATCAAGCCATTTTAGCACAAGATGATTACGATCTTGAATTCATGATACGACAATTATATCAGGAATATGACAGATGGGGTCTACAGATGAGTCTAACTAAAACGGAGCATTTGGTGGTGAATAGTGAAGCTGCATTTGAAGTTCATATCAATGACAAAGCAACTATAAGACAGGTAGAGAAATTTAAATATTTAGGGGCATATATTGATAAAGATGGATTGGGCCAAACAGAAAACAAATACAGAATAAAACAAAGCAGGAAAGTATTAGGGTGTATGAATTATTTTTGGTGGGGCATGAACATTTCCAACAGCAATAAGAAAAGAGTGGGTAAGATAATGATTGAATCAGTGCTGATGTTATTAATTGATCTTTGTATTGATTAATCCTGTAATAATAATAATAATAATATCGATGTTATTGTATATTTTTAATACTTTTATGTAAATAAATACACATTGTTAATTTTTTAAATATCTACGTTATCATAATTAATCAATATATTTTATTGATTTTTCTTTACATATAATGCTACAAGCTTATTCATTTCACTAAGAGGGTTGGAATAGTGCAGGTTTTGGACCACTATTTCTTGCAAAAAATTCGTGAACCTGCCCTCACCCACCCCCTTACCTCTGTTTTAAGACTTCAAATATCATACATAGAAAGCTTAAAAATTTGTCGGGAACAGACTAGGAGGAAGTATAAAAATTGCTAATTAAATCGAAAGAGTAAGATAAGAGAATCGAAAAAGTTAAAATAAAAGAATTAAAATCGAGCGGAATCTGGGCTCTAACGGTAGAAGCTAACTAACTATTGGCGATGGAAATGCTATGAGACCAAAAATAGAGTGTTCTGCGCGGGCTATATAAACGTCTAATTTTTATAAAAATAAGTTCTGCAAAGAATATTTCGATTGAAGAGGGATGAATTAACAGCAGAATCCCGACGATAACACCAGGCTTAAGTTAAAGAAAGAAAGAAAAGTAATTTTTATTCTGGGACATCCAGTCCCCTAAGAATAACAGGCACAGGCCATTTGTCTGGCTAGTTGAAAAAATATAATATAAAAAAAAATAACAATATAAAGTAGACACAAAAAAGAATAGAAATACAATAAAAACAGCTGAGACAAAATATTGAAAGAAAAATTAAAAAATAAACATTTGGACGTTGATTACAAAACTTTGATCAGCTTTTTGGCTTAAAAGGTATAATAAAAATCAAATAAATATATCCTCAATATTGCTTTCGCTATTTTACTTATTTACAGGAGATAGGAGATTCAGGAGGTGATGAAATTGTTGGGTTTTAAAGGAAGTGAGGGATGAAGTTTTCGATGGAGGCAGGTAATGAATTCCAGAGGGTGGCAGCACGGATGGTAAAGGATTTTGAATAGGAGGCAGATCGGAAGAAAGGGATATACAGGTTAGAGGTTTGGGATCTGGTATTTAGAGAATGTATAGAGGAGCAGGATGTGAACAAATTGAGGATATAAGGAGGTTTCTTGATTCTAAAAGTTCGGAAAAAATAAACACCTAGGAAGTAGTGCCGTCGAGGAATTGGGTAGAGCCATTTCAATTCAGCGTACCGACTGGAGATGTGGGAGCGCCTGGGGGCAGCGAAGATAAATCTAATGAATGATCTGAAACCTATTGAAGTTATTGTAATCGTACATGGCAAATATGATAAAGGTGATAGCAATGTGAAAAAATGCGAAAAAAAAGTGAATGAATGAACGAATCCCTAACAAATTAATAAGAGAGGTGCCGGATTGAGGTGTATAGGCAGCGACTGGAGGTGTCAGCATCGAACCTCCAGGTTTGTTCCCCTTTATTATTTATTATTAAGGAAATAGAGTAGATCTGCTTTAAGAGGGATTATTATCAATAAAGTTGGACTTTGAAAATTACCACCCTAGACAAGGGAATATCTAAAAAATAATGAAAAGGACATATAAAACAGTCAATTTTAAGCAACATGAAACCACTCCAAATATTTTTTTCAGAAAGAATGATTTATCTGGTAAGAGAAATAGTCTAAAAGCAACTTAAACCTAACAAAAGATGAGTTCAGGAGAGAGAGAAATACTTTATTGATAAGTAGTGCTGCCCTACTTCATAGGATTGCTAGACACACAGCATACTAATCAATCCGTTTGGACATTAAATTTCCTATTTTTTCGTTCCATTTTTAGTCTTCTTTTTAACTTATCAGTATTGTCATCAGGGGTTGGATTACAATTTTTGGATCTTTTTCAGAAACAGAATTATAATATAAATTCCATTTTGAAAGTTAGTTGCTATACAGGTGATGGTGAATTATGCCCAAGAAGTCAAGAATTATGCTCTCGGCCAAGATCCCTATATCACCTATTGCGACCCCTAGGTCTTCTAGGAAGCAATATGTAGATCTCGGAATTGATCCGCGAGACCCGAACCAGAGGCCTCTCACGGTGAAATCTCTTTCTCCGAAGGTTCCACGGAATTTTTCTTTTAAGAAAGGGATACACTTTTCATAGATCTGTTTTTTTTCCCTTTCAACTGCACCTGCCTGATCGAGGTCATTGC
The DNA here is from genome assembly GCA_911387785.2 of Aelia acuminata. NCBI lineage: Eukaryota > Metazoa > Arthropoda > Insecta > Hemiptera > Pentatomidae > Aelia > Aelia acuminata. Next base: position 35,135,255 of record OU426983.1, read on the forward strand.
CCTCATATCTTACTGTCGGATCAAGGATCAGCGCTGTACTTCCTGTCCTGGGGAAGGCTACAATATCAGCATACCTTACTGATCCATCGGAGTCAATGCAATGGACCTCGTCGAAGCACGTGTATTCCCTTCTTTTAAGGAACCTTATTAGTTCTTCTTTGACCCTATGGTGTCGGCGGGTTATGAGGAGGGAGTTATTGGGGCATTTTCCCAGCACATGGGCCGGTGTTTCAGACTCTCTGCCGCATTTGCGGCAGAGGGACCCAACTTCTCTAGACTCTCCGCTGACTCCAGGGACCCCACGCAAAGGCGCATAGTTAATATTAAGTTTTAGGGCATTGGACCATTCTGACCCTGAGAGTACTTGTTTTTGACAAATAAATTTATTTGCCTTTGGTGTGTCCCTAAAAAAAAAAATTCTCAAGACCCAGTTTCAATAAAATTATCAGGACGAGTGTTTATACTGGTGGATGCTTGATTATACAAGGAAAAGCAATCTATCCGAAGAGCCTTTAGGGTTTATATTATTATTATATATTTTTATATATAATATAATATTTATATTAGAACCACGGTGAGTGCCTATTACTCTTATTGCTATCGTAAAACATAAAAAAAAAAATTACTGCGAGATATTTTATTTCGTTACTATTGATTCAGACCTACTAATTCAATATCTACATTGACCCTTCAGAATAGAATTCTTTCCCAGAAGCTCGTGGCTGATGCCCGTTCCAGGAGACGGAAGCCACCCTAGATCGGCAAACATGAGGGGCGTTCTCCTAATGCCCTATCTTGGAGAGAAAGGACCAATAAGAAATAACAAGAAATATGTTTTATAAGACTTGGGTTCAATAAGATCACTGTTATCTCAGCCCCTGCCACTCTGCGCTCTGTTTACCCTCAGCTCTATATCTGGCTTATCCTTGCCATTTCGTCAGTTATTGAGCAATAACCAGTAAATTTAATATCAACAATTATTTAAAGGTAACTATTATTATTATCAATATATATTAGTATTCCAGTATTATACTGCATTATACTATTTTAGTATTTCGCTTAATGAATCGTAAATAATTAATTTAAAGTAGGAAGACTTAATTCTTCGAAGTTTGATGTACCAATCAAATTAAATTTCAATCCTTCTGCTCTTTTAAGGAAAACAAATAAAAATATTTTATTACCTCCCATAAAATGTTTCAAAACTAAAATGCGATAATCCAAAACCTTACCTTTGAAGATCCAGAACTTCAATATCGCTTAACACATTATTGGTTAAAAAATTATTAAACCTTGAAATTAAATTTTTTATATATTATATTTAAATATGCTTTATGCTATCCATAATAGTTGTTAAGCCTATTTTAATAAGATTATTATACATCACTTTATTATACAACTAGTTCAAGTCGATGGTTCAACTGGCCAAACTTGTTATTATACTTCAACTGGTCTTACAATTATATTACGAATTATATTAAAATCGTAAGAAGGTATTTAAAAAAAAAAAATTCTATATGTGTAATACTGAAAAATATACAGCATTTCTTTAGACCAAGTTTCCGTGAATAAAATTCGATATTACCTAATAATAATTTTAATGTTGAATTTTTGAAACCAAATCATATATTCATTGAAAAACTTGTTTTATGCCACTCAGATATAATAATAATAATAATAGCCTTTTATTATGTACATTTAAGGAATAATACAAATCAGAAATTAACATAAATTAAATGAACAATCATCTTCTTTGTACATAGGCCTTCCCATATCATTGGTTTTAATAAGTAAAAATTATAATAAAGTCTTTGCTATTTATGGGAGTAATGGTCTACGCAGTCCCAGGTGACCAACCTATTGGGAAGCGGAGTTCGTAATCTCACCCCACTTGACTCTCCAAGCTTGCCTGTCTCTTGTCAGTCTCCACCACATCGGACCAGCTAACTCCTTAAACCAGTCACTCCATCTCTTGGCTTGTCTTCCTCGCTTCCTCTTGTGATTGTAGGGTGTCCAGAAGGTTGCATCTCTCGCCCAACTAGGGTCTTGCCTTCTTAATACATGTCCACCCCACTTCCATTTGAGAGTATTGATGTGATGGTTTACCACTCAGATATGCATATGTACAAATCTCATCCCACTAAAATGAAAAAATTTTGTATTTTATATTTTTCTCATTACCTAGGGTAAACCATAAGTTATTGGCACCCTTAAGACTACATTTCTGTGGTTAAATTATAAAAAAAAAAAAATTATAAAGGGATCAAACAGAAACTTCCTGTAGCTCCTCATTATCTATCCTCATAAAGAATCAAGAGTTTTTTTTGGGTCAAAAGTTCAATAGTTTTACAATATGGCAATATTTATTGTTAAAAGTGCCAAATCTTGTTATTGGCACCCTGTGGATTTAATTGTGAAATCTTCCCTATGGTTAGTTTGTCAGAGTCTTACTTCATAGATGACTTAGAGGACCCTTCAAACATTAGAATCATGAATATATTGTAATAAAATTAGGACTTGTTTACATATTTCTTTAAGTTTAAGTTGGGGTGCCAATAACTGTATGGTTTACCCTACCTACTCGAAAACGATTCGAGAATCGCAAATTCGTTTCGAAAATTTTCTTTTCTTTAGAATAAAAACTTCGCGTAGAATAATTTACTTCAAGTAAAAATCGTTAATAGCCGTTTCGACAAAATCTTTTATATAAAAATCAAAGATGTTGAAAATTTTATTAAAATATAAAATTGCGCCGAAAACTTTTACTGTTAAAATAATATTTTTCATATAAAAGGCAAATTCTGTTTAAAATTAACTCCTTAAATTAAAATTAGCTTTCTCCTCATTAAGAATAAAGTAACATTGGTTAAAATAAATAAGCGATAAATTCCTGAGTTATTATTGTCCCATAACGTAATTGGTTACAAGACACAACGATAGTAATACACACAAACATATTACTAATGATTTAGAAGTTAAAATTAATTTAAGCCCAGAAAACGAATTTCAGTAAAATATTATTCGCGTCAAAAATAACCAATTATTTGTTAAAATATAAAGAACAAAGACAAGAGAAAAACAGTAGAACTGAGATAAAAGGATTCTCCCTGAAAAAAAAAAAAAAAAACTTTTTGGATCTCTTTCAAAACTTCACAATGGGTTCTATTGGCTTCAGGCGATTGTCTAAATCGTCGCTACGCGTTTCTATTGTCTGAGTTCGACTACATCAATATTGAAGAGTTGGTCTTAGCTTAAATATTTCGATTAAATAAAAAAAATATTGAATCATAATTTATCTCGATGAAGCCGGTCGAATCACGGGGATTGAAACAAAATTATATTAATATAAATATATATATAATTCGTCATGTTTAATGAAAATTAGGTTTTCTTTAATATCAGGTAAGCTTTATCATTATTAAAATGTGCTGAGGGGGCTTTTTTTTTGGGGGGGGGCCTTTTTTGTTTGTTTCTTTCTTATAAAGTACCTTGTTAGTCTGTGACAAGGAGATGACCATTAAACAATGTTTAATTTTAAATTATTAAAAAATGATGAATATATGTAAATATATGTGTGATGTATAATATAATTACATATAAGATGGAATTGACAGCATGTAATTAAGCATGAAAAGAAATTTTAAGTTGTTTTTCCTGAAGATGGGGCGGGTGCCCCGAAACGTTGAAAATGAAAAATAAATAGTAAAATTATAAAAAATAGTGGAAGTTGTCATTTCATTAAACATGGATTAAAAATAATAATTAAAAACTTCCTGTAAAATCAAAAAATAAATGATAAAATAATTCGTCATGTTTAATGAAAATTAGGTTTTCTTTAATATCAGGTAAGCTTTATCATTATTAAAATGTGCTGAGGGGGCTTTTTTTTTGGGGGGGGGCCTTTTTTGTTTGTTTCTTTCTTATAAAGTACCTTTGTTTTTGTTTACATGGAGAAATTAACTGTCTCTCGTTACGCCTAAAAATAAGAAATGGCTCAATATGAGATATGATAAAAATAAAGAAAACATAAAGAGGAGAAAAAAAGAAAAATATTCAGTCAACTCATAAAACTCGTTGAGCCCACGCATGCGGAGTACGCCTTTAATGACAGACCATTGTTCACAATTAAAGCCGTTCTGTTCATTTGAGAAGTGGCAATTAACAAAACGCATTATTTTCTAATCTAAGTATGTTGGTAAGTGAAATTTGTGTGTTGCGAGCACGCACCAGATTTTTTTTTCTCCAGTTTACTTTTATTAAATTCCTCCATACTTTAATTTTAGCCATTCGTTACTACAAGGCAAGATGAGGGAAAGTTAATTACTCCATTTAAAGAAAAAATATGAAGAAAATTTTCCATCGCCCTTTTAGAACATTTTTATAATGATAAAGACGAACTCATATTACAGACTATTTAATTATCACGAAAAAAAAAAAAAAAATCGTTTGAGCCGTTTTTGAGAAAATCGTAAAAATATGATAAAATATATGGATAAAGTGCCACTTCTGTAAATTATTTTTTGAAGATAAAGATGATGTAACATCGCGGGCATGTACGTACTTCAAATACCTAATTTCAGTTTCCTACGGCTCATATTTTTGTGTCTATCTGTGTTATTATGACTCAGTGGACCCAAAAACATGTATTTCCGTTGAAAACCCGAAGCCATAATTCTCCCTTAACATATATTTCATTCATAGGCAAGTGAAAATTAAAAAAGAACAGGATAAACGAAAAAAGTAGAAAGACTAATATTAAAAATAAAACTAATATTATCTTGAGCCATATTAATAACTATGTACATGCAATTCTTCCGTTTGATATAGTATCAAGTTAAATTAGCCTCTGAGCACTTATTAACATACCAAAGGATTTCATTTTTTTCTTATTTTTTTCAAAAAGATAAAGCGAACGGGAAGTCATTTCAATTTCTGGCTTTAGCTCAAAGAAAGTTTATAAATATTATTTTTTTTTCAGCAGCATGACAATGGACCCTTTGGGAGCGATATTGGATGGTGTTTCTCTCAATTGGAAGTGGACAGTAACAATCCCAGTGGCGAAGTAATTAGCACGGCGGTACCAATTAGTTACTGTAGCTGATTAGTAACGGCTTACAGTGACTGTTACAGTCACCTCCCCGCCCAATACCGTTCATTGATTAGCAATGTCCAACCATCCTCATCTCCATCCCATTCCTACATAGGCCGCTCATCATTTGTATGTTTCCAAACAAAAGAGTCGTATTTACCGCACAATCATACTAATAGTAACTTTCAAGTTTATTCGGGTGATTCTCAACTATAGGCAATTATTGAGTCCCGCTCTGATCCAAGAGCAGCCATTCGACACACTCTCCAAGTCTCATTTACAAAATCCAAATTCATACTGACAACAAATTCAGTTAAAATACCACATTTTCGCTACTTAAGATGTACATCATAATTACTGTGGCTATCAAAAATCACGTTTTTAGCATTTCAGAGTTTTTAAATTATATCTCATTGTTGTGGAAACCGGGAATATGTTTATTGTAATTACCATGGTGATAAGAAGGAATAGCAGAACTTTGGCTCCTTAAGAACATTTTTAGTCTTTGTTAAAGAGATGCTTAAGTCATATGGTTATCTGTGTGTTACAAAGTGATAACTTTTGTAATCTGTTCAAATATTTCTGTTGTTATGATTCGTATGGCTTGAAAATCACAAAAGCCACTTTTCTTTGGTTAGCAATTTTTAACCCACATAAGTTTTAAAGTAATATTAAGAAAGTCTTAATCACACGCAATTGGTACACATTAAACTATAGTTTAGTTAAAATTCCACTTGTGGCATAACTATTTGTCATCCTGGAAAAAGGAATTTGAGGAAAATGCGCATCACACCGAAAATTCCTTATCTTAATAACAAATAGCAAAGAATCGTGAACACACTCAAGTAAAATACAATCTGTAATCTTAAACTTTCTAGACTTCGAAATAATAATTTTAAACTGACACAATGCCAGGATCCACGTTTTTAATTGTAATATTCGTGGCTTACATTGATAAGGCAAATTGTGCGCCGGAAGTGATTTTTTTGGCTGACTGAAGACTCTTCCACCTGGGAAAAAAGGAAATGTACCATATGGTACTGCCCTGCAGATAAAGCAGATATTCTTTCGCTGAGCCCCTTCTAAGTTACATATTTGAGGCAATCCATATGATTATATCCGACATAAAACTTGTGGGAGAATATTCAGAACGATTCGGAGGATCCCCTAGTGATCACCGTATTTGCTTATGACAATATGCGTCGCAGTTGAAGCACACTTGATCAATCAACGCCTCTCCATTATCTATGATCGAGATCTGTAGCCAGGATTATCGGCTGTCTCTCTACCCACTAATTATCATGTCACTTATTATAGCTATTTACAAATTATCTTTTTCCTTCACTGTAACATGTGGACAATGTGTTTTGAGGCAGTAATATGGTTCGCCCACTCGCGTTCTTGTTTTTAATCAGTTATTTTTAAACCAGAATAAATCTCATTCGTAGATCTCTTGATTACTGACTTAAATTAAACAATTTTTAGATCATTTTGAAAGCGATTACGCAGTTCAAGTTCCTTTTTACGATAAAAACTAAGACGAACAACCTAAAAAGGGTAAGAATTCTCTACAATCAACTCTATTAATCCGCAATCACTGAAGTGACGGAAAAGTCAATATGACCCAGAGTTTTAGGTCTCTATGCTTTCCGATTTATGTTAATATAAGCTTTCAAATGCCTTCCTGCTTGACCGATTTTTCGTAAGCATTAACATTAGTTTTTCCCGTTTAATTTAGTGAGAATGTGAAAACCAAGTTAATCTTTGGAAAAGATTGGGTGTAACTACAGTTTTAGGCACCATGTTTCTTGTCATGGTACGATATGTTGTATATATGAGTCAAATAAGTTTTATATGTTTGGGAGATATGTTAATGTGGTTAGGAAGTCAAACGAAAGTGAAGTTTGTGCTAGTTATCAATTTTAATATCGACTCCAAAAAAAATAATTTTTTGATCTACTAAAAAGTGTAATTAATTTACAAAATATAATTTTATGTTATTTAAAATGTAAGTATGACAAAAAAATATACATTTTTGTTTGAATTCCTTTGACTCAAGCTAAAATTTGATCTTAAAATTAGACAAAGATGCATAAAAAAAAATAATATATATATATATATATATATATATATATATATTAGCCTAACGTTAAGTCATTATCCATTAATTCACCTTGTCTGGATTCAGTCAGGTCTGGATTTGTCTGTAATATTACATTCGATTCAAATGAATGTAATTTAAATATTTTATGTACTTAATCATATCGAAATTGAATCCCTTATTAAATTAAATTTAAGGTAAATATATTATCAAGATTAAATCCAGAAACATATCTGAATATTTCTCTTGATTACTTAATTGGTGTAAAGTCATATAGGGAGCGCTTGAAACATTAGTTATTTGTTTTCAATTACTTTTGTAATTGCGATTAGTTTGAAAATACAATCTATTTGCGGAATGCTCGGTTTTCAGATTAATGGAACATTTTCACCCTGATTGTCCCATTACCTTGTGATGAAAACGATTTATGTTAAAGCCTTTTATTTATTTATAAAACTGATTTATTTTTTATTGCCCCGCGTCGGTAAATAGAGAAATAAAATATTCTCGGCTGAATAATATCTTTATGAACCATAACCTTTAACTGGAAAATCTTTCCATCGCAAAAAAGTTCTGAATAATTTTAGTGTCTTAAGACCATAAACTAGGTTGGTGAATAAAACTTTATAACACATTATAGGGTTATTAGGCAATCATATTTATGTTGATCTTCATGAATAAGATATGTTAACACCTTATTATTATATATTATATTATTTAAGAAATAAGAGGTAATGATGCTGAGTAGACAGGCCCAGACAGGCATGTAGATTTTTGGCCGCTGAAAAACTAACTTTCCACTGTGCAACGCCACATCAGTGAATCACAGATCTGACACCGTGTGTTACCGTCCTTAAGGTAATAGCAGAAATAAATTTTACAAAATGTTTAATAATACATTTTTGATCATTTTAGTATGACACTGTAACGTGAAACATAATCATATGATTTTGTATATTATGTTGATAAGTGTTTTAGACTTTTTGTTGGAATAATTACACGACTATATTAGTACATGTTCTGGATGTTCTGCGCACTTCTGGAATGTTCCATTTCGGATTAAATATAAGAAGCATTGGACTAGGGGCTTAGTCTTCTCTGAACATGGAAGTCCAATAGTATTTACTTTTTGTAGTTCTGTTATTAATTTGGGATTTTATTGTTTGTTTCGCGTTGTAAATTATAATTTTCTTCTAATAAAAATTATTCAAACCCACATCAATGTTACAATATATAACAGATTTATAATAATAATTATATGGCAAATAATTATTTTATGCTTTATTAAAAGCATAATACTGTAGCACTTCTGTGGGTTAACAAATATTTATTCAACAAAAATATACAATCAACAATGCCAAACGAGTTATAGCAACATGAATATTCGAGCAGGTTACAAAAATTATCACTTTGTAACACATATGGCTTGAGCTTCTCAGTCAAGAAAAAGAGCAAGACTGTTCAGTCAATCGCTCCTTATATATAAGGAGGGTCTAGAACGTTGTAGAATCTCGTGGAAGCTGGTGGAACGCTGTAGATGGAGCTCGAACAATCTAGATTCAAACAGTTCGCTCCAACCGCTAGTTTGTTACAACAAACGGTCTGAGATTTTAAATCATATTTTTTTTATTTAACGATTTAACCCTAAAACTTGAAGGGAAATAATAAACTAGCGCTTGGTAGGCAAAATTCATACAAACCTTAAAGTGCATACGTATACTGAAATATCGGGCATTTCATATTTGAATACATACACTATAGTAAATCTTATATTTGAATAAAGTAGAATTCCACATTTTAAGCAAACATGGGAATAAAAGGAAGACGAATCAAGAACTGGAAGATAGAAGTGGGTTTATGCAAATGCCAACATTTCCTATAAATTTCCTAGAATGCTGACTGGGAGAGTTTTTTTTATGATGAGTAAAGGCGGCGCGAACTAAGGTTTAAATTCTAAAATACTGGCATAAAATTTAAATTTCTATAGCTTAGGAAATGAGCAAACTACTGAAGACAATTGGCAATGGAATTTTGCTGAACATAAAAAAAAAAACACACAAAAAAAAGGTAAATTTCCATCTGATGTAGGATGATAATTACTAAATGAGCTCAGCACATTTTCTATGTTTTGAGGAACAAATATGGGACGTTCTTTTACAAACCGAACACCTTTCCTACCGACACATTTTAGATTTAACTGAAACTTTTTTTACGGGTTCTATATCGAAAAAAAAGAGATACGTGTAAGAGGATTTTTTTAAATTTTCGATATTTTGAAAAATAAACAAGATCGAAAATTCGTGAATTTGATGATTTATCGGCAATAGCCTATTTTTCAAAAATTCATAACTCCGGTTCTATTTAAGCTAAAAAATCTAATTTTTTTTTATTTTGAAGGTAAAAAGACAAGCTTTGAGAAAAAAATACTTTCAAAAAAAATTGTTGAAAAATTCAAATTGTTATTAACAATTTCAATGTTTAAATCGGTTTTTAACAGTGGCGCCACCCATGAATCAACTTTTTACTATTTTTATCGTATTCTGCGTCAAATTTTCTATCGAAAACGCTTTTAAAAACGATGGAGAAGTTATTTTTACTGTAAGAAAAAAATTAATTAATTTAGCGCGGTACGTCACATCGACACGTGGGTCACATTTTACGGCTCATTTTCTTGTTTTACACCGTTTATCTCTTAAATACAAATAATTGTTTCATTTTTTTAATTAAAAAACATATTTTATTGGCTAAGAAGTTGGGAAAAAATAGAAAAAATACATAAATAAAAATAAATAAAAAACATTGTTGAAAATGAAATTTTTTTATTAAGATTTCGATAATGCATTAGTTAATAAGAACAATATTTGGAATATAATAATAAATACAATATTTAAAAATAAGACAATGTTTACATTTTCTGTTTAAAATTTTTTACAATATCCTTTGAAAACCGTTTTGCTTCCATTTGCTGTAAAGAAATCGGATTAATACAATGATATTTTAAAGATCCTTTTATCGTTAAAGCTTTTTTGAAACATTGGGACAATTTTTTTTCTTCTAATTTGTATTCATTAACTGTCGAATAACAACACGTTATATTCGGCTCTCGTTAGTTCTCGTGAATTAAAATAATATTACTATTTAGTCTACTGCTTCCCATCTTCTTGGCTAATAAAATATGTTTTTTAATTAAAAAAATGAAACAATTATTTGTATTTAAAAGATAAACGGTGTAAAACAAGAATATAAGCCGTAAAATGTGACCCACGTGTCGATGTGACATACCGCGCTAAATTAATTAATTTTTTTCTTACAGTAAAAATAACTTCTCCATCGTTTTTAAAAGCGTTTTCGATGGAAAATTTGACGCAGAATGCGATAAAAATAGTAAAAAGTTGATTCATGGGTGGCGCCACTGTTAAAAACCGATTTAAACATTGAAATTGTTAATAACAATTTGAATTTTCCGACAATTTTTTTGAAAGTATTTTTTTCTCAAAGCTTGTCTTTTTACCTTCAAAATAAAAAAAAATTAGATTTTTTAGCTTAAATAGAACCGGAGTTATGAATTTTTGAAAAATAGGCTATTACCGATAAATCATCAAATTTCGATTCTCGATCACGAATTTTCGATCTTGTTTATTTTTCAAAATATCGAAAATTAAAAAAAATCCTCTTACATATATCTCTTTTTTTTCGATATAGAACCCGTAAAAAAAGTTTCAGTTAAATCTAAAATGTGTCGGTCAATTTTTGTCCAAATCTGTTCGGTTTGTATAAGAATGTCCCATATTCCAAAATATACATTAAATATGCTTATTAATAGCAAGCCAGTAAAATTTCTTTCAATAAATTCTGTTTCTGTCTCCTAACCGGTTCAAGAAAAGTAAAGAAAAAAAATATATGTTACTAATTCAATGCCTTGAATTATTGCAATCGCTAATATTTCAAATCATTTTTTAAAAATCGTAATCGCATTATTAAGCTGCATATTTTATCTGGGCCAATTAGTTTGTAGTAAGAAAACTGTACATTTTTATCTAGATATTTAATTTATATATTAGGGTGTATTTTTCAGAATATTTTATTGTTTTTTTTTTTGTATTGCTTCGAAAGCAAGTAGGTAATTAAAAAAAATATTAAAAAAAGAATCATTTACAGTGAGAGAATGTAAATTGATATTCTTAGTTGACGTAGATCCTATATACTACTGGGGCCTTAGCCGAAGTTCTTTAAAAAAATATTGTAAATAGATGTATTGAATAAAATAAATATTTTTGGAGCCGCAAAGAACAAACAGGGTAGACTTAAAGGGGTCTGACCAAACAGGAAGCTATGCTCGTTAATTTTTTTGACCGTTTTCCTCATCAAGAAAAGAAAAACTAATTAAATTTGTAGAACTAGGTTCGGGCTAAGAGGAATCTCTTGTTCAATTGGCGTCCTCACCGGAGTTATGATTTGACTCAGATGACGAATTTAAATTTTAAATGGATGTTGATGCAGTGCAGGTCAATCATACCATTATACCACAGCTTTAGTTATACAATACCGCAGAGAAACTATCGTGATATTGTATTCCTGAACCAAACTTGGCTTGAACCCGACTTAATTTTATGTATATCTACTTGTGAATTCCTTTAGATAAATATTCAACGAATTTATAATTATTTTTTATTTCTTTATTATATTAAATATTCGGTCCCAATAATATTTGGAATATTTTTTTTTAAAAGTGAATCGGTAATTTATGTTTTTAAATGATTTTATTCCTTATTCTGATTGCAGCATGACGATGAAAAGGAGGTGGTGACGGGAACTGATCGGCAGCCTGGTGGCGGACGGCTCAAGTCCCACGACAGCGTTGAGGTTGTCCTCGTTGCTTACAATGCAGGAGAGGACGCCGTCCACATAGACAAAGGCAGGGACAAGAACCAGCTTCTCCCTCTGTAATAGAAATGTGAGTATCTCCATAATCTTATTATGATGATATAAAAATAAAATAAAAAATGTTTATAAATAAAGTTTTAGCAATTTTGTAATAGGTTAGAATGTACACTTTTTTTGTTTGTTTGATAGAGGTTAGAGTCGTAAAACCCACGGGTCAACAACGCCTCTAGAGTACATATTTAGCAGACTTGGAAGATAAGCCAAAAAGTAATTAATAATAAATAAAATAAAAAATGATAAAAAAAATTAAAATAAATAAATAAAAGTATGTTAAATTAAAATACAATATTTATAAATGCTAATAAGAGATCATAAATTATTAATTTTTATAATTTATAAATTAACCGGTTCTCTTTTAGAAAGCTCAATATTAATGTTACTGAGGCTTCGTACACACTTTTTTTTTTTTTTTTAATAAACCAATATATGCTGTATATAACCCGACCTAAAAATATTAATAACTAACATTATTACTAAAAAGTTTATTTGAAGAGGAAGGATTGGCTCCGCTTGAAGCCGAGCTCTGTGGTGTAGTGGTTAGCATACCGCGCATGTCACGCGGAAGACCCGAGTTCGACTCCCGGTGGAGCCCAATCTTTTCTCTTCAAAAAATAAATTATTTAAAATAATTTAAAACACGTTGTTACCCACAAAAATAGATTAAATTAATATTACTAGAAAGAGTATTGTTGCTTCGGATACTAACTGAATCTCATTCATGATTAAATTATATATTTATTCTATAAGTATATATTTAATTTAAAATAGGTGAAATTTCTCTTACACGTCTGTAAATTTCATTTTTAGTCGTTTTATAGTTGAAAATGCTAAAACAATTCTATAGTCTAAAACAAAAAACAATTATTACCTTAATTTTCGTCCATTATGTTCTTCATCGTCTCTCTTAAGTACCTAAATGATTTTTAGTAAATTACTTTTATTACTTTTTACAACTTCTAATGATAATCGAGATTTATTTTATCAAACAAAACAATTTTTATTTTTATATTTTCAGCTGAAATTTAACTCTCGAATACATATTTTCTGGCCACAATCTTTTTTGTTTTCGACTATTAGCCCTGTTACTGTAAATATATTAATATCTGCATAGTTACATATAGGTAATGATATGAAATTAAAATAACGATATTAACTAAAAAGAAGGGAGATAAATAAAATCATGTAAAAAAAAATGTATTATTAATAAATATCATATCGATGCTGAAAAATTTCTGTACTGACTCAAAATAAACTGAAATTTAATAAGAAAATTTAAGGTCATTTTATATTGTTTATTCATTTAATTTTACTGTAAGAATCAAGCTTTCAAACTAATCTGAAGATTAGAAAAGCAGGTTTAATGTTTGCAAACACTAGTGAACGAGATCTAGATAAAAGTTAACTCCAACGTGGAGAACCACTGGAGGTTAAGTCGAATCATACTTGAGAATTGCTTCAAGTGTGTTTCTTAAAGACGCTGTTAATTCGGATGGTGGTCCTTAAGGAGTGTTTCGAAGGAATGAGAACAAGCAATTTCACTTTACTTAACGATAAAAAAACAAAGAAGTGAGGTAAAATGTATAAATCATTCAAAATCGTCAATAAGATAATGATTAAAAAATCATAATTCATTAAAAATAGAATTATTGTTAAAATAAAAATCCTAGAATATATAACACAGTGTAGTGATTTGTAGCTTGAGAATTTTTTTTGTACTATGGAATGTTTCTTCCTACATTTTGTCTTTTAATTTATCTTGTATATAGTTAAAATCATCATTTTAAAAGTTGACATCATTAGTCGTGCCTCTTCGATTCTCACTGTGCGATATGTTTCTCACATATTATACAGAGAATATACCGCATAAATGCCTGTGTCCCGGCATTGATGACGCTTTTGATTGAGAACTCCGGTAGCTGAAGCAGGGATCAGATAAGCCAAGGTCAAGTATAGCAGCTGATTCCGTTGTTAATTAGAGAGTGCATTAATTAGTGAACTCAAGATTAATTTAAAATTGAACTTTACTAGGTATGTAATTATATACGTGTAAATAATATACTATGTACATTTCCATATTCGAAAAGATGATATTTGATAGAGCATTTATAAATAAATATTTAAACGATTATTTAATATTTGGTTATTTATTTCACTTTAGTGAGGTAGAGTGCTTCGCTTAAGGATTTTCTTTAATGAAGGAATCTCTTCTATGGGTTATTTTATATTTAATCGTCCCAACGTTTCGTCCTATTAGCCCATCTTCTGGGCTATATATTTTACAGTTTTTTAGTTATAACAAGTGACAATAAAATTAGTCCAAAGCCATAGAAAGTATTAACAATAAGTTGATCATGCATGTATCGGAATGTATATGGAAAGACAGTTATATTTTCATATATAATACTTTTATGTAAGGAAAAATGGCGATGGAAATAAAAAACTGTAAAATAGATAACCCCAGAAGATGGGCCATTAGCCCGAAACTTTGGGATAGTTAAATATAAAATAACCCATGGAAGATATTCCTTCATTAAACAAAATCCAAGCGATTATTTAAGAAAGAATTTCTTTCTCTATTATTTTTAACAAAAAATAGAAATTCAAAGAAACGCAAATTTGTAATAAGTCCCATGCTATGAAAGTTTCCGTCTATTATTTTTAATATAATTCCTCCTTAAAATATATCGCATCTCCGTTGTTTTAAATTGCCGTTTGGCTAGTATGCAGGCCACTTCTCACTGGCTAACTAATAATAATTATTTCATTTGTTTATTAAATTTTAAATAAATTATGTAAAAAAGAAAAATGAATAGAATTTTTATTCATTCCAATTCTCTATAATAAAAAATTGTATAAAATCAAATATTAAAACAATTGGATATAAATAGCAATGACCAGCTGACAGGTGAGATGTTTAAAATAAAAGAGAGGGATTATTTATGGGTGAAAAGATTCCTATTGTTAAAATGTCAAAGGTCCATGAGTTGAGGGATTATTAAACTTCATTCAATAGGGATTTATTGTAAATTTATTTTGTATGTTTAAAGATGATAAGAAGATTATCAAACCCTTTCAGTTTGGTTCAAATTCATTTCATAGCCTTATTTTAATTCATTATTCAAAAGAAACTGTCAACAATGAATTTAAATACCCACAATTATCGAGAGATACGAATCCGGTTGTATTTTAGGGATAAAAAACAGGATGTTTTTTTTCCTTTTCTCTAGAAAAACAAAAGTTTAACAGAATAAATAAAAATATCTACCATTAGTATCACTAACGGCTTTTAATCACTGACCGAAAGAACTACATGAAACTTTTTAACGCGTTATTTGCATAACCGGTTACTGAATTTACTCAAGCCCTTTTTGTACGTAGGCCGAAGGCGGATAACAAATACCCAATCCAAAGACGCCCACGTCCCATGGATCTATATTGGTTTTTCCTCCTGAAAATTCGATCTCAGGGAAATCTGCTCAGAACGTTACATCCTTATATCCATTGTGGTACTTCCTACATTGTTCTATATCAACAAAGCTAATGAATGGCATATTAAAATCTGAATTTTTTCAAATAGGCTAAGTTCAAATAAGTATAGGCTAATTTATTTTAAGCAATAATTTACAGTGTGGCTTGAAACAAATGCAGATATTCTGTTACGCCGAAAGATTTCAAACATATTCTGAAACCGTTACTTTCAAGTTTTAGTACGTGGCCAGATCATGTGGAATGATCTAGGCCTTTCTGGCATGTTCCATTCCGGACTATATATGAGAAGCGATTGTCTAGGGACTTAGGGACTTAGGACTTAGGACTTAGGGACCTTATTTTTTGTTGTTTTTTTTATAGAGCTATTATTTATTTTTTGTTTGCATAGCTTCCCTTTATGCTACTAATGCTAATCAGAGATGCTACAGAGGGAGTCACAAATTTTGCCTATCCAGATAAAATTAGGATAGCGATCTTTAAAGAGTACATGGCATCGCCCAGACTCGGGACCTCTGTTTTACTTCCGATCCGAGGGACGGCATAGCTAAGGATTTTTTACTCCCTTTAAATAATCCTAGGTGACCTTTAGTATGGTAGATTGCTATGCTAATATACCATATGTGACCCCGCTTTTATTGTTTGCTTGACGTTTTCAATTATAATTGAACGATATTGGTATACAACGATGTTGATGGACTTTTTCAACAGATGTGTTTGAAAAACTACAAGGCCAGGGACTGGCTTATCTTTATGGACAGCAGCAAAAGAAGTTTAAAGTGTGTTTTACTCCATAACGGTAAGAAATACGGATCCGTACCTATTGCACATTTGACGACTCAAAGGTTATAGAAAAAATTAGGTATCAATTTTGATGAAATTTTGACAGTCATATTTCGGGCATATAAATAGATCAAATACTCAGTTTAATCAAAATCGTTAGAGCCGTTTTTGAGAAAATCGAAAAAAACTTAAAAAGTTATTAAATAAAGTACCCCCTCCCTTTGAGCAAATTTGATGAAATTTTTGCTGTCACATCGCGGGCTTATACATACTCTAAATACCCAATTTCAGGTTCGCACGGTTTATAGTTTTTGAGCTAGTCTGTTCACACACACACACACAGACACACACACACAGACCATTTCGCGGGACTTGGTTATTTTGACTCAGGGGATCCCAAAACGTGTATTTCCGTTGAAAACCGGAAGTCGAAAATTTTCACGATCGCAATACTTCCACTTACTATATATTTCATATATAGGTAAGTGAAAGTAAAAATTAATGGCCAGTATGAAGAGGCTAATCAAAGGACTTCAAACAGAATGCCAGATAGCAGGAGCGAGATGGCGATTAGACCGCTCAGTGATTGTGCGATGATCGGAACAAACAGCCAATAGGAGTTTAGGGCGAGGGGCTTCCAATTTGTCCGTGGGCCAATAGGACCGCACAATCACCGCGGCGCAGTCCCATTCCTTCCAATCAAACGACCCCACATCCCCTAATATCATCTGACCCTTCATCACTTCCTGGCTTTAGGTAATGACCCAATTCAAATAATTTGATAACAAGTATTTAGCATCTGTTTGTAGGAAGAGTTATCAGGTATAATGAAAGACTTACATGTTTCTCACGCCAATTTCCGAAAATATGAATCAGCGATATTTATCATTGTAATTTACAAAAGAAATCGTTGATTATATATGAAACATTGTCATTAGTTATTAAATATTCTGTATATTATATATTGTGTAACCTATTTAAAAAGTAAGAGATCGAATATATTTATTACAATTATAGAAACTTGAAATAAACTTAATAAATTTAAAAAAAAATTAATTTTAAGAGAATTAAATTTCTTATAAAATCTCATAAAATGCATATATCGAGACAATAAATGGAATCAAGACTTAAATTTCAAAACTCCAATCCTATTTTCACAAAGTTATAAATTAATATTTTTTTTGCAATTTGATTAAAAGGTCTAAGTATAGGTTTTAAAACTAAAAATTGAATGTTTAATTCGCATCGACAAAGGCAAACAAATTTATATGACGCTTCAAATTTTGTGAACTTACTATATTATTTTTTTTTTTTTTTTTTTTTTACAATCTTTCCTTGCATTACGACCTGTTCTGTGCGTGCTAATTTATAAATTATTTAAAATAATTTATTTTTGAAGAGAAAAGATTTGGCTCCGCCGGGAATCGAACCCGGGTCTTCCGCGTGGGTAGTCACCCACAATGATGGTTAAATTAATATAATATAAAATATTTAGATTAACAAAAAAAAAAAAAATTATGATACGAAATTCGTCCCTGCGAATGACTTAGTCCTATAAGTTTCTCTGATCTGACACCTGGTGAGAAAACACTTACATTTTCTTTTGGTTTTCATCAAGAACACTAAAAAAAACAAGACCACTAGATAGTTGTGTAAGTTTGATTTGTCTAGGCTGCTCGATTGCTGTTTGGAAAATGTATTCTGATTTTCTAGGTATTGAGTTCTCATAACACTTTGATTTATAAAAATATTTTCATTCAGTTTTATTTAACTTGTTTGTTTAGGCTTACCTATAAGCACAATGATCTGAGCGTTTTTTGTTTTAGGTATAATTACTTAGGGGAGGAAGGAACATTTCGAAAGATAGAATGTTCCTATTTTCGTCCTCCTCTGTTCCTAAATTCATTCAAGGAAAACCGTCTGGAAGGTTCTAGGCAAGCGTAGATGGTACTTAAATAGTTTGTTACAACAGTTAGTTCGACCCAACAACAATTCTAGAATTCTTTAAAATAATATATTTTGTTTCAAGTTACACAATTATTTTTGATTTTTTTTCAAAATTTACCAGATGCGTTGCACAACTGTACCTTGTTGTACAATGAAAACGTCGTGACAGCATGAAAGGTTTTAGTAAGTTAAACAATTAATCTTACAATTGCTTATAAAATATTTTGTACTGGAAATGTACAATTTGCGGTGGTTTACTTATTTAATTACAATTTTTAATCAGTATCTTATCGCCCTCCGATTTGGCGTGTCCCTTGAAGGAAACTGTAAAACGAGGATGGCAAATTATATGGGGAGGTAGTCCACCGAGTAGATTGAAGGAAATTAATAATAGTGAGAAGCCATTGAATAGCTCTTGCCGCAGCAGCCGTCGCATGGAGGTCTTTATATGATTGAATGTGCTTTACATGATTGAAGAATGCCATGCTTAAAGAGGAGTAGGGGAGAGCGGGGTTGGTTGGCAACAGTTTTCACTTTTTTTATTGTTGAATCGTTCCTGTTAATATAATCCCAATAGGGCTGATACCACTGTAAACTCCAAGTATTAGAGTACTTCAAGCATTTTTTTTTTCTCCACATACTATTTAATATTAAATAAATAAAACTAAAATTAAATAAAATTGAAGAATTCGTCAGTCCAGAGTATGCAAATTAACAACCTATTTGGGAAAATAGAATGACAATAGAAGAAGATACTAGTTTAGACTGTCGTCACTTTCTGCATAAGAAAAATTGCTCCCCTCCTGCTGGAACTAAAGACAATCGGTAGTTTTACCTACGTTTATGTTTACCTTGCTTTTGTGAATTGCTACAGCGCCAACAAACCCCAGTTGAAGAGAGCCAACTGACCCCACAGGAGAGATCATATGGAAGACGGCTACCAGGACAGGGGAGAACAATCAAACAAGAAACTGGTTAGTCGAAAGGTTAGGGTTTTCAAAGAAGTTTGGGGCTATGTGAACAGAATCGGAGTCAAATGTTTTGCCATGCTTTTAAACCAAATTTACTGAAAATATAAAAGTTTACTTACATGTTGTAAAATCAATCAATGAAGCACACTCTTCTCTACACAGTTAGCATCGGATTGAAAACTCGGGACAAGACTCCCGAGGTCGAGCGGGTCACATTTAAGATGGTGGCGCTTTCACAACAGTTGTGACGGAAACTATAAGCCAATGGCCAACCTACCCCTTATGCCAACCAACCCCGCTCTCCCCTACTCTCTCGGAACGATGTGCCAATTGACGTGAAAGCAGCCATAGCAGACGAAGAGAATACTCTACGAAAGCTCTTTCGTTACATGAGTGAATATGATAGAGAAAATTTGACTTTCATAAACTTCTGAACAACATTTTCTACAGGCCTTGATGACCGAACCGTTTTACTTATTCCGTTTTACGCTTTAACGGAATACCAACCAATACGTATTTTACTGTTATTGTTTTTTTGTTTTTTTTATTATTAATGCCTTGTTTTTAATTCATTACCATCTCTCGTATAAGGTCTCCTAATATCTCTTTTAGGTGTACCAGAGGGGATAACAAATTTAAGCTTAAATGCCATGTTTATGATTAGTAACTGATGCTAAATACCCACACATCAAATGTTGTGTAATAATTCATCGTTGCATGTGGAAAACAAATGACAAGAAAGACTGGGGGGGGAGGCGAAACACGGAGCCTTTATCTTATTATCATTGTCATCCAGTGTCTATCAAAGTACCCATACAATAACAATGGGAAAAATAATTCAGATGAAGGATGAGATTTTGCTCTAAAGGAAGGGGTAAAAGAGAACACAATAGGAGAGTATATTAAACAGCAAATCATATCTCCCCCAAAACGTCCTATTTCTGTGTGAGGCTGTAAAGTGACAACTGACGGCCATAAAGATGAATAAAGAAAGGAAAAGCGTTGCAATAAAACACAATACCTAAATAAATTAAGCGTTGACCCCGAGAACTGTTGTCGAGCCTCGGGAAAGATATTTGTAGAGCGGGGAGATATGGAACATAAACTTTTTATTAGCCCACAACCTTATTATAGCCATCGTAACTGATAACAGCCTCTTGTCCCTTTATTGGCCATCTCTTAGAGGCCGACCGGCTCTTCAATATCAGTCTCGCATTCAGCTCCTTTTCTTTCACATCATGTTCTAGCTATGATATAACTAATTCTAACAAGCCGTATAGCCTAACGAGCTAACCCTAGAAGTAAGAAGATATCCGTGACCATAATCACTGCATATTTTTTCCCGAAGCAACTTCTTCCATATGTTGATCCTGTTTTGGTTATAAATCAAACATATAAAGATAAATTAATAGAATTTAGCATAGACATTCCAAGAGAAATGTCAAAATTAAGAAGTATAAGTATTTCATCTTTATTATTTTTTATTCGGTGGAATTGTTTTCCTGGGCGGATTTAGAATGAAATTTCGAGTAGGAGAACCATGATCTCCCTATCTCATAATCACGTGGCTGACAGCACCGTTTTTTAATGAGATTATTACCTTGTATTAAGGAGGACTGCGATCTAAACAACCACAACCAAAAGTGTTATGTTTAGGGCATAATAATTACCTAATTGCATTATTCGCTTAAAAATACAAAAAAAAAAAAAAAAAATTAAAAGCCAAAATATTTGGGGGGATTCCCCCAATATTTCGATCATAAATTTTTGTTTATATGATTCTGCATAATTGTTGTATTCCTTTATTCACATCCCCCCTCACCTGGTTTCTATTTTACATTTGATTTCACATTTCTGATATGAGGTTATTAGATTTTTCAAATTCGAGGACCAATTCTACTATGTTTGCGTCGTATTTTAGGATTTTAGCCCTAAATTAATGATATGCGGAATGTACATTCTTGGAAAATGTGACACGCCGTTAGAATTTTATTACGGTTGACATTTCGGAGCTTTTGTGGAATTAAACGAAGACAGATGAAAGAGGTCTTTTCCAATACGTTGTTGTTTGTTTTTTGTTCCTCCCATTCCTCGCATTTTAGGCTATACGGTTTCCGGGGCCACGGGAGAGGGTGGGGGATTGCCGAGTATTATTAAATGTCCACTGGCTCTGGGTTTTGAGCTCACTTTCTACGAGTTTTCAATCATACGTTCCATGGACATTCTCTAACTAGTTCGCCCAGTCGGCCATCTCGCCAACCCGATTTGCTTTCATTTAGTAGTGCTTTAATTGTTTAAATTAATTTAATTTTTGAGCAAATCGTCGTGGGTCAAATCTGCTTAGCAATAGGGGATAACCTTACACAAATCTAAAGCAACTGAAAGCAATCAGGGATGAAAAAGTACATCCAAAAGTGTTCTACAGTAGTTCCCGTCATTTCGAAAACTCAAGCAACCGCATCGATGACCTTCGAATCTATAATCGCAACATTAGAACCAGGCCGAAAAGACCTAAAAATAATAAAAAAATAAGCGGAGTAGTAACCAGCCGCCACCGCCCCTGAAACCCTCAGTTATCAGCTACATTATTGAACTTGGAAAATGGTTTTTTATACTCGTAGCCCCATTTTGTTCTCCTTCTACAATTATTAGAGGCTGCTAAACACTAACAAAATTGTCAAAAAATTAAATTATAATTTTAAATAAAAATTATAATTTATATGTAAATTAATAAAATATTCTGTACAGAAATTTCGCAAAATTATAAACGATGTTCGGAGTAGGTTGATTCACTAAGACCGCAAGCCTAAAATATTTTAGTATGCTAATTTTGGAATTACCCTTCCACCGTAAACGGTGCTTGGTCTCTAAAGCATTTAAATTAATTCCAACTTTATGTAAATTTAATTTTACACACAAATTCTAGTAGGTATCTTGAGTAATTCTTAATTGTAGAGCATTAAATTGGCGAATGTCATTAATTATTATAAATAAAAATTAAAAACCAAGTGGTAGTATCTAGTTTGCCTTGAAATGACAAATTATTTTAGTGTAACAAAAAGTTTTGGCAAAATAGCGGTCCCCAGCCTGTGCGATGTCATGATACTGCTTATGCAAAATTTAGTGGCAACAATCCCACTGGAGCACAATTACCCATTGCAGCATAAAGTGAATTCAATTAAAAAAAAAAATCTAATGATTACCTAAGTTTCGAACCAACTTATTAATATAATTGCACATTCCGAATAAAACTTTTTTTTTTGTTCTATTATTATACAGTTATTTTCCAAATGAAAGTTTGAAAACTCTCCTTGCAATATTAAAAAAGTTTTTTTAAAATTCCCCCAGCCTCATTAAAGAGACCTCTTGATGTTAAACGAAATAAAAAAAAAAAAAGAATAAAAGGAAGGACGTACAATTTCATAGATGTTAATGAAATTTCATAATCATCGTTTCCATTCTAGATATTTCTGTAAATTCCGAAAAATTTATTTCTTAAACTTACTAATAATTTCTCTTCTCGTTTTTCTTACATTATGGCACTTAAAACACGCGATTCCTAGTTTTAAGATATGAGCCCCTTAAAGCAGTGGTGTAACTCCAATTTTCGTTTTTTTTTAGTTAGGCATGGTACTGTGTAGGGAAAAATGTGTTCTTTTTAATGCATTAACAGTGTAGCTCCTAGTTCCCATAGCAACGGCATAAACAACAGAACTTTCTTGTGCAGTCAACGCTGCCCCAAATTAGCTAACAGCACAACCGGTGCAGTTGGAAGATACGCCATTTGTGCAGTAACTTTCGTAAAGGAAAGCTATTATAGTATTATTTTTGTTAAAATGGACTCATGTGAATATGACAGTTGTGGAACACAAAGTATTTTGGCTTCAAGTATATCACTAGGAAGGGAAAGATCATTGCTGAAAAACAATTTAGCAATCTCGATTGCAAATGCAGAAGACATTGTTTTAATAATATTACAGAGCAAGCACAAAAACAAATATTTGAGTCATTTTGGAAACTGGGAACACGCTCTGCTCAAAATCCATTCATTTGTGGTCTGGTAAAAAAAATAGTACCAAAACGTAATCGGCCAACCACCGGTATTAAGAATGAAGAAATTCTAATAAGTTTTATTTAAAAGTTGCTGGGGAAAGCAACCATGTTTGTAAAAAGTACTTTTTAGAAACCCTAAAAATCTCTGATGGAAGGATGACGCGAGCCTTACAGAAGGAGAAAATTGGCGACCCTCCAGGGGACGATAAACGGGGCAAGAAGGTTCTTGGAAACAAAACCCCAGATGAAAAATTGCACAAGTAAGAGACCACATTACATCTTTTCCTGCCTACGAGTCTCACTATACGAGAAAACACAACCCAAACAGAAAATGTTTATCTGAAAACTTCTTAGTGTAAATAACTGATTTTCTGTCAAGAAGCTAAGTGCATGCATACAGTAGAACAATTATCCAGTTTTCGAACTTAGATGACCTGCGGAAAAATGTATTGCGTGTAGATTTTACCAAACAACACCTCTCATTCCAGATATTTACTCGCGAAAATAGTGATAATTGTTAATCTGAAGTCAGGGAACCTTGACTATAAAACTGGTCTCATGCCCTCCTAATTCGAATGTTTTCCAAACAAAGGGAACTTACAACGAACTTGTCGCCGCTTCCAAGTTGGTAATTTGGTTAATTAATGCTGGCTCTGGGGCCGATAACTTTCTCCGGCTTCTCCTAAATGATTCTAATTTTCGAAAACAATATCACTCTCCAAAACCGAATCTCATTCCCTCTTTTGAAATTATTTAATTTACGGATTATATTTAAATTTTTGGCTGTATTACATATGTGTTTAGTGATAAAACTGGGGATATAATGTTTAAGTTACTTTATTTACTCTTTCCGAATCGTATAAATTGAAACTGAGACCTAAAAACGAAAAATACATTCACTTTGATCTATTAATCAGCATGGTCATTCTCTCGACACATGATTGGATGTCAAAAAAAAAAAAAAAAATAAAATGACTTAAAGACACTCAAAATTTCCGAACAAAATTATTATGAGTCATTTAAAATGAACCTTGGTACGTGTATACCTTATGTAAATTTGTAAATAACCTTACATACCGAACGCAACCAACCAACAGTTGTTCGACATTTTATGTCCCTTTTCAAACCTCCATTTATTAATCAAAACGGGCATATCAACAGGACAAAGTACAAAAAAAAACATGCTCCAATAAATATTTCATAGGAAAATATTTATTATCAAAAGTCTGTGTTGCATTTTTTTTTACAAACAAATTTGAATATCTATTATGGTATTTATACAAAACATTATTTCGTTTAATTTTTAAGTAAGAAGTAAAATATAGTAATGACAAAAATGTTAATATAAAGAAAAAATAATGTAAAAGAAATATTTATATTTCTTTATTACTATGGTATAAAGGTTCAATTGTCATTAAAGGTTTGATTGATATTATTTCGCGCTCTTTATGGTCGTGGTTTAATTTACAATATTATCACTTGTAGAATAGATGAGACCAAGTTAATGGTGCATCGTAAAAGATCTCCACTTCAGCTGTAAAAGTCCCAAACATATTAACTATATCCGATAACAACCCTAGTTTCATTTCAGCGTTTGTCTGTTTAAATGGCATCGTCAACTATTTTATTCCATTTCGGAAAATATTTTCAAGAGCAGAGCAGCAATTCGTACCGAGATATTTATTGATACCAAAAAATATCTTCTAGTTTATTGGTTTGCCACCAGGCATAAAAATAATAGGACATGAAGACACCAGTGCATCTAAGGTCAACCTACAATATATCATTGTCAATCCTAAAAGTAGAAAAAGATATTGTAACGTTAAACAACAACCAAAAAAAAAGCATCATGGTTTAGAATAGTTCTTTTTGGAATACCTTTTGTTAGAACGAGCTAACACTGTTTTCCTTACGACTATATTTAAGGAGCGATGGACGGGAGAGGTATTCTTGGTTCTGAAGCTCCATTCATAAGTTTTTTTCAGTGATAATTTTTTTAACCTGTTTAATTATTTGCGTTTTGATAATTTGTGTGGCAATAAAATTGTTATATTCTTAGGGAAAAAAATTTGTTCAACCCACATAAATCTTACAATATATCAAAAAGGAAAATAATATTTATAATTATTACAGAAAACGACAAAGTTCTGAAAGGATATTAATCCTAAAAAAAATTGCACCCTGTTTTTTTTCAAATCAAGATCACCTCAAAACCTCTGCACAACCCTATTGCAAAACGTCAGCAAAATGATGTGAACTCATTGACAGTAAAATATTATATACAAGACAAATACCAAACATTTCTCACTTCAACGCTACATTACCCTAACCCCCTCATTCATTCTCTTTCCTCCTCCCTGTTACCTGGTCAGCCTCCACGTCGGCTGAAAGGAAAGTGGCCAAGAAACCTTTTACAACAACAAACTCAAATATTATAAAGTGTATCAAGAAACTTAAAGCCAAAAATAAAAGTGACCACATTTGCTTGATGCGCGACTGCGCACGTTCAAATCTACAAGCGGAATAATAATAATAATACTAATAATTTATATAATTATGTACCTACATATTATATAATAATAGCAATATCTGAAAGATCGGTCATTCTAGTCCGGGAGCTGAGGGCCAAAAAGGTGCCTGATTTGAAGAAAAATTTTGATCAAATAGGCTGGAAGTACTCATTTCATAGACAACAAATGTGAACTAATTAACCCTCCGGCGCACAGTGTTTCGATTAGTATAAGCTAGGTGGACAAAAGTCATGATTGAAATTCTAAAAATTGGTATTATAATAATGTAAACAATTGATCAAAACGTGGCATTCTAATATTTGTTTTTGTCTCACACACCCCACCTCGTTAGTAATAGGGTCCAAAGGCGCAACATCGTGGTGTAATATAATAAATCAGTTGAATTTCAGGCCTCACTTCAATCATAAAAATTACAGTGTTCCTAAATTTTTATAGATTGATTGTTAAGGATTAATATGACTTGAACAAGTGAGTGCTAATTTACTCTAATTCAGTAAATTTATCTGTTAATAAAACAACAATAAAAAAATGTTTTTGAGATAATTGCAGGATTTTTTCATCGTTTTGAAACTTCCAAATGATGTTAATGACTTGTACCCATTTGTACCCGGGCTGATTTTTCTGTATATAATGGGGGCACCTTTTAGCCTTATAATGATATGTATTATAGCCTGCACACTCGAGTACAACATTTTTTTTTTTAGTACTTTCTTTCCAAAACGGATATTTTTTTAATAGTCGTGGAACCACTCTATGGGAGAAAAATTTCTTTTCTCTTAAAGTTTCTTTCGTCCAAACATAATTTTAAAAAGCATACAGTGGACAGAGGATGAGGTTGCCTAACTATGCCTCCAAAATTTCTCATAAATGGTTGCTGCGGGAAAATCAAAGCAGCGTTTTTAGACTCAACGCCAACTTCCACATTTCAGGGAACCATGATCTCCGGAAAAATAGGGTAAGACATCACTTATTCCTTTGGGGAATGCTAAGTAATTAAGTGGAAATGAAGCATTAGCCTATTACATGGACTCTAGGCCTATGCGCATTCGTACAAGCAGACTAGCATGCAGTCTTTGTAGGCAGGTCGTCTTATTATTATGGACTTCTTGCCATTACCGTCTAAGAAAATCGTATACTAACAGGTATTTTTAAGAAAATGCATTTCCCTTTTTCCCACTGGATTTCTTAGCAGTCCAGCTCTATCATTCGGCGGAATCCTCAGCCATAATCTATGATATTCCATAAAATTTGTCTTTGCACAGGTAAGCTTTCAAAAATTAACTTTATTCAGGGGCTAAATCCCTTTACAGTAAAGCACATATAAAAAATATATATCTGACCATCATGCTACAACATTGAAAATAATAAATATTTATTCAAGGGGAAAAAAAACGGATCCTCTAAAAAGAAAGAATAAAATGAAAATACGCGTAAAAAGGATTAGAAAAAAAAAAACAGTACAGAATTTTGAATAGATAGGCTTTTGTTTTTATTTTTTCTTCTTAATCTCCTGGCAATCTTTTTAAATTCGATTTTTAATTATTAAAAATGTTTTATTTTATAATGAAACCACTTAATTGGTCGCAATAAATGAAAAAATGACGAAAAACAATTTTATAATTTAATATAATATATTTAATTTATGAAATATACATAATATTAAACATAATATATTCAACTTTATAATTAAATATAATAATTTTATAATTAAATTACTTAAATGGTCGAAAAAGATGAAAAAATAACAAAAACATTTTTGTCCACCTAGCTCCTACTAAGCGAAACACTGTGCGGCGAGCGCGCCTATTTGAGTTACATCAGCGGGCGCGCTGCGGTGTTTGGACCGCATCTTTGTTTTTTATATATTTTATTAGAAAATAAGCATTAACTTACTTTTTTTTTATTTACTCATTGCTTTAGTTTTATACTACTTCTGATGAATGAATATCATAAGTTGTATAAAGAGAATGATGGAAAAAAAAAAATTAAAATAGCTTTGGAAACACACAAAAAACTAACAATTGGTAGTACATATAATGTATAGAGATAATATAATAATAAATTGCTTATTTGAATAAATGTTGCTCATATGAACATAATGGTTGAAGATATATGTGGAATAATGGTGGAAGATGGTTGACCGTTTTTATAACCGTTGATTCACATATTTTATTTTTGCCAACGTTTCGACCCAAATTTTGGGTCCTCATCAGTCCTCTTAGGCTGATGCTATCCCAGTGAACCCATAAGGTATAGATAGGCATTGAGGTATGGGTCAAGGTTTTAAAGGAAAATAATAAAATAATAATTACTAATTTAGTAAAACAAGACTAAAAATAATAGTATGTGTAAAAATAATTCAAAGAATATTAGGCAACTTAAAAATCAAAATACATGCATTTTAATCTGTGAAGAAAGCGCAGAAAACGATAAAATAATTATGCCGAGGGTGTCTGAATCTGTGACAAGAAAGGGCGCGGCGCAGTGTTTGGACCGCACTTACAGACCTACTAAGGCAATATAACTATTGAGGAAAACCGGAAGACGGCGAGCACGACCGTCTATTCCTACCAAAACATGACGGTCTACAAATACCTTGAACCCTCAGCTCAATGATTCAATTAGTATTCCTAATATTTTGACAAATGTTCAGATTGCGGTCCAAATGCCGCAGCGCGCCCGCCGGAGGGTTAAACAACCATCTTCAATCTGTTATAATAAACGATAAATTTTGCCTAGTACCTACCTGTCTAAGTAGTTATTTTTATGAATATTATATCAAATTCCCTAATACTTCAAAAACCTGATAATTCAAGAACCTGATAATTCATTTTTCCGCTAAAGTGGCTAAATTGACAATCGGTTTTGGCGAAAACACTTAACTGATTTTAACTGTGAGGACCTCACTCGACGCGAAATTTGATGCCCTTCCATTATAGAAAGAACACAATTTCCTATGCGATAAATTGTTTTCGAGTTATTAGCGAAAAATTGAAAAATGTTCGAAAATGTCGATTTTATTCGCCTGTAAAATTTGATGGCAACCGATCTGAGGTGGCAGACGTTCACATTTGTTGTCTATGAAATGAGTACTTTCAGCCTATATGATTAAAAAATCAGCTCCCGGACTATTCCTCTTTTCGAAGTTTTGTTTTTCCTTCCCCATCCCCTTACCACCAATCTCCCCTAAATCTCGACACGGACAGAAGATGATTCCTCATCTTATTCGTTATTTTGTTGTTTATGACCCAGGTCTCGTGGCCATATATCAAGACTAAAAGAACAGCTATATTTCATAGGTTTTTTTCAAGTTCTGCCTTCTTTCAGCACTTTGCCCGTTCTTGCTATTTTGATGGCCACAAATACATCATTTTATCCGATTGATTTATTTTCCACTCATCCTAAATCACACTTCTTTATTTATCTGCCTTTTTGAAGTCGAATCCGTGAGCTACTGTTTCTATAAAAACAATCGAGTATCGTATGCGTTGGTTAAACCATATTACCTACATACATCATACTTTATCAATCAATTACATTTGCTTAATGTAGAATTTCATTTTCACTACTATATTTCTAAACAGTTTTCTGCAACATAATAATTCTTTATAAATCATATCCTATATTAGGAAACTAGGATTTTAAGTAGTAGCCTTGTATTTTATGTGTTTTATAAGTAGCCTGTCATTTTTTTTATGAACAGTTAAGTAATTACTTTTTCATATTTTTATATTTCAAGATCATACTGATTTATCTTGGTTTTTCAGAACATACAGATTCAGTTGGTACCTTACTGAAATAACCTTTTGTTTTCTATTTTAGTTTTACGTAAATCATGCTGTTTAGCTTAGTTATTATTTTTTTTTTTTTTTTTATACTTTTAAGTTTAGATTCTAAACTTAAAATTATAAAAAAAACTTTATAAACTTTAGAACAGACAATTCAAAAACTGTCTACTTAGTTTTTACATTATTTAACATTGATCTTGTCTGACTAATAATTGATTTTCATAGAAAGTACGATATAACTCATATTCGAATCCTCTGATATGGAAGTGAAATCTGCAGTAAATATATCGGAGTTTAACTCCATTCTGAGAGCAAATATAAATTAATATACGTTTTCATGTTTGGAAAAAAAAAAGAAATATTTTTTAAGGTTTGAAAGTTTTACAAGATTATTAACACAAACTCTCCGACGAGGGAGGAGTTATTTTTCGAAAGCGATACGGCCCACAGATATCTAGGCCTCTACTACACGAATTATGTCCGGGTGATTTAAGTTCTGTGTAATCTCTCGGAATCCTCGAATTCGGTAGAAGAACTGTGGCAATAAAAATGGGGTTGTTCTTCAGTCGCTCGACTCCGGATAAAAGCTACAGAAAATAACACAACTTTCTTCCCACAAAAGGATATTAATAAATTTAATATCTAGGTCGAGTATTTTCTTTTAAGACAGGTTTGAATGTAAAAATTATGTTTAAAAAAATGCATGAGATGAATACAAAGAATTGAATCAGTCTTTGAATGTTTAACCGGATAGAAATATCCTACAGAATCTTAATACAAACGTATTTTTTTATTTTTTTTTTGTTTAGCTAGCAAGAAGATAGTTTTGGTTAGTATTCAAATTATTTTTAAAAATATGGACAGTTTTTGATAACAAAGAATAATAAGAAATACTTTTTGTCAAAATAATCCCTACATCCATTTACTGTATGTTGTTTATTTATATTATGGATATAAATATGACCTGTCTTGATTTATAATACTGTGGCAGATAAGACGATGCTACAATGGGTGTTACAAATTTTGCTTATCCAGGTAAAATTGAGATAAAGATCGAAGAGACTTTTTAACATCACTTTATGTCCCCTCCTTTGGACGGCATAACAAAATATTTTTTACTAGGATTTACCGCGTAAATAATATCTATTCTTTACATGTAAAGGATTCATTACTTACGTTGAGTGTAAAAAATAGTTGTCTTCACACTCAACGTTAAGAATGTTTACCAGGTACGAACACCTGTCTACATTAAATTGCATTACTTCAGACAATCTCTGGGTATACTTTAGTTAGGGTATAGTTACTTTATTGTTATAAAAATCGTTATGATCTCGCTTTACATTGGAGATGAAGCGAAATTCTTCGGGCTAAACCGGGATATACAGCTAGTATTTAATAAGAATAAAGCTTCCAAATATCTAAATTGGAGTTACAGTAAACCCTCATTATTACGAACTCGGATATAACGAACACCTCGATATAGCGAACCAAAATACTATCCCCCCAAAATTACCATTATATTTCTGCTGAACCCCTCGTTATAGCGAAATCCTCCGTTAGTTCGAACTAAGAACTAAATTTGATGCCTGAGAATTATTATAATCTGTTATAACGAACTGCGAGAATTTTTATTATTATTATTTTTTTTTTTATACTTTATTACGTAGAATGAGTGCGGGAAGACGAAGTAGCTCCAGTTTCTAGATTTGAGGTGTTGTTTTACTCTTAACTAATCTAACTAATCCGATTTGCTTTTGCTCTCTCTCTAATTTCATTGACTTTTTTCTCAAAACTAGGTCAGTTCTGTTTCGACTACTGTATTATTCGAATCAGTGTTCTGTAGTCGTTTATAGTGTTTTTTAGATACACAATGAGTTCGTTGGTAAACGTGTGTCACAAACGTAAATCCTTATCAATCGAGGAAAAATTAAAAATTCTCCAGGATATTGAATCAGGAATTCTAAGTAAGAAAACCATCGCAGAATAATATGGAAATCCAAAAGAACATTGTCAACCATTATAAAAAAAAAAAAAGATAAAACAGATTCAACCGCAGCCCAAGGATTAACTTCAGCATCAAATAAACGACTGCGCTCTGCCGCTTATGAATATTTGGAAAAAAATTGATAAATTGCTTTAAACAAATAAGATCTCAAATACCAATCTTAGACCGTCTTATTAAACCTAAGGCTAAAGAACTCTCAAGTAAACTTGCCAGGTAAATAATTGAATCTCATTGTTTAATTAATATGTAGTTTTTTCTAAAAATTGATTACATACACGCGATTTAATTTAACTAGTTCTAATGAATGAATTTTCTTCGAAATATGATCAAATTAGTAAGGCCATTAAATAAAAAAAAAAAAAAAAAAAAAAAAAAAGAATCCTCGGTTATAACGAACCTCGATATAGCGAACTATGAATATCAAACCCCCTAAAAGTTCGCTATATCGAGGGTTTACTGTAGTTGTTTGAAAATACTAATTTTAGGGTAAACCAATTCATCAATGTTGCACTAAGAAATTAGAGAATTAAAGACCTTAAAATATTTTCTCCGATGTATGGCCATAAATAGAATTTTAAGTCAAAAATAAATCAAAACGAGAATCTAGTTTTTGGTAAGGCCGGGTTTCTCAAAACACCGATTCAGCTACAGTTAGAAAAAAGTTTCTCAGTATTTATCATTTTAATGGTTACCGATATAAGCGCTCCAAACGTTATTTTAGAATTTTCCACATTCATTACCGTAAAATATGACTAATTAATTGTGAATGTGTAATTACGCATCCCTCATAAAAACTCCCTTTAAAAATTTCTACGATATCCTACCCGACTACGAGCACACGAGCTTGTGTTAAGAAGACTGGCATCCTAAAGTCTATACACAGCAGGTGAACTCCTTTTACTTTAATTACTAATTAGTGAAATAAATAGTAACTGGAATCTTCACTATTCGTGAAACGATAAGTAAATGTAATGTAAATTCTAAAGTTACAGGAGGGGTTCTTATAAATAAATGGAAAATAAAAACCCTGATGTTCGCCGACGACGTAATGCTTATTTCCTCTTCAGCTGCTTCATTACAGTTAATGATTAAAGATCTCGAAGTGTACTGTGAGAATTGGAACCTTAATATGTACCTGAATAAATCGCAGATTATGGTATGCAGGAGAAGGGGAGGAAGATTGAAAAAGAATGAAAAGCGGTATTTTAAGGTGTAAATAGTGCCGTGTCTGTAAATTCTAAATATCTAGGTATTGGTATTAAACCTATCGTTTAACTTTAAAATAAAGTGCACAGAGGAAATTATGAAAGCCAAATTTGCAGTTAATAGTATATAGAATAAAATAATAGCTAACAAAATGATTCCATTATTTTTTATGAAGGAAATGCAAGTGTTTAATAGTACTCTACGGTGGTGTTATGTTATGTTATGTTATGGAGCTCAAGTTTGAATTTGCCAGAAGTAGAAGAAATACAAAAATATTTTATAAAAAGATTGTTTTACTTCACTCCTAACAGACCGGATTATATATAACATGTAGCAACCTAAAAACCAATCTCTGTACGGTTGCACATTAAAAAAATTTACATCGAATTATATCAGAGAAGATTGACATGCTAAACTCTGTAGCGAAGATGATCTCCTTTTTGAATGAATAAAAAATAATTTTATTATCCTGGGACTGTTGTCCCTTTAGAATCTAGCCAGTGTGGCCGTATGTGATGATATTAAATATTTACAGATACAAGTGAATAATATAAAACTAAAATAAAAATAAAAACAGAGACAGAGACATATCTTCTTGCCAAAGTAATCTGTAGGTATAATACGCTAGAAAAAAGAAAAAAAAAGAGGAGGAAAGAAGACAGAAATATTTGGAGAGAGCAGAGTAAAATTAATAAATAAAAAAAATAATAAAAAATAAATAGATAACATAGTATCTGGGAGAGGCTGTATAAACCAGAATTCCTTCTGAAGAGCCCTTGTGTTCATTGGGAGTTGTATAGGAACTCGAAAAGAGGAGGGATTTGAAAGTGGAAGTCGATGGAGCATGTCGGATAGTGGAAGGGATAGAGTTCCAGAGGGATGTGGCGTGCATTATGAAGGATTTTTCATAAGTATCAGTTTGGTGAGGTGGAGAATAGAGATCGGACGTACGGGAGCTGGTTGGGCGGGATTGGATGGAGGATTTATATTGTAGGCTCTGTAGTATTTAGGAGGGTCGTTGAGTTCTCATGGCCTGTTATAAGAAGGAAGCCAGTAGATACTGACGGCGATAGGAGGGGTAGAGCCACTTCAACTCGGCGTTGAGTGGACCATTCATGGTAAAATACCCCGTATTGTACCATTCACAAGGCGTTTAAGTTTAGCTTCGAGTTCCCCGGACAGTCCACCGTATACAGTCGTAGTCAAAGTGGGGGAAGATTAATTAATAATTTTACTTTAAATAATAAATAGTAATTTGGATCCTCACTATTCATGAAAGGATAAGTATTTTTATATTCAAAAACAAGAAAAAATAAAAATTTGCCAGCGGTAAAAGAAACAAAAACACCAATTTTATTTTCTCGCCCGCCGCAGCCCAAGATCTACTAGCTCAGATAAGGATAAAGTTTATTGCAGTCACGTTTTCACAATCGGGCATTCCTAGGCCGAAAACAGAGGATCGTTACAATATATTGAGCCAACGGCGAGTGCTCATTCGGGCTTTTTCCCTGTTTATTGCCTTCAACCGGAGTTGTATCTTTTTTTACGGCTTTCCCCTATTCTGTTTTTGCTATCTGGCACGGGGGCATATAAAAGGGGACTCATTTCCCTGCCACGTTAGGCAAATTTGAGAGACGAAACGTGATCATGATGATTGTAACTGACAAAAATGCTTCCGATATCATTTTTTAAAACTCAAATTAACTGAGTTTGGTGGTGTAATAGTTATTGAGTTCAATTCTTAAAAATTTCGGTTTTGAAATTTTTTATACTATCTTCTATTCATTCTAATATAATATTCGAGTTAAAAAGATTCTTTTATGAATGCCTATAGGCGGGATAAAACGAAAAAGAATAAAATCTTATTGATGGTGTTTAATCTTTTATACATTTATCACATAAATATTTATAATCATCATTTTATCACTACTATTATGAAGTGTCGTCGTGATATACGTATTGTACCTACGTTTTTCTTTTTCTTTTTTTTTTTTTTTTTTTACTAAATACAAACATATGCTTGCAAAAAATTATACCTTTTTTCTGTATAGGAACGATGTATTCAACAAGACCGACTTATGAAATATTTAAAATAAAATATATTACCATTAATAACCAAGACACAATTTAATGAGTAAGATTTTGCTAGCCCTGACCCCTCCAGAAA
Organism: Aelia acuminata; assembly: GCA_911387785.2. Taxonomy (NCBI): domain Eukaryota; kingdom Metazoa; phylum Arthropoda; class Insecta; order Hemiptera; family Pentatomidae; genus Aelia; species Aelia acuminata. Next base: position 35,170,326 of record OU426983.1, read on the forward strand.
AAAAATATTACAATATTTAAAGTTTCATTTTCAGATCACCATTTCGATGGCAATCAGAAGTAAATCGTAATCGAAAAATTAATTTCATTTTAAGTATGGTAATATTATTATATGTATATATCATTATATAAGAAATATGAAGTGTACTTTTGTAATGTTCATTTAACTTTATATACTATTACTGTAAATCATGTTATTTCAGGATTTTTCAAAATTACTAAAAATCCTTGTTTATGACATCGTCCTTCGAAGGGGACGTGATATGACTCTGTGATATCAGGTACCCGTTAAGTGTCTAGGTGGTGATTATACCAGGATAGACAAAGTTTAAGGTTCTTAATGTAGCATAGTCATCTTAGCGATAGAAGCATAAAGTAAATTAAAATACACACATTTCTATTTCAAGCATAATAATAAAAAGATTTTACTAATGATTTGCTTAATTTTTGTTAGTGGTAGCCTTTTACGTCAGGCCCAATTTAAATAATACAAAAAATCCAAAAATGAATGCTCTATTGTAAGACGATTTTTTTTTAACATTTCTGGTCAGTAATTTACTAAGTAGTTCATTAGTGCAAAGTTGGTGTTTCAAAACTAACTAACTAATTAACCCGACTAATTATATTTAATTGGTGCAATTAGGAGGGCAAAGATGGACATGATAATGATTGTAAGCTCTACAGCAGTTGCTTGGTGGATAAGGAGGGCTCAGCGAAGCTCTGGACAGTTGCCAACGCTTTTAGCTCATGACACACAAATCTAACTCAATGTTTTATAACATTTGGATATCATACAGTTGGATATCATAAAGTACATGTTTATGTTACATGTATATGTATATTATATCGATGACTTATTACTGCCATGGAATTGCAATTTTTCTGCAATGTAAGCAACTTACTTTAAAAATAATGATACGTTTTTCAATAGTTTCAAAGTTTCCCTCATGAAGCAGCCTTTATATATACTTTTTTTGAAGACAGAAAACTATTTTTGTAGCCTAATGAAAATTTTCTATGTGTGGACTCTTTTTATTATGTTAATAATAATTTTATGAAATAGTGGATATTTCTGACAAATGTGTCAGAATAGAGCATCACTCTGGCCGTGACATCCATCCCTGTCATAAGCCCTGACGAAGACCTGCATAGTTGGGTCGAAACGTCGGCAACAATAAAATAGTTTTATACTATTTTGTATTTTATTGACCGCCTCCCAGGACTATTTTCTACCTAATTCTATATCCGGTCAACTATCATCTATCCAACAATGTAGATTATTTATTTTTTGAAACATAAGCTTAAGATATTTACACAGTATTTACGTGTTTATAGGACCTCTTTAAACAGTATGTTTGGAGTTACGATCTGTGATTGTTTATTGGTGGGTTTGTTTTACATAGACATAGATGTTACTGAAAGAGCGCACGATGGAAAACGCCACGTCTAACTGACTGTGAAAAAACAGAGACAGGCATGTACAATTCTGTACTTAAAATCACATATAGGTTTCACGGAAAGCGAAAGCGCTGATTCTATTGACTGTATGGTTTTGCTTGTAACTCGCAAACGACGGAGACAATGGGAAAAGTGTATATAACCAAAAATTTTCGTCCCCGCAAACTGATAAAATGACACCTTCGAAAAAGCCCTTCGACTATTTTCTCTGGGAATTGCAGTTGTTCGCTTACAACTCGCAAACAAAGAGGTTAATCGAAAAAATGTATATCTTCGGAAATGTTCTGCTTGGAAGCCTGAAAAGATTGAGACCATTTAGAAACCTCTAAGACTATTTTGATTTTCTCGCAAAAAAACGCGATTGCTTATAACTCGCAGTCGAAGGCGAAATAAGTGATTTTTCCGGTGTAGCGGTTATGGAAATCTTTAAAGTGGTGCCTTATTCATGAAATTTGATGAAGTATTATGGGATTTATGGCGTACCGACAAAAAAGAAAGTCCTTGAGAAATATTAAAAATTATTGAACAAATTTACAATTTAGAAAGGGTTAAAAAATAATTTAGGAATATAAAATTATTATTTAGAAATATGTGATGTATACATTAACAAATATAATTGTTAAAACTTCATCAATGTATTTATTTGCTCATTTTTACTTTCACTTACCTATATATGAAATATATAGTAAGTGGAAGTATTGCGATCGTGAAAAAATTCGACTTCCGGTTTTCAACGGAAATACACGTTTTTGGACCCCCTGAGTCGAAATAACCAAGTCCCGCAAAATGGTCTGTGTGTGTGTGTGTGTCTGTGTGTGTGTGTGTGTGTCTGTGTGTCTGTGTGTGTGTGTGTGTGTGAACAGACTAGCTCAAAAACTATAAACCGTGGGAACTTGAAATTGGGTATTTAGTGTAGGTATATGCCCGCGATGTGACAGCAAAATTTTTATCAAAATTGCTCAAAGGGAGGGGGTACTTTATTTAATAACTTTTTACGTTTTTTTCGATTTTCTCAAAAACGGCTCTAACGATTTTGATTAAACTGAGTATTTCATCTATTTATATGCCCGAGATATGACTGTAAAAATTTCATCAAAATTGATCAACCGGAGGGGGGACTTTACTTAATAAATTTTGTATCATTTTCACATGTTTTTTTTATTTACTTAAAAACGGTTTTAACGATTTCGATCAAACTTGGTATTTGATGTATTTATATGCCAAAGATATGACTGTATAAATTTCATCAAAATTGATCTACGGGAGGGGGGACTTTACTTAATAAATTTTGTATTATTTTCACGGGTTTTTTTTTATTTACTCAAAAACGGCTTTAACGATTAACAAAAATAAGATATGAATGTAGAAAAATGTGTGACTTTGGGAAATGATATTTAGCAAAACACGTCAATTTCTAATCTAAGTAAGTTGGTAAGTGAAAGTTGTGTGTTGTGCGCACGCACCAGATTTTTTTTTTTATTTTCACTTACCTATATATGAAATATATAGTAAGTGGAAGTATTGCGATCGTGAAAAAAATCGACTTCCGGTTTTCAACGGAAATACACGTTTTGGGGTCCCGTGAGTCGAAATGACCAAGTCCCGCGAAATGGTCTGTGTGTGTTTGTGTCTGTGTGTGTGTGTGTGTGTGTGTGTATGTGAACAGACTAGCTCAAAAACTATAAGCCGTGCGATCCTGAAATTGGGTATTTAGTGTAGGTATATGCCCGCGATGTGACAGCATAAATTTCATCAAAATTACTTAAAGGGAGGGGGTACTTTACTTAATAACTTTTTACGTTTTTTTCGATTTTCTCAAAAACGGCTCTAACGATTTTGATTAAACTGAGTATTTCATCTATTTATAGGCCCGAGATATGACTGTAAAAATTGCATCAATATTGATTAACCGGAGGAGGGACTTTACTTAATAAATTTTGTAACATTTTCACGTGTTTTTTTGATTTTCTCAAAAACGGCTTTAACGATTTTGATTAAACTTAGTATTTGATCTATTTATATGCCCGAGATATGTCTGTAAAAATTTCATTAAATTTGATCAACCGCAGGGGGCACTTTACTTTATACATTTTGTAACATTTTCACGTGTTTTTTTTGATTTTCTCAAAAACGGCTTTAACGATTTTGATTAAACTTAGTATTTGATCTATTTATATGCCCGAGATATGTCTGTAAAAATTTAATCAAAATTGATCAACCGCAGGGGGCACTTTACTTAATAAATTTTGTATCATTTTTACGTGCTTTTTTTATTTACTCAAAAACGGCTTTCTCGATTGTGACCAAACTGGGTATTTGATGTATGTATATGCCAAATATGTGATAGCCAACATTTCATCAAAATTGATCAACCAAAGGGGAGACTTTACTTAATAAATTTTGTATCATTTTCACGGGGTTTTTTATTTACTCAAAAACGGCTTTAACGATTAATAAAAATAAGATATGAATGTAGAAAAATGTGTGACTTTGGGAAATGATATTTAACAAAACACGTCAATTTCTTATCTAAGTAAGTTGGTAAGTGAAAGTTGTGTGTTGCGCGCACGCACCAGATTTTTACTTTCACTTACCTATATATGAAATATATAGTATGTGGAAGTATTGCGATCGTGAAAAATTTCGACTTCCGGTTTTCAACGGAAATACACGTTTTGGGGTCCCCTGAGTCGAAATGACCAAGTCCCGCGAAATGGTCTGTGTGTGTGTCTGTGTGTCTGTGTGTCTGTGTGTCTGTGTGTGAACAGACTAGCTCAAAAACTATAAACCGTGCGATCCTGAAATTGGGTATTTAGTGTAAGTATATGCCCGCGATGTGACAGCAAAAATTTCATGAAAGGGAGGGGGTACTTTACTTAATAACTTTTTAGGTTTTTTTCGATTTTCTCAAAAACGGCTCTAACGATTTTGATTAAACTGAGTATTTGATCTATTTATATGCCCGAGATATGACTGTAAAAATTTCATCAAAATTGATTAACCGGAGGGGGGACTTTACTTAATACATTTTGTAACATTTTCACGTGTTTTTTTTATTCACTCAAAAAAGGCTTTAACGATTTTGATCAAACTGGGTATTTGATGTATGCATAAGCCAAAGATGTGATAGCCAACATTTCACCAAAATTGACCAACCGGAGGGGGGACTTTACTTAATAAATTTTGTATCATGTTCACGTGTTTTTTTTATTTACTCAAAAACGGCTTTAAAGATTTTGAACAAACTGGGTATTTGATGTATGTATATGCCAAAGATGTGATAGCCAACATTTCACCAAAATTGACCAACCGGAGGGGGGACTTTACTTAATAAATTTTGTATCATGTTCACGTGTTTTTTTTATTTACTCAAAAACGGCTTTAAAGATTTTGATCAAACTGGGTATTTGATGTATGTATATGCCAAAGATGTGATAGCCAACATTTCATCAAAATTGATTAACCGGAGGGGGGACTTTACTTAATAAATTTTGTAACATTTTCAAGTGTTTTTTTTATTTACTCAAAGAAGGCTTTCAAGATTTTGATCAAACTGGGTATTTGATGTATGCATAAGCCAAAGATGTGATAGCCAACATTTCACCAAAATTGACCAACCGGAGGGGGGACATTACTTAATAAATTTTGTATCATTTCCACGTGAGTTTTTTTTTATTCAAAAACGGCTTTAACTATTTTGATCAAACTGGGTATTTGATGTATTTATATGCCAAAGATGTGATAGCCAACATTTCATCAAAATTGGTCTAACGAAGGGGACCACAACAACGCATTAATTTCTAATCTAAGTAAGTTGGTAAGTGAAAGTTGTGTGTTGCGCGCACGCACCAGATTTTTTATGTTTATTATTGGAATAGAAACGAGCTTCGAAATTTTTATGCTAAATTGGTTTTTTTAAGCGTTTTGTATATAGGTCCTGTGTTCGATTATGTTTCCTCGGTCCTATAAATAAACGAAAGTATTTGTTAAATAACAATTTAGTTATTTAAAAGGTTCTCTACTTATTTATTTAAATTGTTATAGCTAAAAAAAAAAAGATTGGCCTAGGCCGAGAATCGAACCCGGGCTTCTCTCTCTATAATTCTTAGAGCACTGAAAATTGGCAATTATTTCAAGTTAATTATTTTCATCATAACCATTGCTTCATTGTTTAAAAAATAAATTTTTTGTAGTGAAGTAAAATTTTTAAATGATTTCTTAAGTGATTTAAGACTCTGAATATTTTAACTCTTAAAACCGTGTGTAGGGTGTGCGATTAGATCGAAAGTTATCATTTTCTTAGTTTTGATTAATTTGTGAGTTCTATAAATGGTAAGTTCTTAATTTTTTTTTTTTTATTGTTAGAATGCCGTAGAACCTAATACCTGATGCTGCCTTGATAAACATATTATTCTGTTCTATTTTTTGATAAGATATTTTATGACCTTTTCTTTCCTCAAGTTACAGGTGACTAACTTCTCTTGATGTTGTCGGATCTTGTTATTTTCACCTTTCAAGTTCTTAGCAACTATAGACTTTTCAAAAGCGCCCTTGGAATCCCATTTTCCTTGTTTCAATAATTTTAATGACGTTTTAATAAATAAATTGGAGCTTGAAAGGCTCGAACCGAGCTCTTTTTATACTATAGTTGTTACTTATGGATAGTTGTAGAAAAGGTCCAAAGGATAACTTTATTGGTTGCCCACTAAAAATATTGTAACAGTTTTATTTAACGAAAATAACAATTTTCACTGTCACACATACGTTGTTACATAGGTTACAAAAACTATCACTTCGTAACATAGAAATAATCATATGACTTGAGCTTCAGAACAAGACTAACTCTCCAGTCCAACCCTCCTTATATTTAGACGCAAGAAGACCAGCCTCGAACTTTCTGGGGCGGCGTATATCGTACTCGAACATCATAGTCACAAACATGTATTATGACAGTTTGTTCCAACTTTCAGTTCGTTCCAACAAAATTTCTAGAACTATTCTAAAACTTGTGTTTTTTTTTTTTTAGTTTAGTTTAGTTTAGTGAAATCAAAAGAATCAGTAAATTTTATAATATATATTATGCTTCAACTCCATTTGTACAGGGTTCTTCCCTAAAAAACAAATTATGATTAAATAAATAAATAAAAAAAACATATTATAATATATATGCTGCTTTATATTAAAGCAGATATTAAAGTAATGCAGAATAACAGCTGATGATGGCAAAATTAATTCTAAAAATATTAAATCATCTACTAATTCTGTTCATTCTTCTGGCTTTATTTCAAGCTCGGGTTCAAGGATAGTCACAAACTGGTCTAGGTCCAATGATTACAAGGCAGCTCAGAGTCAGCAGGCCCCGAAGACCTATCTTTCTTTCCCTGAAGTATACCGTCCTTTTACCAAACCTCCGGGCGGTTACTCACATCCTGGAAAACCATACCACGATTCTCGGTAAGATACATGGGGAAGGTTTATCACTCCTACGCTAGGTCGGTATGAGTCGTGTGGAGGTAGGCTTTTACTGCGTGGCGTTTATTAGTGGGCGATTACCCATCCAAGTACTAACCACACCCGACGTTACTTAACTGTGATTACATATTGCAAGCGTCTTTGTGCACTTGGCCTCCAATAATGAGTATAAAACTATGGAAATCTTTTTTTTAAATATACGTAAATTTTAAATATACACTAGCTGAACTATGCGGAGTATTCACACTGTAACCTATTTAAATCCCATTTAATTTAAGTACACACCGTTTATTTAGTATTTAGTGCGTATTTAGTGCATCATGGACATAGGTGAGGGTTAAAGTAAAGATAAGATGTGTTTAAATTGTAGATTATTTATTTTTGAAACATGGTACAGTAGTATTTACAAATTTACAAATTATTTGTAAAGTATTTACTAATTTACATTTGTAAGTTTACATTGTATTAGGTGTTTACAGGGCATCTTTGAACACTATCTTTGAATTTACGATACGGTCATCTGTGATTGTTGGGTGGTGGGTTTGTTTTACACAGACATAGATGTCCCTGAAATAGCGCACCCTGAAAAACGCCACTTACTTAAAATACACATATTGGTTTCGCGGAAAGCGAGTTTGATGACGCTATTCAATAAAATGGAATGTTTTTGCTTTTAACCCACGAACTACGGCGACAACGGAAAAGTTCTTCTCATATAATGTTCTCACAATGTTCCCACATAATGTTCTTCTCGGCAAACTGAAAAAGATGACACCTCGGAAAAAGAGCCGTGACCATTTTCGCTGAGAATTGTAGGTTTCCGCTTGTAACTGCGGGGTTAATCGAAAAAATGTGTATGACTGAAAATGTTCTCCTTGAAAACCTGAAAAGATTGACACCATTTAGAAACCTGTAAGGCCATTTTGATTTTCTCGCTAAAACCGCGGCTTATAACCATGGAGTATAGAATTACAATGTTATAACTCGCAATCGAAGGCGATATGAGTGACTTGTCTATATAGAAATGATGCCTGATTCGAGAAAGTGGATAAAGTAATAAGGAAGTTATGGCATACCGACCAAAAATAGGCTTTGGGATATAATATATGTGATAATGATTATTCATTCACCGATCATAATTAAATGATTTTTTTTTTTAACGAAAAAAAAACATGGTTTTATAAAAGGCCTCCAATGCTAATGATGTGTTCAATCCCAGACGAAGTTCACTGTCAGCGGAGATTCCAGTAAACCCTTCTATAACATTCTGGTTGATTCAGTGAGAACGAATCTCCGGATCTGTCCCTACAAGACAAGATTACAGCCGCCTTTTGTCTAGAAATGAGGCGCCAAGGCTTGGGGTCTTTGATGGCAGTCCCTTGCCTAAGTGGGCTTTTTATCACTAAGCATTCTTGTACTTTATTAAAATTGAAATTCCCACTGATCATTCTAATAATTTAGTTTTATAAAGTTGAAAATTAATTAATAATTTGAATTATAATTTTTATGTTTGAACTTCAGTATAAATGTAGTAACATTTTTAATTTATTTTATATGTTAATTTATATCCTTAATGACTCAGATAACAAAGTATCCAAGGGATGTGGGTTCTATTTCCTCCGGGTTGAATTAATATTCATAATGAATTTTTCACTTTAGTTGGACCTGCGATCAGCCTCCAGGTTGTCCACTGGGAATTAACAACATGCCTTTCATTATTATAATTATTTTTGTTATATTTTCTACTCCCTCTATCGAAAACTTTTAACAGCTCATTTAGTTTCTTTAATATCTATTATTTTATTTTTTGCTAATTACCATAAATTTTTATTATAAATTTAAATTAGTATTCAAATTTGGAAAATATGATCCTATACGTTTTATGGATTCCATATCAATATACTTCTTTAAACCAAACTAAAAACCTGTCAGGAAGGAAGCTAACGCATTAGGGAAAAACAAATAAAAAAAAACTAAACACATTAAAAAACCAATATATCTATTAACCTATTAGATATGTATATTCAATCTCAATACAGATTTACCAGTATGCTGTGTGACTAGGAGCCATATAAAGTTGGGCATTATTTCTTAATATTATTTTAATAAAGTATTTCTCACTTTATTAATTTATTATTTATTTCTATCCGTTTATTTTGGTTAATTATTAGGTGTTATTACACATAGTCTGCGAATGGCGTACAACTATGCAAATAGAGTATGCATAGTTGCACGTCAATGCAAAAGACAAAAAAAATATTTAAAACTATTAAGTTGTGCATACAAGTATTATAAATTAAAGATGTTAAAAAATAGTGAATCAATTTAAATTTTATAGAATACTTAGGCGTGTGATAATTAACAAAAAAAATAAATGAGTTAATGTAATACTAAGCTGAATTGAAATGGCTCTACCCAGTTTTTCGGCGGCAATATTTCCTAGGTGTATATCTTTTCCGAACGTTCAGAAGTAAGAAGCCTCTGTATATCCTGAATTTACTTACACCTTGTTCCTACCTATTTATATACATCCCTTCCTACCGAACTACCTCCTTTAAAAAATCATTTATCATCTGTGGTGCCTCCTTTTGGAACTCTTTACCCGTTTCTATCCCTAAAAATGCATCCCTTACATCTTTTAAAACCCAATTATTCCTCCACCTCCTTAATCTTCAAACTACCGCAACTATGTAAAATAATGAAACCTGTTTTGATTTGCAATACTTATCTGTGTTTGTATACATAAATCTTGTTTCTCTTTTATTTATTTTTTTAAGTTCAAATGGTTGAAAACTAGTCAACTTATATTCTAATTTCTTATACTATTGTTTTCTGTTCAATGAGACTCGCTTTTATTTTATTTCTTTAATTAACAACTTTGTTCTAAACTAGCCAGACAAATGACTCTGGATTTGTACATATATTGTTATACTTAGGGGACATGACGTCCAAGAATAAAAATACTTTTTATTTTTTCTTCTTTCTCTCTTCTTAATAATTAGCGAACATAATTCTATAGGGAAAAATCTGATTCTATTTTTATCCCTCCTTATAAAATTCTGGAATTTCTATTTATTTTAAATTATCTATGATATAAATATTTTTTATTTTGCAATATAAAAAAACTGATTGCTTCGTTATTAATTATTATACTTACTTATAGTATTATACAGTTACTATTAGCATAAATTTTATGTTTTGCTTAGAAGAATAATATTGATATTGAAACACTTATGTAAACATTTTTTATTGAAAGAGAAATAATAATTTACAATTCCACACAAACAATAAAATCACAAATAATTAGACAGGTTGCAAAAATGATCACTTGTAACACAGAAATAACCATATGACTTCAGCTTCAGAACAAGACTAACCCTACAGTCCATCGCTTCTTACATTTAGTCGTAAGAAGACCACCCTAGAACTTTCTGGGCCAGCGTAGATGGTACTCGAGCGTCGTAGTCACAAACATGTAATGTGATAGTTTGTTCCAACTCTTAGTTCATTCCAACAAAAGGTCTTGAAATATTCTAAACCATATGTTTTGTGTTTTTTCTACGTTACAATATAGTGTAATAACATGTATTACAAGTAAACTCGTGATTCGCTGCATTGGTCAGGCAAGGCTTTGTTTGTTTGTTTAACGTCCGTTTATGCTACTATGGCTGTATATGATGATACAGTAGGAGTCCGAAATTTTGCCTATCCTGTCACAGTTAGGATAGAGACTTTTAAAGAGTATCTGACATCGTACAGATACGGGACTTAGCCAAGGATTTTTTACTTCCTTTAAGGGCCATTGCAGGACGCGGACGCATTGATAACTGATATTTTTGGCTAGCGCTTCTTTAAGAGATATTTTATTTTATATTTAATAAACTACACATAATATGTATATTTACATATGTTGATTTATTAACGTTTATTGAACTTATGCTTTAACTTCACAGGACTTTGCGGTAAATAGTGATTGAACTTTATGAGGGAAGGATAGTGGACAGGTTATGAGTTGAAGTTGTGCCCGCACGTGGGACACTATCCAGCTCATATCTTTATCGCGCTCATATCCTAGCTACGTGGCTTTCATCTCCTTCATATTGCCCGTATGTTCCACCTTGTTGTCCCCTACGAATATAATCAGTGAATCTCGTTGGTCTGTGTCATATTCTTCCACGCGGAATAGCTCGGTAATAGACATAAGTATAGAAAATTGGAAAATACTGTAATTTAATTTTTTTTTTATATAATAATGATTATAACTTGACAAGAGAACGTGAGCGAATCATTTTTACCTTAAACGGAGCGGAAATGGTTACTAGTACAGCTAGCTACCAGTATCTTTACCCTAAAGTCAAAACTTCGTTATTTTTGCTACCAACCTAAATTAAAAGAAGGTGTAGGATTACGATGACATGACTCATAGGTTGTCTTTACGCTTATGTTACTTGTCTTTCGCTATTGGCATAGGATGACCGTGGAATAGTTTTGTGTTTCACTTTGTGTGCGTTTCTTTTTTTTTTTTTCGCTGAGGCTCGTCTCTTTTACGAACTTCTATTTACTAGATAGATCGATACGTTTATTTATAAAATATTTACAATCTACATATCACTTAATCACGACATATCAATTAATCACGTATGTATACAATGAACAAGAGTTTGTCTGTCGAGGTTATTTATTATTTTTCTTTGTTGTTTGTATGTTTACTTATTTCTTATTACCATCAATTAATATATATTACCATTTATGCTGCTAAGGCTAATCGGACGATGCTACAGTGGGAGTCCTAAATTTTGCCTAATCAGGTATAATTAGTCAGGTATAATCGGGAACTCCATTTTACGTCCTATCCTAGGGACGGCATAGCCAAGGATTTTTTACTCCCTTTAAAAAATCCTGTGGCCACCACGGGACGCTAAACCGCGACCTTTAGTATTGTAGGTTTCCATGCTAACCACTACACCACAGGTGACCCCTATTATTTTTGTAAATACATTTATAATATTCATCTGTTAATCGCCAATATATATATGCAAAGTATAAATTAAAGTATGCATAGCACATTTTAAGATTTTCATTCGTAGCACTTAATAATTAAATTCTTTAACTAATTCATTTCTGTATTTAGCCATTGTTTTTTTTTTTTTTTTTTAAGAAATGAATATAATTTTTCATAATCTAGGCCATTTAATGATGATGATGATTTACTGCCTTTTTTTCCTAAGAAAATTAACCTATACTGAGTCAGAACCGGACAAATCGAGATGAAGTGTATCGTATCCTCGGTAACATTTAAATTGCATGTGCAATTATTTCTTTTATTAATCCAAGGTTGGTCATTAAGATAAAATATTTCTCCCTTGGGTTCAAAAATAAGTCTGATATAATGTATGTCCTTCTCTGACTCGATATGTGTAACATCATAATTCAATCTTTTATACACAAAATGATGTTTTTTTAATCACATTTAAAAACATTTTTGGCTCTTTCGGTAAACCTGTCCCTCGCTTGTTGACTCAATTTAGGTGATAGGCCAGTTGATATAGCAACCGTCCACCTGAAAGTTTTATGCCAACACATCTGCCTAGCCTTCTTAAGGCACTCATCCAACGTAAATTTTTTTCAATTCTTTTGAGGGCAAAATAACTTCGTTTTACTATTTCCGAACTTTTACTAGATCAGAGCAAGTTTCTATTTATTATCGTAATATCTAATAGTGAATTTGACGACATTTCTAGTTTTCTATATTTTAGTCCTAAAAAAAAAATGTAGCATGCACCACTTTATATGAAACTTCATAAAATTAAGTTACTTAATATTAAAATTTGAGTATTTACTTCAATTTGTTTTTTAGTTCTTTATCATGCTTAGAAATCCGTTTGACACCCATTAATATTCTGTCGGATCGTATCCGTTTATTTTTACGAAAACCATGTATTTTTATTTTTTCAATACTTTATTAAAACCCGACTTAATTCAATGGGCATTGGTTCACTTTCTACAGCCTTAGTTTAGTTTAAGCGCGGTTTGAACCTAATCATGTGAAGGTTATTATGTTTTTTAAAAAGTTCGTACATATTTGTTTAAAATTCCTTGTTGAAACTTCTATGTAAAGTCGGTAATGTAAGGGATATGGAAAGGTTATTTTTACAAAAAAGAAAATAAGTTGAAAGTTATCTATAAAAATGGAGCAAAAAGAATCAAAAAGGAGTAAAAACTTTTCTCAAAGTGAAATTAATGTTCTTCTGGCTCTTGTGGAAGAGAAGAGAGACATTTTTGAAACAAAAAAAAAAAAACATATTTCGTCACTGTCAAAGAGAAGGAGGATGAGTCAGAGATTGGAAAACTATTAAAGTTAAATATGAAAATATAAAAAAAACGTCTAAGAAGAAATTTTCGGAAGACAAAAGTATATAGGAACGGGAGGAGGTCCTTGCCATCAAGGTTCCCTAACGGAGGCAGACCTGCGAGTGAGGGAGTTATTAGGCGAGGTACAAGTAGAAGGCATGAGTTCAGAGTTTGACTCTGAATCAGTGGTACCAGTCAATAATGAAGCCGCCCCTTGCCTATCATTTTAGGCTTTGTAGGCTTTGAAAACATTCAAAAAGAAACGGTAGAGGAGGACATTACTTCGCCTACCATAATTGCAGAAAATAATCGAATAAAAGTTCCTGTTAAGCCAGCTCAACAAGATCACACCTTCTCAGGGGAAAAAAAAGAGAAGCTCCATCAATCCCTCTTCAAGTACGGAAAAAAGGAAGAGTCTCACTCGATGACACTGCTGCAGGAAAAAAGATTCATGAAATTTCCGTAGAAAAGAAAGGGCTTTTACAATTACAAAAAAAAAGTTTATAAAGAGCAACTAAATATACAATGTGTGGAACACGAAATAAAAATGAAGCATGATCAAGAAGAATGATCTAAGGATGAAAATATTGAGAGCTGAGCTGGAAAGCAAGGAATTAGATGTCCTCATTAAGAAATCCAATTAAGTTGTATGTAAGAAATGTTCTTTTTAATTTGATATTATTATGCCAATGGTAATAATAGCGTTTATTACATTTCATATATATTTTTTCAAATAATGTTGAACCTTTTTATAATTATTATCATTTTGTTTAAATAATAAATGACCTATGTTGAGCTATATATAATTATTATAGCTTAATAATAATAAAATTACATCATTATGAGGTATTCAAGTGAAACATAATTTACAACATAACCTTGATATTAATAATAAATAAATTACAATGAACTAATAATGCAAGAAACAATTTTTTCTCTTCACAAATCTACTTTCAATGATTTAACATATTCTTGGATTAACTGATTGCGTCTATTGTTGTGCATTGCAATTACCGAATTATTATACAATGACATCACATTTTGCAAATCGTTCATATTATATATAACCCTTAATTGTTCCTCTGTAACAGGAGGGATATCCTCATGTTCCTTGCAAGCTATGTTGTGAAGGACGGCAGTTGAAACTATTATACTTTCAACCCTTTCCAGTTTGAGTCTTACTCCAGTTGCTAGAATTGAAAATCTGCGTTTCCAAACGCCGTAACAACGTTTATCAGGATTCCTTGTTCTTGTTATTGATTATTGGAAAAGTATTTCTGCTTTAGTTATAGGACGGGTTAAAGGCGTAATGAGGTAATTCTTCACGACATATCCAACAAGAACAGAAGTGCCAAACTCCCCCAATTCAATACGTCTTATAATTCTTGATGAATTAAATGTATGTGAATCATGGGGTGAGCCTGGCCATCTAGCAACAATGTCTGTAATTAATAAATCAGCATCACCCACTGTTTGGACATTAATTGAAAAATAACCTTTCCGGTTTCTATAAGTTTATGCCTGCTCTCCTCCTGGAGATTGTATTTTCACATCCGTACAATCGGCTGCACCGATACAGTTCGGGAATCTGGCCTTCATATAAAACCCATGTTTTACTTTCTTCTCTTCTGCAGGATCGGTTGGCATGTGTATGAATTCCTGCGATAAACTGGCAAGAGACCAAAAACCTTTTTTTTTATCTTGCTAGTCGTGGATTTCGTTGTGATCCCTAACATTTATAAAAAAGCTGCCGGATAGAATTTCAAACACAGCTACATTATCTCTGGAGTTAAATCTTGGTTACGCGGTGTTTTTGTTCTTATGGAGTCCTCTATTTTATGTAAAACCATGTTTGCCGTATGTTTAAGCAACCTGAAACGATTAAAAAACTCTGTCTCGTTCCACTTCTCAAAATGGTCTACTCTAGTTCTAATAACTCTTTGTCTCTTTGCCACAAAAACACATCATAATCTTCTTCTTCGATGTCATTTAAAATTTCAATTATATCTTCCATCTTTGTATTCAGTACAAGTGAAAAACAATAATTCTTGAATAACAAGAGCGATTGTTCGTAGGTTATCACACAAAATGTTTGTTTATATTTTGTAGTTTAAACCTAATTCAGAGTTTAAATGAAGGGAAAAATGAAGGATTAACTTAATCTAGGTTTAAACCAAGTTTAGAACTTAATCCGACTTGAAGAAACTAATACTTCAAAGTTAGTTTAAACTCTGTTTAAACTAACTTGGAGAAAGCGGCTCTTAGTGTTTCTAATCCTTAATTCGCGTGATTAAAAGTGTGGACAAAGAGTTTATTATTTATTTTTATTTGTATCAATTTTTATATATATTTTATGCATGTTTCTTTTTATAGTTTTCTAAATTTTTAACAAATCTTGTCTTGTTTCTTTTGAAAAACTAATTTTACAGTAAAGTCTAAAATATGCGAACGTTTGTCTTAAAGGTATTTTGGGGAACGTTTGTAGTCAAGGTTGAAAGCTGAACAATAATAACTTATCGTGAACTGTCTTGATATTTTTTGACATGAAATTAATTTACAATTTTAGAGATTTAAGGAACTTAAGTAAGACCTGTGCAACGTATATTAATGCTTTGATGTTCGCGTGTCAACATGCAGCGCAAACATTACTATTGTGATTCACTGAATCCCTGCTCCTTTGATCTGCCGAACACTCTTGAGGACAAAGACAGTTTGAAGGCTGCTTGTGCTGTATAGGCGAATCGCATCTGTTGGATCTGTGTATCAACTTTGTACATATAGTGGAACGCAAATATTCCATTAATTTGTTTGCTGCGTATCCAACTGATTGAGCATCGAGTTTCCCTCTTTGTTCTGTCTGCTTTATATTTTCATTTCACGACGGGCAAACACTGATGGAGTTCACTGCAGCGGTGGGCGGTTGATCTTTGAATGAGTAGTTGACGAGTGAGTGGTGGTTATACCCGCATAGCTGGGCAGTGAGTTTGATATTGGTCCTCCACGTCCCACGCACCACCTGTTCGAGAGTGTTCAGAGGATGTACCTAGTGTCGTTTGCAGTTCGCAGCATAATCAATTCAATGAGTTCTGAGTTTGAATAAAGTTTCTTAGTAAAATAAAAAAATTAAGTTTACGCATCTGCTTCCAAAGAAAGTTGTCTACTATAATAATCTAACAAATTTATTAAATCATTCAATCAAATCAATTTTATTTTTTTAAGTTTATAAATTCTAACTAGTACTTTAATATTCTATTAATCACCCTTGATAGTAATATTTCGTATTTTTTCTGTTTTTTATATTGGGTTCGATTCCGGATGTGGCAGAAACATTTATATTACGTCAAAATAGCCGTGCATTCATACCAGAGTAAGGAGATCCTCCTCTCTAGTATGACGAAGACACTTTTCATTGTAAGTATATATATATATATATATATATATATATTAAATTAATAGCAATATTTTTCTTGTAGGTGCATTTATTGCAATTAATTCTATTGCATAGAGACCGAATGTCGATTTTCATGATTGCTTCCACTTTATATTATCGATCTCTCGATTACTAATAGAGAAAAAAATGATATACAGATACAACTAACTGGTACTTAAAATTGAACAGTGAACCTTTTTTAAAATTCAAGAAGAAGATATAATAAATAGCAGGACGCCTTCACAATGGATAGAAAACGAACGGCGTTGTAAAAAGGGAAATAAACTAAAGATCTAACATATAATTTAATTTCATTCAGATAATTAAGAAGTTTTTAAAAGATATACAGTTCTATAAATTTAGTTTAAAACGACATGTGTCAGAAATTCTAATATTTAAAACCAAATAATCTACAATACCCAATTCGTTTGTTTCCTTAACGTCCCTTAGTGCTACTAAGGCTAATCGGACGATGTTACAGTGGGAGTCATAAATTTCGCCTATCCAGGTATAATTAGGTATTGGCTCGGGACCTTCATTTTAGGTCCTATGCGAGGGACGGCTTAGCCAAGGATTTTGTACTCCCTTTAAAAAATCTTAGGGCCACAGTGGGACGCATACCCGCGACCTTTAGTATTGTATACCCAATTTTCAAACATTAGAAAGTCTATATAAGTTGCATTTTACTCCTGCTTGTGAGTAATATATGTTTGAGTGAATATCTCACTAAAGATTGATATTAAGTTTTTGTTATATCAATGCCTTAACTTTATTTTGATAGAAAATTCATAATTTGTGAATGTAGAAGATTTCTCAACAAGTAAATATCTCGTTATTTCAAATTATGTAATAAAAAAAACAACCTAAATTACCAATTGCTTGAAAAATAATCGATAGGCAATAATAGATCAATTGCAACGATCGACAATCGCTCAACCCTCGATGGTCGAGGGATAAAAGGCGCTTCTGATAGTTTCTTAAGGAACAACGAACGTGATTAGAGCTATATTTCCAATTGAGTATTACGATGTTGTTTTCAGGGTTGTCAGCCGACCGGAGGTTTAGTTCACAGACTGCCTGCTTCAGAGAAAGAATTATAAATGTGCCTGCTGACTCTAAGTACCTATAATCCACGAACCCATATCAATTTCCCAAAGTCCTTGAAACTCAGAAACCTGAAAACATCCGTGAAGGGGCCAATGACAATGAGATATACATAGGATATGGTGTTACGGACAGTCTGCCGCTTAGAGAGACCTTCTTCAACTATGTTTCGCTTCAGGCTCTCCTCCCAGCTATATACATACATCTCAAAGATCATTACATCGCAAGATCTAAATTGGCTTAAAGCGCCAACCAATTAAAAAATTATATTTATTATATACAAATTTTTAACAATTGATAACGGAATAGAGTTTTAGTACTAAACGTCTTTAGTATTTATTTTTAGCACTTCATTGAATTTGTTCTGAGGATATCTCATTTTTTTTTTTTTTTTTTTTTTATTGCCAAAGTTTATGCTAAAAAGCTGTTAGGAGCAGATGAATGACTCACAAGATACACACTAACAAATGAGAGGTTTAATTTAGCGGAGTTATCAGTTCAGTGTTTGCCCACCTGTCGCTGATAAGTGCTCTCCTCTGTCCGCTAGAGTGCTCTCGTATCGGCTATCTCGAGTACCACTGCACGGTCTCCAGCAACAGTTGGCCTCCCTGACCTGTCACCTTTGTCTTATAAATATATCTGCTCTTTCGAATTTAAAAATTATAGTTATTGAAGTAATACCAAGGTAAAAGTAATAAATGAAAATGAGATATAACTCAAAATAGCTTCTCTGAGGTTATGTGAAGTAATATTGAACTGAAGGTGAACATATTATATAAAGGTTACAATGGACTGTAGCAATGAAGCCTAAGTTCATAAGAAGAACTGTGGTATACCAAATAAGTATAGTGGTTTACAAATCGAAAATGTAAAAAAAAAAAAACCTAATAAGATGGATAATATAAAAATATAATGTTACAGAAAAAATCACTGAATGAAGGCTAAGAGATTTATGGATACGTTATGATTAATGAATTTTATAACCATAAGATGTATGTTATAATGGGTTATACACTAGAAGGTTATACTCAGATCCTTAAACTGAACGATAAAGAAGGGTGTGGGACTATTTGTGAAGTTATATATTATTATATGATACAACTATAATGGTATAAGTTGTTTATGACAATGGGTGATAAAAACGTATGAAGAGATAGGGAAAAAGATATGGATCACAGAAAAATATGTAATTCTCACATATTTGTGCAACTTATTTTGACCAAAGCCCCTACCAATTCCTTTTCATTATGTTAATACGCACATATTTACTTAGCATTAATATAGCTAACGAAGTTGTTGCCAAAAATACTACCAAGCAACGGATTCAAACTCGCAAACAATAATTTTCAGTACATTGTTGATTAATTGGACATGGCAACCTGATGATTCGTATTCTGAAAAGTAACTTTAATTTTTTTTAAATTTGTTTGAACAACGAACTCAAGATAAGGACGAGATTAATGAAATGAGGCATATTACTTGCATACTTGGAAAAAGTTTATCAGGTCACATTAGATACATCTAGTCTTTGACTTAAAGTCTTCCGTTCAAAGATGGTTATGTCATCTCTAGAATTTTACTATTATGATATTATCAAGATTTATTATTTTGACATTGAAGTAAGAAATGAAGAATATGTATAGGAATAAAAAGATCAAATCAAATTCGAATAAGATTCATGAACTACATTTGGAGTCTAACCTTCCATTCTTTTGTTGGGAATTTTCGATAATGGCATAGGACAGAAAATGTTTTGGGTTCACTTTGAGTTAGAAAGGTACCTTATGATATTTCAATGTAAGGATACTTCATAAAATATTCTTTTATAATACAATAAAGAAAAATATACCTTACCTCTTTATTCTTACAATCGTCCCAATGTCTGTCCCAGGACGTTGGCGTGTGCACACTTAGCCAACAAAAAGCCTGTTTATAAGCTCTTTTAACACCCTCTACTTGCTTAGCGTGAAGTTTTGTTAAATTATTCTCTTTTTTTATTATTTTTTTAATGTATAGTTCGAATTTCTTCAGTCAATTGTAATTTACACTATTGCTATAATTACTCAGTATATATTCAACTGTAATAACTATTTTGATGGCTAATTACGCGTTGTTTTATCTCTCAATTCATAGATCTATTGCTCATAATGTCAAAAAAAAAATTGTTTTTAAACGTATTTAAATGATTAGATATTTAAGTTTAATTTAAAAGTATGCCCTTCTAACTAAGCATTTCATGGTATCTGTAAATTCCAGGAATCATCTCAATATTAATTACTAAAATTCACTATTAAAACCGAAGAACTATTGAAATGAGAAAACTTGGGATTTACGTACATGTAAAAAAAATCTATTATGAATTGAAAACTTGTCCGATAAAATCATTGAAATACGATATATTGTTGATTGAAGTTTTTGAATTAACATAAAGGTGAAAGATAAAATAATTTTTATGAATGGATTTCAATTGGCTAATTGGACGATGCTGGTCTTAAATTTTGCTTATGCAAGTATAATTAGGATAGGGATCTTTAACGAGTACCTGACACCTTTCAAGCTAGGGACCTCCATTTTACGTCCTATCCGAGGGACGGCATAGCCAAGAACTTTTTACTCCTTACTTAACTTAACTTACTTAAAAATCCTATAGCCACCTCTGTACGCAAACCCGCGACCTTTAGTATTGTAGGTTGCTATACTAACCACTAAACCAGAGGTGATCCCAAGAATATTCATTTATTTACCAACGATGATAAAATAGTTTTCTTAATAATTGCTCACGTAACTAAAAATACTATTGTGAATGTTTCTAGCTAATAATACCCAATAAGCAAGATCCATTAAGTATTAACCAAAGCTTATTAGTTACTTTTTATTTTTTATTAGCTATTAGAGGAGAGACAAAAGGAAACCTATAAAGTTAAAATTCTTCAAAATACTTATAGTTTACTCTAGAACATTATGAAGTAACATTAGACCCTAATAGAAGCAAACAAATTCATATCCATTGACAGCTATTCCATCGGGTCTTCAATTATTCATGTTTATCTCGTCATGAATAATTTATTGAATACACAACGAAGACCTAAACAAAGTTAGGTCGTTTGCTCATATAGTTGGAAAGGGGCTTTGGGGAGATTGTAAATAACATTTGTTGTTTAAATTTAAAATTTAAATCCGGAAAAAGGAATTGATGTATACAGGTCCTTCATTGAAAGATTGTAGGATTTTTTTTAATCAAAAGGCTGTGAGCCGAATTTTTCACCAGTTTTTGCATTGGTTCTTTTTACATATCTTCTCGAAGCCTTGCTCCAATGTAACATAACAATTTTAAATAATTTCTCTTTTCTTTCTATTTTTCTTTTGCTGTATCACTCATTAGTTTTATAAACATTCAAATTAGAGGGCATTGTGTATTTAGCTCTAGTTGAATTAAACTCCCGAAGTTTTGTGGATAAAACATTCAATGCAGAACGCCAATGGCTAATGAGAAATATGAAATCTTCTGAGTAAATTTATTAACAGTATTAAAGCCACAAAAATATTATTATAATATTATAAAAAATATAGTAATAATTAATAAAAAAATGAAGAGAAGAACTATAAACAACCTTAAAGCGTTAAAGCACTGCAACGGTGATGCTCGTTAGAATACCTAACATGGCTAATCTTTTCTCTTAAAACAACATTATTTAAAAATTTAATTTAATAATAATGTTTAGAACTTAGATAAATAAAATATAAAGACCGATTTAACTTAGTTTTATATGTATAGAAAACTGAAATTGGAAAACTCTTTATTCACTGAACGTTATTCAAATAATAATAATAACATTCATAATCATGTGGCATAAAACAAATATCCCAGATAACACTTAGTTTTGGGATCTCTACCTGTTCCTTTCCCCTTAAGTGAAGCGTGAAACAAGTATTTGTTTAGAAATAATTAATAATAAAGTCGATATATCATAAAACGGTATTTAAATTACCTTTAATAATAAATAATAGAATAGAATTACTTTTTTTTTTAGTTATGGTAAACTAAAAACCTTATAAAATTTCAAATAATAAAATATGAAAGATTTAATTTTTTACATTTTTTTTTAGGAACGTTTAACACGTTCAATAGACCAATTTATAGCATTCCATTGTGATATTCATTATCAAAGTAATTTTCTCAAATTTTAGTTTTAAATAAATATATATTACGTTGCTTATTCAAATTTAATAGATACGTATTCTCTAAGTGCAAATAATAAGTAATGATCCAATATATATCCATGTTATATCGTACAAAGTTTGAAGCATTATTGCAGAGGTTCCGTGTAACGATAATGGATCCACTAATGATGACCCATGAGCACTGCTCCACGGTTGGTCCTAATTATATTAGTGATGGCAGAAATATGTTATACGGGCAACCTGTGCCATATCTCTTGGAGCGACCCCTTTTTCCTAAAAGCTTTTTTTTTTTTTTTTTCCTCCACCGAATGAGACTCATATGCAATCAAATATGGTCCAAGGACAAAACGCCTGAAAAAATGACATGTAGCAATTTATAAAAATTAGCCATGTTGAACTATTTAGCCATTTTAAATTAGAAAAAAGTTTAGTAACATATACTTCATTGTAAATATACTGTATAACTTAAAGTCATTAACAAATAATTCAATTGCCGAATTTTATTTTATATCAAATTAATATTTTAAATATTCCTTCTTCCACATTTAATAATTAATTTAATTTAAAATACGGAAATGCCGCACCCTCAATGCAACAGTAAAAAATCTGAAAAAAACTCGTTTTAAAAATCTACTAAATTTTAATTAAAATTACTGGATTAATTTCCAGAAGGCGTCTCATGAGTATTTATTCAGCAAATATCCTTGAAAAAAATTCATAGAATATATTTGGTTGATTTTGAAAGCAAGAACAGGGCAAAAATAGAATTTTTGAGGATGAATGATTGTTGAAACCTGTTTTTTTCATTTCCTTAATTGCATCAACTGGCCTCCTATCATTCATTATAGTCGTCTTTTGAGTTTGAAAAATTATATTTACAAATGAACAAAACCTTTTGCCATGGTGATTGTACGTCTTCTCTTGTATTCATTTTTTTTTTTTTTTCTTTTAGCAAAATATATATCCAAATTTTAAACACTTTAATTTTGAAGTAAGTGAAAAATTGAATTATTAAAGTGTGTTAATTTATATGGCTGAAAAAGGCAACAGAAGAAAGGAAATCAATAGAATTTTACTTTGATTAGTTATAATTGAAAAGTGTTTTCTAATCACGTGTTTCTTCCAGTTGTCTCAAGGTTGTATTTAGAGTGCTCGAGAGACCAAAAATTCAACGTAAATAAAATAATCGACAAACTTACATCAGGATTATTGATAAAATTAGAAACATTATCCATACTATATGGTACAGCGAATCAGGCACCCAATCAAGTTATCCTCAAAGTCCTTAACTTCCTTAAGGATTACACAAACTACTGTCGCCAACCACTGATCACCACATAACTGCAAGATACTCGCAACTCAACTAATATTGATTAGATGTTTTCAGTAACTCAGCCTCAACTCCAGCCCTAGTCCTTCGGCCCTTCGAGCTTTGGGAAAATGTGAGGATAAGAAACCAGGACAATTTTAAATATGTATGTACAATAAATTAATGCTATGAAGATTTGGAACTTCTCCAACACACAATCTGGGCCAATAACGTAAGCATTAATTTCGTCCAACATATTTCAATTTCAGAATACTACAATGCTAAATGCTCTGAACATCTTTTCCCTTTAATAGAACACACCGATTAGTATGTCTCTTATCAGCAACTGTAATTACATTCATTATGGTTTAAGTTTAACGCTAATAAAAACTAAAAAAGACAAACACTTATATGATTGAAATGAATCATTACAGTAAATTATTCAATATCATTCTTATGTTTTTATAATAATGTTATTAAAAAATAGTTAATAAAGTAAAACAAAAAAACAATCCTTACTTATATAACCTCATTTTACATTGGACAATTGAAAAATAAAATTGAAAAAAACAGAAAAAAAAATCTGGTGCGTGCGCACAACACACAACTTTCACTTACCAACTTACTTAGATTAGAAATTAATGCGTTTTGTTAATTGCCACTTCTCAAATGAACAGAACGGCTTTAATTATGAACAATAGTCTGTCATTGGTACTCCGCATGCATGGGCTCAACGAGTTTTATGAGTTGTCTGAATATTTTTCTTTTTTTCTCCTCTTTATGTTTTCTTTATTTTTATCATATCTCTGGATTTTAATTTAGCCATTTCTTATTTTTAGGCGTAACGAGAGATAGTTAATTTCTCCATATAAACAAAAATAAAGGTACTTTATAGGAAACGAACAAACAAAAAAGGCCCCAACCCCCCCAAAAAAAGCCCCCTCAGAACATTTTAATAATGATAAAGCTTACATGACATTAAAGAACACCTAATTTTCATTAAACATGACGAATTTGATAAAAATCGTTAAAGCCTTTTTAGAGATCATCGAAAAAAAGGTAAAAATTGGAAAAAAAAATTATGAAATAAATTGCTCGCTCCGTTATACCAATTTTGATGAAATTTTGGCTATCGCATCTTTGGCATATACATACATTAAATACCCAGTTTGATCAAAATCGTTAAAACCGTTTTTGAGTAAATAAAAAAAAAACACGTGAAAATGATACAAAATTTATTAAGTAAAGTCCCCCCTCCGGTTGATCAATTTTGATGAAATTTTTACAGTCATATCTCGGGCATATAAGTAGATCAAATACTCAGTTTAATCAAAATCGTTAAAGCCGTTTTTGAGAAAATCGAAAAAAACTTAAAAAGTTATTAAATAAAGTACCCCATCCAATTGAGCAATTTTGATGGAAATTTTGCTGTCACATCGCGGGCATACACATACACTAAATACCCGATTTCAGGTTCGCACGGTTTATAGTTTTTGTGCTAGTCTGTTCACACACACACACAGACCATTTCGCGGGACTTGGTTAATTGGACTCAAGGTTCCCAAAACGTGTATTTCCCTTGAAAACCGGAAGTCAAAATTTTTCACTATCGCAATACTTCCACTTACTATATATTTCATATACGAGTATAGGTAAGTGGAAGTAAAAACTTGAATTCCATTAAACCTTATTAGCCTATCTTGATTCAGTAAAGAATTATAAAATTATCGCTAAGAAATCATGAATTGTTCCTTATTACCTCTCCAAGATTAAATTTTCTAAAAATATAGCCTAATAAATTTAGAATTTTCTATTGTTCTGTTACATATAAGGTATTGTTTGACATTTTCCTGTAAAAATTAAAAACATCATTAATCAACAGCTCAAATAGTTATTTTACGACTGATGTGTAACTATGTGTTTATATATACAGATTGTAGCGCGAAACAAAATCATATCAATAATTCTGTTTCTTTTAAAGAGAACCGTTACATTAATGTACTACAATAGATATAATCAAGTGATATGGTAGACCTTTCTGGAACGTTCCATATCGGACTAAATATAAGAAGGGATGGACTAGATAATTAGTCTTGCCTTGAACATCGAAGCAAAAGGTTACTTTTGAGTCACTATTCCGTTAATTGTAGTTATTGTTTGTAACTTGCTACTTATTTGAGTTCTAATAATTTGCTTGACATTTTCATGTAATAATTTAATTTAAATGAAATTATTTAAACCATAACTTTTCATAAAATATGATATATGAATTAATTTGGAATTAAGAATGGTTATGAGGGATTCCTGGAATATTTTAACTCTTTGGACTTGGCACCGTTTCGGACTACCGGCAACTTATGTGCGAAAACGTACACCCTGAAAACGTAATATTATTCTGTACAATTTTAGATCCAAGTAAGGAATTGTAATGAAATTTAGGTTTTATGTATTTGTGAAGCTTCAAAAACACATAGCTACAAAAAAAAAAAAAAATTTTTTAATTTTATATTTTTTTATAATTTTATATTAATTTCAAAATTATTTTTTTTTTAATTTTATATATATTTTTTTATAATTTTATAAAAATACCGAAAATAGACCTAAAAATTGCCTAAAGAAAACAGTTTAAAATTACGAGATGGGAAAGAAAACTTTTAGTTGAAGTTTTCTTAGATATCCAATCAGAAAAGCTCCTAAAATGGGAAAATCTACTTAATAACTTTCCGGTTAAAGTAGAAGCACATGGGGAACTAAATCAAAGTTAAGGGATTATTTGGTGCCCGGAACTAAATTATTGTACAATTGAGGAAATAAAAGATGAATTAAATCCACAAAATATAGCCGATGTTAAAAGAATAACGTACTATAAAAATAATGAAAAACGCTGCGAGCCGCGACCGTCATTTAACACCATAAACGAAATATCCTATAAATATTTTTTACGATTTTTTTATGTCCTTATATGTTAAAAACTAAAAATTATTTGCATTGTCTCCGTAGCGGAGACCTCGAGTTTGAAGACAAATTTTAAATGGCTCCGCTCCGGAGACCTCGAATGCAAAGGGTTAAAAATGTTTCACTTGATTGTATCTTTCATCGTAGTGAGGAAGAGTTTGGTTTGTGTTAGGTTTTTCTTTAAATGAATGAATCTCTTCCAATGGGTTATCCTTTATTTAAATATACCAACGTTTATTGGGGGGATTTTGGCCCATCTTCTGGATATATCTATTGTCTATTTTTAAATTCCGTCGCCATTTGTTTATACGAAAATTGTTATATATATGTCATTTCTTCATTGCATATGATCCAATTTTATTAACAACTAGCTAGGGTGCCCGGCTTCGCTCCGATAGTTGTGTGGTAGTTTTAATATCAGAAAAACTTTTAAATTATAGGAAGTAAATAAACACCAAAATTAGCACCTTCTTGAAAATTCGGTTTTAATTTCGTATCAATATTCTGCAGACTTGAAATCTGCAGAGTCCGCCCAAATAAGGAATGTATAATTTACACGGGGTTGAAAAGGTAAATGAACAATTAATTTTGCTGCTACTTTGTCGAGTCATGCATCGGTTTTGATGGTTTCTGTGATTCTGAATCCTATAAGCCCATTCCAAGCAGTCAGCAGATAATAATTTATTAGATTATAGTTGAAAAATCTGGTATCTCAGTTAAAAAAATTATATTTAGAGTACAACTTAAGCGCAGACTACTGTGATGGTCTTATGAGATCCAGAAGTATAGAAACTACCGAAGATTCATAGAAACTTTTTTTAAAGGCCTTTCTTATATTTCAACCTCCCTTAGGATATCCCCCCATAATTTGAACGGTTTCTGCAGATCTCGAATCTTACTACTATTACAAAGCGAAAACCAAAATTTCAATAAGGCACAATTTTTTCATCACATTTCTTTTTATCTTGAACTATGAGGAATGATAAAATCTTATTGAAAAATGCTTTTATTGGAGTTGGTCGTTTTGTCAACTGGAATGCTCATCATACATAGTAATCAAACAAACTTCTCTTTCACAACTACAATAAGAACACTTCAAACTTTTTATTTTCGATTTATATTCAGTCAATTCATGTCTTTCTTTATGTCTGATATTATTTGCTCACTGTACTACTAAGAAATGTTCACTCATATTGCATTAAATTTACTTAAGTAAATGTTATAACATACTTATTAGAAAACTATTATGTTAGCCTTCTTATTAGAAAACTATTTTTTTAAGGAATCCAATTGGTTTTCTAATAGATTGCAGAGATGTAAAATCATTATTTTATTTTGAAAGCAAAGGAGAAACTAATTATTTTCGCTTAATTTTTTAGTAATTTAAAAAGAACAGGTGAACAAATCTATAACCCTTACAAAATGAACTGGATGAATGAACAATAAACATTGAGTGAAAAGCATCCTAGCGCTTCCTGGTAGCCTGGAGCTCGAACTAAATTTTTCATTCATAAACTCGTATCTCAATCTCAGAGAGACTAATTAAATGGTGCGACAGACTTAAAATTCCAGTCCTTTTCTCTCCAATTTTACACCCTTAAGTAAAAAACGGAAACCTTCTTCTCCATTAGCGGTTATATAGCTAAACGACAACATAACTTTGTTAATCGTACGTGAAGTCGTTTTTGAGTCTTATCGGCACGCACATTGTACACTTTGCTTTATAATATATATTGATTATTCGTGGCTCAGAACTATTTCAATTTTAAAATGTTTCAGACATTATTTTCATTAAAAAAACAATTATTGGATTCATAAAAACATAAATAAAAATGTATTGTAAAATGATATAATACAGTTCTATTGCAAAGTTCAGGTTGTACAGATCTTGCCCTTGCTCCCCTCCCAGCACCTCGACACAGTAGCAGTGGCTGGACCGGCTTTGGAGGCAGCAGCAGCCGAGGCCATTGGTTGCCGCCTCCCCAGGCTGACCGCAGTGCCCACCCCCGGGGCCGAGGCCGAGGTGGAGCCCAAGGCCAGGGGTGACGAGCCCCCACTGGCAGCACCACCCCCCATCGCCAACCCCACTGACACTGAGCCGCTGGTCATCCCGCTGGACAGCTGGCCCCCACTAACCGCTACCCCTCGCCGCTGGCGGCCGCTCACTGCTGTGGCAGCGAACGCAGGGGGCGCAGCGGCAGCGGAGGCGAATGCCCCCTGACCCCCAACCATCCCCCCACTGGCTGCCGCCCCTAGGGGGCCCGCTCCGGCCGCTGAAGATGAAAACCACGTCCCGGTCCTTCCATTTTCATCACATAGCGTGCTCACCTGAAACCATCATGTCTCTGAGTTAAGCCCGTAATAATAAATCTTAACCTAGTTTCTTTATTATGTTAAACTAAAAAAAAATTTAAATGAATGTTATAAAGATTTAAGGAAGGCACAATAAAAGGGAACATTAAGTATACATGAGATAAGAAATCATCGACAGAGCAAATTTAAATTGGAATTCACTTTAAAAAATGAAATAATTTAATATTTACTTATTTTTTATTGTCACTATAAGTTATAGAGTATTATAATTTGATTGTAATTTTTATTTGATTGCAATAATAATTTAATCAACAGTTGATTTCTTTTTTCATATACCATTATACGTATACCACAAATATTGTGGTGTAAATAAATTTCTATTCATATTCACATTAAAATTAAGATAAAATTAAAGTCGTATTCATATTCAGAAAATATTATCTATTTTTTCATGAAATCTTTTCTTTATTTTTTTATGATGACCAATATTGATCTTGTGCCATGGGTATTATGAGTATGTCTTTGTCTTAACTAATTTGATCGTAAAATTAAGATAAAAATAATGATATTTCTGAGCAAACTTTTTTAGGATTTGAAATATGAGAAAAGAAGATATAAACCTTAGGGGGAAGAAGAAATAAATCTTTAAGTGAAACTCTGCAAGATAATCAAGAAAGATTCTTAGGCAATTAACTTTAAAAGATAAATATAATTTAGTGTATATTATTAAATGACTGCTAGGCTTAATTCGAAACCAAGGAAAATTATAATATCGGGTTTAGCCAATCCAATTGTATACTTTTCCTTGAAAAGACAATACCTTAATAAAGGTTTATAATAATAAAATGATGAATACAAAATTAGAAAAAAATACGGCCAGTTTTAAATCTTGAACATTGTAGTGTATTTACAGTTGAAATAATTAATCCCTTTAAGTTCGATTGTATATCTAGATATTAGGTCTTATAAGTCGAAAATTTTAACTTTTGATTGAACCAAGTTTAAGGAATGATATTTATTGGGTTGGTGCAAAAATAATGAAGGTTTTGAATATTCATTTTGTTTAGGCAAGTGATTGCCCCGTAAACAAAGATAATACGAAGTCTAGTTAATGGAATGTGGTTTTCCCTCAAAGATTAGTTTACTTTGTGTTACATTCTGTATGAATAAGGATCTCTGAAATTCACTGTGTAAAAACAAAATGTTCGTCAAATTTATTTTTACGAGTTCAAACTTGGTCGAAGTGCGGCTAAATTGCGTAAAATTTATGTAGTTTGGGGTGAAGGAAGCATCAGTGAATGTACAGTGCAGCGATGGTTCCGAAAATTTCGTAGGCCTTCTGTTGTTGATCACGACCAGCTGAGGGATTTGATCGAAGAAAACCTGGCAAAACTACTCGGGACATTGCAAGAGAAGTTATTGTTGACCACTCAACAGTTGTTCGCCATTTGGAACGAATTGGTAAGGTAAAGTCGATATCAATATCAATTCGTGGATACCTCACGAATTGACCGACAGCCAAAAACATCGGCGTTTTGAAATTTGCAATTCTCGTGTAGCGCTACCAAAATGAACCATTTCTTAATCGAATCGTGGCATGTATTGAAAAATGGATCACTTATGAGACATTTGGCCAACTTCTTAAGGGGAAATTTTTATAGAGACTGTAGCAGTCCGTACTAACTAATTATAATAACTGCGCCTTACAGTACCTCTTTGGTATAACCAGGGGAGAAGGTTTTTAGGCAACGGCTCAGTTGCATGTGCATTTTGAAACTCTAATGAAAAAGAACTGTGATATTCTAGTAATTAAGAAAGTATGGCCATTAACAAAAGATGTTAATTATGAGGATGATAGACTGTGATAATGGTAGTACCTAGTTTTAAGTTATTTATTATTAGTTTTAAGTTATTAGGTTAAAGCATGTATTTTTAGATTGTTACAGTTTCTTAAGAGTTTATTTATTGTTGATCGTTTATAGTTTTATTATTTATTCATAGATTTATTTATTTATTTAAACAAGTTGAGTAGTGCACGCATTATTAATTATGTATATATATTTTTTGCATGAGTAGTGTATTCTGAGTATTCAGTATTTATTTAAATTGTTGTAGTTTTTGGCATGCCAGATAATTGGATAATATATTTTTGCAAAATAAATGTAATTTCAAGGGTGAGCACTTGTTTTAATCATTGAAACCTTTCCAGTGACGTCCTATTACCCCCAAAGAGGTAATAGAGACCAATATATAATATAAAAACCTGCATTATTTTTGCACCAACCCAATACTTGTTCCTTCAAATAAACTTACTGTATGTTGTTTCTGTTTGCCATTAGATTGTTGTCCGATTTTCCAGATTTTTTGAAGATTATAAAGAGTACCTCAGTTTGAATGAATTTTATTGTTTGACACGTTTATTTGAAAAGGACACGCGCACAAAAAATTTTTTTTTTGCAATCAGAGCTGTATTATCATTTGAAAGATATTATATAATATTTTCTTTTTGTCTTTTATTATTTATTCGCACCTGTCTGTATAATGCTAACAATCAGCGAATTATAATATAATATAAACTAATGTTGTAATTTTTTTACTTGTACTCTTAAAGCTTAGTCTAAACACGTGATGTATGAAGGAACGTACATGACAAAGACTTTGAGACACAAAATATATTATCAATGGCCAGAGAAAATTTATTTTTCCATAGGCAAAGAGTTAGCTATTTATAAGCCTGTGGATGATAGAGATTCAATGGAAAATGCAAATGTAGAGGCTTATAGCCAAATAAATAGGGCATTCTTTGTCGTGGACCTACTGGAACAGGTCCAGGTTTCTTGGGGGACTGAAAAGAGACCTAGGAAGAAGAATTTTTTATTTCAGTTAAGGGTGGGTCATTGTGTCCCGGGATAGTTAATGTCGGAGAACTGAAAAACATACATTGTAAACAGCAGATTTTAGATATTCTGTATCATTTGATGTACATATACAATTTTTTTCCAACTGTATGGTCATTTTTGGCATCAGGTTATTATTCCAAAATGAGTTGGGATCTCAAAATTCATTGCGAAGATCTCCGGAAAAAAAAAAAATTGAACACACACTATTGAACCGTATAAATAATAGTAATAAACTCTTTATTTAATAGTCCCTGGAATTAGCTCCTTAGGAACAAATTATACAGAGACATATAAATGATTTAGAGCCTTAACATGATTTAGAGTAAAACAAAAATGATAAAAAAAAAAAAAAAAACTGAGAAAAAAATGATAAATCATAAAGTAATCTTCTTGTGATGAAAAAATTAAAAATGAATTGAATATTCTTATTGACCTAAAATGAAAATAACTATAGTTATGCTGCTTGTAATATTTACACTTGTTTACAAATAAAATTAATAGAACTTATATTTAAAAAATAAATAAATAATAAAGGCCTATACAAATTTAAAATTAATATTGAGAATTTGTAGAGACTATTTACAATTGTTCGGGAAATTACACTGACGGTCATCAGGGACTCTTCGGTAGATATAGTGCAATATTTCTAAAACTTCATAATGATTCCATCCAGAAAAATGAAAAAAAAATCATTGTTCTAGATGAATAATTCAATAAGTGACATTAAGCATATTTTTTTTCTTAAAAAACGTTAGATTTGAGCGGTTGAAGTAGATTATTATTTAAGAATTGAACTTAAAAAACTCTCCCAAAATATGCATACTTGGAGGACCATATGAATGAAAACAAGATAATTAATAAAATAGTGAAAAATTAATATGGCAATGAAGGTGAAATTGAGACATTGAAAATAGAAAATAATGATCAACAATGAATAAACAATTAAAAGAAAAATTATTCATCTGTCAGTTCAAGCTTGGTATGTGACTAATTCTTGGAATGTGATTGATAATTAATTGAAGTGAGGTAAAGGGGTAATGTATAGGACAGAGATAAAAAAACAAAAAAAAAAACATCATTTGATGTAGCGGATACCTATGAAATCAAAACTAGGATTTGATTTCATTGGTATCCGCTATTATCAATATACCTATTATTTTCTTTATTATTCTATAACTTCCTTCTTTATATTTTTCAATTTTTTATACATTGTTACCTTATGTATAATCTCATTTTTATCTTATTATTGAGTCCAGACATAACAATTTGTATACAGCACCATCTATTTTGTTTGTTTTAAAATTTAACTAAGCAGCTACTTATTTAAATATTCATGTACAGCTTAGCATCTGCCCTGATGAAGTTGGTTTTACAAAATAAATTTTTTTAAGTGAAAATCCTGATTATGAATCATCCTACTTTTATTTATTTATTATTTTTTTTTTTTGTCCAACATATTTAAAGGTATGTGAGTAAAGCATTACATAAAGTATTAAATTTAAATATCCATGAATGAATGAACAAGAAGCTAGGTTTTTATAAAGGGGCCGGTGGGTTAGCTGGTAAAATGGAGGTAATTTATCTAGTTTTCTCAAGGTAGTCGCTCATTAACTGAACTACAACTTTTACAAAGTCATTATTCGTGTAGGTCATTCACATTACTTCACCAATTATTGATACCGAATACACTTTCTTTCATGATAATAAGTGACTGATGAAAATAAATATGACTCCTCGTTCGTAAGAAAGTGCCTCCCTATTGTGAGAATTCTTCGCCAGGGTGTAATAGTTATAGTTTAAATTGAATCTTTTCTTATTCTGGGTTTTAGGTGAAAAGGCTATCAAATTGAGTAGCCCCCAAAAAAAATTAAAAGCTGAAAATGTGGACGAATTGCTAGCCTTATTCTTGATAATCAACCTAGATACAAAAAAAAAAAAAAAAAATCAACTATCATATTCATCAAATAAAAATGTTTGTTTAAGAGAATTTATTTTACTAGAGTCTAGGAGGAAAAGAGATTTGTTGTTTTTTAACTGAACGTGCCTCCGTCCCTTCAATTTTTTTTTCTTTTCATTTCCTATTCCATAGCTGATCAATATAAGGGAATAACAGTTCAGTTCGGCTTCGGTTCGCAATTGGATTTAACCTATAATCTTTCTTTATTATTTATCAGATACTTGACATAGAAGTGCATGGTTACATTATTAAGTCGTATCAGCAAGTACCGAAGTGACTGCTGCTGCTGCAAAAAAAAAAAAAAAAAAGTTTTTTTCGATATAAAACATCAAATAAAGAATCTTTCTGACGAATTGGAAAGAGAATATCATTTTTGGACCCACAGGTTTATAGATAACAGGGAATATTTTTTCAACTGCATCATAAACTTAATGGACATAAGAATGGATTAAAAACATATAAGACCAAAAGATATACTTCCTACATGATCAAAAAGGAAATGATCGTGTTTTTATCGTATACTTTTAATTTATTGCATGCTTTTAAGAAGAGAAAGGCATAAAATTTTGAAACGTTCTGCTTTAATTTTCCAGTTTTTAAGTTTACAATAATAATATTAATAAAATGTATTATTAATACTGTGAGAAAAACAAGTAAAATCGGGACCATTTAGATGTGATATGTAATATTGAAACATCCCATACATCAATTTTCACCAAAGACTGACTTATAACATTAATCCCCTGACAGACAATTTAAAACGTCCAAACAATCCGTACAGCCCACCCCGACGACTACGAAAGCGGTGGCCAAGAGACCAGCTAAGTTAACCATTACTCCTAATCCGAACCCTGTGGAAGCAGCCCTGAAGTTTGGTTATATATAGCAAAGCAATTTGCAAATTGCAAATTTTAATCATTTTTAATAATAAGTTTGTTTGTTGGTAATTAAAAAAAAAATCTGGTGCGAGCGCGCAACACACAACTTTCACTTACCAACTTACTTAGATTAGAAATTAATGCGTAGATTAAAGAACAACTAATTTTCATTTAACATGACGAATTTGATAAAAATCGTAAAAGCCCTTTTTTGAGATCATCGAAAAAAAGGTAAAAATTGGAAAAAAAAATTATGAAATAAAGTGCCCGCTCCGTTTGACCAATTTTGATTAAATGTTGGCTATCACATCTTTGGCATATATATACATCAAATACCCAGTTTGATCAAAATCGTTAAAGCCATTTTTGAGTAAATAAAAAAAAACACGTGAAAATGAGACAACATTTATTAAGTAAAGTCCCCCCCCCCCCGGTTAATCAATTTTGATGAAATTTTTACAGTCATATCATGGGCTTATAAATAGATCAAATACTCAGTTTAATCAAAATCATTAGAGCCGTTTTTGAGAAAATCAAAAAAAACTTAAAAAGTTATTAAATAAAGTACCCCCTCTCTTTGAGCAATTTTGATGAAATTTTTGCTGTCACATCGCGGGCATATACATACACTAAATACCCAATTTCAGGTTCGCACGGTTTATAGTTTTTGAGCTAGTCTGTTCACACACACACACACACACACACACACACACACACACACACACACACACACACACACACACACACACACACACACACACACACACACACACACACACACACACACACACACACACACACACACACACACACACACACACACAGACACACACACAAACACCCGCACACACACGCACACACACACCCGCACACACACGCACGCACACACACACATGGTTAATTGGACTCATGGGACCCCAAAACGTGTATATCCGTTGAAAACCGGAAGTCGAAATTTTTCACGATCGCAATACTTCCACTTACTATATATGTATTTCATATATAGGTAAGTGAAAGTAAAAAATTATATCTGCAAGCCTACAAGCGATTTTTATAATTTTTTTTTTCATTCAACTATTTCGTTTGGATATCAATTGCTATAGAAAAATTTCAATTCATATTCCTAAAATTTCAATTCAATTCCTAGAGAGTTAAAAATTAAAAAATTGTACCAGGAATGGCAGAACCTCCTTTTCAAGAAACTGCTTATTATTTGACAATATCTTGTTAAATCGTCGCAAATGGGAAAACTACTGAAAAAAAAATCCAACAATATTAAAATATTTAAAAGATAGCTTTTGAAATGTTTTACTGCTACCAATTATTTTTTTTTCTTTATAAATTTTATGGAATAGTAAGAAAGAGAAATTATTAAAATCATGAAAATAATTTTGGGTTTCAATTTATATTGTAGCTATAAAATCCAATTTCATATAAAAACGTTCAACAAAATGCAAATTAATATTTCACTAAAAAATCAATTAATATTGTTTGATAGATTTTTTTTTTAAAGTTGTTAAGTACATAATTGTATAAAGGATTAAAGAAGTTCAATTAGAATGGTTTTTTTTAAAAATACAAAAATATAAACATATGTTGATATATGTCAGAAACTTTAAGATTAGTCTTGATTGTTTTTCTGAGAACTTATAATTTTTTCAGATTTTGTATTTAATAATTTAGGTGAGGAACAGGGTGGACAAATATTGACGGTCTCCAAGAGCCACCGTGGAAATCCTAGGATTAAGGAGTACCTGACATCGCACAGGCTCGGGACCTCCATTTCACTTTCCCATTGAGGGACTGCATGACGACGGATTTGTTATTCCCTAAAATAATCCAAATTCAACCTGCGAGGGTTAATAGTTGTTTATGCTTGTTCAAATGTTTCTTTTCTTTAATTAATAAGTAATCGTAAAAATATTTCTTCTTGTGTTAAAACAAGTAATATTTTCAATAGATAGAAGATAAGGATACACCTATTTAAATTTAACACACAGATGAAATGGGGATTAAGAAAAAAATAAATGAATAAAAACTTCGGGTTTATGGCATTACCGGAAGTTTGGTAATAATTTCTTGGAACAGATACTATTATCGGTTAAGGAATTTAATATAAACTTATTTTTGGAGATCTTTATTGCTTTCCTTGTCCAAAATTATACTGCTCCTTTTTCTACCCTCCACTCCCCTCTTTCCCAACTTACATAAAGTATTTTATTAGTTTCAATACCAAGAGCTTAGTATATAAAAGCATTTTATATTTTTCCGACGACAATAAAATGTACAGCTTTGTGACCCTAAGGAAAGTCTAATAGAATATTAAGACCACAATTTATTTTATTCTGTTTGGGTTTGTGGAAAAACATGTTCATTTTCCCCGAGTAAAATTTATTTTATCGGTTAAAGTTGGATTCTCTGAATTGGAAAACTTAATTAAATGGTATTAAACTTGTATATGATTGATAAAAATAATAAAAAATTGAATGATATTATATCATTCATTTATTTATTTATAAAATAACATGTGACAATGTTAAATTTGTTTGTTTATTTAATTAATGTCCCTTCATGCTGCTAAGCCTAATTGGACGATGCTACCTACAGTGGGAGTCCAGGTATAATTAGGATAGGGATCTTTAACGAGTACATGACATCGCACAGGCACGGGACCTTCATTTTACGTCCTATCCGAGAAAGGGCATAGCCAAGGGTTTTTTAATCCCATTAAAAATTGCTAAGTCCACCACGGGTCGCGTACCCCGGACCTTAGTATTGTAGACTGCTATGCTGGCCACTACACCACATGTGACCCAATGTTGAATTTTCGATTTGTAAATTACTAAGCAATGAGCGAATTTTCATCAGAGCCTTATCTATTCAGTTTGAACATTTATTGATTTTTGTGTAGGATATAGGAATTTTAATAGCTTTTTATCAATACCATATGTCAATTATACCAGCTAAATTCATTCCAAATCTATATTTCAATTTTTTTTTTTTTTTTTTAATCAGCTGAATTTAACGATGTTTCATTTTCAGAACAATGCTTGCAAATTTATTACCGATGAAGCAAGATGGATTTTCGATAGTTGAACTTACACGGGATTTAGTGCTTTCAAAATATCAAATATGTTCCCGCGATGTGACAGCAAAAATTTCATCAAAATTGGTCAAATGGAGGGGGCACTTTATTTAATAAATTTTCGTCTCATTTTTTATTATTATTTTCTCAACAACGGCTGTAACGAATTTGATCAAACTGGGTATTTAATGTATTTATATGCCCGCGATGTGACAGCCGAAATTTCAGTTACCGTATTGTGAAAATAAAAACTTTTATTTGACAATAGAAAATTTTATATTACTTTAGAGAGTAAATACGTGATGCTCAATGTTTTTAAAGCATTGAAGGTGTGAAAATATATGGTACAAGATAATCTTTAATTAGTTATATTTTAGTTTATTAACTTTAGTTAGACATAAGAGACAAACTTTACAACAAGACGTAAATACACCTATTTATCCTATCGATTCACCTCACGATATATTTGCAAAAAGCAACTCGCAGTAAAAAACAAACAACCAGTAAGAAAAAATCGATTGTTGTCGAAATTAGGTCCGCTATGAAAGAAATAAGCAATAATAAATCGAAAAGTACGGAGAACTTCCATGTTTTGCAATACCAGCTACTCTATAACTTATTGAGATATACAAATATAAGTAATTACTTAAATGTGGAAAAATGTGTGAAGTTGAGGAATGGCGTTTACATATTATCGAAACACGTCGATTTCTAATCTAAGTAAGTTCGTAAGTGTTGCGCGCTTCGCCCCAGATTTTTCTTAACCATTTTTCCATTTATTAAGTATTTATGTACGGTATGATTTGCAACATCTTAGTGAAAATTTCTACTGTTTGAAATAAATGTACTACTCAAACTCTGTTTTTCTTTTTTTTTATACGAATACGTTTTTAATTTATGTAACTATTGGAATATTCCAAAAGTAATATACAGAAATTCGAAATCATAATTTATTTTTCATTGGTTGATAGGACATGGAATGACCAACTTAAAATAATGATATTAATATTAGATTAGTACAGCAACTCACCCAAAGTAATAAGAAAACGGCAAACATGGCCGGTACTGACATTATCCAGGCTATTAGTCCTGCACTAAAGCTAACGATGCCTTTGCCAATTAGAGTTGACTAATTATCCCTCGGGTCATCAACAGCTTTCTCCTCAATAGCAATAGCCATCAACATGGCAGGTTAGATTAGGCTCGGTTAGGATACCCCAGAATTTGGTGGTTCTGAGTGTAATTATGGAGGATCTTATAATATTAAGAACAATTCGCACCACTTTCTTTTTACAGCTTCCTCAGAGAGGAGTAAACCAAAACAATCAAAATAGTATTTTCACTATATTAGAAACTGTTCGACTTTCTTAAACAGCTATTTCATAGGGGAAAAATTCTAGGGGAAAAATTCCATAGGGGAAAAAATCTAGATGCGAAAAAATATAAATAATAATCTGGTATTTTAATTTACGGTTTTCAATTATTGGAGAACTTTGTTCTTATTACTCGTATCTACCTAGTTGTTTCGGGGACGTAATTACCTTTTATTAGAACCCGGCTTCGAGTCCCACTTGCTACGCTCGCTGAAAAGGGATATCAAACACCTGACGGATCCTTTTCAGTTATCATATAAGGTTGGGACGCACTACAATGATTTTCGTGATATCAGTGAGTGAGTGGTTATTACAGTCGATGTGGGGGCAGAGAGTGGACAAGTACCATATAATTAGTAAAGGGATTTTCGTGGGTAATTTGCGAATTCGTAATTTTATAACTATTTTCTTCTTTTTTTCATATTTATTTATAAAAGGACAGGTATCTTTTTCTTCATTTATCGTAGAAAGTAAATACCATGCCGCCATCAAGAAATTATTATAGGTTATTATTGTTGTTCCTAGAACAATATGAGCATTTCGAAACACAACAAAACATTCCCTGTAGCAGAATAGGAAGGAAGTTGCTGCGAAAGTGCTGCTGTCTACGGTGTAGAGATAGAAATTCTTGCATACCCGAACTGAAACTGGCATTTGAATCAAAATCTATAGCCATGATCAATATCATTCATCTGAGCTTGGTCACATTGTTTCTTTTTTATGACTTCAGCTGCTATCGCCAATATTAAAATTTTATTTCATCACCACTAACAAGGACTTTAAATCTGAAAAATTGAAGGCAAATTTAAAATTTAATCATTTAAAAATAATGATAATAAAAAAAATTTGTAGTTATACAAAATTTTATTTATTACAATAATTAATACCTAATGATTAATACCTACATGAATACCACGATTTTAAATGAATCTTAAGTCATGTAATTGTTCTTACGCAAAGGGAGGATGAAAAGTGATACCTAAAATATCAATAATAAAACGAACTTTAAACGCTTTATTGTAAAAATTCTTTTTACCTGACGGCAGGGAAAACATTATTTATCAACAGGATAATGCTACATGTAACGTTTCACACAAAAGGAACGAATGATTTAGAAAACAAAAAAAGTACGGCCAGCCTCCTCCGTCCCCTGACCTCAATTCGATTGAGCAAATATGGACCGAGCTTGCTGTTGGTAAATGTGACCATACCAAAAAGACAACTTGTTTCCAAGTTTAAAAAATGAATTGAAAAAAAAAGACAAAGAAGTTTTTTTCGTGACTTATTAATTCTAAATTAGGTCATAAAGAACAAAGGCTTGATGTGAAGTTATTAATTTGAATTTTTTTATGTTGAATAAAACAGATGCTACAAAATTAGATGCTATTTTTAAACCCACTTTTAACTTTTTTTTTAAGTGTTGGAAAGGCGTTTATTTACAAGTATCAGATCTGGGCAGCAGAAGAGTTTGGGGATCACGGTTGCTTCGGATCTCTCACTCACTCATCAGAGTAGTCAGTTACAACTGTGGTTATCATATTTTTTCTTGGCCAAAAAAAAAAAAAAAAAAAAATAGTAAAGGTAGGTTTTGGAAACGCATATAACTTTGATCCTGTTAAGAGCCTTATTTATAAAGATGAAAAAAAAAAAGTAATTCCTGGAATAGTTAAGTATATTTTTTTAAAATTTGCCTCGGGGCCCCACAGGTAAGAGCGACTATAACCTACACAAGCCAAGATAAAACATTTAAGGTATTTTCGTTCTCCCTAGACGACAGGACGGTTAAGCTAACAAGACATTTTAATCTTACTTAGATAAGTTCTTCATAGAACAATTTTCTACCTGAGATCAAAAAATAATAAAAATGAGCATTAGATCAAAAACACTCCTTTAACATACTGTAGTCTTTGATTTTATTTTTAATATATATTTTTTTAAGTTTGCAAGGAAGAAGAATAATGAGGTTAAAGGATTTTTTAAAAATTGACTATGACAATAAACATTTAAAAAAACTGGTGCGATACGCGCAACACACAACTTTCACTTACGAACTTACTTGGATTAGAGATCGACGTGTTTCGATAATATGTAAACGCCATTCCTCAACTTCACACATTTTTTCACATTTAAGTATATACTTATATTTGTAGATCTCCATAAGTTATAGAGTATCTGTATAGCAAAATTTGGTAATTCTCAGCACTTTTCGATTCATTATTGCTAATTTATATATGAAGGGACTAATTTCATCAACAGTTGAGTTTTTTTACTGCTTGCTTGTTTTTTACTACGAGTTGCTTTTGCCAAATACATCGTGAAGGTGAATCGATAGGTGTATTTACGTCTCTTATGCCTTTCTGGAAATCAAGAACGATTACTGTTCCTCTAAAATCGCTTTATATTGTTTTCAACAATTTATTATGGCACAAAAGTTTCTAGACTAAAATATGCCTGTATTAATTATAGACTATTATTATCTTAAACCATATTTTTACACACCTGCGATGCTTCAACAATTTGAGCATCACGTATTAACTCTCTTAATTAAAATTAATAAATAAAAGTTTTTATTTTCATAATACGGTTAATAAAATTTTGGCTGTCATATAAACATACATCAAATACCAAGTTTGATTAAAATCGTTAAATCCGTTTTTGAGTAAATAAAAAAAACACGTAAAAATGGGACATTTATTAAGTAAATTGCCCCCTCCAATTAATCATTTTTGATGAAATTTTGGCTGTCGCATCGCGGGCATATAGATACACAAAATACCGAGTTTGGTCAAAATCGTTATAGCCGTTTTTGAGTAAACAAAAAAAACACGTGATAATGAGACAACAGTTATTAAGTAAATTGCCCCTTCCGTTTAACCAATTTTAATGAAGTTTCGGCTGTCGCATCACGCTCATATACATAAATCAAATACCAAGTTTGATTAAAATCGTTAGAGCCGTTTTTGAGAAAATCGACAAAACCCTAAAAATTAGACAAAATTCTTTAAATAAAGTACCCCCTCTGTTTGGCTAATTTTGATGTAATTTTTGCTGTCACATTGCGGGCATGTGCATACACAAAATACCCAATTTCAGGTCTGTGCGTTTTATAGTTTTTGAGCTAGTCTGTTCACATACACACACACACAAACACAAACACACACACACACACACACACACACACACACACACACACACACACACACACACACACACACACACACACACACACACACAGACCATTTCGCGGGACTTGGTTAATTGGACTCAGGGGACCCCAAAACGTGTATTTCCGTTGAAAACCGGAAGTCGAAATTTTTCACGATCGTAATACTTTCCTTACTTTCATATATAGGTAAGTGAAAGTAAAAAAGTGACAAAATTGATGAAGATATTAAGAGCCCCCATCCATTTCCTTAATTTTCATGAAATTGTTTGTATGACATCACAGGCTTATACCTACCTCAAATACCTGGCTCTTCGTACGGTTTCGTTATTGAGCTACTCAGTTAACAAACACACACACACCATTTTAATCTCAATTTCATAAAATAAAAAAGATTCACTTTCGCATATTTTTTTATTATATTGCAATCGGTATTTTTTAATTGTGCCTAAGTTATAGTTTTTAATGCCATCGTTGCTTCAAACGACAAAAAAAAAAAAGAAATAATAAGTTGAAACCAGACTCTTGATGGGCTTCAATATAAATGGCTCTCAAGTCAAATTCGATGAAAATGAGAAAAAATAATATATTATTTTTGGTGCCTGCATCTCAAAAGATTGTCAACTATCAGTTTGTCACCATTAACGGAAAATTAATTAAAGATAAAAAGGTAACAATTTAACTTTAAAGCAACGAAAAGAATATTCATAATCAGTCACAATATGGAATAATAACGTAAATTTAATTTACATCTAAAGAGATGCATGATAATCGATTTGTAACTTTGAAATACATTTCAAAAGCGGAAATAGATTCCTTTACTCTCTAGAACTTCATCCAGACATGAAAAAATATATTATTCTACGAACATTGAAACTGTCAGATACACCACAGCTTTTAAAGTATATGTGATATCCCTTTACTCTAGCACAAATAGCTACCCGTGGGAAGCTTTTTCCAGAATTTCAATTGATTTTATGGTAAAATTGTTTCTTGATCCCATCCTATCTTAACAACATATCTGCGGCAAGCCATATTGTGACATGAGATAAAAGAAAAGTTGGCGATGAAATAGAACATTCCTAATCTTACTCAGTTGAAGTAGCCAATTTGTTTTTTAATGTCCGCTTTCTTTGAATAAAAATTGTTAACCCACATGAGTGTTACAATATAAAATAACTATTTTGCGTCCGATTAGGCTAAGTAGCATAAAAATGGACGTTAAAACAAACAAACAATAACTATTTCTTCTTCTTACGGAAAAAGCTCCAGTGAAACAATGGACCCCTTTCTGTAAAACTTTGAGTAATCCCTAATCAGAGGCCGGCACAGGATGGGATATTATGTTTTGATCCAACTTCCTAAAATTAGGAGAAAAAAAAAATAGTAGAAAAAGTTTGCGAATTAATATTTTAAGAAATCTTGCAGTATACTGGTATTCACAAATTGGAATTTAACAGTTTGCTGTGTTTACGCTTTTAATATTTTTTCTTTTTTCACACCTGCCTCTAATGCACGAAATGATTTAAACATTTTGTTGGTAGTGCGAGGAGCATCGGCAACATGAAAGCCTCGCTACAGGAAAATGCTTTTCGCATTTCACATGAGCTGGCTATTTCCAGAGTTTTCCAATATAGGAAAATTACCTCTAAGTCTATAGAAGCAAGCAGCCTTTCTCAATTGACAGAAAGTAATTAACTACGTTAGAGAAAGGCTCACCATGCATGCCATTATTACATCGTCTAGGAGTGAGTGGATTGGCTTTGTTTTACACGTGTTCGCTAGGGAAATGAGTTCAATTGTTAAAGCCTAGTCTGAAATCTTTCTTACAAAATATAATACCTAACCTGACCGACCATCAATACGGTCTCAGGTACTCACGTTCCACAACACAATATTCACAAGTGCATTATAGCAAATAGAAAACAATACGTTCCTTTTGTAGCAGTTACTTTTACTTTATGAATCAAGAATTCGTAGGATAGGAGAAAAAAAAAGTTCGTTCAAAAAATCGTGGTGGGTAGGTGATATAATTAAATCAAGAAATTTTAAATTTTCATTTCTTCATTCATTGGTATATCCTTTTCGATTTTATATCAAGTCTATAATATAAAAATCTATGTACAAACATCTCATGCTACATTGAAAGTTCAGTATTGT
Source organism: Aelia acuminata (assembly GCA_911387785.2). Classification (NCBI taxonomy): domain Eukaryota; kingdom Metazoa; phylum Arthropoda; class Insecta; order Hemiptera; family Pentatomidae; genus Aelia; species Aelia acuminata. The sequence goes on from OU426983.1 coordinate 35,214,415, forward strand.
ATCTTAGAGTCTACAGATTTTACATGTAATGAAAATTAAAATTTTTGAAATCAATTAGATTTTCATCAACAAATTTTTAATAAAGGAAAATTAACAATAACGGTCCATCAGCAATTAACGCTTATATTATATTAACTACTAATAAACTTTTCTCAGGCATTTTCTGAATTTTGATGATTTTTAAATGAAAATAAAATTAAAGGTTATCTATTTTTTGGTATAACAATGGAAAGCATTATTGAAAAATAATTGGTAATATTTATGTGTTTGTCTAAAATAACGCCTAAAAATAAAAATAGGACTTTATTTAGGAATTTTCAGAGCTATAAACACTGATCATGGGTCATTTTCGAAAAATCTATTTTAGCATTTTAGTGCCATAAACCCTTCTACCACCGGGGAAAAATTAGAACCAAATATTCCAATGTGTTTCTAAAATATACTTTTCACTTTTTTTGTTAAACAAGTAACGATGTTACAAGCCAAGCGCCGTAATGTGGTATAAAATGAGGGAAACTGGATTAATTTTTCATTTGAACAGAGCGGAAAATATTAGCGGATAACACGGAAGAGCCGACTTGCTACTGTTGACAAAATGATCACAATCATCAAGATAAACACACGCCATATACTACGGCCCATTTTCACAGCGTAGGGGAAATATTGGAATATTTTTTCATCTGGAAAATCAAAATAAAATATTAATATTTTTCGAATGGTAAGTATATGCAGATTTTTTTTTTCTTTTTAACCGTAAAAATAGATATCAAAAAATTAAATCTGTTTACATTAAATTGATGTGAAGCCATACTGGCATGTTCTCTTTATTTTGCACTTACAATTTATTCTAGAGGAACGTCACTCCTAGGATAATAATGTTATTTTTCATCCATTCATCCATATTATAAATTCCAATACAATACAGTAGAATTCTGTTATTAGATACAAAAAAAAAAAAAAAAAAAAAAAAAATCATTGTTTGTTCTAAATAAAAGTTTTAAAAGCATAACAAGTAATTAGAAATTCCGTTAATTGTAGCATTGCAGGCTCTGGAATGAGAGGCTAATGGAATGAGGATGCCCATACACTTGCGCAACAAATTCCCTTAGCCTCGGTGGCAACATTGATAAAGTTAATCTAGCGAGAGGTTAAGTGTTATCCAGGTAGGAGCGGTAATCCTGAGGCAGTGGATAGGTGTAATTTCCTTTAAGGTCCCTGCAAACATCCGCTAGGGGATTTATCTTACATCTTTTAACCCCCCCCCCCCCATTTCTGACAAAGCCTGTACCGATAATTAGCTGAGGAGGAAGTGGGCTAGATATGGTAATGAACCTATCGGAGCATGTACCTAACTAAATCCTGTCGGCTTCCATTACATAGGGGGGGCGACAGTGCATGTAATGTTGTCAACATGCGTTCCACAACATCTGTCTCTACAAATTTTTATTTATATTTAAAATAGACAATTTTAATTAAATTATATTAAATATTATAATATATTTATACTTATGATATAAATTCTTTTATAGTATTTATTGGTTGGTGGTAGAAATAATAATACATCGTTTGATTCTCCATATGTGTTGAATTAAATGTCACAAACCAAAATCATATGATTTCGTTCCACGTTTCAATATTAATGATGCATGATAAATATTCATGATAATACGCACAAGACGAGGTCACAATTAATGCCTTACTGATTCAATCAATTGATCAATTGAAACTGATACAACATTTTTACTAGACTCCGATGTTCTAAAGAAAAAATAGAGAAAACCGCACATATAATGCGTTCTACGTTCCAACAATCAAAGTGGAGCAAACTGTATTTAATGAGTAGAATCTATTTTTTCATTTCTATAAGTATTATAAAAATTAAAAAAGAAAGGAAATGTCTCTATATTTTTTATTCGTGATAAAAAGAAAAAATATACAAATGATATTTGAGTGAGCAATGATAACGTAAATGTTCTAAATGTCTATTCCTAACAAGTAAAGTGATTGAATGAAATGAATTTTCAATCAAAATTACTGAATTTTGTATACATTAATTGTACGGTACTATACATTAATTTTATCATCTTTCTCAACAAATATTGTTGGAACATTTTACAAGCTGCCACACTCAAGGTCTGTGAGAATTTGTGGACCGAGCTAGTATTTATAGTTATTTATTTTTGAATAAGAATTTATTTGAGGATCAACATTCATTTATTGAATATAAAGTAAATCAGTCGTTCATTTGACAGAATCACTCTCTCCAATTTCAACATTTTTCAGGAAGGCACTTTAGATGATATTTGTCTTTAAAGAATAGTCTTTTTACTTTTGTATGAAGTTTTTAGTAAACTGCTATGTTTTAATATTTCTGTCATGATTTTTCACCTTAAAAATACCTAAACAGTGGATCGAAAATTACTAATGAATCCCAAGTTTTGCAATAGTAATAATACTCTATATGTTATTTTTAGAAAAACAAATGTAGATAAATCTATTTTCTGCGAATTTTCAATACCCATATCAAAACACGTAGATTTCAACTCCAAGTAAGTTGTTAAGTGAAAGTTGTGTGTTCATCGCATCGCACCAGATTATTTTCTTGTTCCGCAGCTGTCTCCAATCCATGAAATAATGTTTTTAATATTTTTTATATTGTGTTTGTAGTTCTGAAGAGTTTAAAAAACACGAAGGGCAAGGAGCATCGCCAACATGAAAGCCTCGCTACAGGAAAATGCTTTTCGCATTTCCAACGAGTTCACTATTACCAGAGTTTTTCTGTATAGGATTTAAGACTATAGAAGCAAGCAGCCTTTTTCAATGGACTAAGAGTAATTAACTACATTAGAAAAATGCTTTATTTATTTATTTATTTACATCGCCCACCAACAGGCAAACGCCCATTAACTATCACACCTTGGACAGACACTCTAAATTATTGGGTGCTTCGACCCACCCCAACTATTATTATTATAGGCTTACCATGCATGTCATTATTACATCATCGCGGGGTGAGTGGATTGGCTTTGTTTTACACGTGTCCAAAAAGTTGTCCCCAGCAATATACTTATTGGGTAATTTGCCGGCAAAATTTGTTTAGTGTGAGAAACAGAATTGATTTTATCTCCCGTAAATTTAAAAAAAAAAAAAAAATAATTGACCACCAAAAGCCATCAATTCGGTTTTCGCTCCTTACGTCCTACAACACAACATTAAAAAGTGTATTGTGGCAAAATCAATACAATACGTTATTTGTAATTCTAGATGTTGCCTATACATTTTTTAATGTCTGAGACAAGAGACTTCTCTTCAAACTAAAAAATATTCTATTCATAAGATCTATGGGGGAATGTCCCTAAATACTGGTTCTTTGCTAGTAATAGATTCAGGTTCATGAAATTTTGTATGAAAGTTCCTTTTCATTCCGAAGGACAGAAGTTAAAAAAAGTTCGTTCAAAAAAAAAGTGGCCAGGATCTAATTAAATCAAAAATATTCAAATTTTCATTTCTTTCCTATTTGAATTTATATCATGTCTATTATATAAAAATCTATATATAATCATCTCTCGAAAGTTTAGAATGGTATCCTAGAGCCTAGAGATTTTATATTTGGTGAACAATTGTGGGTATATAATGAATATTTAAATTTTTGAAATTCAATCAGATTTTTTCAACAAACAATTTTTTCATCAAGAATTTTCTATACTGCTGATCTATATCTCCGACAGATTTTTCTCTATCTTTTCAGGGTTCAGAAATTTCTTCACCCCCTCTTGTCTTAGGGAGGAGTGAGCTTCCTTGCGTTCTTACTATATATTGATATACTAACATATGGAGGAACATATATTATATACGAAAACTTCCATTAATCTGAAACGTCGACTGTAGCTTTCATTAGACGATTCAACAATTTTAACAATACAACATAATCCCATGTTGGACTCACTAAACTTGAAAATGAAATTAAACCATGAGGACCTATAACATCCACACGTCGCCGAGATGCGTGTCCCCGATCTAATTCCTGTAACGATCGAATTCCGCAGAAAGACCCCACACGTAAAAGAAAAAAGTAAGAACTTAAACTAAATACATAAAGTTATTTAGAGCCACACATAAAACCCATAGTGAAATATGCCTCATAGAGTTACGGGTCAGCATTGGAGACGAACTTAAATCTGTACAATCCTTATTTAAAGACTAATAACAGATTCTCCTTGGTACATCGAAAACAAAATCTGGTACGTTTACAATGGCACAATAGATTTGGATTGAACTCCTTTCCAGGATTTAAAAGACAACCAAGTCTTGAAAGGTGTTCTGCTCTTTACTTACTTTCTTCATGCGTGAAAGTACCTTAAGAATTAATTGTATTAGCTCAAACATTTAGGTTTATTTTAAATTTAATTTCACTTTATTTTATTACTTCAAGTGTTTAGTACCAATACCAAGACTATGAAGAATGAATAAAAGAATACTTTATCGACTTTTTCACAACAACACAAGCTAGACTTTGTGATAAGAAATAAATATTCAACTATAATAATATATCGGGGAGCATACCGTAGTATTGAAAGCAACAGCTGGAAATCGAAGGAGAAATGGCCTGTCGTTATAGGCTCGCCTTGACCGATGAAAACCTTCCCACCTGCCGGATATTATTTTTCCCATGAAATCTTTCCGAGGAAATGGGAAATATTCTGTCGGCAACAACTGACAGATACACAATGGAAGAATCCTTGAAGTAATATTCACTCGCTGTCTTCCATATGCCTTCGAACTGACATTAATTAATAAGCGACAAACTTATTATAAGTATGAAACCAATTGTGTTCGTCGGATTAACATCTACAACATTTTAGCTATTTTTTTTTCTTTTCTATCTGGTCCGATGGAAGTGCGGAGGGTTTATTCCAATTTGGAACCAACTTACCTTAATATATCGAGGGGTCAGCTCTCAGTTTGCCGAGCATAATAAAGGAGATAAATAGCAAAGGTTACCACCTGCTAATAAAATTTATTAAAGAACAAAATTCGACTTTGATAAAACTTAGATTATTTCTAACCAAAGCCCAATCAAAATCTTGACAAAAAAAAAAAAAAAAAATCTGTAAAGATTTCTTATTTATATCTAATATAGATTTCTTTATTATTTTCTCCGTTATTATTATTATTTTTTTAGGAGTACTCAAAAATAAATTCATCCTGGGACCCAATAAAAGAGACCTTAATCAACCTTTATTTTAAGGATGTTTTAATTTATTTATGTTCATTTCATTCATTTATACCAAGGACTGCCCGTAGGTAAAATGTACTCCAGGGCATAAAAGCGTCTCTTTTTGATAGATAGTTATTATGTAACTAGCTGTATAAATATAACTGACATCAACAGACTCCCCCCCCCCCCATCCACCCCAACCCAACAACGATATTGGGTAACGTCGAACGGTACAGGGGTGAAGGGGAAGGGGATTTTACCCTTTTATTTTATAGGATTTTTAGATGGAAGAATAAAACTATCTTCTTCGGTATATATAACAGTTTATCCTTGTTTGAGGTATAGATTTTAATCTTGTTAAAAAAAAAAAAAAAATTTACTTATTTCTTTAACGGTATTAAAACCTATTTTATGAATATATGGCAAAGTAATTGTTAACATTAACCCTACTTAAATATATATTATTTTACTTATAAAGCTGCACAGCTACCAAAAGTAAAAAACACTATACAGACTGCGGGCATCTCGATTTAAGGTATAAGATAGCATTGATTTTATATAAGTTTATTAATGGAAGATAGATAGCTTTCTTAAAATATTTTATTTAAAAAAGTGACGATTTATCAGTATGATCATTCCTTACAACGCAGGTCGTCTCGAATATTGATAAAAATCAAAATCATATTAGATATAGAAGATTACGCCAAGTGGTAGCTTAAAGTACCTACCATAAATACTGATTTTGGGATATGCTTATGTCATTGCAGTCATAGGTAGAAGTAAAGCCGATATAGTTGAAGTCCTTTCGACATTGATTATGGAATGTCAGAAAGTTTGTCTGATAATAAACGACACGAAGACCAAGTAAATGGTAGTATCGGCCTCAGACCCAAGCAGAAAGCCAGATCATTTTAATTTTCAGGAGTTTGTTTTTGGAGCGGTGGAGAGTTTCATATATCTTAAGTGCAAATTAATAGTGAGAACCTGGTTAGTTCATAGATAAGAACAATTGTGGGCAATATAGCATACTTTGGCACGTTACAACTTTTTAAATCGATGCTCCTTTCCAGGTATACCAAACTCTTCTTCTTCTTCTTCTTCTTTCGCTTATCCCCTTCATGCCTTTCAGCGTTGGGGAGTGCATAGCCAGGAATTCCACTCTTCTCTGTTCCTTGCAAGATTCTTGGCCTGTCGGAGATCTTTGCCTCTTCCTCTGCAAAGTCTATCAATATATTCGAGATAGGACATTCTTGGGCGTCCTCTAGGTCTTCTGCCATCCGGAACATAGTCCATCGTCTTTAGTGGGTCCCTATGTTCCTCCATCCTAACTACATGGCCGAACCATTTCAATTGGCGGGTTTGCAGAACCTCTTTCAATGGGGCGATCTCGAGTTCCTGTCGTATTCTTTCATTTCGAACATGGTCCCTTTTAGTTCATTTCAGCAGCAGTGACTCTGCTGTCTTGCTTGTCTGTTAATACCCAGCTTTCTGCGCCGTACAAAAGTGTTGGAAGGTACACCGATTTAAATACATGGAGCTTGACGTCCTTAGTCACCTCTCGCTTTCCTACAACAGTGTTGCAGATCTGGTAGTAGACAGCATTAGCTTTACTTATTCTGTACCAAATATACCAAACTCAAGCTATACTAATCTCTGATCCGACCGGTTTAGTGTTCTTTGGAGCCGAAACATGGACCCTGAAAGTATGCTGAGTAGGCTCTGAGGGTATATTGAAAGAATTAATGTATATTGAAAGAAAAATAATGGGACGTATATTCGGTCCCTTGTGCTTACAAGGATAATGGAGGATAAGGACGAATCAGGAGCTGGATGAGCTACTGAAGCATGAGGATAACGTGCGCTTTGTGAAGGCCAGAAGAATTAGCTGGATCGGACACGTAAAGACTGCCTGATGACGTCAACGTGATAGGATATTCAGAGAGGAATTCCCTGAAAAAAGGAAAAGAGGCGACCGAGAAAATCTTGGAGAAGTACGTGGAGGGAGACCTGAGGAGAATGAGGGTGGAGAATTGAAAATGTAAAGAGCAGGACAAAGAAGTCTAAAGAAAGATCGCGGAGGCCAAGGTCTACACCCACCTGTAAAGAAAGGAAAGTGTCATAATTGAATATAGGTTGAAATGGTTGGAATATGAAAATTGGAAAATGAAAACTACATTAAACATTGAAGTGATAAGTTATTTGAATGGGAAAAACAATGCTGCGGTAGGATATGCGAAAGAAGCCTGGTGATACCGATATACAGTTCTTATTTACTCCTGTTAACAGAGGGCAATTGTGCTTTATTTCAATTTCTATTACTATTATTATTTATCTTCTTCAGATTCTCATTTAATGTTTTATGGCTCTTGGTGTTTAATATGACAATTTTAACGTGGTGAAGATGTAATTGTATTTATTTTGTAAATAGGCCACGACTCTCCCCTGATGGCCTAATGCCAAGAGTAAATGTCTGAGCACTCTAAGTTTTGTTTGTTTGTTTTGAAATAAAGACATGTTATTTATATATAAAGAAGTATTAGTTACAATGAAAAGGATATTTTCTTTTCTGATAGTACAGCATAAATAATATATTATAAAACATAAATGAAATATTTTTGGAAATGATGGCGGCTGAAAGCAAGCCGTTAAGCTTTACAACTTAGTCTTGATCACGTAGTCTAATAAAACAGCAAAATCCCTTTATTGTCTAACAAAAATATAAAAAATGTTTTACAAAATATTATTACATAAAAAATAATAAGGCGTATTTAAGAAGATTAATTATGAGAGAAAGTTAAAAATATATACATAAATTGAATAAGGATTCGCAGTTTTGGAAAATTAGTTATTTTTGTCTAAATTTATAGTTTACAATGAACAGTAAAACCTCTTATATGGTTTTCTTTCACGTGCATGACAGTAAATGTAATAAACAATTATCCTATTAATTTTCAAGTCTTTAAGTTAACACCACATAAGCACTATAATAATAAAAGAAAATTGATATGAAGAATGTTAGAATTTGAAAGACATTTTATTTCCATTATGTAGGTATACAAACGTTTTAAAAAAATGAGGTCTTGTTTCTTGTAATAAGCATTATCTTTTGATTAAAATTGATATTACCTAGGAATTGTGTTACTGTCTTATAGATATATAGATAGAAACGTTTATTTGAATTAGAAATATATAAATGAAATATAATAATTTTAAATTAATAAACGATTTTTTTTTTTTCGACAATGAACGTATTCGTCTGTCGAGGTGTTCGCTTAATAATTCTAACTTATTTTAACATAAACAATAACCTAGATTACTATACCAGGTGTGTAAATATGAAACCGGAATTCGCCAATGATAGGAGTTAGCAGTCAATATAATCTTCTAACTAATCCGTCAGTGGTGTTATCTGCTTTTGCCTACATGTAATAAAGAGATCCAATTGATACCAACATCAGTTTCATTCTATAACCGTGTTTTTAGTGGCGTTGAACATGTCGACTTTTGTGCCAACAAATCAAGATTTGCGGACAGCGTTTACTTTCCGTTTCCTTCTGAAAAAAATTGGAGCATTATCACATAGGATGCTTGTTGAAGCTTACGGGGAGCATGCCCTAGGCAAATCTCAACGTTTCGATTGGTTCAAAAAATTTAAAGATGGATTTCGATAAAAGAAACAAAGACCGTGGAAAACCACAAAAAAAAACTTTGTAAACGCTGATTCGGAAGCGTTTGTTGGACAATTATTACATGTGACACCGTCTCCGTTTGTTTGAAAGGCATGGAAAAGATCCAGAAGGTCGGAAAATGGGTACCTCACCAACTGAATGACAGGCAGCAGGAAGCTCGAAAAACCTCATGGCAAATGCTGCTCGCCAGGTACAGAAAGTCATTTCTTCATCAAATTGTGACTGGTGATGAAAAGTGAATTTACTTCGAGAATCCTAAGCGTAAAAAATGCTGGGTAACTCCTGGTGAACCATCGGCATCGCTTGGGGAGGAAGAAAATGCTATGTGTCTGGTGTGATCAGATGGGTGTTACCTACTATTAGCTGCTGAAACCTGGGGAAACTGTTAATACGGAACGCTACCTACAACAGATGATAAATTTGAATAAAGATTTGCGCCAAAAAGTCCCAAATATCAAGAAAGGACACACAAAGTGATCTTGCTCCATGACAATGCCCCATCACATTCGGCTAAACGGACCAAGGAAACGACCCAAGTGTTTGGTTGGTAAATTCTTCCGCATGCGGCTTATTCACCAGATTTGGCCCCATCCGATTACCACCTATTTGCATCGATGGGACACGAACTAGCTGAGCAGCGCTTCACTTCTTATGAAAATGTACGAAATTGGTTAAGTGATTGATTTGACTCAGAAGAGCAAGCATTATTTTGGCGGGGAATCCACAAATTGCCTGAATGATGGGAAAAATGCATAGATAGCGAAGGACAGTACTTCGAATAAAAAAGTATGTCTCATTTTTACACAATCAACTCTTATTTGCTATTTGAAAAATTCCGGTTTCATATTTACACACCTGGTAAAAGAAAAAAAAAACCTAAAACAATACAAAAAACAAAACAAAACATGGTCTTCTAATTTCTATGCAAATAGTGCAAATAAAGCCTTTTCTCAAGAATGTGATTATCTATAGTGTATATACAATCAAAATAAATCTTTCATTTAATGTAGATACTCTTACTTATATACTGTCTTATTTATTTTTGTATTTACGAACTTGAAATGTACTTTATAGCAAGGGAAAACAATGTTCAATTAAAATTAAAAACAAGTAAGTATTTTTGAAAACAAAAATAAATCAAATTTTATTAAATAAACCATATCATTCATGTTTGGGCAAAAGGGCTTGAGTCATTAAAAAAATTTTTTGTCTCGTCTTCTTAAAATTCATAACTGACTATAATTTATTCGTTATTCATAATTTATTACAGTCTCTGTTGATAGAATATAGTTTCATTTATTATTCTTGGATAAAAAAATACAATTAGAAATAATTTTCAATAGCTTACATTCCATGTCTTAACCCCTTTTTGACCAAACACCAGTGATGTATCGGGTATTTTTTAAACTAATTTACATTTTATACAACCGCTGCCGGAACCATTGTTCCTTTGATTATATCAACTATTAGTTAAATTTCCATAACCGTGATCGGTTTAGGAACCTTATGAAGTCATTTTATATATAAACGACATAAAGTCGTTTTATATCATTATCCGATTCAGATACCGACTGTCTGAATTGGCCCTATTGGTCAAAACAATCAAATAAAAAATAAAAAATAAATCAATAAAAGGGAAAAAAACGGTAGATTTCTGTGAAAAGCAGAATAAAGTTTCATTTTTAGATTGCTGAAGCCATTTGATAAAAAAAAAAAAAAAAAAAAAAAAAAAAAAAAAACTGGTGGTGTTCTGTCGTTAGAATAATGGTTGATCCAGTTGGTGGATGATACCACCCCCCCCCCCCCCCACCGATGGGTACGGCTTCCGGAAGAGCCAACTCCAGCGATTATGGAGAATAGATCTGATTGGTTCAACTCCAGAGAGGCAGTTTTACCGGATCTCTATCTCTCTTCACCAAGTCCAACTTCCATCAAATCCATTCTTCATGGATCCAGATTCCTAATATCTTATATCCGGTATAATTATAAATTATTATGTTTAAATCTAACTGAGAAGATTGGATGGAGAATTTTGTTTTTACTTTTATAAAGAAATAGATCACACATAAAATTAGGATAGATAAAAATTACGAATTGAAGATCGTACTTGAAAAAGTTACGTCTCCCAATTTTGACACTTAGAAGAGGTGCATGAGGAATAACATATTTTTTATTTTGAAAGATTTCATACAACATTCCGGTTTCATTCAAGTTAAACCAAAACAATCCAGGATGCATATTAGTTCTCACTAGCTAAACTCGGCCACTCTTACCTTAATATTAAATCCAGCTTTTTTCTTTATTTACATTCACTACGTTATTTATATCTTTATTTAATTCTTACTTATACAGCCAACGTTTCAGTCCAAACAAATGGATCTTCATCAGGGCTATATTAATCATCCCAGAAAACTTCTCTTTGATTAAAAACTTTAGATCCTTCAATAGATTTATTTGAAAACTCCTTCCTATATTAAGACCTAGCCAGAGCTCTGATTAAATGAACTAACCGCGCTTCCATATCGAAACAATATGGCTCTCTTCGTGGTTTGTTTTACAACCCTTCCTGAGTTACATTTTCATATTTCCTTTTTAATTAAACCGAGTGCAATAGAGTACCATTTTATTTTGATCTATCGATAGTTTTCTGCTACCAAGTAGAGAATATTACCAATTGAAATTATAGCTAAAAGTACATGTAGGCATGGGCATGGGCGTCACCAGTACCAAATTATTGGGGGGACGAGTCAATATTCTCATAGATAGGAGAATTCGAGAGGCTAAAAGTTGAAGTAACAACGCCTAAAAATTATTGTTGTGACAACTAATTCCTCCTTCAACGTCGTATTTAAGGGAAGTGGGTCTTTTTTATTTTACCCACACCAGTTACGTTTTGATATTATTAGTGATTTATCATGCCGTTATTTAATAGTGTATATCTATTTTAAAAGAAAAACAATTATACATGAAGGAGGTTACCAACCTATTACGTCCTAGATTTTAAGAAACGTTGAAGTTGTTTTTGTTAATAAAAGAATCTGATACAACTGAGTCGTGTTCTGAAATCAGAAGAAGTGGCATTTAAGACATTTCAAAGGTTCGGAATATTGGATAAAATCCCTTCTAAAGTCCTACCTATGTGAATTTGCTTACAGAAGAAGACAGAAGAACGAAGATATATTTAATTGTATTTTAAAATCAATAAAAGCATATTGGACCCCTAAATGAATCATGCAACGAATTGTATATGTATTAAACTTTTGTTTACATTTGAAGCTTTTTAAATACATTACTTATATCATCTGTTCTTCACTAGTATTAATTAACTAGTAATTTAATATTAAGATAAATCACCCTTTTAAAAAATAAGTAACTGGTGTGGGTAAAGTAAAAAAGACCCAGGGAATTTATAAAACTTGCCAATTTATGCATCAGTTAGAGTTTGAATAGTTGCCCCCTTCCAAATCATTGGGGGGGACGCGTCCCCCCTTTCCTCAACGACTGTGACGCCCATTGATATAGGTGTGAATATTTATAATTGAGAAAATCATAATTAAGAGGTAGTTTGCAAATCAATCTCCCTCAAGGTCTTAGTTCAGGACCGCATTTTGAAAGTTAAGATATTTTATAACTTCATATATTTTATTTTATTTTTTCCTTTTTTAATTTCATTTTTATGTATGTTAGCTTGTATATAGGCTTGTCTCTATTTAAGTATTCCGGAATAGTCGCATTCCTTGTATACGGTCCCTAGGTAAAATAGAAATAAATCCGATCAAAATTATTTTATAGTATTTTAATTTAAAAATCATTTCTTAGAATCTGAGACTTAAAACATTCTTTATTCTGAGATTATTGATGTATTAACTGAATTTTCGAAGATTTGTCTTATGCAAAGTGATTTTTTTTTAAGCGCACTTCTGAAAAGTTTTTAAAATATCAGTTACGACAGTTTTCCTCTGAGGAACAGATTCGATGATTTTTATTTTTGATGGAAAGTCAAAAAATACATACCCTGATCATTGATTCAAAATAAAATTATTACGATTAACAATAATAAAAAATTTCAAGTATTACTTTTTGAATGCCAATTATAACTTTCTTTATTTTTATGATTTATAATTTTAATATTGCAACGATAAATCGATAAGCAAAAAAAAAAAAAAAAAAAAAAAAAAACATATGGCGTTAACTCCCGGACCGTTTGTTGGAACAAAATATGAGGTTGGAACGAACTGTTGGGGTCTAGATCTTTCGCGCCTAGTCCACAAAGGCGTAGATCTGCCCGCATTGTTCTGGAACATTCCAGGCCTGACTATTTACGATTATATATAAGGAGCAGTGACTGAACGAGTTAGTTGAAGTCTGTGTCTTGACTGAGTAGCGCAAGTCATATGATTTTGTGTTCTAACGTTATCATTTTTGTAACCTGCTCAAGTGTTTAAGTTTTATTAATTCGTTGGCACTGATAACTGCATATTTTTGTTTAATAAATATTTGTCACCCACATAAGTGTTACAATATTCTCCATTTTTTAAAATATTTTAAATAAAGAATATTGTTGACGACTATTAGCAACAGAACATCTTTCTTTACGAAATACATTCGCGATTTGGCTTAGCAAATAAATAATGATGAAAACTACCTTTGAGGAGTTGGAAGGATATAATTTCAAAATCAGTACAGTAATACATTTTAGTCTAACCAAATTTAATATTAATTTTATATTAAAATTATTTAAGAATGTGTAACTATATGATCTGCAATATCTTATTATTAATATTAAAACGATATAAGTATTTTTATAAACTTTATTTGTCAAACCAATCTTGCCCTTACTGACAGTAAGATGAGCGGAAAAAATGATGTGTCAGCCTTAAAGATTGATTACAATCCATTAAGTAGGAAAAACTCCTCTATTTGTGAGATGGAAGAGGACAGGACTGCTTTAAGGAAAATTGTATAATGCAGCAAGGAACGAAACCGCAACCTAAGTGCCCCTCTCCTACATAGCCGACAAACAACTAGTGGTGGGGTCTAAATAACATAACAGCATTAAATCACCTATTATTATAAAATAACAGTGATTGGAATAACCTATTACCAATATACCGACGTTATTGAAATCACTCCTTCATTATTGAGCAACCTATCACTTGCGCAGGCGCGATAACAGGAGAGAGCGTTATAACAGGCTAAAAGAGTGATTGGGTAACTGTAGTCAGGAAGAGTGATTGGGTAATAGTGATCGGGCAACTGTTGTTATCGCTGGCTATTATAACAGTGCGAAGAGTGATTCAGTAACAGTCGAAGGAGTGATTGGGCAGCAGCTGTTATCGCTGGCTATTATAACAGTGCGAAGAGTGATTCAGTAACAGTCGAAGGAGTGATTGGGCAGCAGCTGTTATCGCTGGCTATTATTACAATGCAGAGGAGTGATTGGGCAACAGGTGTTATCGCTGGTTGTTCTAACTGTCTGAAAGGAAATATTATTCCCTCACTGTTATAATGGTGTAATAGCTATTATTTGTCTCTTCTGAATGACACATCCAATAACTTAAAATTCAAAATTTATACTCTTTATTTTGAAATTATTTCACAGTAATTAGCGCAATGTTAAGCCTTAGAGCTCCAAGTAGTGATTAATTAAATAAATTTACTACTTGTAAATGAGAATTATGATAAATATGGACTCCGACATACACATGAACATATGAAATATGTTCTCTGACTTTTGAAATCATCGCCCTCGGCTTTCATACCATTTTTAGAATTATCAGTAATTCCGAAATCGATTGAAAGTTTTTAATAAAATTAAGACTTATTTACTTCATATACTACGGGATTTTCTCTAATTCAAATTCAAAGAGTTACATTTCAACTTTCACAAATACAAGCTTCAATACATTATTGATGTAACACGCATTTAACAAATCAATGAATTCTTATTCAAAATAAAATATTAGCCTGTAATTTTATTCTTTCCAACTTTTATTATTATAAACACAAGAAGCGTGGTATTCCCTGTAATCATGAAAAACAAATTTGTAACACCACTTAAAATGTGTGATGTTGATTAAAAGTAAGAATGTTAAAACAAAATAGGCATAAAAGTTTTTGTGTCAGCCAGTAAAAGTAAAGTAACCGATAATAGTAAATATTGAAATCAGGCGCGGTTCCAGAAAAAAATTTCGGGGGGGGATTGGTCGGTATGAAAAAAAAAAAAACAGCGTAAAAATAGCATACTTTATTTGCTTATGCTTATACATTAAGTTCATATACAAAATTCTGTATATAAAATTCTAGTCAAAGTTAAACTAAACTTCTCTAGAAAACTTGTAAAAGTTAGATGCGTAATTAATTCATCCCACTAATTTTTTTTTCGTCGAAATTTCGGGGGGGGGGATTGATCCCCAATATCCCCCCTGGGACCACCACTGATTGAAATATTAAATAGAGAAATCGAATAAATAATAATTATAACTATTAGACAAATAATGAGGTATCAAGTACAGAAATAGAATAAATGATAATTATAACTATGAGACAAATAATGAGATATGAAGTAGTAAATAGAGAAATACAATAAATAGTAATTAAAAAGATGGAAAAAATAAAGAGGTAAAGTGATAAACCATATAATAAAAAAAAGAGAAATTAAGTTGAGCTGTTTTACTTATAATAAGAAATATAACTCTGTAAATCAGCTTAAGATCGGTAAAATGATATAATGACGCTTAATTCTAAGCAGCAAAGTTTGGAAATATGTAAATTATATAATAAAACGAAAGTATGTATAAAGATATTTTATTTCAAACTTAAAGTATTAGTATCGAAAGTAGCACGGTCGATCTTTATTATTGATATAGAGAGGTGACGATTACATGACGTCAAAGTCGACTACTGAAGGGAAATGGCGGGAAAAATAACTCGGACAGAACAGCGAGCTGGAGCCTTATCTGCGAAGGGGGGAAGGTGGTGGGGGCGGCAGTTCGGCAAGGCCCCGAGCGATCGCTGCGCCTTAGGCCACGCCCCGAAGCAGGGCTGCCCATAAGCCGCACTTCAGTAGTGGTACCAAAATTTTTGTAATCAATAAAATTCGATTTTAAAATAATTCTATATAATATATATTTTACCCTATTATTTTTTCCAAAGGAGTATTGGTAATATTTGTGTGTTTCGGAATTCCATTTTTATTCTTTATCACTTAATATCGATTTTTAATCTCTATCGCATTGGCCACCATTTTTCTAAAAGTAGTCCGTCTGAAGTTTACTTGGTGTGTTGTTAGTGTTTTGGATTTAAAATATAAACTTTGTAGCTTGAAATATTAGCTCCAGATTGACTTTGTTGTTTTTATTTTCAATAATATTAGTCGTATATTGTATTACATTTTGCAAATATGGCCAAGAGAGTGAAAAGTTATTTGTGGGCTTATTTTACAGTTTGTGATAAAGAAAAAAAATATGCTAGATGTGATATACGTGGACAGGTGCTAAGTTATAAAAGTTCGATTTCGAATTTAAAAAAACACATATCAAGCAAACACCCTACTGTAAGTTTAACAAAATTTTCAAATAGTTCATCGAGTTCTGATCATGTTGTGAGTGCACCGACTGTTTCTTTGTCCAATTTTACCTTTCAGGCATCTACTTCTACAGCATCCCACACTATTCCGACTTCTGCAGATATCGCCTCTCCCTCTTTAGATACTCCTTTCTCTAGTGCCCATCAATTTATTGAAATGCCCTCAAGAATTTCATCTCAAACATCAATACTTTCATTCGCTCCGCCAAAAAAACTTACAGAAAGCAAAAAGAAGGAATTAGATCATCTGCTCTTAAGGCTTTTTTATTTAGATTTACAACCTTTTTCAATTGTGGAAGACAACGGATTCAGAAAATTCGTGAAAGAATTAAACCCTTCCTACCAATTACCTTGCTCAATAGACAATTGCGAAAAGTCTAATACCAGCTGAATATGATAAAGTTTTAATAGCTACACGGCATTTGTTGAGTTTTGTCGAAAGTGTGTGCATCACTACAGATACCTGGACATCTAGGAACATCGATCCCTACATAGCTGTCACAGCACATTTCATTCATGATTTCAAGTTAAAATCTATATTGCTATCATGCAAAATTCTACCGGGCTCACACACTAGTGAACATGTGGCAGCTGCACTCAAAGAAATTACTAGAAGTATGGGACTGGAAAATAAAATATCTGTTTGTATTACAGACAATGCTCCAAACATGGTTAGTGCAGTTAAAGATTATGCTCTTTGGAAGCATTTTCCTTGCTTCGCTCATATACTAAACCTAATAGTTAGGCTTAAAAGTCAGGCGGATTTATTGACCAAAGTGAGATCCATAGTTGCTCATTTTAAAAGGAGTACATCGAGCACTGATATACTCTTAAAAACACAATCAAATTTAGGTATAGAAAAACCGAAAAAGCTGATACAAGCTGTGGAAACCAGATGGAATTCCACTTTCCTTATGCTTCGCCGTTTTTGTGAGCTAGAAAATCCTATAAAAATGACCATAGCTCTTCTACATACAAAACATATGGAGCAACTGAGCGTGGAAGAATGGCATATCTGCAGAAATCTATGCAAAATTTTGGAGCCATTTGATGAAATTACACGGCAGATGAGTGGGGAGAAGTATTTGACCGGGAGTCAGGTAATGATTTTTGTCCAAGGACTTAACTGGATGGTTGAGAAGTTGAAAGAAGAATTCAAAGACAAATCTCTGCTTAATGTAATTTCAGATCTTAGAAATTCTCTCGCTTTAAAATTTAAAAATATAGAACATAGCAAAACGATTGGTTTTGCAACCATTCTGGATCCGAGATATAAGATGCTACCATACAATGAATTTACAGCAGCAGGCGAACAAATAAAAAAAGATTTTATTTATAATTTAGAAAAAATTATATCTGAAACAAATCAAGATGTCATGGACACAGAGGAAAATGCCGAAACAGTGCCAACCGAAAGTAACCCATCACCAATTTGGGAGAAATTTGACAGATTGGTTACGCAAGCTGTTCCAAGAGGAACTGCGAGGGCCTCAGCAATTGCCGAATTGGATCGGTATATTAGTGCACCATATCTAAATAGGAAGCAAGATCCTTTAATTTGGTACAAACACATATTTACCCGTAGTATAATCGAATAGTATAGTATAATCAACATATTTACCCACTTATCACTCAACTAATGAAGAGAAAATTTAATGTTGTGGCGACATCAGTGCCTTGCGAGCGGGTTTTTTCTAAATCTGGGAACATCATCAGTGAAAGAAGAACACGTCTCTCCCCTAATCACATAGAACAATTAATGTTTTTAAATCAAAATAGTTTTATCATTGAGTAATTTAACTTGTTAGTTTTGTTAATGGTTATTTATTTTTTTTAAATGTACTAAAAATGTATTTCAAAAATGTGCCAGAGATTTTGATTCTATTAAGTTTTTAATTTTTTATACTATTGCATTTTGTAATATAAGCAAATTTTCTAAAATGCCAAATTAATTCAATTTGAAGTCCCTCCATAATCTAAATATTTTATAGAATTAATGATAAATAAAGCCAATAGGCAGAAATAAAGGAGGGGCAGCCCCCCGAGAGATGAGGACACCAATCAATTATTACTATTTCTTTATAAAAAGAGCTATCTTTAATAATTTTTTAAACTACTTAAATATGCAATAATATTTTAAATTAGGTCCTTTATGATCCAAAAATTAAAAAAAATGCGCCCCCATCAGAAAATTTCTAGATCCGCTACTAAACAAAGCCAATAGGCAGAGTAGCATATGTTACTAAAATCACCTGTTATAGGAACCTGTTATTACTCGATAACAGTTAGTGGATAACCTGTTATAGAAATTTCACTGTTAAGCCCATCACTACAAACAACCCAACTTTGGGATCAGCTTCTGCCTCAGTTTGAAATATCGATATACTAGATATGAATATTGTTATTGTTTTGAACGATACATTTGTTAGTATAGAGTTTGATTTGATATTCTATAATTTTCCAATATATATTTATATGGGTCGGTAGATGGCTCTACGGGTGCTCAATTTTTCTAAAAAATGATACCGATAATGAGTTCATTAATTAAAAATTTAATTTTTTAATTTAATATTTTTTTTCTTTTTCAACTTTATTTCTATATTCACGCCTTAAATGAAAGACAATCAGTGAATAATTTAATTTTAAAGCGCATTATCATCTAGGATTAGTTTTCGTTTTGAACGACTTCCGGGCTTCTCTCTTTCTCATTTTATTATTTTATTTGAATTTTTCAAACTGATTTAAAAGTCCAGTTTATATTAGATATCATTGAATATCCTGAGGAGAGAAAAACTCATTATTAGAACTAGGAAAGTTTTCTCAAGAAACTCAAACAAACATTTTAGATCTTTCTTTCGAAAATGATACCAATAATGAATTCGTTAAATGAAAATCAAATTGTTTTAATTTAATTTTAAAGCGTGTTATCATCTAGGATTTTTTTTTTTTTTCGTTTTGAATGACTTCCGAGATTTTATCTTTCTCATTTTATTATTTTATTTGAATTTTTCAAACTGATTTAAAAGTCCAGTTTATATTAGATATACTTGAATATCCTGAGGAGAGAAAGATTCATTATTAGAACTAGGAGAGTTTTCTCAAGAAACTCAAACAAACATTTTATAATTATTTATAATAATTCTTTCTTTCGAAAATGATACCAATGATGAATTCATTAATATAAAATTTAATTTAATCTTAAAGCGTGTTATCATCAAGGATTTTTTGTTCCTTTTGAGCGACTTCCGTGCTTTTTTCTTTCTCATTTTATTATTTTATTAAAATTTTCATCAATAATTTTTCAAACTGAAAAGTCCAGTTTATAGTAGATATCCTTAAATATCCTGAGGAGAGAAAAACTCATTATTAGAACCAGGAAAGCTGTCTCAAAAAAATCAAACAAACATTGATGCCAATAGTGATGTGAAACTATCGATAGTTTTGTTAGTATCGAACATTAAACTATCGATAGTCTGAGGTTATGGCGGTGGCTTAGAATAGTAAAATTTTTCATCTGGAATGATAGGAGCTATACTGTACGTTTCCATTTGCACTTTTTCTTTGGCAGTGAATAAGATGAACATTTCTATGAATAAAGGATGGGTTCCATTTTACCTTGAAATAATATTTATCAGTTCCAAGCTTAATTGTAACTGCAAAGAATAATAACTTTATCAAAAGGTCAAAGAAACTGTCTTTAGAGGTTCAAATAACCATGAAACCGGGATTCCCAGTAGTCGAAGTAGTTGATGTGTCATGACAACATTCGTAACGCGATCCTCGAATGTGCCGGAGTTTTTGAAGAAAAAAGGACGTTGTTGTGACATTTGTCTAGACATGCCTTGGAACGTGCATACTTAAAAGATGTTCTTAGGTAGTTGATTCATAGAGTTCGAACATATTTTGTTACAAACACTATGATTTTGTTTTTATGCCACTAATCAAATAATTTTCAAGTGAAGAGACTGGCAGGAAATGAGTTGTTTTGTTTGTATATAATTCTATCAAGCTGGAAGGCATATATGAACGAACCATTCGATTTTTAAGTTTTTTATTTTTTGCGTGAAGTAATTTTTTTTTTTTTTTTTTTTTTTGATAGAGTAAATAAGCATTTTTTGTTAGAAACATAAATAAAATTACACTGTTACATTTTTTTTATTTTTCATTTTTGAATTATATAGAAGATGGTTGCTTAGAGGCAGAGGCTATCACTTTATCCATTTAAAACAAATTTTTCGATAGTACTATCGATAGTTTTGAACTATCGATACACCAATAATGATTTAATTATTGAAAATTATTATTTTTTTTTTTAATTTAATTTTAAAGCGTGTTATCATCTAGGCACGATCCCACACTGTTCCTAAAAATGTAATGAACATTGGTTTAACATTATTCAGGGGCAACACGTAGTTAACATTATTCATAGGGCAACACCTAACGCGTTCGCCCACCCGGCCATCCTCCCCAAGCAACACAAATAATTTAAATTTTAAATAACACTCAGTTTTATTAGAAAAATTAATTGAGACTTAAAAGGTCAGAATACCATCGAACCCATTCCCCTAAGCATTAGAATTTTCCCAGCCTGTCCCCCCTACACGAAAATTTTACTAGCCTGCCCACCCTAGACGAAATCCTATGAATGCCCTTGCGATGAACAATGATTACTTAACTTTTTTTTTTTTTTTTGAAACATTGATACTGACGCTACTTAAATATAGCCCCAGGGCCAGTGCGATTTGTATTAGCCCTACCCGCCCGAGGTTTGCACACAGAACCATTCCAAACTCACCCTCCAACCCCCCGCCTACCGCTAAGGGCGCTGTTTGGCAGGCACTAAGCCCCGGGGTAAAAATAGTCCTGTTTGTGGAAGCTTGGGTAAATAAGGGGCGCTAATGCTGTTTGAACCTAATGTGCCCTCTCTCCCCTCCCCCATTATTGCCAGACCTTGTTCCTCATCAGCCGTCTCCTTTATTACCCTCCTTCATCTGTCATAACTTGTATTCCTCTGCATCCCTATTAATA
Source organism: Aelia acuminata (assembly GCA_911387785.2). NCBI lineage: Eukaryota > Metazoa > Arthropoda > Insecta > Hemiptera > Pentatomidae > Aelia > Aelia acuminata. The sequence goes on from OU426983.1 coordinate 35,235,937, forward strand.
TTGTACTTTATTTGCCTTTAATATGCCTCTAAATTTAATTTATATCCACAATAATTGAATAATGTACAATCCAATTTAGAAAAATAGCAAGTTCTTAGCTACATAATTAGAGATAATAAAGAGTTGGATTATTAATAGTAATCAATACATCTAACAGTTGCCGGGATGTCTACAAGAGACTGGCATTATAAGGTTATTTATTTATGAGCTCACATTTTAAAAATTAGTAGTGCTGCATCTGTGACTTACAAACTGTACAAGCATTAGTGCTACGTTTTTGGTCGCCCTCTTTTCTAAAGCAGGTGGGGGTTACCAGAAACGGGATATATCAAATTAATATATGAAATTAATATATTTAATCTGTTTCAATGAATATTGAATTCTTTTCCAGAGGTGACATGTTTACCAATTTTATTTTATTTTAAGAAACCTTTGGCATGGGGTGAATGAAAATATAGAAACAAATCTAAATTGAACTCCATATTTAATTTTATTGACTAAAAATGCAAATCATTAATACCCCCTTCTAATAAATCCTATAAAGGTAATTTACTAACAACTCAGCTACTGGATACTGACAGGCAAGTTAACATAATTTATTGAAGGCATACCACGCAATATTACAATTAGTACCGTATATTAACCTTATTTGGTGTGCTCTCTCTCTGGACCATTTTAAGTCTCTGGTATGATCCATCTCTGACATTCTCTTATACTGAGCGCAGCATCTTCTTTCAGCTCTCTCTGGAAACCTGTGGACCATTGTCCGAACTCTCCGTCTCCTCAACCTCCGAACTCTTATGAGCATATGCAGTACTTTACATATTATCATTTTAAATTATTAATTTAATTGAATTTCCTCATCATGGCAGCATCCACAATACATAGCAATAGATGATCTTGCACTGCTAATTTCTTCTACAGGAAGGGACAACAATGTTTTCCTCTAGTGAGCTCTGATTAAACGTGCACAACACTCAATTTTAATATCATTCAATTAATTTTTGTCAATGAACACATGCAAACTCACTACAAAAGATTCCATGAAAATTACAAGGACACCCTATTGAACTCATAAAGCATACGGCTATGCTTATATCTAGTCATGCAAAGTTACCCCCATAAAAGGCTGAAAAAGAACTGGATGAGGGATTTCCTCGTCTATTACCTTCAAACTGCAATTATTATTATTGCAATTATTGCAAATATTACAAGGAGAAGCTGCATTATGCCTTTCCTGCCAATATTTATATCAAGATTCTCAAATTCAATTGAGTTGATAGATCTGGAGGAAAGATATCAGTTAAAAATAAATTCTTTAGTTTTGTTGGTTTGTTTGTTTAATTAATTTGCAGTCACTTTATGCCACTAAGGCTAATCGGACAATGCTACAGTGGGAGTCCTAAATTTTGTCTACCCACGTGTAATTAGGATAGGGATCTTTATTGAATACCTGACATCATACAGGCTCTGGACCTCCATTTTATTTTCTATCCAAGGGACCGCATAGCCAAGGAATTTTTACTCCCATTGAAAAATCTTTGGGCCACCGTGGGATGCGAACCCACGACTTTTCGTGTTTTAGGTTGCTATGCTAGCCACTACTCCTGTTAGTTAAGTTTTAAGTTTCTCCTCCTTATATTCTTTCTTCATCATAGCGGAAACTTAATTTGCAGAGAGATATTTTTTTTCCTGTTCCACCAAGAGTACCAATTCCTTTTTCTATTCCTAGTATGGTTATACATTAATTTTATAATAGAATGAGCTTTGATTTTTATGGGCCTAGGTAATAAAAAAATCTCGAGAAAATTTCAAAAGTTGCAATGAAAATTTCTGTTAATCATAATGCGGTTGGAAATCCAAATCTGAACTATTTTTGTAAAAATTTGAACTGTTAAGTTTTTGAAGGCCGATAATTTCTTCATTATCTGGCATTAACATACTTATCTCATTTTTTTTCCTTCATCGGAGTTAAAAATATAAAATTAAATGTCTACAAGCTATATCATCTCGTAAGGATAATATACTAAAATCATCCAATAAGCTCCTTTTTGATGATGGAATTTGTAGCTGTTAATGGCTTCTGTTATTGAGGTATGGTAGTTAAGAACACATAAGCTTTTAGTTAGTGACACTTGAGCTTTGGCTAAAACATCTTGATTGTACAAGAAAGAATTTTGCGTCTTCTTGATAATGTAAAATCTTTGCTGAGTTTACCAGAGAGAAATAAAATGAATTAAATGAATTACATATAGATTAATAAAAATATTAACATAAAGCCTTGAAATAAATTTAGGCCCAACAAAAATTATGGTAGAAATGACAAGTGTTGAACAATTTTATTTCTTATTTTCTTTATTATGCCAAGGAAATGGATTAATTAGGACAATCCATTGTGAGATATTGTTATTATTATTTTATTATTAAATTATTATGAAGTATTATTAAATTATTATACAATTAAAAAATGATTAACAATATCTCATCTATCATGGATGATTTATTTTCTATTTCTAAAAAAATAAACAAAGAAAAACTAATAAAATTTTTAGATATCACATTTAACGATAAGTATGAACGACTTATATTTTTTTATTTGTGTTGCAGAAAGAACAAATCCCGCTGCAGCAAACCAAGATTTCCCGACTTTCAACTTTTCATCAGCACTCTAAGAACTTCGGAAATAAAAATGTATTCTATGAACATAAATTTTCATGATTTTGTAAATATGTGAATATGTTTATCTGAGATAAATGTTTCTGAATGAGAAATCTAAGCCTCATTGTAAGAAGCTGGTCATTTGAAACAGTATTACAAATGATGAAAGATTTTTACTGAATGCTTTTGAAATTAACTTCTGAAAATTGTAAATAAGGATCCCTGAATTCAAATATTTCTAGTGAAAGATTAGTTTTCAGTTATTACATTAGTTTATTCTTTTTTTAGTGACTTGTGTGCTATTTTCCACAAATAATCTTCTTTTTTTTTTAATATTTTAGATTATTATATGCATCCCCCTCAATCAAGTGGTGTTTGGAAACCATTCCTGTTCGGTTGACATTGCAAATATTGTCTCTTGATTGTGAAAGCCTGAACTGTGATATGAGAAAACTCAATCATTGTATGGCTTAGCCCTAAAATCAATATTAGTTTCTACCCCTAAATAGGATGCTTGTGACTTTGGTGTAGCTTTAATATTGTAACTTTCCAACGATACCTACCTCCCTGTATGAGAGTGTGTACATATCTCCCCGCTTTATTAATACAGTATCATATTGTACTCTAATTATTATTGTATAATACAATTAGGAACACTAATGTATGTTAGGGAGACATATATTTATACTATTTAACCTATAGTTATCTGAAATCTTAGCTTTCAGCTCAATTAATTGTATTGTTCATTGATTATGCTTGTATTACTGTTAATAAAAGTAATATCTCAAACTGTACATTGTTCTATGTTGTATGTTGTTTTGTGTGTAAGATTTATTTATGTCTGCCTGTTAATATTAAGAAAATTATTTGTGTTATAAAAAAATGTATATCCAATCAAAGTATATCCATGACTGTCATGTTAGGTAATATTTGAGCACATTTTGTATATAGCACGAGTTGACTTGTGTATAAATGTGTTTAAATATACAAATATACACTTGTACATTTCTATGTTACTGTGTTTATCTATAATTAATGTTAAAATGTATAAAATTATTTAAGTGAAACAAATTAGCCTCTAAGATATAAATCAAAGTTATAGCTGAAGCACTGAGCCCCCTTCAGCTATAATGTCTGTACTGTCTATGTGTAATATAATAAATATATTAATTGTTGAATAATGTTATTTCAATGTTTAAAAAAGATAACAACAGAAAGATCATCTTAAGTGGATTTATTCGTTGTTCTTTTTTAAATAATATTAAGTTTCATTTTATTCATTTGTTATTTATAAATAACAAACAAACAAAATGGAGCCTTTTGTATTTCTAGCTGTATGAATTTTCCTTACCAATTCATGCTAATTATTCTTGTGATGTTTAGAATATAATCAATTAGATTCAAAATAAAAGGACATATGACTAATGAAATTCAAATCAAATACTGGATAGAATATAGTTTTGGGACAATCAGAAAAATTCTAATATAATTTTAAAACAAGTAAAAATCATTATTAAAAGTGGTGTGTTAGTATTAAAGATTTCAAAATTTCCAATTATTTTAAAATTCTAAAAGTTTGATGACATGCTTAAATATTTCAAGGTTCCGTGGCTCATGTTCAAATAGTTGTAGAGATGGTAAATAAAAGCCACTAATATACTAAAGAATCGATTGTAGGTAAATATTAATTCAAGTAGCTTATATTTTAACCTATCATAAAGGAGTGTCATGTGCTTCCTAATATGCCCTGTTAGGGAATTCCCTCTTTGCATCAAACAATGCGGATACACATTTATTATTATTTATTATATTTATGAAACTTGACTCTTCAACAGAGGTTGAATGCATATCGGGGCAACCTCCAGCTGACCGTAAGGAATTGTCCGTACGGACTAAAAGCACCACGTGCAAGAATATTCCGATCACCTTCACCAGTATTATATCTTTTTTTCTTTTATCCGTACTACTACCTGGCCATGTGTGGCCTCTACTCTAGAGGTGTAACCAACCTACTCTAACCATGGTGGGTAGGTCGAGATTTATTCCGTGGGGCTTCCACAAAATAAAATTCAATCTCAGGGCAGATTTGAACCACCGCCGTTCGGCTATCCTGACCCACCAGTAACAAACCTATACATTATCAAGAAAATAATACTATTTTTATGAGGCTATCTTATTATTATTATTTTTTCTAATTTATTTGTTCCCAGAATATATATTTTTTTCCAATCAAAAAGAAAAAAAAATATTAATCGTATTTATGTTGACATCCTGTAATGATTCATAATAAAAAAGGGGGAAAAATCAATAAAGGGACAGAAGAGATAAGCCATATTACCAAAATGCAACTGTAAGAACAAAAATATTTATTTGCATTGAAAAAGTTTACTATAAGGTAATCAATATGAGACTGATATCATTATCGTTTGATTTCTGTTTCCCAAAGTCCTTATAACAATGTTTTTGTGGTGTTGGCCAATTTTCATATATATTTTTCTCGGAATTCAGTTTCATTTTGTAATTAATATAAACATACTGACTACATAATTGTGTCTAATCTTCATACACTGTAGGATAATAAAATAAGTTTAATAACATTTAACCCATCTCCGTATATAGAATCAGAAAATAAATCGGTAACAAAAACATTGCAAAAAAAAAGGTTTTACTATTTTATCGGGTTTATTTCAATCCCACCCCAGTATGGCTATCCTGAGTTTTACCACTTGGTGGAGTTGTGCTAAGGTAGTAGAGGGAGGAGAGGTAAATATATCGCCTCAAAGAAATGTTTGTGTGTTGAAAGGTTATATCCTGTAAAGTGCTCACGATGTCGGATGCATTCTGTTTAAGAGTTACAGGGCATTAAATTAAGCATTGAAGACCAGACACATGTTTTTAGGATCACCCATTCCTATTTTAGAGCTCATGAAAATCAGACAAATTTGACTGTTTTATAAAAAAGTTTCATTTTATATCTATTAGTTCGGAAAACGGGTAGTCCAAAAGATTGGCTACTTTATTGATATATGGGTTAATTTAGCTGATTAAAGATGAACCTAAGGTCAATGTTTCAGTCTAAATATGGGAAGTGAACTATTTCTGGGAAGTGCAGCTCTCTCAGAAGTAAATAATTTGAAGGATTGTGACCAATGGCCTTTCTTTTTTTTTTTTTTTTGCCTTTTCTAGTATAATATTAATGTTGCATTAGACAGATATCTTTAACATTTTTATTTAACTTCAATATTTTTTATTAGGCCCATGAAGGGTCCTTAGTTTCTCCGACCGCAAACACCTTATGTCCCTTTACTTTGCAACTGCCATCAAATCACATCTTTTGCATCATTAAAAAAGTAAGCCTTTCGATTCTACATTGACTAGAAAGTGACTTTTTCAAAAGCAATAGGATGGTATTACAGGGTGGTAAAACATCAATAATCCTGACAAGGTGCCCACCTAATCTATGCTTATTAGAACAAGGAGAGATAAAAAATATAAATAATGCAGACTCCAAGCCAAATGTTAAGGCAACTGGACATTTATAATTTTAAGTAATAATAGAATAATAACTTTAATCTAGAAAAAAAAAAAGGAATACATTATTTTTTTGGTGCAATACGTTGTGGACTACTAACAATTTATTCATTAATTTTTACTTACCTGCTTGGAATTTTGTATTTCATAAAAATACGAAATTTGTATTTTAGAAAAAATTAATTTTATTTGAAAAAAACAATTCACACAGTTTTAGGGCAGAGAGGGGCAACAGTTTTAAGTTTGATTACACTGTTCTGCAAAAAAAAACTTTTCTCTCCTCCCTTGAACAATTTTGCCTGTTTCTCATGTTTTCAGGTGTGCTGAGTCCGAATCTGAACTCAGAAAAATTCTATCACCCTCTGATTTTGAGAGAAAAGAGGTGAAACTTGGAAAAAATGAAAAATTGTATTTGAAAATTATTGTCTTTATTATAACAGATTTTTTTTTTCAACGATAAAATATAATTAATTGAATTCTGCATGCTATCAGGTATAATACTAGATATGATGCAACTCAAAAAATATACACACATCGACAATGAGTTGTTTTTTTTCTTTTGTACTCTTCCTCCTCTGTCTCCCGCTGCAGTGTCCAGCAGTAATCCGCCAGCATCTTCTTATTCCATTTGCCAGAATATCTTTTTTCCATTCTGGATATGTCTTGGTGGAATCGTTCTCCATGTTTGTCCGAAACTGCACCCATATTAGGGGCGAAAAAGTCTAGGTGGCTATGCAGGAAATGTATCTTTAAGGACATATTGCGTCCCAATGTTTTATATGAAGTAAGCAGTTCTTGGACTATTTTTCGGTAGTCTCTAGATTTTTTGTTTCTCAAAAACTTATTAAGGATTTGAATGAAAAGGGTACCACCATAAAAGACCATAAAAGATAAAGGAGGGTCATTCCCCTAAAGATCCAGGTGGAGACCAAATCCATGCCTCAAGCTCAAAAACTGAAAAAACATTTTTAGCCATATTTCTTTAACTACTTGTAATACTCCCATCAATTTTTTTTCGTTCAAATATACTTCATTGCGCTCAAAATCATCGGGCTTTTGAATTTTTTTCACAATGTTTTGATGCCGAAAAAAAATTCGTCAAATCCATAAAAAACTCACCTTTTTGGATAAAAAACTAGAATTTCTCAGAAAACTGTGCGTGATAGACAAAATCTGACTTCAAATTCGTGTTCAGCACATCTGATAACAGTAAGAAAGCATGTTTTGGTTTGAAGGAGGATTTTCGTGCAGAACAGTGTTATCAATAATTATAATTAATTTTCATAAATTATATTTACTTAATAATCATTACTTAAATATCATTGATTCTCACTCATTTATTTGAGGATTTTCTACTTTCCAAAGTATTTTTTGATTTTTTGACTTTTGAAGAAAAAGTCTTAATAAGTCAAATGCAACAGAATATCATCCTGGGTATTTTTTTTATTAACAATTTGCCATCTTGAAGTGGAGTATGACATTTATCATTTGAATTTAGAGATATATTATTTAAAAAAAAAAAAAAAAAAAAAATAGATGGTGCACTACCTAATATTGTTGCTATTTGAAACAGCATACTAATCAATCCTCAAAAGACATTATGGTGTAGAACAAATTCAAGAGAACTCCTTCATCTTAAGAGTAAAGGTTACGAGCATTGAAATCCAAAACATTCATTGAAATAAAACAAATGTTTGTGACCCATGAAATAATAGCACTGAGGAAACGTTAGCGCTCCAAAGCAGTTCTCAAAAACTTTGGTTTTCAAAGTTATCAAATAAACACTTGGAGAATTTCAATGATATTTAAATAAGATAAGAATGTTAGGGCATATGAATCAATAAGTAGCTGCTATTGATATGAATAGTAAAATTCCTTCGCTGTCTGAACCACTCAACTAATAAAATGAAAAGGAAGCAAAACAATTTTTTTTTTTGTGATTACGCTCCATTGATTCTTTTAAATTATTAATCAGAGTGATTAAAATGATAATCAGGACCATTTTTTTCTCCCACTGTTACCCTTCCTGGGCCATCTGTGGGATGGGTGTAACCAACATATTCTAACCATGGTAGGAGGGTCGATATTTATTCTGTTGGTCTGCAACTGAATAAATGTCAACCACTCAGGACAGAATTGAACCACTGCCATAGGCTAAAGAATGCTTAATTAGTTTATGCTGGCACATACTGGCCCTTTATACTCTTATTTTATTAAACCTACAAGAAATTATTCTTTATTAGATCTACAAGGCAGCACTACAACCTATGAGGGAGGGTTTAGGGTCTCCTGGAACATACACCACTAGTCATCTCTGCCCATAGAACTGCATTCCACTCCATTACCCCAAGGATGAACCTTGAATCGACAAAGGTCCGCCTGATGCTATTGGGGTCGTCCAACTTGGTTTATTCCATGAAATCCTTGGGAATCTGGTTACCTGTCATCCAGGCCATGTGTCCAGCCCAATGTGATATACTAATTTTCATTAATCTGATTAGATCAGCTTCATGATACAACTTGTGTACTTCTGCACTGTTCCTCAGTTTCCACTCTTGATTTATGCACGCTGACGCTAATATTCTTCAAAGGATGCACATACTCGAACCTCAGTAAAACCACCTCCTAATTCTGGGATAGCTTTCAGCATTCGGAATCGTAGGTGATGAAGGGCCTTATCAGTGTCTTTTAGTTTTGCAATTTAGTTGCTCAGGACTGAGATTTACTCTTCAAGTGGCCCTGAAGTCCAATGTAACACCTGTTAACAGAAAGTATTCTTCTGCCTATTTCTGGCTACTATATATTGTTTAAATTTACCATTGTTCTACGGTAGACAAATTAATCTACTCAAATAATTATTAATTAATTACCAGTTTGTCCGATTTCAATAAAATTTGATACACTTGAAATTCTCGGGTGTGTTGACTAGTATTAAATTATTTGGTGTTTCTTATTGCATAAGAATATTAATTTTCCATTAATGGTACAATCCATATGCTTTGGGGTGGGGACAGGGGACCTTATTTAAGTTTTTGAAGAAAATTTTCAGTAGAAACAATATCGTGTAAACATTTTTTAAAATCATAGTTGATGTCATCATGACATCAATTATGATTTTGTATGTTTGTGCTTACAAAATAAAGACAAACTGTGTTAACTTGCCAGAACTTTTATCACAAAGAAAAAAATGAAGAAATTAAAAAAAAAAGTTAATTTATAATTTTTAAATAATTTTATTGGAAGATAAAAAGTTGACCAGGCCCTGGAACGAATCCAGGTTCTCTGAATCTCTGTTGTAGTGCTCTGTGCTAACCGTAGGGTCAATAGTTCAATGTTAAGAGCACTGCAACGGAGATGCCGAGAACCTTGGCTTGATTCCCGGCCATGGTCAATCTTTTCTCTTTTAATGAAATTATTATAAATTATAAATTAATTACTTGAAAATAATATATGACTAAATTTCAACATATATAAAAAAAAAAGTTTTCAGAATTATTAATTTTTGCTTATTACAAAAAGGAATATAGCTATTCATGTATTAATCAAAATTACACGTAACACTTAAAAACACAATGATACATATCTAAAAAGGAAAACATTTAATCAATGCCAAACTGAATAGTGGAATAGATTTTTAAGTTCCTTGTAAACTTAGGGTGTTGTATGGAATAAAGTTAGAAAAATTAAAATATCTCCCTCATTCTATCATTACATCGATTCAGTAGTTTGTCAACTTTCTGAAGATTCAATATATGTTTCAAACCAGTTTAGTATTTTTTCTCTGATATTTATCATCTGGACCGACGATGTAATAAGGGAATTTTGAGATGCTGATTGGATTCATTAATACTTGTGAATACTGTCCATCATGCTAGAATTTGAGTTGCAAAAAAAAAAAAAAAAAAAAATGCAAGCGATGCATTTCTTTTTTTTTTTTAAGAATTTTTACTTTTCCTATCATTTAGAAGAAATTTTTTTATTATATATTATTTTCCAAATTATTTCCACAGACAGGTAATCCTATTCACAATTCCATTTTCAAATCTTACTTTTAAACTTCTTTTCAGGAAAATCCGATTTCAATCCTACCTTTGGCTCAACAATTTTCTTTGGCTATTTTAAAGTTAAACAAACCTGAAATGCAAACCCCTGTTTGTATCCTACAACCATGCAAAAATGCTGAATCTCTCAAATGCTCCAAAAAATAATATCATTCCTTTTACGTCGATAACATTTAGGAACATTTTTAATTTATACAGATGCATCCAAATCGGAAAACTCAGAAGAATCCTGACTTAAAACTTAGGACAGTGCAGAAATTTAAAGTATGTTGGGTTAATTAATTCAGGCTAAATTTACTTGAATAATATTACTCCTGTATGTCTATAACTGAGGAGATTGTAGAGAGTACAAACCAAAGATGTTGATGACTTGAGAGTTATGTAGCTCAATGCAAAAACAAACTAACAAAATAGATTTAAAGAACCACAATTGATTTCTTTAGGAATCAATTGTAATGTACTAATAGGCCCTGAAAATCTCAATTATTTTGTATTTTCCTTTTGTTTTTTTTTAAATTTCACAACCAAATATTTTAATTATATAGTACCTAAAATACTTCTGTAATTAAGTATTTTAATTGTTTGTAATCAAATCATCATCTGATTATCCGTAGTAGCAAAAAGAGACATTTTTTACAATCAAACAAACCATTTTATTTTTAATCAAAGTGAACATCTCCAGATAAGAACCTCCATCAACTTGACTGCTAAAAGTATTTAGGCACCGATAAATTTGTATAAGATATATTATAAACAATAGATTACAGATTATGCAGAATATCTTTCCTCTGTTGACCTATTAAGATTATAAAAATTGTTTAATAATGATGAGAAACATTTGATGAGATTTGGTGATCATTGCTATTATAAAATGTAAAAATATAGACTTTTAACACATTCAACGCCGGCTCCATATTCTCTAGGTGAACCAGGGGGCGGGAGGGTTTTGAGTCATCAGTGAGCCGGTACGTCCACAGGACGTAGTTGGCCATCAGAGTCGCCAAAGAGTTTGTTAACCCTCAATACACCAGTGAAAAGCGCTGTTACCTTTCATTTTCGTTATTAAATTTTTTATGTTTCATATTACTGCTATAAAAAAAAATTAAGAATTTGTTAGAATGATCCAGTAAATTTATAATTAATTAATTCCGAATGAATTTGATGTAAAAAAAAAATGAAGAGTAATTCCTTTGAAAGTGAAACTAATTGTGGGTATGGAAATTTTCAGTTAAAAAATTATCATCAAAATACTGGAATAATACAATATTTTTTTTCTTTACAAATTTTATTTTTAAAAAAGCATTAGGTATAACAAAAAACAACAAATAATATTAACTAATCAGATTATTTACAATATTTTAATTAATTACACAATTGTAATCCTATACCTAATTATTTTAATACTAACTATAATTAACACTATTTACAATTGATTTGTGACATGAAATTCAAATAAATTAGTATATACAAAACGAAAAAAAAAATATTCAGTTTGTAGTTGCCCAAGCGCAGTTTCAGCATCGACAAATCTTGTTCTTGTCCCTAAAAATTTGTATATATAGTTTTTTGTTTTTTTACTAATCCACTGTAACTGGATAACGTAATATAATAATAAAATATATTATAAGTAGTGAGAATAATTTTAAAATTAGACAAAAACTGAGTGAAAACTTTAAAAATCCACAACTTTGGCTAAGAAGCAGCTAGGAGGAAACCAAAAACGCCGAAATGACCGTCATGAATCAGTGCAGGTGGCTGACTAACTAAATTGAAGACTTTTCTATCCGGCCATCGCTTTTAAGTGGATAGGATAGAAGATACCTGAGTACGTCCCTGAGACGTAGTTGGCCACCTGGGCTCGCCGAGTGGTACGTCCCTGGGACGTACTTGGTGTTGAATGTGTTAATAAAGTAAAATAACAAAAATGCAGGAAACATTTATTTTTCTGCATGGATAGTATAATATTTACAACTAATGCATTATTGATTGAAATAAGGAATTTTATTTATGAAAGAATCACAGCACCTACCCTTTTTTTAAACATGAAATGAAATGAAATTTTTATTTTTTGTGGACAATGCCTATTAAAAATACAATTGACAAAACTTGTTTTTTAATATTACTGTATTACTGAGTCAGTTTACTTGGTAATCCCTTTTCCTTGGTTCATATTCCCTTTTCCCTTGGTAATCCAGTTTCCTTGGTTCATGCAAGCCTGCTATGACTTCAGTTCTTATAATTGTGTCGTAGGCTGCTCTAAAATCGATGAACAGCACCCATGTGGTCTGCTGATACTCCCTCATCTTCTCGGTGATCTGTCTTAGGGCGAAGATTTGATCAATAGTAGATCTATTGGGCCGGAAACCACCTTGATAGTCTCCCAGTTTCTGTTCCACATATGGGAGGAGCCTGTTGTAAAGGGATATTGAAAATATTTTATATGCCGTGTTCAGCAAACTAATCCCATGGTAGTTGCTGCATGCCGTCGGCTCCCCTTTCTTCTTGTACACGGGGACAACTAAGGCCTTATTCCATTCCTCAGGTATCCTCTCTTCTTCCCATACCTGAGCTATCAATTCCTGAAGTTCCCTAGCGACTTCATGCTGCCCTCCTTTAAATAGTTCTGAGGGGAGTCCATCATTGCCTGGCGATTTGTTATTCTTGAGCTTACCCAGGATGTCTTCAATGTCCTCTATATCAGGTGGAATCGTTTCCAACTCATGGCCTTGCACATCCACTGGTAATGGTACTTGGTTTTCCTGACAGTTTTCTACTTCCCTGGAGTTCAGCAAATTCTTGAAGTACTGTCGCCACCTCTCTTGTATCTCTTCCTCCAGCAATAGCATTTTGCCATGGTCATCCTTGATAAGGTTTCTTTAAAGTTCTTTAATAATATAATTAAATCATAAATAGAAAACAAATCTATATTTATAAATTCTTAAAAAAAATAATGTTTGTTTTAGTTCCTTTTCAGTTATAGATCAAATATTTAAAATATTATTTTTTTACTTTTTAACTTCTGCTTTAACATAATACTTATATTATTTGAATTTTAATTGGACAAAAACATTTATATAATTTAAAACATTAACTTGCTGACTCATTCCAGACTGTAGACTTCTGCAGGATTTTAAATATTTAAATATTTATAATCATGTATGTGGAGACCTTGCCCTTAATGAGTGTGATATTAGAAATAAGGCTTAGAGAACATACTTATATCTCTAATCTTATGATCCTTGCCCTAATTTCCTAATTTTAGACCTTGCCCTTAATGAGTGTGATATTAGAAATAAGACTCAGAGAACATACTTATATCTCTAATCTTATGATCCAATCCTAGCCCAATATAGAGTGTTCATAAATTAAATGTTAAATAAATGTTGGAGAAGCATAAGAAAAGTGGAACCAAGGAAATAGTAGAAAAGTCACTGCAATGCTAATAGGCTTCATCTTCATATAAAACAGAAACAAGCATCATTAATGCCAGATACTGGAAAAAGCTGCTAGAGGTAAAAATGGATTTTTGGAAAACTCCAGTAAGGAAATCAAGAAAGGAAAGAATCTTAAAACAGATCGAAACAAAAAAAGACAATCCAAGCAAACTCTGGAAGTCAGGTGTATTAAAAGAATTACTACAGAAGAATTGCCAAAAATAAGTGTGGAACCGGAAGTAGTAGGAATAAGAAAACAAGGAAGACTAGTTTCGACAAAAGGGAAACCACAGGAGTGGAAGATTTCTTATAGAAAGCGAAATTTAAAACTCTTGAAGCAGTTTAGATGTTTTGTGCTTTGATTGATTTTTAGAAAGTAAAATTATATTTTACATTTTTAATTGAATTTTTAAGACATTTTTCGACAACCAAAATATTAAAAGATTTATTAAATGACTTACAGGTAGATAAATTCAACCAATATACATTTTTCTTATTTAAGTTTACTAAGGGATATAATCAAATGATTCTCCAGGTTTTTAGGATTAAAATTTTGCATGTTTTCGTCCACTACATGAAAATAGGTGCTACTTACCTACTTTAATTTTAGGATTTGGATTGTAGATTCATATTTAGGTACTCTGCCATATTTATACATTCAATCCAAATCATATCATGTCAGCATATTTGCTTATTACACTAGTAGATAGCAAATGTAATAAAAATGTCACAAGTTATCGTATGTAAATAAAATTTTTAAGAGCTAATATGTCTCATTCTCACTTAAGCATGATGACTCTCTTAATCTTCCCCTTGATTCAAAATCTTGGCCCTCAGATTCTGGGCCTTTACATGGACAAACGACTGCCTAGGAAAGACCGTGTTAGATGCAAAAGAAAAGAACTGAACCAGCGATATGGACTTCTTTCAAGACTGCTTGATAGACATTCAACATTATCTCTGTATCAGTTAATCTATCGATGAACAAATTAACCGTTTATAAAGTTCTAATAAAACACTTTGGACTTACGGTAATGAACTATGGGGAACAGCCAAAAAATCAAATATACGACTCACACAGTCATTCTACTCAAAAATACTAAGGAAGATTGTAGATGCCCCCTTTTATGAGACATTATACACTGACCTTGATGTTCCTTACGTAGTAGTAACAGCCATAGATCGCTACCGTAACTTTCATGACAGATTTACGCTAAATTCCAACCTACTAACTCAAGCTCAACACACTTCCACAAACCCTTAAGTCCACAAAGTAGACTGTTGAGGTGTTAGCCACGAGATTTTCTGCATTAAACAGTTATAGAGCTACTTTTTCTTTTACAATGATCAATTCAATTGTTTTTCCTTTGTTCTCTTATATTTCCGTTTGTTAATTTTAAAAAAATTTTAACAAAAAAAAAATAAAAAGAATAATACATTTCATACTGCACTAACACTGATTTTATTTAAGAATTTTAGAAGATTTATGAACATAAAATAAACAAAGAAATATGTATTTTGTTTTCCTGTAATGCTTTAAATATTTTCAGATACTATACTAGGACAACTTAATAGTTTTATCATAAATTAAAAGTTGAAAAAGTTGTAGAATAGTAAAATTATTTTCAAACATTGGTATTGTACTAAAGAAAAGTACACAACTTCATCATTTTGACAATGCTAGCAGCTCTCAAATTTGTTAAAAAATGTTGAGTTAATTTTATTAATTAATTAATCAAACAAAAAAATAAAATAACACCTATCATTTCATAACAAATAGCATTAAATGTTATTGTCCATGGATTTTTAAAACAATATTATTTTCTCCATTCCACTTCATCAATAAAGATTTTGGCGAGGAACACATTTTTGACATTTTTTCAAGGCCCATTAAATGTCTATAAATCCATGTCATTGTTGGTTCAAACCTGGTTGTTATTTTTTTGTAAGAAATGATCCAGAGGTGAATCTCCCAACTCAAAATAGTTTTATTTAAAAAGTATGAATGAAATGTATTTACATACATGTTTAATTTAGAGAAATTATAAATAAGAATTCTTTAATTATTTAATCAATTGAATAAAATTCTGAAATAAAACTGCAACATATATCTATTTTTATGTAAAATCCAAGAATATATTTATTTTAATTCAGAATTACAAAAAAGACCCGATAGAATATCACTAAATGAACTCAGTATTTCAGGGGCGACTTAGATCTCTTAAGAACTCTCGTTTCCCTTGGACAATTATAAAAAAACAAAAATTCTTCAAATCTAGGACCTATTATTATAGATGGGGTGTTAATATATTTTATAAAGGCCTTCATGGTCTCGATAAATTTAAATTTCTTCATTACATTAGCTCTCTATACCACCAGCTGCTTTTTGCATTATGTTATCTTGAATTTTTTAAAGATTTTATTAAAGTATTGGATTGTGCATTGTCTATGAGAATTCTAATAAAGTTTATAAGGTTTTAATTAAGGGTAATTATTTACTGACTAACACTCTTCTACGTGGTTTTAAAACCTTTTAGGATAAACGTTTATTACCAACTTTATTGAACAGTATATTTTTGTTTGCAAAATATTTATTCAAAAACTATTTTTTCATATTGAAGGTTAAATATTTTGTAAAAAAATCACCTCAGTTAGGAGGAAACTACCTAGGACAGGGGCGGTTCCCCCTTATGGGGGATTAATTTTGAAAAAAAAAATTATTAGTGCCATAAATGTACGCATCTAATTCTTTAAAAAATCTAGTAAAGTAGTACAGTCGACTCCGTTTAATTGGGTGATCAGATAATTGGGACAACCGCTTAATTGAGCCATTTTTAATAAAACGAAATCAAATATAGGTAAAATATCACTGCTTTATTGGGACAAAACATCAGCTAATTGGGCCAAAACTTTCTGCAACTTAATGTACCGGTGTCAATCGAATAACCTAAGTACCTGAGACCATGCATGTTCTCAACCAGAAGCAAGAAACCGCATCAAAAAGGTTAGTCGCTTTTTTTTTCAAAAAAGGAAATGAAGAAAGTTCTTAGGCGTCCTAAAGAAGTGCGCTAATTATGTTGGTCGTAGTTTACAATGAGTGTGACAATACACACTTGATTCTTACCTGTTAGAAAAATTGACGTAAAAACATGTTCTGATTCATTTCTTATTTCGTCTTTATCAGTATAATTCATATTTTACACAAATAGTTATTTTAATATGTCTCACCTTGTATATTTCTTATATTAAAACACCTATTTAATAAAAATACATTTTAAGAGTTAAATTAATCGCATTATTTTAATTTACGCACTTATTAACTGGGTTTCCTCCCAAATATGTCTAATGTATGACATCAATTATCATACATGTAAGGTAGCCCAGTGATTAGGCGTATTTAGGCATTTTTTATTTGCATTTACACGTGGATTCATGGTCTCCGCTTTATTAGGTCCTCCACCTCATTGGGACAAAACAAATTTTCCCTTTATGTCCCAATAAAACGGAGTCGACTGTACTTATAATGGATATCAGTCAGCGCAACTAAATGATTGTATAGAAAAAAACGGCCTCAAATAGTCTCAAAAATTACATATATATATTTTCATATATATACAAGCCAAATTTTCGCCCATTCGGGCATCATCAGGGCTGTAAAATTATGTATAAAGGTATAATTATAATTATTCTAAATTTGTTATAATAAGTAGAAATAAAGTAAAATAAATGTTGGGGGACTCACCATCAGAATAGAATATATATATATAAAATATTTCACATATAAATGAAAAGTTAAAATTCTTTTTAAAAACAACTATCCTGAAACAATCTGTGTAAGAACACTTCATCAACTGGGGTTACCTTAGTCTAACATTTAGTATCAGTACTCCCAACATTACATAAATTAAGTACAAGGGTTACATGAATTTTACCAACCATAACAAAGAAATTAAAAATTTTTTTAAGACAATATCAGAACAACAAAACTATAAAAATTAGATATATAAATAAATAACTATTCAAAATACAAATATAAGTAAAAAGTCATATCACATAAAAACCATTAAATTTTACAAATTTTTTTTTTTTTATATCTTTATATATAACAAAATATTAAAAACAGTATTGTCCAAAAATAAAAACATAAAAACATAAATATATAACCAGAATATCCATCTTAAAAAAATATATATATATATATAGAGAGAATCACGATGTTTCAGAGTCAGGTTCCTCACATTATTTATTCAAAATACTGATAACGAATTTTTGAATGATGTTAAAAAAGAAATTTTCAAGATACTCAGATCAAATCTATATCCCAATAATTTAATTGTTTCCACCTGGCATAAAACCCTCCATAAATCTAAAACAGTAAATAATATTATTCATAATTGCCAAACAATCAAATTGCAAAAATATATGCCACTTACATATATAAAAGGTCTTTCTGAGGCAATTAATGCTATTTTTATTAAATTTAATATTGATGAGATCAAAGTTTCATTTAGAATCACCGATAAAATTGAAAAAATTTTAACACCACTAAAGGACAAAATTGAAAATAATATGTGTTCAGACCTCATTTACAAAATTGATTGCATACATTGTCCTTTAAGTTATATAGGCATGACGAGACAGAATCTTAAAAACAGGATATACCAGCATAAAAATTCATGTCAGAATGATAAAAACAAGGAAAAAAGGCAGAAGGAACCAAAGACTGCCCTTTCAAAGCATTGTTTTGAAAAAGAGCATGGTTTTGATTTTGACAATACTATAATTCTACATCGCGATGTTTCGGAGCGCAGGCTGAGATGTTTGGAGGCTCTCTACATCTCGGAGAATTTAGATAGGGTAGTTAACTTTAAAACTGACGCGGGTGATTTAAATAATTTTTTCTCGGAAACTATTGCAATTTTGAATAAATAATGTGAGGAACCTGACTCTGAAACATCGTGATTCTCTCTATATATATATATATATTTTTTTAAGATGGATATTCTGGTTATATATTTATGTTTTTATGTTTTTATTTTTGGACAATACTGTTTTTAATATTTTGTTATATATAAAGATATAAAAAAAAAAAAAAATTTGTAAAATTTAATGGTTTTTATGTGATATGACTTTTTACTTATATTTGTATTTTGAATAGTTATTTATTTATATATCTAATTTTTATAGTTTTGTTGTTCTGATATTGTCTTAAAAAAATTTTTAATTTCTTTGTTATGGTTGGTAAAATTCATGTAACCCTTGTACTTAATTTATGTAATGTTGGGAGTACTGATACTAAATGTTAGACTAAGGTAACCCCAGTTGATGAAGTGTTCTTACACAGATTGTTTCAGGATAGTTGTTTTTAAAAAGAATTTTAACTTTTCATTTATATGTGAAATATTTTATATATATATATTCTATTCTGATGGTGAGTCCCCCAACATTTATTTTACTTTATTTCTACTTATTATAACAAATTTATAATAATTATAATTATACCTTTATACATAATTTTACAGCCCTGATGATGCCCGAATGGGCGAAAATTTGGCTTGTATATATATGAAAATATATATATGTAATTTTTGAGACTATTTGAGGCCGTTTTTTTCTATATTATTGATTAGTCTCCTTCCTGCTATTGGAAAATCTTAATATAAATAAATGATTGTAGATTTACATTTTTTTGTTTGTTTTATAACAACCAATCCCCCCCCCCCCTCATTTTTTTTCTAGGACCTCTCCTGTCACCTTGGTTAGGTATGGTCCCAGAAAAAAATTTAGGAGGGGAGATATGTTGTTAAAAAAAAAAAAAAAAAAAAAAAATGAATTCCGAAAAACATACATAAAGTGAACTCACAGTAGAGAGAAACACTCTATTCATCATAAAAGAGATGCTGCCCAACTACATTGGGTTGGTAATACACAGCATACTATATGTATATCTGAGACTATTTATAAAATCTTATTGTAATAATAAGATAATTATACCGAAAGGGTTATAATTTTTTTTTCTTTTACATAATTTCTTTTTTTTTTTTTTTTTTTCATTTTTATCCTTTCTCTCTTTTACTCAATCCCTTGAGTGCTCTCTTGAATGACTAAAATTAGACATCTAAAAATCATCAACAATTGAATTAAATTTTGAATAAAATATATCTGGGTGATTCTCTAACTATGGGCAACTTCTTGTCACTCCATATTCAAAGCCAAACCCGGCATTGTGGCCTCTTTTTTTAGATGTAAACATTTTCTGTCAGCAGATATCTGACTGATGAAATGAAAATTATAACTTATTTCTATGCTCTTCTGATCGAATCTGATGATTTTTTATCTTATTCGTCATTCCCCTGGGCTGTCACCAGTAACGATTTTTCTTACATAATATATATTTTGGTTTATAGTACTCATTAATTGACAAAAATGTATAACCCTGATTGTAATATAACGGAGGAAGAATTAAAATAACACGATTTTCAATCATTTGGTGTAAATGATAAACCAATAAAAAATACTTAAAAATTGTCACTGGGATATGACGCCATTACCGTGGACGGATGAATTATCGAATCGTACACCAACCAAGAAGGAATTAAATGACCCAAAGAGAGAATTTCAATAATGTCAATACTGTCGAGTAAGATTTCACCTCTTTTTATTACCTTCTGCACTATTTCGGCCCATGCCGGGGTGTTCTCTCATCGAAAATGGAAGATAATGTTTATTACCCTCATTCACGTGACCCGAATTTTTCACTGTTCTTTATGAATTTACGGCTTAAAAATATTTTCTTCTTTTTTCCCTTAACTCGCTCTATTAAATTATGACATTCGTTCTTTCGTAAATCATATAGTTTTTAAAAGAAAAATTTATAAATGTCATTCTTTCATTCTCGTGGAGCTTTCCCCGCCTCATTCTCGTGGATATTTCCTGTCGTGGCCAATTATTTGCCATGACAATGACTATTGTAAGGCAACATAATGAAAGAATGTAAAACAGCTTTTAAATAATGAACATTTCTGCATCATACCAGGAGGGGAAGAAAAAAAAAAAAAATTTAACTGACAGGATGTAAAATATTTACAAAATGTGTCTCTTCGACTAAAACAAACTAAGCTATTCTAGTTTTTGCTTATTTGAACTTTTCAATGTACTGGTGATTTAAAAAATAAGGATACATTTTTGTGTATTAGTCACGAAAATATGAATCAGTTAATGAAATAATTAAACTATTTGGATTCATCAAAGAGTCGGATACTTATTTCAGTTTTAAATAATTATGTTGTTTTTCAGTTTTGAACGAGCATGACAACATGAATTAAAGAGGACAAGGCACTTGGAACAAGTTTATATTAAAAAAAATTAATTTCTACCAAATGAAAACAACTTTCTCAATCCGATCATTTCTATTCCACGAGGTGCTTAAGGGTGTATTGTTGAAAAGATTTTTCCTTTTCTCTACAATCTTTGTAATTCTTCGATATGATGCAAGATCTGTTTTGATAAGCATTATATAATATATATATAATTAATCAATTTCATCCTCCTTCCAGTTATATAAATGAATTAGGTGAATCGGGGTCAGATATTGGCTTAAGTTATTTTTCGATGCCTTTTTTATGTCTGGAAAAAAAATTTGATTTTATGTTTAACAATTTTTTTCCCTAAATAAAAAAATATTATGGCAATTCTTATGGTATCATCTGATTCTGCATTAAATGTGGAATATACTAAACAATAAATGGAATTAAGACAGTTTTACAATTAGTCATTGACGTACCTAACTGAAATCATTGCCGTGGCAATTAAATTTTCTGAATTTCAAGCAATGATCATGAACTGCTATTATGCTAGATTTGCTATGGAAGGGTCCTAATACATGTACATTTTTTTTATTTTATTTTATTCCACACTGAAAAATTTCGAAAATAAAATGTAAAACTTGCCCGTAGTTTGAGAATCACCCATCTATCATGCAACAACAATAAAAATAAGTATAAAACCAAATCAATACCCAGGCATATTAAATCAGATATAAAAACATATTAAAATTTCAAAAATCATTACATCATTTAAAAAATATTTTTATTACAAATATTCATTTACATATGTACATACTACATTACTAGATTTTTTTTAAATAATTATGTACATACATTTTTTCACTAATATTTTTTTTTTTTTTCATAGGGGGATAGATCTCTCATATCACCCTGCTTCCTTTGGATAACCCCTGCAAAGAGATAATATATTTGTGGGCCTGCCATTATCTGTTGCGCTACCTGTTGGCAAGGAGTGTAGCTATGCCAGCTCAGTGAGGTGCTGCTACCTTCAGGGTGTTGAAGGAACTAGGCATCAAGCTTGTTATTGGCGGATTCGGCTTTCAGCGAGGATGAAGTAGCCCTAGCCTAGGGCCCCTTTGGTATAATACTGCCAATACGACATCTCCTATCATCCCTTACAAGGAATTTAGTATACATTAAAAAAAAAAAAATTAAATATATTTATTTGTAAGAAAAATACATAGAAATATAGTGTTCAGATCATAAGCCGATCGTGCAAAAATTATCGATAAGAAATATCATTGGCGTTTTCTTATTACCAATAAAGCTATCATCACTATATCTTCCATTGATTTTATTTAAGATTGAAGTAAATTTTAGTTATGTATCACTCTTTTTTTTACTAATTAATCTTAAATATGAAGAAGCTTCCTACCACTTAAATTTATGATCCAAAAATTAGTTTGATTTTCTTGTTATAAGCAATGTTACTGGGGTAGTGGTGTAGTGATTAGCATGGCAACCTACAATACTAAGGGCCGCGGTGACCCTAAGATTTTTTAAAGAGAGTAAAAAATCCTTAGCCATGCCGTCCCTCGGATAGGACGTAAACTGGAGGTCCCGATCCTGTGCGATGTCAGATCCTCGTTAAAGATCCCTACCCTGATTATATCTGGATAATTTAGGCAAAATTTAGGACTCCCGCTGTAGCATCATCCGATTAGCCTTAGATGCATTAAACAATCAAACTCAACTGAAATTCATGTATTTGAAGTTAACAGAAGCAACTATTTAGAAATTAACTGTTTCATACAAACTAGGGATGTAGCATTAGCATAAAGGTACGTTAAACAAACAACTGACAACCGACAAAACTCGTGGTAAATGTCAAAATTTTCGATAATTAAAAACAGTAAATTTTTAAGAACTTATTTTAACGTTTTGACTTTTTTGAAAATAGGTAATAGCAAAGTTGTATTTCCTGTGTGTATTTCGGGGTTCCTCATTTCTACCTTGTGATAATGTTTTTATCGAATCGAAACTAAAATACCCTTAAAAAACATTATTATAAATTTTCTAATCATCTTTTTTAAGTTTGGTGATTAATTTATAATAATATGATGAAATAAATAAAAAATATATTTTGGTGAAAATTGGCCTAATTTGTATTTATTTCTTCATATTATTATAAACCAGCTGTATATACCGGTTTCACCCGGGGAATTTCATTTTTTAAATCTATAAAATGAGACATTTTTTCGACTCAAACGGTCGAATTCGTAAAAAAACAATGTAAAGCGAGATCTTCACGATTTTTATAACAATAGAGAATATACCCAGAGATTGGCTGAAGTTATGTAATTTTAATATGGACATGTTTTCGCACCTGGTATGAAAGAACTACTGAGCGAAATCTGGAGAATTTAGCACAAACGGTAAGGATTTCTATAAAGAACAAACAAACAAACAAACAGAATTTCATCTTAATTTATATAGATTTTTAAAATGAAAATGGCACAAAATATTTTGGTATTGATTGATTTAAATTGCCTTTACTTGAATGTTACAAAATATTCGTTCGAACGCAACTATTTAAAGACAGTGTATCCCTACTTTTCGAGTTTGGAAAAAATAAAATTCTTGCATTATTGTATATAAGATAAAGGATAAGAAAGAAAAAAACATGACGCAACTTCGTTAATAACTGGCCTCTCTCCTTGATTTCATCTATTCCGGTAATTTTCAATATATAAAAATTCAGTATGTAGGTAAAACAATTCCAATGTACAAACAATTACTAGAATGTTCAAGTCAATCTTCTATCCTCTACTTTTCTACTTTCGATGTAAAAAACAACTCTTGTTTAATTAATGTTGATTCAGGATTTTGAAATTTATTCAATCAATAACCTATTTCTGAATCTGTGTTTTCAAAATAAATAAAAGACAAAATATAAACGACACATTTTCATCAAATTGATATTTTCAACCCTTTAACTCCATATGGGGGGATAGTACTGGAGCGCGAAGCTTGACAACGGCTTACCAACGAACATTGGATTATATTTAAATATTCATTTGATTTGAAAATTTTTGAAAAAAAAAATCACAATTGACTAAAATTGGAATGTTTTGCTGCTATCCGAAAAAGGGCTGGTGGCACGTGCCCTATGAATATTTAAACACTATCCACACAAATTTTCTAATTTTTTTTCTATAAAAACCTAGTTCGGACTATCACGAACATTTTCCAAACAAAACGTAGACAAATCGGTCCTCACGATTACCAACGAACCTCATTTCATGTTTATTTATATCAATTTAGTATTTTAAGGCTAATCGTACTATTAATTTAGTTTTTTTAACTACTCCAACATTTTTTTTTTAGAATGTATTTCCACTTCGTGCAGCACTCTCAACTTCTATTTCCTGGTTTTAATATTTCCTACAAATATCTTTATCTCAGGTATTATTTTTTGTGTGCCTCGAATTTAGGAACAAATAACATTTTCTTCAACATTCATACAGCTCCTGTGTCTAATAATAATATCCTGATTCTAACTAATGAGTATCGATCTAAATAGTTCCTCGTGGAGTAATATTTTTTTTTTTTTTTTAAAGTTAACTTGGTAGATTTTGATTAGTAAGGGATTCTCGCATAATATTCAATTAAGTAATCTTAATTGGGCTGTTGTATTGGCTGATTGAAGTTTCAAGATTGATTGAGAGTATTGTGCCATCGACAGTTAATTGATAACATTCAAACAGGTGTTTGGTTAGTAAATATTGTTCTAAATGCAAACAACTTGAACAAGCTGTGGTAGTCACTGAATATTTCAAAGGAGTAGTTAAAAATTAAAACTACTTCATAACTGAATATATTGATATTTCGAGTTTGAATAAGTAACCTGAAAATTACATATTTATCTGAATAATTATTTTATCATAATGGAATTATGGCCAACATTTTCTAGATAAAAAATGTGAAAAATAACTGTATAACATAATCTATTACCTTTTTTATATCTTGTGATTTTTTTAAATTATTAATAAACACCTATACCATTACAACCCATGAAATGTCATGGGTGCTGTACTGTGTAAGGAAGTACTGTTTCTTGGTTAGCGGTCGTTGAAATAGGTATGTGATTTGACCGTGATCACACTCAAATTCTTCTAACGCAGTGCAGAATTTTCACTATTTATCTGACTCTCCATTAAACAATTCAAATAGCTTCAATCATGTTGGGATGCTTAGGAACTATTGTGATATGAGACGAGACAAGGTATGAGTTCGGTGTAAGCTCTTGTCATCGAAGCCTCTGGCGGTCTTCCGTTGGGATTGGACAGGAGGAGCAGCCGTTGGATCAAGTCCAACAAATGCTCGTATCGGGGAAGGATGGGACATTAGCTACGAATTAAAGATATGACCCAGTGAGCGAGCGGGAGTGAGCTATCTAGTGGCCTTAATTCCGATCGTTGAGTTTTATTAGCGCGTTTAGCTAATGCAAGAACGGTAATAAACTCCGAGGAGGTCTTTGTTGAAGAGGGAGGGGGTGATTAGTTCAGCGCGATTTAGGTCGCTCTTGAGCGAATAAATTCTCATTTTTTTATTTAATTTCAAAGTACATTTTTCTTAAATGAACTGCTTATATCATGTATGTGTATGTGGGTGTTATGTATATGTAAAATTAAGTATATGTCTGTTAAAACAACCGTTTTTGGTGTATTGGAATAACCGAAAATGTCTTGTATATTGGTCTATCGATTTTGTTAATACTTCTTCTACAAGTCTTAAAATTAATTGGACTACAATATCAGACTTAAGTAATTAATTTCCATTGCTTTTAATCATATCATTTTTTTTTATTAACACAGTAGAATCTACTAAGATGATTAAGACTATGAGATATTGGCTCTGTTATATTATCACGTCAGGTGCGGCATTGGTCTCCATGGTCCGATGTCTTATATTCCCCTCTTAACTGGCGATTTTCACATGAAAATGTCCGAAAGTTCGAACACTTCAAACACTCAATATAGTCGATTTTCATGAGAGAGCTGAAAATGTTGCTAACAGCTGATATTCTGTTGTTTTTTAGAATCGGACTCCGAGGTCCGATACCGGCCCTGAGTAATAAAACAAGATTACTGGATGGCACGTCACCACCCTTTTGCGTCCGATACCGTTCAATTCATGATACCCCTAAAATACACCACCGCACCTAACGTTAACGCACCTCTATTATCTATTGTATACAGGTACGAATTATTGTCCTGGAATAAATACGTTTATTATTTTTATTATTATTAAATTAAACGGTGGGGGGGGGGGGCGAAAGGGCAAAGCGTGCCAGAGCGTCGGATGAACCCTTTTAGCATTATCGGGTGGTTGGAATCCGCCATGAGCGTGTTGATTTTTCTTTACAGGTGCACCCTCGGAACTAATCTCGACCATCTCACTATGTAGAGGATAGATTATTTATGCCTATAGAGTTACAACCGTATGTCACACATGAGATGGTAGGAGATATCAAAAAGGTAACAAAAATATATAATAGTATACTCGTACATAGAAAAATATTCCATCGCGTCTGATTTTATAAGTTGAGGAACTCTATTTAGTTGTGGAAAACTTCATTTAGTTACCTACCATGGATAAAAAAAATTCCATTAAACATGCATGATTCAAAATACGTAGACAAGTCTTTCCCACTAACAGAACGTCACCTCTAAACATACTCGTATATATATAAGAGGCTTTGTCCTGATTGACAGAATAAACGCAGAGCAAAAACTACTAATGATAGAAACTTGAAGTTCGGAATTTAGATTTTAAACGCGATGTAGGTAACCACTAAGAAAGGAATTTCAAAAATGTAACCCCTAAGTGGTTTAAATGGCGTAATTGTCGTTTAACTCTAACGGACACCTATTTTTGCATTTCAAGAAAAAATATCTAATTTGGACTCATTTTAAAGATCTTGATACGATGAGTTTAACTCGAAAATCCCTACGGGTCATCGAAAACCATGTTTGAAAGCCGAAAATGAAGCGTTCACGACGAGTAAGCAATTTTTTGTTTCGGCCGGTTTAGTGAACATTCTCCATTGCGCGACTCACTCTCTTCCACCGAGCCGGCAGCTTCCCCCTCCAACATTCGACCTACCGGAAGCTCCGATTTTACTAAATCTCCTTAACATCAGTTAACATATCATATTAAATCAATACCAAGATAATGATGGCAGAATTGATTTTAAAGGCTCGCGGGCAAAGCCGCGACTGGGAAGTAGTAAATTATAAACAATGATCTCATTAAAGTGTACTGCGCATGCATGGGATCAACGTGTTTCATGAGTTATAAGAATATGTCTATTTTTTCTCCTGTATATATTAACTCGATTTTTGTCAGATTAAATATTTAGCCATTTCTTCTTTTATGACATAACGAGAAACAATAATTCCTTAATATAAACAAAAACAAAGGTACTTAATAGGAAAACAAAAAGTATCCTTCCTCAAATAAGTCCCCTCATAAAGCTTTAATGATGATAAAACCTAGCTGATATTAAAGAATAGTTGATTCTCATTAAACATGACGAGTTTGATCAAAATCGTTCGGGCTTTTTTTGAGAAAAACTCAAAAAAAATAAAAAATATACATTTCCCCCCGAATTCCCGCTAAGGATTTCAATTTATTATAACTAACATATTTTTTTTTCCAAATTTTTACCAGGACATTTTATACAGCTAACTGTGAATTACTTAGTGTCTTAAAAGTGCTGTTTTATGAAAAAGTTTTTTGAATATCTACCACAATTTTCTATTTTTAGATAAGTTATTTTTATTTTATAGATATTCATAAGCAATTGATAAGTTAAATAATTAATATAACTATTATTAAGTTATGGTGTTTATTATCATAAATGGTACACTAAGTACTGAAGCGTATTGCTTGAATAGGAAGAGGTGTACCTATCGCATTTAATTGTGAATATTAAGTGAAAGTTTTTAAAGAATGATATCTGACTCTGGCTGAAGGTTCTGATGAAAAAAAACAACAACTAATATTTCTGATTCCCTAGTCTCAAAATCTTTTTGTTTTGAATAAATTTATGACTAGTAATGAGGAAAATAAAAATTGTTCATTTCTGGGGAATCTTCCCTATTCGGTTGTCAACCTCTACTCACGGATGATTTCTATGATAAACTAGTCTTGTCAGTATACCTTATTATTAGGATGAAGGAAGGGGAGACTAAAGGCGAGCCGGCCTGAGGACGAAGCACTGAGATGTGGGACGAAGGAGCCGCTGGAAGAGATTGCTCCAAGGAGATATTGTCTGCAGATATTCGGAGCAGACATTAATCAGAGAGGTGGAGATGGGACCTGGTTGGGAGGGATATATCAGCTCCCTTTGACGGATCATCAATATCAACATCGCTCTCTCTCCTCTTAACTCCGGAATTAAATGCCTCCGGGTTCCCACTCATTGTTCTCCGGCATCTTAGTTCTAGGCTCTGGATGGGTCTGTGCTAAATACATTTTAATGAAGAAGGAAGCCTAGAGTTCGTTATGTCCAAACTGTTCATTAGAACCATGAAATGTAATATCTTAGATTAACAAGAAATGGTTTTAGAATGTATTGTTATAAATTAAGCATTCATAAGGACCTGCATAAGATTCAGAACGCTTAGCGTTGATTTGGACCACTATTCAGGGGTTTGTTACGGTTGGTTTTGCATGACATAGCTCTTTAAAAAAGTATAAACTATCTCAGGTAAAATATAATTTCAATATAATGCGCAATGATTGTTACAACAATGCTTTACTCCAACTAGAAATGTAAAGAAAAGTCATGGAGAATTGGTCCCTTTCGTTTATCCATCCATAATACGGCAAATAGGCGGGTTTTCTGTATCAAACCTAGGAATAAAAATGGACAAACGACAAACCTGGAAATGCCATTTCACAATATAAAACACTCTCACTATTAAGACAACTGTTACAGGAAGATAACATATTACGAACAAGGTAACAGGAAGATAACAACATCACTTACCAACGAAATTATAACATACTCTGACCAATATGGACGTACGCCATTCAGGGATGGGGCTTATGCAAAAAATCCCATTTACTGACCATTCCAATCTAAATTTCTATGTATGTTCCATGTATAATATCACTCACTACCCCTTCTACATTAACAACAAATCATTGCATAAAGACCTCAAGGTACCATTCGTTTCAGTCATAATTAAGAAACATTTCAAAACTCATTTGCTGAACATCCCAACCGCCTGGTACAAACATTACTGATGAACACTCCACCACAGTATCCGCTACTGAGAATGGAACAGCACTGGAGCTGGGATCCGTTATTGTAGAATTATATCATGCTAGGATGGACTCTACTGTGAGGTTTTTTCAATAAAAAATCCAAGATTATCCCCTGGGGAAATTGAACTGAATGAGGCTCCAATTTACAATATATGACTAAAATTATTTGTAAAATTTTACAAATAAATATTATTATTATATTCTTCATATGCCTTGTTTATGAAGGTACTTAGCCAAATATTAAGATACATTGAAATAACTTTTATCGTACAATTTAAATTACGGTAAGAAGTCATACGGAAACTGTGACAATGGAAGTAGGACTATTCAACTAGCAATTAACAGAAGAAATGAAATAAGATCTTCCTCCTTCATCTTGGAAACAATTTTCGTATCCGAGTAGAAAGAACCTGAAAACCTAGTAAAACCGAGAAAGAACCTGATACACGCTATAAAAATGGTAAAGTTACACAAGAATATAATGAGAAAAACATGAAGAGAATTCTTTGATAAACATATAATTGGAATAACAATGAAATTTAAGATAGGAATGAGGAACAATATGAAAAACTCGTATGGAAGACAAGTTGGTGGAAGAAGACAGGCAAACCACGTAGCACTAAGCAGTTAACGATAGATTTTCTATTCTAAGCAATCATGAATGCAACAATAGTTAGCAAAAGACAAAACTGACTGAATAAATAAACAATTTTGCAGAAACGATAATCAAACAAAGTGTCTGAAGTACAATTATTTAGCATAAATTTTACTTAAATCGATAAATAAAAGGATCCTTAAAGTGATATACTTTACCCCGGGATCGATAGAATGATGCTACAACCCAAGCTCGAATTTTACTGCTGGGCAATGTTGATGCTCTTATGGAAAAGATAAAAAGTAGATGGTGGTGGTTAAACAGTTCAAGCGTGTGAATCTCATGCCCTGTATAAGAAGGAATGCATCATAAAGTTAGATGAAGGTAATACAATTCTGAATGCAACAGCTGTTTTATTACTAAGGAAAAGGGTCTGATGTATCGATAAAGTTTAAAATTTCTTTCTTTACTAGTAGTACACGGGTGATCTTAGAAATTTATGACCTCTATACTCGAGGAAAGAATCGCTTCTTTTATGGACAGTGAATTAGAATTATGTTTCACATATCCTTAAGGTTGATAAAGGTGCAATTATCCAACTTCTCACTGTTCAACATTTTTTACAAATTTTAAAATTGATATAATTAAAGGGAGCGGGGTAGTTCAATGTTAAGGCATTGAATCGCAAAGATCTTCTCCGGGGCCGAAAAATCCTCCTGTGGTAAACACTGCCTCCACGAAGTGGGTACCCTTAATTGAAAAAAAATAGGAGAAAACTGGTGGTTGAGTGTGATCACGGTCGAATCTCCTCCTTGCACGACCGTTGTCCAAGTAATTTACTGTCATGACTTTTGGGATTGCCCTCTTGGTAAGATGCTTTCAATGATTATAAAAAATTTGGCATATTTTCATCTGCAAAAGTAAGAGGAATTAGGCGTTCTTAAAAAACCGAAGAGTAAAGCTGAGATCTAATATGGTGTACTAAAATAAATGTGATCGACATAGCGAAAGAAATTTAAATAATAAAATTAAACTTCAACAAAATTTACAACATAAGAAAAAAGAAAGGTAAAAACTTCAAGTAATCTGATGAGGTTACGAGCGGTTATGTGATAACCCAAAACAAGAGGGTAGGTTCCCTGGCGATTGTATTCTACATAAGTACCTTTCCACGTTATAAAATTAGAATAATAATAACATTTTTTTTTTTAATTTCAATTTAAATGAACACCAACATGAAGCTATGTGTTATCAATGCGTTATGTCAGGTTAGATACATTCTTTTTTTTTTTTTTTTTTTTTTTGGAGATCCCGATGTAATCGACGTGAAACCAATCACTTAACAACTACAAGAAATAAGAGGAGGTTGGAAAAATGTCTTCAGAAACTAGAAAGTTGAAAAAGAATCAGGCCAATTGGAATCCTGCTATGCGGCTTTCAGAGACGCACATTTCTGACAACACACGTCTACAGTGGTCTTGGTGCCGAAAGTTTTACAGCTGATTCTGAGTATAATTGGTGCGCTGAATCTAAATTTGCCATTGGTTTACCTGTATCAACTTTAGTTGTTAAGATATATATAAATGGCGTGAGTTAATTCTTAAAATATAATTACTCGAATACATTTGCAGGTTAATTGCAGGTGGAAAAAAACAAAGTTATTAAAATTCGTTACATAAAACATTTTAAATCAATTAAAACCATATAAGTACACACATTATTTACATAATCACTTTGTAACTAAACCAATTACATTTCAAAGAGATTCTATTTCACACTTCGGAAGCTTCTTTTGCGTGATTTTCCTGAATGTTTCTTCAAAGAGTCTCGTTTCAGGTTCCAGCAGTAATCTGCCATCATGTGGGTATCCCATGATCCAGTTAAGCATTTCAAAAGTATACCATAACAAAAAGCAATGAAAATGATTTAAAGGTGGGTAAAATCATACTAAAACGCGTTAATACTAGTTATTACTAGGTGTTATTATTTTTTAATTCTTATAAACAATTATATACAGCTAGCTAATTGTTTAATCTTCTATAATAAGGAGAAGTGCGTGCTAAAATAATTCACTTACACATCTATTTTATTATTTTTAGATTAATAAAAAAGGCCAATTTCACCAAAAAACTGTAATAACAATTTATTTTTTTATTCTGGCAACGTTTCGGCTTCTAGAGCCATTTTCAAGCCTGTAAGCACATTTACATAAATTATTAATATTTAATTCTATAACAATACATAGAATTTTTTTTCTTTTTTTTTTTTTTTTTTTTTTTTTTTTTTTTAACATTTAGCTTTTTTGTATTTTTGTACCTACCATGCATCATACTTTGGAATTTTTCTTATGGTGATTTAGAATAAAAATATTTTTAAGGTTGTAAATAATGGTGATAATGGTTATTTCATATACAACGGTGTTTTTTACCGTATAATCAATGGGCTCCCCATGGGAGGATGCCTTTCAACAAATTTAAGCGGCATTTATTTGAATAAATTGTTAAAAACAGCAATAAGCAAATTAAATAAACCACCGAAACTCATCTTAAAATACGTTGATGATATCCTCGCCATTATAGAAAAAAATGAAATAGATACATTTTTAAATATTTTAAATGACAGTTCTGAAAAATTAAAATTTACTGTTGAGTTAGAACTTAATAATAAAATCAGGTTTTTGGATATAGATATACGCAGAAACAAGATAAACCTTTTGAATACATCCTGGTGTAAAAAAAAATCCATAACCAGTAACAGAATATTAAATTGGCACAGTAATCACAAAATACAACAAAAAATTAATACCGCAAAAAATCTAATAGAAAAACCAAAATCAATTACTGATGACAGCCATATTAAAGAAGTGAAAACACAAATATATGAAATTCTAATAGAAAATTGGTATCCCATCAGGCTTATAAATAGGTTATGGCACAAGCAAAAAAAGACAATGGATAACGAGAAAATCAAAGAAAATAGTAATGATTTAACATTTACTCACGGGGAAAGTAGTACAATTGAAATAGATACTAAAAAGTGCAATAGAAACTTAATCACTAACTATTTTAATGTTCAAAATAATATATCAAAAACTAATAAGGAGAATATAGACACTACGCACAAAAATGATGTTAACAAACAAACCAACCCCAAGTCATACCTCAACAAATATTTTGGAGTAACGTATATAGAAGGGCTAACTAATAGAGTAGAAAACACTTTCAGAAAATATGATTTAAGCGACATAAAGTTTGGAACTAAAACAGTGAACAAGATCAATAAAATATTTTCAAAAACTAAAGACAAGATTCCAAAAGAAAAATTGACAAACGTAATATATAAAATAAACTGTAACAATAAACCGTAACAATGTCCTGAAAAATCATATTACGGGCAAACATCGCAATGACTCGAAAGAAGATTACAACAGCATAAGCAAAATTGTACCGCTAAAACGACAAAATCAAAACTAGCAACCGGTTTATCACAACATGCCGTGAACCACAAACATGTTTTTGATATCGAGAAAGCACAAATTATACATCATGAAAAGAACACTAGCAAAAGAAGAATATTAGAATCCATCTATATTACCAAAAACCTGACTAAAACCGTGAATCAACAAACTGATGTTGACAATTTAAACATTTTCTACGCCAATACTATACAGAAACTTAAAATAAACGTCAAATAAAACCAATTTTTATTTTATTTTTTATTTTTTCCGTTATTTGTGAACCACTTAAAAAAACTTTATAAAAGATACTTTAAATTATTCATACCCAATCAGCGATCGCCTACAATCATTCCTACTTAGCACCCCACCCCTCTCATAGAATACCATAGTAATCCAATCAGTTCCTCGGAGTTAGTGGTGGCAGATATAACAATGTATGACAGATGGGTAAATATAATTTTTTATCAATCTATAGCAAATAACCTTTCTAAATACAACATAAGATAATTTTATTTACAATTTTTTAGATTTAAAAATGACGCCTCCAGCAACAAGTTTTTTATTTACAACCTTAAAAATATTTTTATTCTAAATCACCATAAGAAAAATTCCAAAGTATGATGCATGGTAGGTACAAAAATACAAAAAAGCTAAATGTTAAAAAAAATTCTATGTATTGTTATAGAATTAAAGATTAATAATTTATGTAAATGTGCTTACAGGCTT
Source organism: Aelia acuminata (assembly GCA_911387785.2). Lineage (NCBI taxonomy): Eukaryota > Metazoa > Arthropoda > Insecta > Hemiptera > Pentatomidae > Aelia > Aelia acuminata. Next base: position 35,270,025 of record OU426983.1, read on the forward strand.
GAAAATGGCTCTAGAAGCCGAAACGTTGCCAGAATAAAAAAATAAATTGTTATTACAGTTTTTTGGTGAAATTGGCCTTTTTTATTAATCTAAATGTATTATTTCACCAAACCTTGATAAAATATGATAAAAGAATATTTTATTATGTCATCTATATCATAGGTATTTAAATTTAAATAAAACTACTGTTCACGTATCAAGCTAAAAAAGAAGAGCTGATAGAAAAAAATCTGATTGCACAATCAGAATAAGCGCACCAAACATAGTTATAATTATCTATAACATTCTAGGCACCAAAAAAAATTTTTTTTGTAGAGCTGTGCAATGAATGAAAACTATACTTTAAATTTTAAACCAAAGATTCAAAACGAATATGGGACGTTCTTTTACAAACCGAACACCTTTCTGACCGGCACATTTTATATTTAACTGAAACTTTTTTTACGGGTTCTATATCGAAAAAAAAGAGATACGTGTAAGAGGATTTTTTTTAATTTTCGATATTTTGAAAAATAATCAAGATCGAAAATTCGTGAATTTGATGATTAATCGATAATAGCCTATTTTTCAAAAAATTATAACTCCGGTTCTATTTAAGCTAAAAAATCATTTTTTTTTTTTATTTTGAAGGTAAAAAGACAAACTTTAAGAAAAAAATACTTTCAAAACAAATTGTCGAAAAATGCAAATTGTTATTAACAATTTCAATGTTTAAATCGGTTTTTAACAGTGGCGCCACCCATGAATCAACTTTTTACTATTTTTATCGTATTCTGCGTCAACATTTCTATCGAAAACGCTTTTAAAATCGATGGAGAAGTTATTTTTACTGTAAGAAAAAAATTAATTAATTTAGCGGGGTACGTCACATCGACAACGTGGATCACATTTTACGGCTCATATTCTTGTTTTACACCGTTTATCTCTTAAATACAAATAATTGTTTCATTTTTTTAATTAAAAAACATATTTTATTAGCCAAGAAGATGGGAAAAATAGAAAAAATACATAAATAAAAATAAATAAAAACCATTGTTGAAAATGAAATTTTTTTATTAAGATTTCGATAATGCATTAGTTAATAAGAACAATATTTAGAATATAATAATAAATACAATATTTAAAAATAAGACAATGTTTACATTTTCTGTTTAAAAATTTTTACAATATCCTTTTTTTCGCAAGGTGAAAACCGTTTTGCTTCCAATTGCTGTAAAGAAATCGGATTAATACAATGATATTTTAAAGTTCCTTTTATTGTTAAAGCTTTTTGGAAACGTTCGTACAATTGTTCATTAACTGTCGAATAACAACACGTTATAGTCGGCAATGCTTCTGTTGCCCAGTAATTGATATTGCTTCTGTTCATGTATTGCACACACAGACAGAATGAGTGACGCGAATTCTTATGCAAAAAGACTAATCTTAAATAACTTAAAAGAATTATATGATCATTTCAAAATTAAACATCCAACAATTAAATGTAGTTTTTCAAAGTTTGCTAGTTTGCGTCCCAAACATTGCGTGTTAGCTGGAGCTTCTGGTACTCATTCTGTCTGTGTGTGTGCAATACATGAACAGAAGCAATATCAATTACTGGGCAACAGAAGCATTGCCGACTATAACGTGTTGTTATTCGACAGTTAATGAACAATTGTACGAACGTTTCCAAAAAGCTTTAACAATAAAAGGAACTTTAAAATATCATTGTATTAATCCGATTTCTTTACAGCAATTGGAAGCAAAACGGTTTTCACCTTGCGAAAAAAAGGATATTGTAAAAATTTTTAAACAGAAAATGTAAACATTGTCTTATTTTTAAATATTGTATTTATTATTATATTCTAAATATTGTTCTTATTAACTAATGCATTATCGAAATCTTAATAAAAAAATTTCATTTTCAACAATGGTTTTTATTTATTTTTATTTATGTATTTTTTCTATTTTTCCCATCTTCTTGGCTAATAAAATATGTTTTTTAATTAAAAAAATGAAACAATTATTTATATTTAAGAGATAAACGGTGTAAAACAAGAATATGAGCCGTAAAATGTGATCCACGTTGTCGATGTGACGTACCCCGCTAAATTAATTAATTTTTTTCTTACAGTAAAAATAACTTCTCCATCGATTTTAAAAGCGTTTTCGATAGAAATGTTGACGCAGAATACGATAAAAATAGTAAAAAGTTGATTCATGGGTGGCGCCACTGTTAAAAACCGATTTAAACATTGAAATTGTTAATAACAATTTGCATTTTTCGACAATTTGTTTTGAAAGTATTTTTTTCTTAAAGTTTGTCTTTTTACCTTCAAAATAAAAAAAAAATGATTTTTTAGCTTAAATAGAACCGGAGTTATGATTTTTTGAAAAATATGCTATTATCGATAAATCATCAAATTCACGTATTTTCGATCTTGATTATTTTTCAAAATATCGAAAATTAAAAAAAATCCTCTTAAACGTATCTCTTTTTTTTCGATATAGAACCCGTAAAAAAAGTTTCAGTTAAATCTAAAATGTGTCGGTCAATTTTTGTCCAAATCTGTTCGGTTTGTAAAAGAATGTCCCATATATACTATCCACTATGGCCAAAAAATTATGAAGAAAAACTCGTAGCATCATCAAATTCATAAATACATGCATGGATATTGTTCCTTTCGTTCAGCGATTGTGTAATTTAAGAGAATGTGAAAAGTTCGAAACGAAATTGGCAGTGTGTATCAATAAATCCCGGATTTATCATAAATTTCTTATGATAATACTTAATTATTCCAAAGAAGAAAAAAAATCACTCTTTAAAACAGTACAGCGTACATTGTTGAAAAGATGAGTGTTTATAAAGGAAGATCCTGGTTAAGTCGAGATTCCAACAGCTGACCCAGTTCCGGGATGACTTCCGTAACTTGGAAACTAAATTTTCCAGGTCAATTTCGTATTTGTAATAAACTTCATTTCATTTTTATTTGGATCAGTTAGCGTTTGAATTCAAATGGAAAGGTCTTTTTTGTGTCATGTTCCATTTCCGTCGAGAGATATTTTCACAAATGTTCGAATGATATTATGAAATTGCTTATTCGTTTACAAAATAAGTTCAGATGAGCATCTTCAAAATATATGTAATATTAACCCTTTGCACTCGAGGTCTCCGGAGCAGAGCCATTTAAAATTTGTCTTCAAACTCGATGGCTCCGCAACGGAGACAATGCAAATAATTTTCAGTTTTTAACATATAAGGACATAAACAAATCGTAAAAACTATTTATAGGATATTTCGCTTTTGGTGATAAATGACGGTCGCGGCTCGCGGTGTTTTTTATTATTTTTGTAGTACGTTAATCTGTTAACATCGGCTATATTTTATGGTTTTAATTCATCTTTTATTTCCTCAATTGTACAATTATTTAGTTCGGGGCACCAAATAATCACTTTACTTTGATTTAGTTTCCAATGTGCCTCTACTTTAACCGGACAGTTATTATGTAGATTTTCACATTTTAGGAGCTTTTCTGATTGGATATCTGAGCAAACTTCAACTAAAATGGTCCCATTAGATTTTTTATGCTTTTATATATAATAATGATAATAATAATAAGAATAATAAAATTATAAAAAATATATAAAATTCAATAAAAATAATTTTGAAATTGATATGAAATTATAAAAAAAATTTAAAATTTAAAAAAATTAATTTTTTTTTTGTAACTATGTGTTCTTGATGCTTCACAAATACATATAACCTAAATTTCATTACAATTCCTTACTTGGTTCTAAAATTGTTCTGTATAATATTACGTTTTCGTGAATAAGTTGCGTCGAGTTCCCGGTAAGGAACGCCCGGAACGGTGCCGAATGCAAAGGGTTTTAAGCTTGATGGAAACTAGGCAATAGTTTATTTTTATTGTATCCTGATTACAGATACGAAGCAACTGAAAAAAAAAATTGCTCGACGCTCGAGGCCAACACATTTGTTGTAGCTAACATTTAACAATATACTCAAGAATATGACAATTTAAAATTATAAATTAAGTTATTATTGTGTTGAAATTATATACGCAGATTCGTTGTCGTGGGTCCAGTGGCATTGGAAAGGCTTAAATTAGCCCAGTCTAGCGTATCTTTGCTAATGGTTTGTTTGTTTGTTAAAAATATTACATTGTTCATAGTTATTGGAAAAATAGATGTCTTCATAGAAGGCAAGTGCACACTAGTATCAAGTTTTTAGTAGTATGATATTGAAAATCAGACCTAAGTGAATTTTCGTTCATCATTGAGAAAAACGGAATTTTAATATTGAGTTTTATTAAATCATCAATAAACATTTTAATGTAAGTGAATTAATATTAAAAATAGTTAGAGAAGCAATAAATTATTAAGTATAATTATTGAATATTTTCTAGAATTTTATTTATTTAATAATATACATTATTTGCTTACTTTTATATTCGTAATTATATTAATAGGTAATTCTGTTCTTAGCTTCGTGATCTATTCATTAAAATGTCTCAACATTTTTTTAATCTTTAATCAACTCAAATTTATTAAATTGTTATATTTTATATTGTCTCTGATATTTTTTTTATCTCTTTCACTTTATACTGTTTCTTCACTGTCGTATTTAAGATAAAATGTTTCATGTTTTTTATAGACGTATTGGCCTATTAAATATCGAAATTCATTTTAAAAGTTTAACGAAGGAAGTTGCTTCAGTGCACCTTAGGGAAATGAATAGTTGATAATTTCATTAGAACTAGTTGAAGGGACTTGAAACAATAATTTAAGTAGTTGTGGGAGGTTGGCTTTTCATGTATTTATAATACAAAGTTCAGCTCCGACGATATTTCTATTCTATTAGTTTTAAATAATTTTATACTATGAAATAATATTATATTCTTTATGTTATAATTGGTTATTGTTGTGTAATTGATGAATAACCACGAGAGGGCCTGCAATACTTATCTTTAACTCATTTTCAGAATTTATCTTAAAAAAAAATTCGTAGGGTTCTATAACTATGGTTCAATTCGTAGGGTTTCTATAACCATCTGCAATTTTAAAAAGGGTGTTTTTTTTGTTGTTTTTTTGAAACTAATTTCCTACTTCATTGTTATTACACATTTTTATTTCTATTATGATCATCTATGATCACGTATATTTTTCAAAAAAGATTAGTCGTATATCAAATTCATTATACTATGTACTTCGTTTAAAGATTGCATTGCAATAATAATGAAAGAATATAAAGAGTAACTATTACCCACGTAATAAGACTTTTAATACGCACAGACACTAAAAAAAAAATCTGGTGCGTGCGCGCAACACACAACTTTCACTTACCAACATACTTAGATTAGAAATTGACGTGTTTTGCAAAATGTCATTTCCCAAAGTCACACATTTTTCTACATTCATATCTTATTTTTGTTAATCGTTAAAGCCGTTTTTGAGTAAATTAAAAAAACCCGTGAAAATGATACAAAATTTATTAAGTAAAGTCCCCCCTCCCGTCGATAAATTTTGATGAAATTTTTACAGTCGTATCTCGGGCATATAAATACATTAAATACCAAGTTTGATCAAAATCGTTAAAACCGTTTTTGAGTAAATAAAAACAACATGTGAAAATGATACAAAATTTATTAAGTAAAGTCCCCCCTCCGGTTGATCAATTGTGATGAAATGCTGGTTATCACATCTTTGGCATATAAATACATCAAATACCAAGTTTGATCAAAATCGTTAAAACAGTTTTTGAGTAAATAAAAACAACATGTGAAAATGATACAAAATTTATTAAGTAAAGTCCCCCCTCCGGTTGATCAATTGTGATGAAATGCTGGTTATCACATCTTTGGCATATAAATACATCAAATACCAAGTTTGATCAAAATCGTTAAAACCGTTTTTGAGTAAATAAAAACAACATGTGAAAATGATACAAAATTTATTAAGTAAAGTCCCCCCTCCGGTTAATCAATTTTGATGAAATTGTTACAGTCATATCTCGAGCATATAAATAGATGAAATACTCAGTTTAATCAAAATCGTTAGAGCCGTTTTTGAGAAAATCGAAAAAAACCTAAAAAGTTATTAAGTAAAGTACCCCCTCCCTTTAAGTAATTTTGATGAAATTTATGCTGTCACATCGTGGGCATATACCTACACTAAATACCCAATTTCAGGATCGCGCGGTTTATAGTTTTTGAGCTAGTCTGTTCACACACACACACACACACACACACACACACACACACACACACACACACACACACACACACACACACACACACACACACACACACACACACACACACACACACACACACACACACACACACACACACACACACACACACACACACACACACACACACACACACACACACAGACACACAGACACACAGACACACAGACACACACACACACAGACCATTTCGCGGGACTTGGTCATTTCGACTCAGGGGACCCCAAAACGTGTATTTCCGTTGAAAACCGGAAGTCGAAAATTTTCACGATCGCAATACTTCCACTTACTATATATTTCATATATAGGTAAGTGAAAGTAAAAATTAAAATTAAATTATAAAAATCTGGTGCGATGCGCGCAACACACAACTTTCACTTACCAACTTACTTACATTAGAAATCGACATGTTTTTTTAATTGCCATTTTTATAAATAATATAAAAAAGATAACTTGATTTTGATTAAAAATGATTAATTTAATCAAAATCAATTAAGCCGTATTTCAGATATTCCAAAAAAATGTAAAAATTGGAAAAAAAAAAGTTATGAAATAAAGAGCCCCCTGCATTTGACCAATTTTGATGAAATGTTGTCTGTCACATTGTGAGCATATACATACACCAAATATCCAGTCTGATAAAAATCATTACAGCCGCTGTTGAGTAAATAAAAAAAACACGTGAACATAAGAAAAAGTTCATTAAATGAAGTACCCCCTCCGTTTCACCAATATTGATGAAATTTCGGCTGTCGCATCGCGGGCATATACATACATCAAATACCCAGTTTCATCAAAATCATCAAAGCCGTTTTTGAGTAAATAAAAAAAAACACCTGAAAATGATACACAATTTATTAAGTAAAGTCCCCCCTCCGGTTGATCAATTTTGATGAAATTTTTACAGTCATATCTCGGGCATATAAATAGATCAAATACTCAGTTTAATCAAAATCGTTAGAGCCGTTTTTGAGAAAATCGAAAAAAACGTAAAAAGTTATTAAATAAAGTACCCCTTCCCTTTGAACAATTTAGATGAAATGTTTGCTGTCACATCACGGGCATATACCTACACTAAATGCCCAATTTCAGTTTCCACGGTTTATAGTTTTTGAGCTAGTCTGTTCACACACACACACACACTCACACACACAGACACACACACACACACAGACCATTTCGCGGGACTTGGTTATTTCGACTCAGGGGGTCCCAAAACGTGTATTTCCGTTGAAAACCGGAAGTCGAAATTTTTCACGATCGCAATACTTCCACTTACTATATATTTCATATATAGGTAAGTGAAAGTAAAAACATTTTACTGTCTCACCTTTCGGCATTTAAGCCCCCATCAAGATAAGTCTTATACATTTAAACTAAAATCAATTAAATAATTAAGTACATTCACAACCACCTGTGATCATAATTTGTTTTTACAATTAAATAGGCTAAATGCCGTTTTCAGGGCACAATTAAAATGATTATTATTCAAAAAAATTCCTTTCTATAAAAGCATGCAAATCAAGTGGTTAGACTATAACAAAAACTTTTTTGAAAATTATAAATTTTAATTGTTTGACAATGGCATCTAACCTATTTAAAAGTAAAAAAATAAGTCTTCTCTTGATGGAGGCTTAAATGCCGAAACGTCAGACAACAATATAATTGTGTGAGGCTATATCTAAGGATATTTTTTATCTTCATATATATGGAAATCTTTATTAAATTTGGCTCATTGTGTTTAGTTTTGGCCAACCTAGAAGATGGGATAGTTTTTATCTCGATAATTAGTCCCAATATTTCTTTGGTTGCAAATTAAATTTTTATGTTTCAATAAGTAATACTGTAAGAACATTCAGCATGGTTTGAGGTTCTTCCAGCTCCGTGCTCGCTTTTGATAACCTGTTTCAGGTAGAACCTACTGATACGATATCTCATATCATCATGTGTTATATTCTGAATATAATTAATATGTACTAGCTGACCCGTGCCAAACATTCGCACTACCTACTTAAATCCCATTCCATAAAAGTACATCACTATATTAAGTATCGTAAAGTGTGTGTTTAGTGCGTCATGGGCATAGATGATGGTTGAAGAAAAGAATAGATGTGTGTAAATTTTAGTTTTTGCTTGTAACTTGCAAAGGGCGGGAACAATCGGAAAAGTGTATATAAATAAAAATGTCGATCTCGAAAAACTGAAAAAAATGACGCTTTCGAAAAAGCCCTGCGATCAATTTCGCTGAGAATTGCAGTTTCTCGCTTACGACTCTCAAACGAAGGAGCAAGTCGAAAAAATGTATATAACCGAAACTGTTCTACTTGAAAATCTAAAAATATTGACACCACGACCATTTGATTTTCTCGCAAAAACCGCGGTTTTGCGCTTATAACTCGCAATTGAAGGCGAAATGAATGATTTGTATATTTCTCCGGTTTAGGGGTTAAGGAAAGCTTTAAAATGATGCCTCACTCATAAAATTTGATGAAGTATTAAGAAAGTTATGGCGTACCGACCAAAAAAAAAAGGCCTTGAGAAATAATATATATAATGATTATGGCAAAAAATTAATATGGTACATTTTTGCTAACCTAAATTTTGTTTATTGTGGTTCTACTAAACATTTCAATTATATTCTCTATTAGCTCCTATTACATGTGTGTTATTTATTTTTAATCTCTGCTGAAAGATTTGCTATAAAGTTCTACTTAAATGAATGAATCATTAATACTTACTATAATCCAATATGAGATGTAAAAAATAAAAACTTTAACCCTTCTAAATAAACACCAAACAAATTTAAATTCGGTGTATAGTTCTGTTTTAAATGCCGTTGGTATTTAAATTAGCTGAAACGTTTTTATCAGTTAAGTTTGATTTGACTGCATAAAAAAGAAATAAATCTACGCATTACAGCTACTTAGCCAAAGCAATGCGTGGCCGGGTCTGCTCGTACTTAAATGAAAATGAAAATTAAAACAAACTGAAACAGAACAAATAAACTTCCTGAAACATATTTGGAACAACCCATCACAGATACTAACTAAGGAGATCTAAAGAGACTCTCACTTACATACTTATATAAATTTGCAAGAGAAAAAAATATCAGTATCAGGACAATTAAAAAATCCGTTTAGTATGTCTGCAACATAACGCTACAACTTCTAAGCCACTAAAAAATAAAAATGAATAAAGCATTAAATTGAAATGAAATTATTTAGAGATATTCAAGATCCTGTCACAAAATATAAATTAATGGAAATATCGCGAGAATGTTCCAATAAAAAAGTAATTGCTTCAACAAAAGCAGCTTACTTTTAACCGTTTACTAAGCAAGACATAAAACTACAGCATATCCCTTTTATTAGCCTGCGACACTAACGAACGGAGGTAATAAACTTTTACGACAGATATTAAAACACCTTAGCCGAGGTAGGTGCAGGGCTATCAAAGTTGCAGCTGTCAAATGCAAACGAGGAAGATACTGAAGTGCATTTTATTGCAGCTACTTGCATACTCTCAAATTTTATATGCGCACCAACAAGCGCCTCTCCTTTATGGCTCTTATCGATACCCGAATACTAGCGACAATAGAAATATTGAAAACTATTTTAATAGTTTACTAAGTAACTAGTTTTCCCGTTTAGTGACCTATGAGAATAAGTAAACCCAACATACTGTCACAGCTAAGGGTCCAGACTTTTGTTACAACATATACCTAAATGTATTAGTACGCAATCATATGATCTGTATGTGAAGAGAAGGTACTGGGCCATTCTGGAATGTTCTATTTCTAAATATAACAAGCTATGGACAAGGGGATTAGTCTTACTCTAAACATCGAAGTATCCTGATACTTTTGTAACATTTTATTTGTCACTAGAAGTTACTTTTTGTAACGCAGTTAATTATTTAAGCTTGTATTGTTTAATGTCTGACGTTATGAATTATAATTTTTCGTAAATCTAAATTTTATTAAACCTACTTAGTGTTAACTTATAATTAATATAAATAATATGGACATAGTGTACTGGATTGAAATAAATTCAGGGGATACATTTATTTTCTTAAGCGTGACCATGGGCAAACCACTTATTGCACGCCCAAACATAACATGTTAATTACAAAATAGTTCTCAAACTATGAGCCAAAAATCTTCGTAACCGGTTCACATTTTCTTAGTTTTTAACTTTAAAAAAAAGTTTATTGTTCTATTAGTAGCGAATAAACGGGATAATCATAAAACTTATCTAAAGAATTTTTGGAGGCGTCGTTTGTGGCTATACCGAAGTTATTTCCGCCTAATCTTAAAATTATTCCGTTTTAATTTATAGTATTAAATGATTCCGAAATTATTACCTAATCGTTAGAGCTGTCTCTAGAACATCTGTAAAGTTCAGCTGGTGATGAAGATGGTTTTGTCTATAGAGAGACATTATTTTTATTTTTTTATTAATTTAATCATTATCGTGGATGACCACTCTTGTTTTAAATTATTTTAAATAATTTATTTTTGAAGAGAAAAGATTTGGCTCCGCCGGGAACCGAACCCGGGTCTTCCGCGTGACATGCGCGGTATGCTTATCCATTACACCACGGAGTCGCTTCCAAACGGTGCCAAGAGTGGTCATCCACGATAATGATTAAATTAATATAAAATAATTTAAAAATTGACGAAAGTCAAGAGATGCCAAAAAGTTAGACAAAAATTGTCCACCTCCCGTAAATACTCGCAAAACTTGCGAGATCGTGGGAGAGGTGTCAGTGAAGAGGAAGGATTTGGCACCGTTTGGAAGCGACTCCGTGGTGTAATGGATAAGCATACCGCGCATGTCACGCGGAAGACCCGGATTCGATTCCCGGCGGAGCTAAATCTTTTCTCTTCAAAAATAAATTATTTAAAAAATTTTTATTTTTTTAATTTATTAGGAAATAGAATAGCCTTTCATTTCTTTATTTACATTTGACACATAATGGACAAAAATGAGATTGTTTTTGATTTATGCGAAAATAAAGTTCTTTTCTTTATAGCTCTTCTACCGTTGTTTTTAAGGGGTCTGGAAAGAGACGGATAGTCATCAAACCGGCGTATCAACACTTTTTTAGAAATAATAGGATATTGCATAACTTGAATGATTTTCCAATACCAGTATAGTGCATCTAATCTCTATTAACCTCTGTATATTATGAGGAAAATAAGTTGGATCTTAGTCTCTACTAATTTTATTATTTTATTTTCTATATTATATACGTTTGGACCTACAGGGCCGACCTCAGTGTCTTAAAATTATTGCTCCATCATACTATATTTTATAGAGTAATCAGATTACAATATGAAATGTAGTATGATGCAGCAATTATTTTAAGATACTGAGGACGGACCTAGAGGTCCAAATGTATGTAATATAGAAAATAAAATAATAAAATTAGTAGAGACTAAGATCCAAATTATTTTCCTCATGACTAGGGAATCTCTTAACCCTTTTTAAGTAAATAAGTAACCCCTCTCTATTCTTCTGTATGCCATACAAACAATAAGCTATGCTAAATATAGGATTCATAAGCAGAAGTAAGAATATTGCATGAAATATGACTAAATTAAGGGAATATGATGGTTTTGATAATAATAATAATAACCTTTTTAAATTTTGAATTCAAAAAAGTTTTCTGAATTTAAACCACTTTTGCTTATAGGAATAAATAAATTCTGGAGATAAAAAATGTTTTTATCCAAAATTATAGTTAAAATTTTTCTTCAAGGGCTCAAACCATGTGTTTCAGTCTTTTGTGCTTATGGTAACGAATTTGATCTTTTAAGTAGGGCTCAGAAAAAAAAGAAGTAATTTTGAGTAAAAAAATTAACTGTGATCCTCGGTTGCAGGTTAATATCGCCGCCGACCTGGGAGAGGATAAGACGACGGAATCCTCCCGGACTTTTCCGTGAGCCATCTCTTTCAAGAGATTTCCTCCGAGGGACGGTCCTCCCAGATCTCCGAAATATCCTCTTCTTTAAACCCTTGCCCTACCCCAGCTATCCCGGGTAATGTGCCCGCTGATGTTCAATTCTCCTCAGGGCTCTGTACACAGATTATCCATCCGACCAATATTTTCTTCTCATTTCCAGTGCATTAGCGAACTTGTAAGCCGATAACCGATCTGAGCAACTATCGTACACGAGACATTTTAAATGTTAATAAATTTTTCAATTTTAAAAACAAATAACTGAAATATTTTTAAGTTCTAGATGAGTTGAAGGAAAAATAATCAGCAATTAACTAGATAAAAATAAGTTGTTTATGGGCACAATTTAGACAGCATGGGATGGCATTCACGGTCTCTTTGTTCATATTCTCCAACGGAAAATACAAGTAGAAAAAATATCTAACAAATTAATCTCTCAACACGTTAGGTGCGGCATCGGTCCCCGGGGTCCGATGTCTTACATTACCATCTTAACACCCGATTTTCACATGAAAATGTCCGTAAGTCCGAACACTTCAAACGCTCAATTTAGTCGATTTTTAATGTGATTATTGCATTTTAGTGCAGAAAATGTTGCTAACAGCTGAAATTCTGTTATTTTTGAGAGTCGGACTCCGAGGTCCGATACCGGTCCTGAGTAATAAAACAAGACTACTGGACGGCATCACCCTTCCGCGTCCGATACCAGTGCATGTACGTTTAGGTCTCCTGAGTGGTGTAGTCGCCTCCTTGAGTGGTTGTAAATTGGTATAATACAGTAAAGAATTGGTTTATCACAATATCACCGTAAGGAACCAGCCAGAAGCAGAAAAACTAGGTATAAAAATAAATAAGAAGAAATGTACTATTTATGGTTAAAGTATGGAAAAACCTACTTTTTACGTTTTTTTAGAAAATCATTTCCAAAGTTTAAAAAAATGATGAAAACTTCTTATGTAATATTAAACAATAGATCTTACCATTGTTGCACTTTTGGTCAATGAACAATTCACTTAAAACTGGCACTTTAACAGGTGAAAAGAAGAATTAAAATGTTTAAGTAATAAGAAGGTAATAGCCGAAGTGAATATATCCTAACCTAACCATACCACCATACTACCGAACTAAGCATTATTTATCAACAATTCAAGTTAATCCTTAGCTTTGAGCTTTTGTTTTTATATTGAAATATTGATGTTTTATTTCTTTTCTAAGATTCTAAATTTTATATTAGTCCTGAAAAAAAATAATTTTCAAACTTATTTTTTCTGATTTTTGAACACTGCTCGTGATACTGTGCGGGGGCCTGATCTGGGTTGGAATAAAAAAAAACTGATAAAGAGAGAAATATAGTAATTTTCAATTTTTTTAGCAATCGATCATATATTTTTCATAACTTTTTGTGACTCTATAAATAAGAAGTGAACTGAGTGAATTCTGATGTCTCATTTCTAAAAATATGAGTTTTCGCATAAAGTAGTAATCTTTTATATTCTAAAGGTGGACAACACCGTCTACCTGGATGTCTGAAAAATGAAGTTTTACTTTCATTTTAATAAGTTTTATTGAATTAATTTTTTTCAAATTAGAATTTGAAGTTCTTCATGGGTCATTTTCAAAATAAATGTAACATTTTTCGTAAATAATTATTTAATTTTGAATTAAATTTTAGGTAATAAATTAATTGTTTAATTAATCCTTCTAAACCATTAAAAATGGAGTGTAAATATACTCTTTAGTAAGTTTCCGAAGTAGAATTGAATGTGAAATCAAACGAAAATGGAGAGTATAGCCCTACCTGGAAGAAAACCTTGAGTTAATGGTATCGTTGTGAAATTTTCCATTCAACGCTTCATAGAACAGCACAATGTTTCATCAATTCACCAGACGATTTGACAAGGAATCAAACGTTACCAATATATCACAATTTGTGAGCTACTGATTTTCTTCCAAGCAGGGCAGAGTGCATCAATATTGTCCGAAAAAAAACTAAATTTTTATATGTAAATTAGTGTAAAAAATAGATTTTTTTTCAAACAACACGTTTTTATTTACTAACCTCATATCTAATTTTTCCTTATTTCCTTTTTTTTTCCTTTTCAGAATAATTTTACCATACCCCATGTGGGAATCATTGAGTAAAAACAAAGTGGAGGTAGACAATACATTTTTTTGTAGATTAAATATAATTGGTAAAAAGATTTATTTTTCTTTATTTGTCTTTCCGGTCGAGTCCCAATAAATCATCGATATTTAAAATCCATAAAATCCAAAAATAAGATCGCAGAATACAGGAGAATCTATAAGACTACATGTAATAAAACAGAGAAGTCCTGTTACTTAATTTTAATACTTTTAAATTTTAAAAATAATAAATTATGTTATATATATAATTCCCTTTATAACATTGAAGTCAAAACTCGATTCAGTGTTCAGTATTAAAAAAATAAATGAAAAGAAGAAGACTCTCAGAGTTAAAGTTTTTTTTTAGCAAATTTACTTCAGAGAGAAAAGAGGACATGCGCTAAATATGCAAATAGGTTGAATATATTTGTAAAAAAAAAAAAAAAAAATCTCCCTGTAGTGTATTTCTAAAAGCTATTTCAGAAATGTCTAAAGCAGGGCCTTTGTTTAATTAAGAGGAAAAAATTATTAAACACAATCCATAGAAGGAAATCTACTGAATCGTTAAGAAATTCGATTTAAATGAACATCATAACATTATTAAATGAATAAGTATTTACCCTATTAAGCGGTTTCATAAAATATTTTTAAGTGGGTTCCTATGTAACAAAGCTTTTGTTGCTTGACACCACATTAATTATATTTATCAGTTATATATATAGTAACATAATCTTCATATAGTTATATTTAGTTTTTTGTTTTTTTGTTCGGTACCCATAACTGGCCATGTGTGGCATACGGGGGGTTACTCTACAGGTGTAACCAACCTATTCTAACCATGGTGGGAGGGTTGAGATTTATTCCGTGGGGCCTCCACGAAATAAAAGTTAACCCTCCCAGGGCGGATTCGAACCGCCGCCGTTCGGCTCGAGCGTGCAACAACGGGTCGCGCTCCTACACGCTCGGCTATTCCGGCCCCTAGTTATATTTAGTTGTATGATCATATAATTATATTTTTAATTTCATAATCTATATTGTCATATCACTCCGGTATACGACAGTGGGAAGGGAGATAATTGAGTATACTCTAATATAAATTTTATAAATATAATTTAAAGCGAACTGATAGTGAAGGCACCCAACAAGGAAAAAGATGTTTTATTTTTATTTTCCCGTTTTTCAATTTGAGCATGTATTTAATAAGGAAAAAACATAGAGTGAATTAAAATCACCAATGTATATCACAGAACATGATACAGTGACAGCAAAAAAAGGAGGTTGTCACTATTGGAAAATTAAACCTTTTTTGATTTCCCTTTGTTGATGGGATGCTCACTGACCCGTAGCTTTCCGGATTTTTATTATTTCCCTTTGTCCTCATCTTATTCTTCATTCGTTGGGTCTCGTTTCCCTGCACTTCTTTCAAACCTATCATTCTCGCAGATCACTGTTCGGAACTCATGCTAGAGAATATAGCATGGATCATACTAAAATAAAGAAAAGTTACTGTTTGAAAATAAGAAAAAAAAATTAATAATTGCTCGTTGTGAATTTTACTGGCATTATTGACGATTTTCCTACGTACAAAGTCATATATTATTGTATTCAATTAATTTAAGAAAATTCCTTTTTTTACTATGTGAGCTTCCTTGTTTTTTATTTATTATCGCAAAAAATGAAGCTGAGAAAATATGAAGTGTCGAATATAAAAAGTAATATCGTAAATATATATATATATATATATATATATATATATATATATATATATACAAAAAATCATTATGGAGTTCATGTTAAGAATTTACAAGACTACAAATCAGCTGAGAGGATCGTCACAAATGTAAGAGTTTGATCCAGCGGACAGATGATCTCAACGTGGATTATTTCTTCAACAAGATAATCTGTATGCAGCCTGCAAATCACCCGTTGGGACCACCATGACCAAAAAGGCTAATGCGTGGTGACGCGTAAATCCTAAATGTGTGATACATTCCTGATAAACTCCAAACTTTTACTAACTAATTTCTATAAAATTATTTTATAGAAGGAAGCATTTTGTTAATAATAAAAAACAAAAAAGGCACAATTGTTCTTTCCATGATAAAAATTCGGGACTTGCGGAATCGACATTATACAATGCTTTGATATTAGTAGATAAGAACCTAATTACAAATGTATCAATTGAATCGCGACAAACATATTCTCATTATCAAAGCAATTAGTATTTGGTGTTAGAGTTGTTATCTGGGCTGAAATATCTTTTCTTTAGTCTTAATGTTTCCGAATGAAGTTATGTTGTTTAAATTGTATATGTGCGTTCATTTGGTGTCTTGAAAATGAAAGTTTCTGTTTGTTTATTTGTTTAAGTTAGTTATTAATTTATGCTGCTAAGGCTAATCGGAAGATGTTATAGCGGGAGCACTAACTTTTGCCTATTCGGGTGTAATTAGGATAGGTCCCTTTAACGAGTACCTGACATCGTACAGGCTCGGGACCTACATTTTACGTCCTATCCGAAAAACGGCATAGTCTAGCATTTTTACTCCCTTTTAAAGTTCTAGGGCCACCGCGGGACTCGAACCCGACAGCTTAGGTATCGTAGTTTGCTGTGCTAACCATTGCACCACAGCTAACTACTAACACGGTGAATGTTTTTTTTTTTTGTGTTTTTTGGAGTTTAACTTTCATTCATCACTAAAGACCATTCTTAAATAAGTGCTATATGTACTACAAATGTAAATATATAGGGTGAGTTATAAATATGTATTGATAGTAAATATAAGTAGATAATTAAGGTTTATAGTTTTAAAAAACCAAGGGAAATATAGGAAATTTTATTTAAATTTATATAATATATCCTGTATTTGAAGTAAATGAGTGTGACACTTATGCGAGTTAATTTTAAATAATTTTATTAAACGGAAATAATAATTTACCATTAATATGCCATATAAACAATGAAAAAACAAATAATTAAAACTGTTACAAAAAGTATCAATTTGTAACGATATAGTAAGACAAATGTAACGATATGACTTGAGCTTGACACTGCGGTCCATCGCTCCTTATATTTAGCCTGAACAAGAACTGTCTGAAAGGTTCTAGGCAAGCGTAGATTGAACAGTTTGTTCCAACGTTACAATAAATTCAATTATATTCAGAAGGATATAAAGTTCCGGTAATTTCAATTTTTTTCAGTAAATATTCAACCTTAAACGCAGTTAAAGTTTTAGCTGAAACCCCCAAGGAAATACAACCTTTCTTCTTGCGTTTAAAAATGATTTTTTTTTATAATAGTAACTTCTAATAATAGTATTTTATTGGATTGGAATGAGCTGATTAATATATCTTCAGAAGAATGTTGCTTAAGCTCGATAAATGGAAGGTTTTTGTTTATTGTAAAATCCCTACAAGTTATCTGCTACAAACAGGGCCCGAATCATTGCCCTGATAAATCTCCTGATAATAATTATTATGATAATCAAGTATATCTTCGGTGATTAAAGATGAGCTGTGAGTCCCCTGGAAAACTTTGGCCAATATCAACACCGTCACTCGGATCAGCAATATTATGCCTGCCACATTGACTGAAGACCTCTCAAAGATTTCCAGATATTAGTGATAAAGGATTGGAGGACAGTGTTGTGATGGATGACTCTAGCCATAAATAATGTATTCAGGCGATACATATCTTAGGCCTCTGGTTACGTGCCGTGGTTGCGTAATGTCCCCTTGTCAATAAGAGTGTATACACGCGCCCCCTCAACATCCCAAATCCCAGTATTAGCCATTTACTGCCATCAAGTTTGATTCGCTTAAAACTAAATAAAGAAAAATAATTCTTATCATAGTTTTTTTATATAAAGATTTATCATAATTCTACAACATATTAGGTTAATCTCCTTAAAGTATTTCAACATTTACCGAAATAAATGATTTTCTTCAAATACAACTGTAATATATAATATCTTTCTAATAATCTCAGATATCTAGAGATCAGAGGTTTATAAGTACTATTTTATGAATAATATTACTTTGTTGTTTTTTGTATATAATATGAAATGGCATGGAATGCGCTGTTTAAAGGCACCAATCTCATAGTCCTAGTCAAATTTGGAAAACATCTACAGCTATTTTTAATCACAAAATGCTGGATTTATGAAATTTTATTAATAGTTTTCAATTTTTTTGGTAATGAAGAAATTTTGACCCCACTTTTATATTTTTTTGAATGAATGGATATATAATACTACCTATTTATATCCAAATATAAAAATTATAAAATATGCCCTTTTTAGAAAATTAAAATTAAAATTTTAGATTTAGTTTTAAGGACATTTCTTTAGTACCAACCTATACATTGTTGTATATCATACGAAATGGCATGAAATGCTCTGCTAAAAGACACCAATTCTCATAGTCCTAGTCAAATTTGGAAAACTTCTACAGTTATTTTTAATCATGTTTTTCTCTGTTCCTGGACCTATTTTTTAAGGCTTTAGAGACCAATAATTCAAAAACGGGTGGATATATCTGAGTAATATTTCACAATTTTTCTAGTAGATACAAGTAACACACATGTACCAAATTTCAAGCTAAACTGAGATGATGACGTTCAAAATGATATATTTTTGTGTTGATTTGAGGTGGAATTGCCCATTGCTATTTAATAAATTTGCTAAAGTATTTAAAGTTTTTATTTTAATTTACTACAGTATTAAATTAAATCATGACAAACCACAACTCAAAACTTTCACACTCAGACGAAATACGTATATCGGCGATAACCAAATTCCTCAGACAGAAAGTGTATGCTACCTTGGGCTTCTGTTCGACAGAAGGATGACTTGGGGACCATAATGAAAAAAGTCAAAATGAAAAAAAAAAAAAAAAAAAAGGCACGGAACATAAGCTTAAAAATACTTTACTCTCTTTTTCCAAATCTTCGAAGTTGAAAATTAAAAAGAAACTAATGTATACATCCACTTACTTAAACTCAGTCGGACATAAGCCTCACAGATTCTCATCTCAGCTAAAAAGACTTACGAAAATTACAAACTTTCCAATCCAAACGGCTTAAGACTAATAACGGACGCTCCGTATACAGACTTACAACAACCAACAAATAAGAATATAAGGGACCTGATAATATGTATTCATCAGAGGTAGCTCACATTTTTTTTTTCTTTATGCAAATCTAATCGAAACAATGATGAAGGGGAAAAACGGAAAGAAATTAAGAGGAGAAAATACAATCAGATCAAGTATACCTCAATGCAAAACTTCGGCAAAGAAATGAAAATAATAATTTCTATCATCACCATCAAGAGAGAGGAAAATTTTCATTTTTTAATTCAATATTTTGGTAAAATGGTTTTCAATATAGGAGCTATTCTCAAGCCAGTAAAGAATGTTGAGGATTAATGCCAGAATCAAATGATCACAACGGGACTCGAAATTGAGATCTTCAGGTTATCAGATTGCCACGAAACTTATATTAAAATGCGTTTGATATTCGGCCTCCTCGCCCATTATGAAATATTTATTCTATATTATTTATTATACATTATATATTTTTATTCTTTTTTTGTAACGTTAAACAAATACATACGGTTTAAAAATCCAAGATCTTTTGTTGAAACGAACTAACAGTTGAAACAAACTGTCACATCACGTGTTTGTGACTACGAAGTTCAAGTACCATCCACGAGGTTCTGAACCATTCTCCTTACGACTATATATAAGGAGCGAGTGACTGGACAGTTAGTCTCAGCCTTTGTCTTGCCACGTGTTACAACGTGATAATTTTTGTAACCTGTTCAAATATTTGTGTTGATATAATTCGTGTGGCATTGAAAATTGTTTTTTTTTTCTTTAAATTAAAATTGATAAACCACCTAAGTGTTGGAATATTCTATATACTAAGCACAAAATATTGTCTATTTTCACTATTTGAATGTCATTTTAAAATTACAGCTTGCCATTTAATGTATTATTACCAGCACAACTCTGAAGCCCAACCTCTGTTCTGCTTATTTTGATACTACTCAAAACGCATCTCACAAAACAATGTAAGAAACTCATGGATTTGATTTATTGTTATCGCTGTTATTGTTGGTTATTATTAACCAAAACCTGATAGCTATTCTTTTATTTAACAACATATTTATATATGTATAGTATATAGGAACATATATTTATAACGTTTGGCAGGTGGAGATGGGGCGTTTTGTGGAACTCATGAATCACCCATAGAGAGGCAGAGCAGGCCAGCGGGGGCCGTATCAGAATATCCAAGGCTAACATCTGAATTCTACTCTGGGGCGGTGAGTGATGTTCCCAGCCTTAATATCTCTTACTGTCAATATTTTATCGCCTCCTTATATGAGACTTTTTCTTTAAATAAATAGCCTTTCAAGGCGAAATCGTTTAATACCAAATGTTAATATTGTTACAATGCACGCTTAAAAAGAAAAGTTAAAATTCTGAAATAGCTCACTCATATGATTTCTCTCTGTACCCAAGTGGAAGATTATAAAACCGTTTTTCCTAAGCCATTTAAATTTAGAAGAATAAATTTTATTTGTTTTTTTCATTTAACGTTTGGCAGTCAAAGTACATTACAAATGAAATTATCAGAATTGGAATGTGAGGTCATATAAGACTTGATTTATAGAGAAAAAATATTTTATTTGTTATTCAAATAAGATTATTGGTATATGATAATACCAATAATATTATCAGGGAATCTAAGACAGTTGGTATTATCTTAGTCTATGTTTAAATCAATTACTTTCATTTTTATTCAAGAAACAATTAGTGGCAAAAATATACCTACCATCCAGATGGTTTGGAAACAGATGCCAGAATACGATTTTTTTTTTTGCGTTTTTTTTACTAAAACATATTACATTTCTTAAAAAAAAAAAAAAAAAATTATATTTTAAGCTTTGAGACAGTTTTCCATGGGGTTGAGAGATATCAATCATTACAACAATTCAAAAATACATTAAGTAGCAGGCTGCAATTTTAAAATTACATTTAAAAGAAGAAAATAGACTCAATTTATGCTTACCATATAGATTATATTTACAATATAGAATAACGTCAAATGCATTTGTAATATACATTGCACGGCAACCTGATTATTTCAAACGAGCGGTATGATAAATAGGAAAGTAAATTTTCTAAAGCATGTCAAAATTTAAATTATTAATTTTTAGGTTTGTTTCAACAAGCATTCCTGGACCAACTGTTTGATACCGTTTTGATCCTAAGTTTGATTTGTAGTTTTCCCGTTTTATTGGCACTGTTTTGCATACCAATCAATTAAAGTTAGAATCTATAGAGTAGTTGGCGTGATTGCTTTTCCAGGGCTGCTTGATGAAACAAAGCTTGTGTATCTAACAGTGGTTTGTTTTAATACAATTTTTTTTTTTTTTAAACATATTTCACTACAGTATATTCCAATCTGTATATTAATTATAGTGTAATCTGTTAATGTTATTTTAAATATTCACATTTTTCTCTAGAGCATAGTGGAAGGTTTGCTATTTGTTACTCTTGTAGAAGAAGAAATATCCGCAGGTGAAGATTGGTTGAAGGAAAAAGGAACTTATGGAAAAGAAGTTACCAAAATAGACTAAGTATTAGAACCGACTCTTAATTTTGCACCTAAATGAACTCGCTTACCTACCTATATAAAAAATGAAATAATCATAACACACAATACAAGCTATTCTACTCAGTGAGCTATTATTAAACTCATCAAAGGTGAGTATTTGAGTACCATAGAGCCCCCTTGGTAACAAAAGTCTGATACAAAGCATTCCCCTAATATCAAAAGCAATATTTTTTCGGAATCAAAAGATATTGCGTAAAGTGCGGCTTGGAAAGGAGTATCAAAAGGGGATAAAGAAAGGGCTGTATTTATTGCAGCTGAGGTTACGAGCGGTCATCTTACCACCAGCCATCATAAAAGACGTCTGCTTTTTCTTATTTTTATTTCTGTTTTTCTTTTTAGTTCTATATTCTTCCTTTGCAGAATTCAACTTTTATTCTTCTAAAGATATGGCTATTCTGTTAGAATACTTAGTGGATATTTTAGAAAAAATCTTATAAAGAAATATATTTTCATATTTAGAATTAGATAATCATGTTTTATTATATTAAGAGATTTTTTTGTTTGTTTGTTTTAACGTCACTTTATGTCACTAATGCTAGTCGGACGATGCTAAAGAGTCCTAAATTTAGCCTATCCAGGTATAATTAGGATAGAGATCTTTAACGAGTACCTGACATCTTACAGGCTCAGGGCCTCCATTTTACGCCCTATCCGAGGGACGGCATAGGCAAGGATGTTTTACTGCCATTAAAAAATCCTAGGGCCACCTCGGGAAGCGAGCTAGTGTCCTTTAGTATTGTAGGTTTCTATGTTAACCACTACACCACAGTTGACCCCCATTTAGAGAATTTAGCAAGAGTTATTTTAGTAGCCATATTTTTAACGTTTGGTGGATTGATATAATAATTCTAGCAATATTTTATGAAAATTGACAACTTTAAGATTGAACACTACAGAGGCAAATTTTATCCTTTATGATTAAAATATCTAGGAAATTGAAGAAAGCCAGTTATTTTTCTAAACACACGTTGGCAACACAATAATTGAAGCAAAGGAAGCAGCAATGATGACGGGTCTATAAGAACCGAAAGACGTGAAAGCATGGTTCAAGAAGGGAGTAAGGAGCAATTGGGAGTCTATGTGGTCTGTAGTCCCTCTCACTAATAAGCTCAGATCCATTAAATCAGAAACAGATTAGCTCCCTAAGAGGGATCGGAAGAGAAGAGGTAGCACTGACAAGGCTTCGGATAGGTCATACGAACCTCATCCATGTTCACCTCATTACTAGGGAACGCCAGCCAGAGTGTGAAACCTGCAAAGCCCCTCTTACAATTAAGCATATCATAGAAGATTGCAGTAGATATGAAGGCGAATTCACAAGGCTGAGTATACCACGTAGCATCTTGGAGGCATTGAAGGATTCACACAAAGCTGCAGATAATATTTTAAAACTGTTAAAGGAGATTTCCATCTTTTCAAAAATATAATAATAAATAATAAATACAAATAAATAGTAGTACGTGTTAATGAGTGGTAAATATTACAAAGATAAAATAGAGCATTTTGGAATAATATCTCAAACAATATCACAGAGTTGAAAAAGGGCGTAATGACTGCGCTGTTGATCGCCCATATCAAACAGACTAACTAAGTCACATCATTTCTGTAAAAAAATTTTAAGGCACTTATACCCTTAAGCATTTCCAAGCTTCAATTGCTTAATCCGTTTCAATATGGACTTCGTCTATTTCATATTTATTTTATTGTTTTAACTAAAACGAATTCAAAGCATATTATATTTCTTTGAAAAAAAATTATATTTTTAAATCTAATATCTTACGCTACAGAGCATTTCAGGCAGTTTTCTATAGAGTTGTGAGATAGGAATAGTGTAGGCAATGTTAACCATCACAACCATCCAAAAATACATTAAATGGCAGGCTGTAATTTTAAAATGACATTCAAATGGTGAAAATAGATCACATTTGGTCTTACAGTATAGAATATCATAATGAAAACTTTTTTTAGCTTGTTTTCAAGGAAGAGAATACAGAAATTACAATATATTTCAATTAAAATATACCCATTTATTAGAACAAGGGATTAATTTGATGGAAAATTCATTATATATTTTTGTGAGAATTTAAAACAAATATTCAATCAAATTCTTTTATTTTGATTTCATGAAATGCGTATCGTAATGTAAGTACTTCTATTAATAAATGCGCCATGTTTATTAAGGCAATACGAAATCGCAAACAGGAAATCAATATCAACTTTGTAATCGGGTAGATGGAATGTGTCCTGTGAGTTCTATTTTACCGGCATTAATTGCTTAGCCAAAAAAATAGAATATGCTTTATAAGGGTAATAGTCAACTATTTTTCTTTAAGATAGGTTGATAAATAATCAGGATTTACGTTATAGTAAAAAAACACCACTAGTAAACCATGAAAATTTAAATTGGGGGAATTAGAGTAAATTTAAATATGTGGAAATGAGGCATATTAAAAAAAAATTGCCAAATCTAAAATTTAAAAATAAAAATGTCATTGTTTCTAAACCTTTTCAAACACCTTACCGTACTTATACAATGTTTGTTGGGAAAACATATGTCACAACGATGATATAATTCATAAATTATATATGATCGGTTATCAATGACAAGGCAACGTAAACTAACTGGTGTTCCTTGAATAAGTAAACATTTGCATTTATTACCATTTCCATAATTGATGAGTAGGTGAATGCTGTTTATAGACATTTTAATTATGTAACAAGAAATTACAGGTCTACAGAGTATATTGCAACCGTTTCAAAGGGAACATACAAAGTTTTAGTGTCGCTATAGAGATTTAAACAGACTCATTATGTAAAGCTACCCGCTACTATGCAAACCATCATTTCAAATGATATATATATATATATATATATATATATATAAATAAAGTTGAAATTCTGTTTGTTTGTTTGTTTATTTGTTCTTTATAGAAATCCATACCGTTTGTCCTAAATTCTCCAAATTTCAATCATTGTTTCTTTGATACCAGGTGCGAACACCTGTCTATATTAAAATTGCGTAACTTCAGCCGATCTTCAGCTGATATTCTTTATTCTCCAAATTTCGCTCAGTGGTTCTTTCATACCAGGTGCGAACACCTGTCCATATTAAAATTGCATAACTTCAGCCGATCTTCAGCTGATATTCTTTATTCTCCAAATTTCACTCAGTGGTTCTTTCAGACCAGGTGCGAACACCTGTTCATATTAAAATTGCATAACTTCAGCCGATCTTCAGCTGATATTTTTTATTGTTATAAAAATCATAATGATCTCACTTTACAATGTTTTTTTTTACGAAATCGACCGTTTCTTTAGAAAAATGAAATTCCCCGTGTGGAACCGGTATATACAGCTATAATCTATGCATATATAGGTGAAATTCTGTTTGTTCTTTATAGAAATCCATACCGTTTGTCCTAAATTCTCCAAATTTCGCACAGTGGTTCTTTGATTCCAGGTGCGAACACCTGTCCATATTAAAATTGCTTAACTTCAGCCGATCTCTGGGTATATTTTTTATTCTTAAATAATTTTTTAGATCCCTCTTTACATTGGTTTTTACAAAATCGACCGTTTGAGTTGATAAAAGTCTCAGTTCATAGATTTTATAGATTTAAAAATTGAAATTTTCAGGGTGAAACCGGTATATTCAGCTAGTATATATATATATATATATATATATATATATATATATATATATATATATATATATATATATATATATATATAGAAAACACACAGTTTTATGATACATTTTAATGGGGGTCGCAGACTTTGAATATGGACGCATTCGACGGTTCGCTCATAGAAGCCAAACAACAAAAGCTATAAAACAGTCACATCCAACTTGGTAGTCTTTCTGCAACCCCTCGTCCCACAGGAATAAAAGATCATTCGGTTACATGTCCTATGGAAATTAGTGCGAATCACAAGAGTTTTAACGACCAGCGTTTTAAGCGTTTGTGAAAGTTTGGAGTTTCAGACGAGAAATAATAGAGTGTAGAGGATATGTCAGCTTATATTGTCCAAGATTCATAATTTTATATGACAGTCTGCAGTTGGTCATAATTTGAAAAAAAAAAAAAAAAAAACTGAAATCTTTAGTTTTAAATTTCATTCCATACGCATAGCTACGGTTAACGGGGCGAAATCGTCCGACTGAAGAAACCCCTAAACAAGAGGATTTTTGAAATGATACAATCATCGTAAGAAATACATATATATTTTTCATAGAAGAACGTAGTGAAAGCATCGTTAAGTTAGCATTTAGTCTGGCCTCGATCTCAACTGAAAAGGACACGTTTGAGGGTTTATTTATTTTTGAATAGGAAGCCTAGTGATGGGTAGCCGAAAGCTAGGACCTAATAAAATTGATTATACAACTTTAACTAAAAATGACGCAATTTGAGTTCGCTTATATTAAGGTCACATATCCTCCCGAAACAGGCCACTCTCAGTAACATAGCGATACCTTTACCGAAAGCGTTTCTCTTTGTCCTTGGATTCTTTCTTTTATTTTCTCACATACAGGTTTACTACATGGCACTGTTTTAATTCCTTTCTTCTATTTACTTTACAATTCTGTATTTTTTTTATTTTTTATTTTTTTTTATATCTCTGAGCCCCATTACATTACAGCACCGTATTCACATTGGTATGAAGTAAAAATATCTTCCACATAAACTAACAATCATTCCCCTTAACGACAATGAGGAAAAGTGGTTAAGCTTCTATATAAATAATTTAAATAATTGCCACTAGCTCATACCAAATAGATTTTTCTCATCGATAAGAAACATTTCTTCCTAATAGAATAGGAAAAGGCCTATTTGTGAAAATATCTTAGAATATAATTGAAAAATCCATTGGAAATACATAACTTACAATACATTCCAAAAATTGTCGGTGCGCCGTGATTCATATACATCGTCGTTTATACTCTAAAATGTCGTTGTCAAATTTTTGGATTTTATCAAATAGAGCAGTCTATGGTCCTTTACCCTTTAACCGGGCAGGACGAATAAATGCGTCCTTGAAATATATGTTGTACCCTGGAACTGGTGGGACTTATATTTTCGTACATCAGAGGTATTAGTCATAGATACATGTATCTACGTGAATTATATATATATATATATATATATATATATATATATACATATATATATACATACATATATAAATAATAATAAAAATAACATATATTTCAGGACGTATATATACGTTCCGCCCGGTTAAAGGGTTAAGATGACGGTAAAAAGAAAAGAAGAATTATGAACAGAAATTTTGTTTTCGAAAGTCGAGATTGGCTTGTTCAATTAATTCTTTGTGATACTTGCCCATGGGGAAAATTTATACTATAACACAAAATAGTTTTTAAAATGGAAGTAATACCAATTATGATGTTTCTTAAGATAATCAAACACAAATTAAAAGGAAACGATTTTAAATAGAATGCTTTTTTTTTTATTTTCCTCAAAGTCATTTCTAGTCACATAACCTTTTGCAGTATCCTCGATGAAATCTGAACCTAGGGTTCTAAAAGGGCCAATGTCCAGAATGGGATAAATCGAGATATGCAAACAAATGATCTCAATAGAAGAAGTACTTTTAGTGTAAAAAGGGCCAATGTCCTGGAATCCATTACCAAATAATTACCTAAAGTGAGCAGAAATGAAAAGATGTAAGAAGGTAATGAAAATTCCATAAATTGGAAGATTTAATTTGGCATTTTATGGAATGCTAACAATGGACATTGGCCCTTTTAGAACCAAGGTACAGATATATATTACCATTTCTTAAGTGAAGTCATATGTACAAGACAAATACAGAATTATCGTGCTTTGCCAATTATAAATATCTAAAGAATTTATCATCAAGTAAGTACTAACTACAGTATTGCTTGCAGTTGCACAGTTCAAAATATTGTAAAAGAATAAACGAAGAGCTAAATTTTTTTCTTAAAGAAAATAGGAACTTTGTTAAAAATTAATTTTTATTTCTATAAGAGACAACCAAAAGCTGCTCTCAGAAAATTAATGTTAGTAATAATAATAAGCATCTTAATAGCAGATATTAGTAGCATTTATCTTATAGAGTGTTTCCAGATTTTGACTAAAGATATAGGCTTTAAAAGCAATGAATTTTTTTTTTTTTAATATGGAGCTGTCGATATCGA
Source organism: Aelia acuminata (assembly GCA_911387785.2). Classification (NCBI taxonomy): domain Eukaryota; kingdom Metazoa; phylum Arthropoda; class Insecta; order Hemiptera; family Pentatomidae; genus Aelia; species Aelia acuminata. Next base: position 35,298,225 of record OU426983.1, read on the forward strand.
AATTAGCAGGACATTGAAATACGCTGATGGGGTTTTCATTTCCAGATTTTATTTAAAGTTAAATGAGCCCGGAGGACTTAAGAATGATTTAAGGAAAATAAACCGCGAGGGATGACAATAAAGTTTGCGGAGAAGAGGAAGAATTGCTCACTTAGGCTGGGGGCTAGTGCTTCACGTTTATAGCACCATAAAGCATCCCCTTGGGCTGTTGTGTGTCGGGATATAATGTGCCCAGCAAGGATCTGTCCCAAATGCTCTTATTTCCCCGCCCAGAGTGTTACGAATTAACTTCTTCTCATGTTGGAATGGGCCCTTCTGTGAGCTTGTACTTATGTAACACCATAATATTACGATATATACTGCAAATTAATAATTTAGTGCTATTTGCAAATTATTGTAACATCTGTTACAATCTGCCTTACATTGACTGCGTAACTGTACATCCCCTTCTACTGAATTGCCTCCTTTACAATTATCCTTTATCATCCGTGCCGCCACCTTCTTGAATTCATACCTGTATCCATCCGTATAACTTTATCCCTCACCTCATTTAAAAACCCAACTATTTCTCCACTTCTTTAATCATCGATCTTTCGTAAGTATGTAATTGGTGAAATGAACATTGTGTATATTGGAGGTAGATGTTTGATCGCAGAAGTTTGTGTGATGGAAATGGTTGGGGGTGCGGTCAAATAAAACAACAATATGTGTGCAATAATATATATTGTGCCGTCGTTTTGACCCGAGATTCAGGTCTTCGTCTGGGCTAAGTATGAAACAAGATAGCAACGAATGAAAATATATGAACGAAAGAAAGAAAATATATACATGAAAATTAGTTAATAATTACAGAACAAAGGAATATGAATAAATAAAGAGAATAATAACAGGTTTGGATAAGAAAATGTTAAGCGGACCTTATACTATCAATTATATTGACCATACAGTATGGTATTGACAATAATATTGATCGTGTAAGGTGAAAATTTGAGTATTGATGGGTGATATCGAGACGATATCGATGAAAATCTAGATATTATGATTTCCGAGCGTCAATATCCAAAAGTGGATGGGATGTTTATGGTGGGAGAGAGCGCAATTTCTTGACTTTTCGCAATCGGGCGCATCATAAGGTCAGGACGGCCTGCTTACAGCTTACATTATATCAAGTGAAGAGGTTCTGTACTATCCCATACTGATAAAATATTTGGAAAATTATTTAAAACACTTATTTTCATGTTGTCCCGTAGGATATAAGCAAGAATTTCACACGTTTCAATTATAGCAACGCTGATAGTTGCAATAGTAGTGTAGTAGTGCTGATAGTAAATCTTCGAAATTTCTACCTTTAGCTAAGTACCTTAGGGTTAAGGCTAATCTCTCTTTAACAGGGAAGCATTCCCTCATGTGTGTATTCTGCCTTCTCAAGAATGGTTCCTGCATTTCTAATAATTTTATGAACGTCCTTTCCATCATTCTGAAAATCTTCTGCATCTGTCAATCTGTTTTCCTTCAGCAATCTCATATGAGAATATTCTTCACTTTTTTTCAACCATTCTTTCATCCATCGATTTATTTGAGTTCGTCCAATACTTCCGATAGCCATAATTATGGTCACACAAACTTTCTTTCGATTGTCCATGTTCAAACACTCAATGTCACGAAAAATCAGTTCGAAAGACCTTATCTGAATGGTGGAAACAAACGCCCTGAGATAATTTGTTGATATAATTATTGCCAATAATATTGACTGTATAAGGTGAGGCGATATGGACGGTGATCCCTCAAGGCTAAACAACAGTATTGACAATTATGTTATTGACAAAATTATTGATCGTGTAAGATCCGCTTTAGAATAATAAAAAAAAAAGTGAAAAGTGATAATGAGATCATGCGGATGTTAAAATTATGAAAGTTATATAAATAAAAAGCTATGAATATAATATACTAACGAATAACAATATTAAATGGTTGAGGGATACGGAATACATGAAACGAGGAAGCGAATAGATGAGTGAAAACTTCACTCATCCATTCGCTTCCTGCACAGTTTTTTCTTTATATAACTTTCCTAATTTTAACATCCCATCACTTTATTCTAATCTATTCTAACATTTTCTTGTCATCCATATCTTTATTAAAAAACAAAACGAAATATTTTAATATCCAATTTCAAAGTTTGATTCATATTCTTTTGTTCTGTTATTATTAACTTGTTTTCATGTACATATTTTTTGTAATTGATTCTTTTTTTCTTTTCTTCATATAAATTATCATTGGTTGCTATCTTGTTTCATTCTTAGCCCAAGACCTGAATCATAGGTTGAATCGCGGGCATAATTTAAGTTATTTCACATATAGTGTTGTTTTCTTCCATTTCCAACTGGCCAGACAGATGGCTCTGTATCAGTTAGTTTTTTGTAATTCTTAAGGGACTAGATGTCCCAGAATGGATATTAATTTCTTTCTTTTTTCCTATAAACTAAACTAGTCCATATATAAATTACTCCATGCAGATGTTATAGAGGGACAAATTTGGTCTTTGCTGACACGAAAGGTCAATTTTTTGTACCACCCGTATCCTAAAGTACCCGAAGTGAAATGAATGTTTTTCATGGGAGAATAAAATCCGTCATATTTTGATGAGCTCTTATTCAAACCCCTACAGAAGCCTTAACACGAACATAATTTCGAGGTAGTGAGTACTTCGCGAGATATAACCGACGAACTGTAAAACAACCCTTTGGAGGTGCACTTTTTTGTGATGTACGGGAGGTACATTAACACCCCTCACCCCTCCCCAACACTAACTTGGTACAACTTCACCTAGGGAAAAAACCTATGATTGACTTATGGAATAGAAATGAATCCATTAAAACAATAAAACCGTTCGTTACAATTAATGCCGACCTGTCTAAATTTTTTGCGGTACTCTACAGGACTATAAGGGATTTTGGGATTAGCAAATACAGAAAAAAAACTTTCCTAAGTATGTCAAACGTTTTAACATATTTCAATCATGTAAAAAATATAATATGGATAAAAAAAAGAAAAAATATAAGTAACATGCTATTTAAAAAAAAAACATGCAGGTACTCACATAGGTTTTGTTTCTTCCAAGTAATCCTGCTCTCAACCAATCTATTAGCCCCAAATTGTCAAAATCTATTATTTTTTTTATTATATGATAGGATTACATTGTAAAATTTAAACCTAATTATTTAATTGAATTATCCAAGTAATAGAGAAATATAAATATGAATTTTCTTGAATTTTTCATGTTAAAATAGAAAATAAAAACTTTTAAAACAATTAAACTTATTGAACATCTAGAAAATAAGAATGATTATTTTAAGAAATTTTAGACTAATATAAGAAAAAATATTACTAATAACAATTAAAATTTTGTTTTTAATGTATGATGACATGATCTCGCTGCAGTAGACTCAAGAACTTGAAATCCTCACTCTTACATTGACAAAATGAATTTCAAAATCAATAATTACAATTTAAAATTTTATTAATGATTTTCCTACTCCATTAATAATGATTTATAGAATTTACATTAATTATATCTGCTATATAGCCAAAAAGTTATATATAAGTCATTGTTTAAAGTATAAAAAGAAATTTAGTCCAAATGTAATTATTTTATACTTAATTAGATTTATTATAAGGTAATTGAACTGAGGTGAAATTTTAGCTGTTTAAGTTATTTGACTTTGATTGGAAATTAAAAATATGACTAGGTATATATGAAACAAAATTGATAAATGAATTTAACGATTAGTGAGAGGAGGTCTGCTGAAAAAACATGAAAAAAATATTATTCATGCTCATGCACCATGCAACAAACACTGCCCACTTGACGTATGTGGCATATTCTACTATATAATGAAACTATTTACTTATTAAAATTATTATTAAATATTGACAGATTTATTAAATATTTAATATAAATTCAATCAATATTAAAGTAAAATTTAAAAAAAATATTGTAGACCTTGGTATATGAAATTTATTTATTTTTAAATAATTTATTTTTTGAAGAGAAAAGATTTGGCTCCGCCGGGAGTCGATTCCCGGGGCTCCTGCGTTACATGCGAGGATGCTAACCGCTACACCACAGAGCTCGGCTCAAGGCAGAGCAAATCCTTCCTCTTCACTGATACCTACTCCCCCTATCTCACAAGTTTTGTGAGTAGTAGCGGGAGGTGGACATTTTTCTCTTCAAAAAATAAATTATTTAAAAATAATAATATAAAATAAGGTCAGCCACGAACTAAGATTAGATTAATTAAAATAATTTAAACAATTGACTTATGTCAATAAATATCATAAATTGGACAAAATTTGTCCACCTCCCGCTACTACTCGCAAAACTTGTGAGATAGGGGGAGTAGGTATCAGTGAAGAGGAAGGATTTGCTCTGCCTTGAGCCGAGCTCTGTGGTGTAGCGGTTAGCATCCTCGCATGTAACGCAGGAGCCCCGGGTTCGACTCCCGGCGGAGCCAAATCTTTTCTCTTCAAAAAATAAATTATTTAAAAATAATTTAAAATGGTGGTCAGCCACGAACTAAGATTAGATTAATTGAAATTTATTTATTAATTGTTAAATTGTTATTTGTATTCATTTAAATAAAAATTAATTTAATAAAAACATTATTATGAAGGGAAAGAAATACCATCCTTATATCATTAAAATGTAATAATCCAGACATTTACCGCCCTAAATTCCCCATCCGATCCCATCTGTGTAAATATTAAAACATGCAGATTTTCATGCATTTTCTTAAATCTTGATTTTATATTATGAAAATTTCTACATGCAACGTCTAAAGTGGACAGTGACTATGGCCTTGAAACAGAAAAAAAATTGAAGTTGTAATTAATTCATAACAATAAATAACGAATTAGCCAATTTTGTGAGAATTTATGTACAATACAATGAACATGTATGTCGTTTATTATGAATACAGTTTAAGTACAAAGCCACAGTAAGTGCTTAGAAAAAGTCTCACTGACCTCGCATAATAAGATGTGGCCCAACGAAGTTGAGTCCTGATGATCCTATATAACACTACACCACACTTCACTGCACTACACTTCACTACACAACATAAAACTTGAGTACACTGCAGTCTGCATTTGTTACTCAGCCCTATAATAAAAATCATTATTAAAATAATACATTTAGGAAAAATATTATATGCATATTAAACAATATTGCACTATATATTTTTTGTAATTATACTTTTTAAACAATATATTTTTTTTGTTCAAATTCAGTTGAATATGCTACTTGTCTTAAAGCGTTTTCTGGAGTAAAAAGCGTTTTTTTTTTTCAGATTTTCCTCTGATATTTCTCTTGAATCTCGAGTTCCTGATGTTAATAGGGAAAAAAATTGCCCTTTCACTATGTTAAATTGAATTTTACGAGGCCATTAAAACTGTTTTGTGAATTTCAGGATCTGAATTATTCTCGTTTATGAGACTCGCCTTTGATTGACAGACAGGCAACTGCTGATTTATTAATCGTCCGGTATTTTATTGTTTCGAGAATAAATACCCATGAATAAAGTAAAAAATTACATTGCAAAGTAAAAGTGGGAATAACAAATGTCTATATATCCCATAGTTTATATATACATATCCCACATTTCCGAAGACTTTTCGTAAAAACTTCCATAGCACGAATGTTGATATTTTTTTTTTTTTTTTTTTTTTTTTAACTTTTAATCATTATTCACACCTGTTATTATAATAGTAACAACCAGTGAAGATATAATTTTAATTTACGATTATTTTCATTCAAATTTCATATTTTTCCATTCATTACCTTTTTATTACTCTACTCTCTTGTTGAAAAAATAAAGGGGCGTTGATTAATGCATCCTTAATAATAAGGATGTATGAGGGAATTGTTATGGGCATAATTAAATGCTGTAGATAATGATAATAAATGAGTATTAAATAATAATAAAGATGAATTTCTGTTTTTAGGAAATAAGGAAAATTTATAACATTGAATAAAATAGTACAAAAATAAATGATAAGTTCTAAAGGTTTAATTTTTTCTTTTTTTGTTTTATGTAATATAACGGAACTTTCAAATGATTTTTACTTTCACTTACCTATATATGAAATATAAATAGTAAGGGAAAGTTTCGCGATCTAATTTGGACATCACGTTTTCAATGGAAATATATGTTTTTGGGTCCCCCTTAGTCCAAATAACCAAGCTTCATCAAAATGTTCTGAGGGGGGCTCAAATGGGGAAGGGGACTTTTTTGTTTTCCTACAGAGTACCTTTGTTTTATTTTATATGGAGAAATTAACTGTCTCTTGTTATGCCTAAGAATAATAAATAACTAAATATTAAATATGAAGAAACTCGAGTAAACATATACAGGAGAAAAAAGAAAGATATTCCGACAACTCATAAAACACGTTGAACATGCGTGTGTTCCAAAAAAAAGTCCCCTTCCCCATTTAAGCCCCCCTCAGAACATTTTGATGAAGCTTGGTTATTTGGACTAAGGGGGACCCCAAACCATGTATTTCCATTGAAAACGGGATGTCCATATTAGATCGCGAAACTTTCCCTTACTATTTATATTTCATATATAGGTAAGTGAAAGTAAAAATCATTTGAAAGTTCCGTTATAATACATAAAGCCAAAAAAAAGAAAAAATTAAACCTTTAGAACTTATCATTCATTTTTATTCAATGTTATAAATTTTCCTTATTTCCTATAAATAGAAATTCATCTTTATTATGATTTAATACTCATTTATTATCATTATCTACTGCATTTAATTATGCCCATAACAATTCCCTCATCCATCGTTATTATTACGGACGCCTTTAAGACAGACCGTTGTTTGCAATTAAAGACATTCCTTTCATGGGAATGATTTTTCAATCTATTTTGAAGCATACATATTTAATGGATATTATTTGGTTCCATGGTATCTAAATGTAGTTTTCAAAATCCAAAAATTAGACGCGATGGAGTATTATGCTTGCATTGCAGAATTATCACAAGTAAAAACTTTTATTTAATTCATACAAAAATTATTGTACTTTAGAGAGCAAATACAAATATTAATAATTAAACAACTGTGTGAATTTGAGGAATAGCGTTTACATGACGTTTATCAAAATACGTTAATTTCTAATCTAAGTAGGTAAGTGAAAGTTGTGTGTTGCGCGCATTGCATCAGATTTTTTTCTACTATAAATCATGATAAATAAAGTAGTCAGGACTCTACCACTTTGATAATGTGTTTCGTGTACCTTGTTGTCTAACATTAAGCCCCATAAAGAGTTTATAAACATGCTTTCAATTCAAAGTGTGAAGATGAAAGGCTAACCGAAAGAGAGTGGGAGAGGGAGGGAGTTAATATGGGCTTTATTGCCAAGAGGACATTGACGAAGCACTAGCGGTAACTTTTATATTTCTCCTGGCTCCGGGGAAAGATGGATTTATGCCTTCAAGTTTTTTCATTTCATCTCGGCAGCATCAGTCTTGTTTTCCTATCTCAGCAACACAATACCCTCACGGGGCATACTCTCGGCTATGGAATCATTTTTTTTTTTTTTCTATCTTTTTTGAAAGGAGTAAAGATAAAGATATCGTCGAGGTGGAAGAAAACCAAAGTTAAATGTGAAGAATTCATGTTATCGAAGTATGAACGCAATGTTTACTTCTTATTTTATTTGTTTAGTTCTTATTTTTTTCTTTGCATTGCAAAATATATGCTTTTCTTTAAATATTTGTTTAATCTTTATAAAAAAAAATCAAGATAATTTATGTTCTCAAGTTTCTCTTCTTTATTTAATTTTATTTCAGAAAAATATGGCGATTTCAGAAAAATATGCCTTTGTGACAGCCGAACTAAATAACTATATACCGACTGTTATAGTCGTGGTGTTCTCACCTGTGGTACAGTGGATAGCATAAAAATTTGCAATACTAAAAGTCGCGGATTCGCGTCCCGCGGTGGCCCTAGGTTTTTTTAATGGGAGTAAATAATCCTTGTCTATTCCGTCCCTCAGATAGGACGTAAAATGGAGGTTCACGAGCCTGTACGATGTCAGATACTCGTTAAAGATCCCTATCTTAATTATACCTGGATAGACAAAATTTAGGACTTTCATCGTCCTAAAGTGACGTTAAACAAACAAATTAACAAACTTCCTCATTTCAATCCTCATTAAAGAACTGAACTATTATATTCAGAGTCGGATGATATTGAACCAATGGTCCATTTTTCCTTAGACAAAGAACAAAAACATAAAATAAAAAAATCTCAAAGTTGGCTCAAAGCTTTTATACCAGAAAAGGCAGATGTCACTTTTTCATTGACTAGGAAAGGCTAAAGAATCATGGAAAAACCATTCAGAAATGCAAATATAAGATAAAGAATTTAGATGCAATATTTTTCTACTTTTGATATCTCCATTAAAATCACTTTCAATAACCTAGGATGCTAATTCTCTTAAGGATCTGGGTAAATGCCCACTCACTTAGGTAGAGTACATATTTGATATTTTACATTTTCCTTTCTAAGGTGCTTTATTCTTTAATTTCATTGGTTTTTTTTTTCTTTTTTTTTACTCACTTACCTATATTTCTTCCATTGATTTAGTGGTTGTTTTTAGTCTTTTCCGTAGTCTATAGTATTTTTCGAAGCTACGATGGTGTTCAGAATAATTTTATTCTTATATAACTTTTTTTTTATTGCTTTGTTTAAGAAAAAATGCACATTCGTTTCGAACTGAGTGAACTCCTCCTTTATCGAAGTCGGTTAAAGAAATAAATAAATTTTAAAACTTAAATGTTAAAATAAACAAGGATGAATTAATGAATTAAATAAGTATAATGAGCCATTTTTTTTAAGTAGCCTAAGTTCATTTGTACTTTCATTGAGATATTTTAGAGTTTGTGTTTCAATGCAATTGTTTGTTTTATTTAACGCCCTTTTACACTACTAAGGCTAATTGGACGATGATACAATGGGAGTCCTAAATTTTGGCTATCCAGGTATAATTAGGATAGTCTTCTTTAACGAGTACCTGACATCCAATTACCTCCTATGCGAGGGAAGACATAGTCAAGGAATTTTTACTCCTTCTAGAAAACCCTATGCCCACACGGGAGGCGAACCTACGACCTTTAGTATTGTAGGTTGCTATGCTAACCACTACTAAGGTATAACCACAGGTGATTCCCTCAATGCAATTAATTGGATTACTGAAGCAACTTTCCGAAAGCTGAGGTTACCTTGTTTAATAATAATTAATGGTTTGAAACTGCTTGTCATCAATAATAAATATATTAATTTCGGAATAAATGGGCTTAAACCACTTTCAAAATAAACGGTTCCCATATTATTATATATCATTTCATCAGTATCAATTTATGACTAGTGAAATTATGGGGACTTTAATTTATGACAATAAAATTATAATTTTTTGGTTGACATTTTAAATATTCAGATTAATCAAATAATTTGATTAAATCGCTATGCAAATTAAATGTCAAATACACTGCCCAGTGGAAGAACACTTCATATTGACATTTTTCTACTTAATATAAATTGACCCTTCGTATCCAGAGAAGCTGCTATAGTTTTTGGGCTACGGGACCCTCTTGTTAATTATGTATGTGCATACATAATAGGTTCCTTCTAAGTCAGAATATTTTTACTCCTTAAATAAACCTGCCGGAAGGGACCGTTTTTATGACAGGGACACCTATATCCTACATTAAAATAAGTAAAATATTTAAAATTACCCAAAAACCTATGGAAGAAAATTTTTTTATCATTTTATTTTAAGAACTTTGAAAAATTATAATTCGAAGGTGAATTGATATTTTAAGGGTTAAAAATCATTTCATTTTTTTAAAAATATATGTTTGTTAAATAAATATGTTTTCGATCAGCGGTAATTTTCGTTTATGTTTTAAAGTCACTTTCAGACATTGGCGGATCCAGGGGCTGCAGCCCCTCTCTTTGGAAAAATTTTCGTCTTCTAAAGGTAGAATTTGACTTTCCTTAATGTAAGGAAACAAGTTAAAGAACAAATAATGTGCAGTACAAGTAGAATTTTAGTTTTGGGAAAGGAACATAAAGGTAAAAACGCTGATTAGCAGATCCAAATGAAGGGCCGTGGGGCTGCAACCCCCCCTTTAAGACTGCAGCCCCCCTTTACGATCGGCTGGATCCGCCAATGCTTTCAGAATAGTTTTTTTAATTACTCGACACTGGACTATCTTAAGCTTTTCAAATAGACTGAATTAAGTTCATTACATTATGACGTTTTTAAGCGAAGTGCATGATTATATGTATTATATTGTAACGTTAAATCGATAAGCAAATAAAAAAAATCTGGTGCGTGCGCGCAACACACAACTTTCACTTACCAACTTACTTAACTCAGAACATTTTAATAATGATAAAGCTTACCTGATATTAAAGAAAACCTAATTTTCATTAAACATGACGAATTTGATAAAGATCATTAAAGCCGTTTTTGAGATCATCGAAAAAAAGTTAAAAATTGGAAAAAAATTATGAAATAAAGTGCCCTCTCCGTTTGACCGATTTTGATGAAATGTTGGCTATCACACCTTTGGCATATACATACATAAAATACCCAGTTTGATCAAAATCGTGAAAACCTTTTTTGAGTAAATAAAAAACCCCGTGAAAATGATACAAAATTTATTAAGTAAAGTCCCCCCTTCGGTTGATCAATTTTGATGAAATGTTGGCTATCACATATTTGGCATATACATACATCAAATACCCAGTTTGGTCACAATCGTGAAAGCCGTTTTTGAGTAAATAAAAAAAGCACGTAAAAATGATACACAATTTATTAAGTAAAGTGCCCCCTGCGGTTGATCAATTTTGATGAAATTTTTACAGTCATATCTCGGGCATATAAATACATCAAATACCCAGTTTGATCAAAATCATTAAAGCCGATTTAGAGTAAATAAAAAAAACACGTGAAAATGATACAAAATTTAATAAGTAAAGTCCCCCCTCCGGTTGATCAATTTTGATGAAATTTTTACAGTCATATCTGGGGCATATAAATAGATCAAATACTAAGTTTAATCAAAATCGTTAGAGCTGTTTTTGAGAAAATCGAAAAAAACCTAAAAAGTTATTAAGTAAAGTACCCCCTCCCTTTAAGTAATTTTGATGAAATTTATGCTGTCACATCGCGGGTATATACCTACACTAAATACCCAATTTCAGGATCGCACGGTTTATAGTTTTTGAGCTAGTCTGTTCACACACACACACACACACAGACACACACACACACAGACCATTTCGCGGGACTTGGTCATTTCGACTCAGGGGACCCCAAAACGTGTATTTCCGTTGAAAACCGGAAGTCGAATTTTTTCACGATCGCAATACTTCCACTTACTATATATTTCATATATAGGTAAGTGAAAGTAAAAACAAAAACATATGGTGTAAACTCCCAGACCGTTTGTTGGAACAAAATAGGCAGTTGGAACGAATTGTTGGGGTCTAGATCCTTTGCGCCTAGCCCATGAAGAATTAGAACTGTTCACATTATTCTGGAACATTGCAGGCCTGACTATTTACGATTATATATAAGGAGCGAGTGACTGAAAGAGTAAGATCAGTCTGTGTCTTGACTGTGTAGCTCAAGTCATATGATTGTGCGTTAAAGCGTTATCATTTTTGTAACCTGCTCAAATATTTAAGTTTCATTAATTCGTTGGCATTGATAACTGTGTATTTTGTTGAATAAACGTTTGTTACCCACATAAGTGTTACAATATTATTCAATTATTAATTACTATACATTACATCATTTTTATTACTTATATTTCATATTTAGCAGATGTAATTATTATTAATACCATTTTGTTTTTCAATAAAATATATTTTTAAGCTTTGCTAATCAGGATGCCAAAAAAAGTTATTTTTTAAAGATCGTCACCTTATTCAATTAAGAGTGCAATTCAAATGTTGATGATGATCGTGGATTTTATTTTTACAAATATTTTTTTATGCTACTGAAAATAAAACAATGGAATGTTTGAAAAAATCGATAATTTTTACCTCATAATTGTTAGTGCTAGACAAGTAGGTATATTATATTATTTATATAGGTATATTAAATTATATTTTTTCAGTTGAAACGGGAAATTTTCTTTGTAACCCAACTTAGATTAGCCGTTCTTATAAAATTTTTTAGATTCAAGGCTATTAAAAATATTCTTTTTAACTAATACATATAAATTTAAGCATAAAAATCAGGTGCTAATTAAAAAATATTTTTGGGTTTTAGGCCATAGGAATTTATTTTGAAAGAAATTTCGTTCACAAACTAGGTTTTTCCATAAATAATCAACGATTAATTACACGTTAAAAAAATAGGCGTTATTTTTATGGGAAAGAAACAAGACCGCATATACTTCTCCACTGAATATAACTACTTAAATTACTACAAGGGGTTAAATATTCAACTGTCTTTTTCTAAAATGTTTGTTGTAGAGAATGGGGAAAATATTATATATTTGACATCGGACTTGTCCGAACATCCGAATAAGTTTTGTATTTTACAAATTTTATTTATTTTTTTTAAATTTTGGATAGGTTTTTTTGTCAGATACTCCATTGCGCGTTGGGTTCACGCCACTAAAAATATAAAAATAAATATATTTAAACCCAAAAAAAAAAAAATCATTTAAAAAAAATCCATCGTTTAAGCATGATTAATAATAATATTTAATGACTTAATAAAAACTTTTGACACCTCAATGTCCCACAGGTATGTTTCCGGTACTAAATTTTTTGAAGAGTAATACTTTTTAAATTTACCAATCATATATTTTTTACTTATATTAACTTGGTAATAGATAGATTTGTAAACATGGGAAGAAATGGATAATTAAAAAAAAAATCTTGTAGGTACACTTCTTTTTATATTTTGTTTAGATTTATTATTGTTTCTGAAAATAAGTTTTGTATCAGCTGAGCAATGATGTTTCTCTATTTTTCTTAAACTCTAACAGTCAAACAGAGATTTCACCATTTTTTTTTTTTTTTTTCCTAACTTGTCAAATTTCAATCCCTATCTTTTTATACTAAGGAGGTGTATTTGTAAACAGAATTTATTTTATAATTCCATAGTCAAAAGACCATTAGACTCTATTTTGCGATTTGTTCTTATTTCCTTTTACAAAGCCATTAAAATTAATTTATTGAAACAATAAATAAAAATTAGGGGTAGATAAAAAGGGTAATGCAGTGGGGACCTGGAGAGTAGGTAAGCCATATTGAAACGAGACACATGGCTGCTTTACGAGGCTGAATACTCTCCCACTCCTCCGTAACTCATTTTTACAACATGAAAACTTCACATTTCTAGCTCCACATGGAGCGTCTAGCCCATCCCAGGACGATAGTAAAACTGCGATTAGACCGTGTCTTAAAGTGGTACATCACGTCATAAAAATATTACTGCTTTCATAAACTTACAAATTTTATGCAGATAAAGTTTTTGTATTGGATGAAATGTAACCAATGGCCATAAATAGCGTGGTGATATCACTTGAAATAGAAAAGTTTGTACACTGGTCTAACTTAAAAAGGATTTTTTCAGAAAATCCAATTATAATTAATTTAATTACAATTTCACTTTTTTATGCGTCACCCGGTTAACATGTTTCAGTAATCATCAATATCACATTCTATAAGCGGTCTTGCACAGATATAACAGATTTTCAATAATAGATTTAAATAATAAACTTTTAACGGGAGGTAATTGCATATAATCAATGAAATTACAATACAAATTGCAATTCAGCCACCCGAAAGAGTTTCCGTGGCTATTTTTATTTTTTTTAAACATTTTCTAATCAATTTTTGCGGTTTGCAAGGGGGTAGCAGTTTCAACCAGAATATTATAGTTTTTTAACGAGATTTAGTTTAGTTGTTCTTCAGGATAACTGCGCAGTTGAATTGAACTAAAATTGCTATATTGGACAGATAACAAAACAAAAATAACGTGGTAAATAATAAAACCTACTAAAAATGATTTGAATAGTTAACATGTAGCCATGTACAATTGAATGTAAAATCTCCTCATTTGTTTTTTCTTGCAATTAGTAAGCTTTTAATTTTTTTGTAATTTCGGAAAATTACAAACCAAGTTAAACCAAACAAACGGAAAACCAAGTTTACACATAATATTAAAATATTTGACTGATATCATTATTTAACAGAATGATACCAGTCAAATTCCAATATAATCAATCTTTTATAGTTTGGAAGTTAGCAGTTATAATTTAGTAGTTACAATCATTTCACCAGGTTATTTGTTTTGGATGCTCGACATGTTTTAAGACCCTTAATTTTTTTTTTTTTATTTGCTGTTCCTAGGTTTTTATTGTTCAACTGACGGCTAAAATTTAAGAAACAGTGTAGTCACAATCAAGCCTAGACTACGACGAGGAGATAAAGGGCATGAGGTAGAGCGGGTGCAGGGACAAATCTTTACTTAGGGACTTGGAGGACTTAGCCTGCCTTGGAACAGAGGTACACAGGGGCATGTTAAGCACCGATCCCGGCTTAGTAATTAGCAGATTAGAACTTGGCACCATTAGCGGCCCCCATTGTGCCCCCTCCGTCTTACTTTCCCCTCCTCCTTCCTTTGTCAGTTCCGCGGTGACTTTATGACACTGGAATTGTGGAGGGGGGGGGGGAGGCGAATCCATCCAGTGGAAAGTCATGGCTTCCGCATAATAAACCTCCTCGAGATCAGACGTCTAACTTTTGTTATATTTATAACTAGGGAATAGTGCTGCTCAGTGAACGAGACTCCCTGAGGTCTAGAAACCCTCTTGTGCACACCCAGCCTAAATCACTGTTAATATTATATTAATAAAACGACCCATGAAGGAAAAAAAAAAATTTCCGTTTAGCACCTTCCCATTCTAGCAAGGGTCCCGAAGTCGGGTGTACCAGATAATAATTGTAAATTAATTTAAAAAAAAAATAATAATGGAACAACAAAAAAAAAAGAAGGAATATTTCGCTTGACAATTTTTTAGTGGAAGGTGGTAACCCTCCCTGATTAGAATCCAAGATGCTCTTAAATGTTGGAATCAGTTGAAGGCCATTATTCAACAAAAAATTATCCAAAATAATTAAGCACCTGCTTAGGTGCTTATCATTTTACTTGTAATTGGCATGGTCTCTTTCATCTAAAGTATTTTTCTCCATTTGTTTTTTTTTTGTTTTTTTTCAATCAGTTTGACTATAGAATTTGATAATATCTGAACGCAGTATGAGTAAGCAATCATGCCTATATTTTATTGAATTAAATTTTCCACTATGGAATAAAATGCAATAACTATGTAAAAACTTCCATCTCCCTATAAGTTACGGTTTATTAATAATGGTATTTAAATCTGCTGATTGTAGATGTGTTGTTGGCAGGTGCAGATATATAATAAATGAAGTAAAAAAAAAAAAAAATAAAAATAAAAAAAAAAATTAAAAGTAATATAATTCAATAAAAAAAATGGAGATGAAGTTTAGAATTTAATTATGATTTTTAAAGTGATCAAGATGTTTAAGTGAAAACTGAAATATTTAAGCGCTCTGCCAGAAAATTTATACAATCTCAAAAACTGTGGATCCAGTATTTCAAATTTTCTGTTTTAGGGAGTAAAATGGTGTTTGATTTGAAAAACGACAATTTTTTTAAACTAGTATCTTACTATAATCACAGATAATTATTAAGTATTTATATATTTTTTTCGTTTAGAATTTAGTTAATAATTGGGCATTTCACCACCTGACAATTGCCCATAGTTTGAGAATCACCTATATGAGTATCCTAAATTAGGTTAAAACATTTATATTACTTTTTTTTTAATTTTGACTTAATATTTACAAATTACTTCTGAAACCTATACGGGATAGGGCTTTAGGCCTATGCGGCAGTTCTAAACAATGAAATATAAAAAAAAATTGATTCATTCCAGTAATATAGCTTATTAAATAAAGTGTGCGTATAACAAACTTCAATGCAAGAAAACCGTCAACCACTGACTTACAAAGTAAATTCTCCAGGACACTTAACCAAGAATCCATACGTTCCACCCCTTCAAGTTTGATGGCGATGGCCGAGAGACCTGCTATTAAGGAGTTGTTGATGAGAACATGCCTACTTATTGCAATTGACAGATGAAACAATAATACCGAGACAAAACATATTTAATAAGGTGATTTTGATTGAAGGGAGCATTTGACTAGGAAAGGTTTTTAATGTCAAATCCGAATGGATCATTAAGTCACACGCAAGAGGAAGAAAGTACCAAGCAAGATTGGAACAATTTCAATCAGGTTCCAATTTTTCGCAGTAAACTAATCTCGATGTTCCAATAGAAAAACAATGGATTGTCTTCTAAAGCTATTTTGGAAACTGAAAATTTAAGGTTTAAATCGCATTACTTAGAAAAAGAATTGTAAACATTAATTATAGAATCTAACTTTGAAAAGAATGTTGCAGAGAATCGGGCACCATCATTATTGAATCGTGCTACACTCGTTGGTGAACTATCTTCGGGGCTTTGTCTATCACATCGTTTTAAAACAAAAGTTTCTGCTTGCAACTTTTGCAAATCTACAACAAAATGGCCGCACAATATGATTTCGTGTTTGAATAATCTGTAATATTTAATTTTTAATTTAATTTCGATAAATATTCATGAAATCGAAAAACAAAAATTCACAATTTATTGCTTCACAATATGAGTCTTGATATTATTACATTACTTCGAATTCCATTTTACATAAATCATTTTTAGCGAGGGCGAACAAGATGAAAACAAGCGGCAAAGTTTAATGTTCCTCAACAGAGGAGACTCTGAATTATTCAAGAATGGAAATAAAATAAGAGAGAGTAAACTAAATTTAGAGTCCCCTGTTCTCCTTCTCCGATTGTTAAAGTCAGTTACTTTAACAGATTAAATTAAGCACTGATGGGATGAGCAACGATTAAATCTCCTATAAGTTCAGTAACTTAAGCTACTAGGAGCTCTTAACGTTGATTTGTTTCAGACACTTATCGTTTTCTGTAAATAAGAATAAATAATTATACATAATGCTCATGCATTGGAAACCTGCTGAAACAATGTTAATTCAATTTTTTTCAATCCATAATTGTATAGTAATGTAAATTACTAATAAGTACATTACTATACAATTATGGATTGAAAAAAATTGAATTAACATTGTTTCAGCAGGTTTCCAATGCATGAGCATTATGTATAATTATTTATTCTTATTTACAGAAAACGATAAGTGTCTGAAACAAATCAATGTAATGTATAGTCATCAATGTCAATGTCAATCAAATCAATGTCAATGTATAGTAATGTAAATTACTAATAAGTACATCAAAAATCACCTGGATGCTTGATGAATAAAACTTATTAAAAATCTTTAAAAGTTATAAAATCATCAAACGATCTCGGTACGATTGGGGAAGGTCTTTCTGATTCCTTTTAAACGGAATACTAGACTACCAGTTACACAATCGACAGAAGCGGTTTTTGGCCGGGTAAACATTTGCTTTTACAGCACTCCTATAGTACTAAATTCATAAAAATGGAAGAATATCACAACGCTTCGAGCACGAGTGAAAAAACCACGAAGCGCGAATCACCTCTAAATGATGAAGTCGATAAATTTGTTAACTGCGAAATGGAACAACCAAGCTCCCCAACCTACGCCCGAGTAGCGGCCTATCATCAGAGCTCTCGTCGTGAGTACGCTATCATAGTTCCTACAATAGAAGGGGTTAAACAAAAACAATACATAGAGGCGCTGGCTGGGATAATGGACCCCAACCACATTAGGTATGCCTCTAAAGTATCAGGGAATCGGTTCTGTTTCCATCTGAGTAGCAAAGAGCAAGTAGATCTACTTTTATCGAAACACAGCCATATGAGGGTGGGAGATATCACTGTACCGATTAAGCGATTAGTCGAACCAGGAAAGCGGATCATCATTTCCAATGCATGCCCAAGTATACCCCAAAATATTCTGGAGGATGAGATCCGAAAATTAGGGGTACGATTGTTATCACCAATATCATTTTTACGTTTCGGATACAAGGAAAAAAGTCTCAGTCATATACTAACGTTCCGGCGACAGGTCTTTATAGCAGCTGAAGATATAAGTAAATTAAGCAGTTCGATAGTAATAACCTATCAGGGACTCAGTCACAGAATTTTCCTCGCTGAAGACATTTTTGTCTGTTATGTTTGCAAGAAACCAGGACACCTTGCAGCAAACTGTTCAGATGCAGAGGCATTAGAAGGAGGTAATAAAGAAGGCACTGAGAAAACAATTCTCTCAACAAAATACGGACCACCTTTAAAGATATCTGTATCTACAGAAGGTACGAAGAGTAATAGTAATGTAAATTCTCTAAAAACTTTTTCTAGTGCTTTAAATACCGAAGGGATCAATAATAACCAGTCAGTGATAAACAAAAATATTAACATAACCTTACCCCCAAGTGTAACTAATGATAATAAAACACTCGTAAACAATACTTCGCCTGGAAAAGAACCAGAAAACATTGACCATAACATAAAACCTTTTTTAATTTAGCAACACCAAACACTAGCAAAGTAAGAACCAACAGCCCACTTAGTAAGGGTAGTAATAAGAAACAAGAAATCTCAAAAAACCTAACCACAACAACAATATCCAAAAAAAGTGACTCAAACTCGAATACAAAAATGATGAGACAGTCTGAGCAGATTCTCGATCCAATACGAAACATAATAACAAAGAATAAACGTACGTACCCACTTACATTTGAAAAAGTATGTTTACTAATTGACATGACACAAGGGGAAAACGAACTTAACGCAACCGAAATAATGCAACAGTTCACAGACAGCACAAACGACTTAAAAACAATGCTCTCGGATATCAGAGATGCAACATCTCACAGAGGGATCAAAATAAGAATTGCCAAGTTAATAAAGTATTTAAACGAACGTCCTATGAATAAAAACGCAACAAACTGTCAAAATGAGCCCCTAACACATGACAAAGCGGAAAATAATAAACAAGCTATCACCTCAAATGACACATCTTCAATGGAACATTAACGGAATTTTCCGACACTTAGGATACCTTCAGATGTTGATAAATGAAGAGAACCCTATTGTAATTAGTCTACAAGAAACACATCTTAAAGAAAACCAAACACTAAAAATCAGAGATTACAACGTTTACCGCAAAGATAGAATAGGAACACCAAAGTCATGGGGAGGAGTTGCCACGCTAGTCAGAAACGACATTTTTAGCGAAGAACTGACTCTCAATACCCACCTAGAAGCCATAGCAATCAGAACCCACCAAAATGAACCAATCACAGTATGCAATATTTACATACCACCATCGGAATTATTCACAACTAATGACATCCAAAAAATTATAGATCAACTCCCACGACCCTACCTCCTGCTTGGCGACTTTAACGCTAATGATATAGCCTGGGGTTCATCATTAGCCGATAATGGTCATAGAGGCAAAAAGATCAAAAAACTTTTAGAAGAAAATCCTACAATCACTCTTCTTAACACTGGCGGAAATACACATTTTTGCTCAAAAACCAATAAATTTTCTTCCATTGACCTTAGTCTTAGCGACGTCAGAGTAGCTCCTAAAATTAAATGGGAAACGAAAACCGACCTATACGGAAGCGATCACTTCCCAATCACATTAAAAGCAAAACTTGAAACCCCAACCCAAAAGAGGTATCGACACTGGCAATACCAGAAAGCTGACTGGGCAAGATTCTGCGAAAAAGTAAACAAAGGAATCGATTCAATACCAGAAGATATGAACGATATAGACCTTTGCGCTGAAGCCTTCAACAATGTGATATTAGAAGCAGCCTACGGAACAATTCCTCAAGCATCAAACAAAACGTCTCGCAAGAAGGTTCCATGGTGGAACGAAAAATGCCAAGAAGCTGTAAAAGCAAAGAAATATGCACTAAATAAGTATAGAAAGAGCAGAAGCGTAACTGACGCAATTGAATTCAAAAAATTAAGAGCTGTAGCCAACAGAGTTATTAAAGAAAGCAAACGATCCTCGTGGAAGGACTTCATCTCCTCAATTAACCAACATACCTCTGTAAAAGAACTCAGGAACAAAGTTAGAAGCATCAGGGGAATTTCGAATCACACAAAACTATCGGGGATTAAAACAGATCAGAACACTATAACTGACCCAGATGAAATCTCAGAAACATTGGCGAAGCACTTCTGTGAAATTTCCTCCGGGAATACAAAAGCTTTGCCAAAATGTAAAAACACACCAAACCACGATATCTACGGTAATGAAGGCAACTACAACAGTCCCTTAACTTTGAAAGAGCTGGAATACGTTCTACAGAAAACACCAAAAAAATCAGCGATTGGTAGCGACGGAATCTCTTATGAAATGTTACGCAACTTACCTGACGAAGGAAAAGAGTTTTTACTAAAACTATTTAACCAAGTTTGGGATAATGGCTATCTCCCTCTAATATGGAAGCAATCACTAATTATACCGATACCGAAAAAAGAAAAAAGTTACCTCATAACAGACTTTCGTCCAATATCACTTCTCTCATGTGTAAGTAAAATACAAGAAAAAATAATAAATCAAAGAATTTCCGAAGTTCTTGAAAAAAGAGGGCTCCTTACACCATACCAGTTTGGATTTAGAGAAAACCATAACACGACGGAACCAATCCATATGCTGAAATGGGAAGCCCAGGAAGCATTTAAGAAAAAACAACATATGATCGCAATATTTTTAGACATTGAAAAAGCTTATGATACGATGTGGAGATCGCGAGTCCTAGACGTATTAAGAAGGTGGAGTATCGAGGGAAAATTGTGGAAATATATCTCAAACTTTCTCCAGCAAAGAACTTTCAGGGTTATGGTAAGATCTTCAAAATCCTCAGTATATACTCTGGAGAACGGCACCCCTCAAGGTTCCCCACTCAGCGCGACCCTTTTTCAGATAGCGATAAATGATATAGCAGAAGTTCCTATCAGTCCAGCCAAAGTCGTTCTTTATGCAGACGACATAACACTATACATCCGGAGCAAATCCATCAACTTCCTACAATGGAAGGCTCAAGAAGCCCTGGATAATATAGATAATTGGTCGAAAGAAAGTGGCTTCAAGCTATCAGCTAATAAAACCAAAGCCATCCATATATGCAGAATGAGAAGATGTTCAGACAATCCTACAATCAGAATTAGTGGAACAGACATATTATTTGTTAATTGCCAAAAGTACTTGGGGATGCTTCTTGATCGACCACTTAGGTGGACAACTCACATACAAACACTTAAGGAAGAATGCCTAAAACGGATTGGATTACTCAAATTGTTGTCACATACGACCTGGGGAGCGGATAGAAAAAGCCTATTAGCTATATACCGGTCTACGATTAGAAGTAAATTGGACTACGGGTCTAATATCTATAATTCTGCTTCCAAATCGACACTAAAGATGTTAGATGTCGTACATAACACCGCCCTGAGAATCTGCACTGGAGCATTTCCCACATCCCCTGCTGAAAGCCTCTATGCAGAAGTGGGCGAACCCCCGCTTGAATTTAGGAGACTATTCCTTTCAGTGAAATCCGGGTTAAAACTTAAAACCAACTCGAGACACCCATTGAACAAACTACTATTCAGTAGAGGAGAAAGGGAAGAAAGGGAGGAAAACTTACTCAAAGAATTTCTAGAGAAAATCGGAAACCCGCCATTAAAATTAGAAAATATTTCAGAAATGCCAGATACAGCATTTCCTAGATGGATACATGCCAAACCACATATAGAAACATCATTAGCCGGTCATAAAAAAGGATCAATAACTCCAGCCGAATCTCAACAGTTATTTCTTGAAACACTGGAGAAATATGCGGGATACAAAATCGTCTATACAGACGCATCTAAAGCTCAGAATGAAGTGGGCTGCTCTTACATAATTCGCCCAAATGGCCGGAAATTATATAAATTACCAAACATATGCTCCATATTCACAGGGGAGGCGTTAGCAATAAAGGAAGCACTCGAACATATTGAGTTATGTGATGCCGGGAAGTGGGCGGTAGTATCAGACTCAATGAGCGCATTACTGGCCATAGAAAATACCAAGCCCAAATCTGCCTTAATAATAGAAATAAGAAACATTTGGTGGCAATTAAGGGAGAAAGGAACGGATGTCATTTTCATATGGTCCCCCTCACACTGCGGAATCACAGGAAATGAGCTAGCAGACCAGGCAGCACGTCAAGCGCGAATTCTAGATGCCAACGATGTGACAATTATAAATAAAATTCCTCTAGATGACCTTTTTAAAACAACAAAACTTGAAATCCATAAAATATGGCAGACCAAATGGAACCAAAAAGAATCGAAGCTAAACGACATAAAGAAGAACCCGAGAGAATGGACTACCTCCAACAGAAAATCGCGTAGAGAGGAAACTGCCCTTTGCCGACTAAGAATAGGCCACTGTATGTTCTCCCATGCATACTTGCTCGAAGGTCTCGAACCCCCCACCTGCAAATTATGCAAAGTAGAAATAACAGTAGAGCACCTTCTACAGAATTGCAAAGCCTATGAAAAACTAAGAAAAAAATTACAATTGGGACCATCTTTAAAAGAAAATCTTAAAGATGATGAAACAACAGTAAAAAAAACAATACAATATTTAAAACTAACAAAATACTACAACAAAGTCTAAAATACAGATGTTGCCAATGACCCTGCAGGGTAGAGGCAACAAAAAAACCAAATAAATAAAATAAATAAATAATAAGTACATAAATCTGAATGAAGTAATTTTAATAATAATGAAAGCATTATTTGTAAATAGAAAGAATATTATCCTTAACACATGGGTTAAGTGAAAAACGACGAGACTCACCTTGCGAAAAACTAAATTTTGGATTTTGACTTCAGAGTTATTTTTTATTATTATTTTTTTGAGTATTAGTTTACTTTTATGATTAAATTCTATTAGCTAAATCTTTTATAAAAGATTTTAATACACAGGATAAACAAAGGAGGAAAGGAAATTTCTATTTAGAAAATTAAAAAACCTTTTTTTGATATGTCATATAGGTAAGGTATAAATTACAATGTAGGTGAAATAAAAATTTTAAAATTCCATCTACTGACCAAAAATTGAGAATAATTTATAGCAAAATAAGAAAATTACTTAGAATTACAGTTCCAAACAATTATTTATACAAGCATTAATTCTGCCCAAAAACAATGAATATCATAATTTTTTGTGGCGTGTATTTCTGTGAGTGTAAAATCTCTTTGTAGATTAGAACATGATCAGGTCATACAAGTCTCCCTACTTCACTAATGGACTACGATTTTCTGCTTATTTAATTTAAGCTGGAGTTTTATTGTTAATCAGAGATGATCGTAATAAATAAATAGCGATATATAATAAAATTGAAAAAAAACAGGCCAGCATCAAAGAACGCTCGCCAATAGAAATACTTTCTGTCAAAATTATTCATTTTAATTTAATTAGCTAAAATTATCTGTCATCCCCCCATTAAGTGCTATTTTTCGTATTTCCATCGTATTTCCACAATTTTAAAGTTTGAACAAATATGTATTTTTTTTACAGACAGACTTTAAAAACTTCTTCACCACAACGAGTCACCACATGCTTTATGTAAAAAACCTAACCCATTTTATACCAAATTCAACATAACTATTTATACTCTGGGATTAAAGATATGTTAAATCATGACAGTATTACTATAGCTATAAACATATAGATAAAGGAATGAAAACAAAAATAGCTAGATGTTTTCGGAGCGTTCAACGTATAATTTTTATGACGGACCATATACCGTAAAAATACTTTTTTACAGTTCCAATTAATTTTATTATTTACTTTTTATAATTTTTATTATTGCAATTGTTATGATTTATATTTCTGTGATTATTAATGTAAACATTCAAATGCATAATCTTAATTAAATTATTAATTAATAAAAAAAATCTGGCAATTGAACTTCATCTCTATCAAATCATCTACTCGCATCTTCAATAAGGAATTAGAAATTCTAGAAGTAAAATTTCTTAAAATGGACTCACTAAAGGCTTATATAGATGTATATAGATGTATACAGAATGTATGCACAAAGCCTATAGACAGTAGACGACTACCCCGCGATATAATATTCAATTCGATTTGCCGGGATTCAATTTTCTTCGCTACCTCCTCCTCAAATATGCTAATTGTCTTATCCTGCCTAGAACAAGGAGCGATAGAGATCTTTCACACGCTATCTCTGTCAGGCCCGTTTCTGATTTTTAATAAGTTAACTGGATACTCTAATTATTTTATTTTTTTACTTAGAAGAAACGAATCGAGCATCGATACCCATTCCAAACTTTTGGAAAGAATGCCAAGTGACTGATAAGGTCCTGTTGTAAGGAAAAATTCTTCAAGATTTGTACAAGGTCACTTATGCTTAAGCAGTTCCAATATATCGATTCGTATCGTTCCCAGCGTGTGCGAACAGCAATCCCTTCAATCTACGTTATGCGAAAACACGTCCGACTGCCGCAGAATCCTTTAACTCCGCCTTCCTTCAAGACCTTGTTGGCTAAGGGAATATTCGATTAGAATTCCATTTTTGCTAAAATTATTTTCTTCATAAACATAAGTGGTTAAAAAACTGAAATATAATGGCCAAAATTCTATAAAACACGATAAACGAACGCTTATTTTATGATTTATGAGTATGGGGTTTCCTTTAATATTGAGAAGATAAAATATATACATGTTTTGGTTCAATCTGGGTATTTCAAACTAACTTTTATCCGATGACTTTTTTTTATGTTATTTACAAAAATCTATATATTTTCGAAACATTTACTCGCTTATCAAGTCAATAATTATCTTCAAAACCGGAAATCGAATGAAACAGTTAACTCTTTTCATTTAAAAGTAAACGTTTAACTTTTATTAACGTGTGTTGATCCATATTTTTTAACTTTTACTTTTATAATTATGTGGTCTTGCAAAACATTTATTTAAACTTACATTTTATTTCCAAAGTTAATAATTAGAATATTTTCAAAATTTACACATTTGGGATTCTTCCACATGTGCCTAAAACATTGTTAATATCCATGAATTTTCGTGTTGAGGAGGCCCCAATACATTAAAATTATTATCATTTTTAAAATTATTAGATAAAACTGACATTAACCATGGTATCCACGGTATAAGACGCTTGCCATGTTAACAATACAAAAATAAATAACGGTAGCTTTTAAATTAGCATCTATTTAAGTAATATAGGTACACTGAAGGTTCCTTTTGCAGCATATAAACCTGGAAAAGCATAGAGGCTAATTGGAATTTGCATGCTGTGAGAGGGAAACTAATGATGACGCATAGATCCGCTAATGGGAATCTCATTTGACTTCGTAGCGCAGGGTCTATTAACCGTCTCCCCTAATAAATATTTTTTGAAAAACGACTTTTGTCCTACTTCTGTCGTACACTTTATGTTAACATGTAGTTAACTAACTTTTGAATCTATAAAAATAACAATTCCTTCTATATTCGAAACGGCATACTTGTTTTTTTTCTTATCATATTCCTTTTTTGAGTTATTTTATTTATTTATTTTTTTTGCGATGGCTTTTCAGATCTAGTATATCTCTGGCCACTGGTCACCAGTATTCTCCACTCCTGCCTCAACGCTTGTATTTTCCAGTTTGTTACATGTAACTCTGCAGCATCAATATTGATTTTATCTATCCTTCTACTTTTTGGTCTACCACGTAAGAGTCACACTATTCAGGCATTTTTTACAGGTTTCTGTAAAGATATAAAAAAAAAAAAATTGAAGCTAGAGATTACGCTTTGAGAGGAAGACAGAGTGTTGAAACTAAATAATTTTATCTGAAGAGAAAAGATTTGTCATGACTAAAAAATTAAAATAAAAAACATAATATTTTTTTAATTCGCAATGGAAAAAATAATGAAAAATAATAAAACCAGAAACATGTTATAAATATTAAGATTTTTTCTAAATTAAATTATCCCTAAAAAAGTATTCAATTTTCAAAAATAAAGCTTTGATTCTTCAGATTTATAGTATATCGATCGATCTGCAATGGAAAATGTTTTTCCTTCCGAGTTGTTTAAATAATGACTATTGGATTTTAATAAATAAACTTTTGATAGTGACAGTCAGGCAATTAGATTTCACCTTTGAACAATTTCCGGGTTTTGATTATTTCGCTGCTATATGGCGATTTCGGCCGGTCTTTGGGAACATTAAAGAAAAAATGTTGACATGCATGAGATACGGAACTTGGGAGCTCAGTTGGTTAGAACACTGCAACGGATTTGTAAAGACCCGGGCTCGAATCGTTGACTATTACACCCATGGCCAATCCTTTCTTTTCAGATACAATTATTCAAATAATGACGATTGGAATTCAATAAATAAATAATCTATCAAATATTATTAAATAAATAATATTTGGGTATTATGCGATTCCTCATGTGATGCTTATATCAACCGCACAGAAATCTTATTTTAACAAATAGATCTTTTAAGAGTATTTTATTTCAAGAGCTTGAACTACTGGGTTTCCTTTAAGTTGTTTGCTCTTAGCTTAATTTAAGCTGATCAATGCTCATTATTAAATTATATTTATATTGTAACACTTTTGTGGGTAACAAATATTTATTTAACAGAAATATTCAGTTATCACAATGCCAACGAATTATTACAACTTAAACACTTGAGCAGGTTACAAAATTGATAACTTTATCACACACAATCATATGACTTGAGCAACACAGTCAAGACACAGACTTCAACTAACTCATTCAGTCTCTGCCCCTTATATATATCGTAAATAGTGGGGCCTGGAATCTTCTAGAACAATGTCGGCAATTCTCCGTCATTCCGGAATGATCTAGACAAAAACAGTTCGTTCCAACCGGTTATTTTGTTCCAACATGCGGTCCGGGAGGTTACGCCGTATTTTTTTTTTTTTTATTTGCTTATCGATTTAACGTTACACTGCCCCCTCCTTAGAGACATTCCTCCTGGATGTCTTCTTTTCCATGCTTCTTCTCCCTAGGTCAAACGAAAGGTCTCTTCCGTAATCCGCTGCACCTGTTCTTCTTCGTGGTTCCTTGCATATGGCGCCAAGCGATTATAATGGACGATTATAGGCCTTCCTTTGGGATACTTGGAGACCCTGTAGATCACATCATTGATGCGCTTCTTTATCACGTAGGGTCCCTCCCAGTTCTTCTGCAACTTTGGGCAGAATCCTCGCTTTCTTCTTGGGTTATAGAGCCAAACGAGGTCTCCTTCTTGGTACCCGCCCTGATCGGCTTTACTATCGTAGTGTCTCTTCATCCGGTCGCTGGCCAAACGAAGATTCTTGCGAACTAGCTCGTGCGTGTATTCTATTCTCTTCTGGAGTCCGGATACATAGTCTTGCCCAGATAGATCCACCCCAGGTTTGCTGCCAAAAATGAGGTCTCAAGGTAACTTCATCTCTCGACCAAAGAGAACTCTCGTAGGTGTCTGTCCAGAGGATTCATTAACTGCAGAGCGGTAGGCCATGAGGAAATATGGGATCTGACGGTCCCAATCTCGTTGATGGTCAGAGGTTACCTTGGAAAGGTACTTTATAAGGGTTCGGTTCATCCGTTCTACCATTCCGTCAGACTGTGGATGGAGGGCCGTAGTCCTGGTCTTTCGAATCCCAAGCCTCTTGCAGACTTCCTGGAATAATGTGCTCTCGAAGTTCCTCCCCTGATCTGAATGCAGTTCAATTGGTACTCCGAAACGGGTGATGAACTCCTTCACCAAAACGTCGGCCAGGGTAGCAGCCTCTTGGTTGGGGACAGCATATGCTTCCACCCACTTGAAAAAACAGTCCACGATTACAAAAACGTACTTATTTCCAGCTTCACTATCTGGGAATGGTCCTAGTATGTCCATGGCTACCCTCTCGAAGGGGCTCCCCGCAATATACTGCTGCAACCGAGCACGGCGTTTGCGAGCTGGTCCGTTGCTTGCAGAGCTGGTGTTACATTTACGACACCAGTCCCTGACATCCTCAGAGCAGTTCACCCAGTAGAACCTTTCGCGTACTTTACGCAATAATTACTTTCAGGTTTTGATAGCGTCTTGCTGAAGTATCCGATAATCCGTTCCTGGCCCTCCTGCAGCTGTGATAAAACTCCGCCAATGCCTTCTTCACTGGCGTCTGTATCTAGGATGAATTTACCTCCTGGAACTGGGTAGCCCAAGATTGGAGCCGAGGTCAACCGTTCCTTCAGGGCATCAAACGCTTCTTGACACTCGTTGTTCCAGCTGAAAGCTTTACCCTCTTCAGTCAATCGACTCAGAGGCTTCGCAATGTCTCCAAACTTCCGTACATACCGGCGGTAGTAGGAACAAAGGCCCAGGAAACTTCGAATCTGCTGCTTATTGACAGGGGTAGGCCATTGCTGGACTACCTGAATTTTTGTAGGATCCACCGCAACTCCTTCTCCACTGACGATGTGTCCTAAATAGGCTACCTTCGTTTGAAAAAAATGACACTTCTTCGCGTTCAACGTCAAATTGGCCGCTTCAAGCCTCTTGAAGACCTCTTCAAGATTTGACAGGTGTTCCTCAAACGTCCGGCCAACCACTATGACATCATCGAGGTACACGAGGCATATCTTCCAGGACAAACCCCTCAGAATGTTCTCCATCAGGCGTTCAAAGGTCGCAGGAGCGTTGCAGAGGCCGAACGGTAAAACCGTGAACTGCCATAGTCCTGACCCAGTGGTAAACGCAGTCTTTTCCTTGTCAGCAGGGTCCATCTCTACTTGCCAGTATCCACTTTTCTAGTCCAGAGTTGAAAATAGTCTGGATCCCGCAAGAGCGTCGAGGGCGTCATCGATCCTCGGTAATTGGTAGCTGTCCTTCTTCGTCACGTCGTTAAGCTTCCGGTAATCTACGCAGAAGCGGGTCGTTCCATCCTTCTTCTTCACGAGCACTACCGGAGAAGCCCATGGACTACTCGACGGTTCCACGACTCCATCTCTTACCATCTCTTGAAGAGCATTCTCAGCCTCTTCTTCTTCTTGGGGAAGTCGTCGCGCAGCTTGACGAATGGGGCGTGCTTCGCCAGTATCTATTCTATGACGCACAACGCTTGTTCTACCTGGCTTCCCGGATTCCGAGCCAAAGACAGGGCGATAGCGGTTCACAAGGTCCTTGACTTTCTCCTTTTCCTTTCTTGACAGCGACGGGTCAAGGCCTTCTAACATCCTTCGGAGATTTTCATTAGTTTGTTCCTTCTTAGTAGACTCCTGAAGTATCATGGAGGTTACAGGCTCTAAACTTCCCACCTTAGTGCCCTTCTTGATAGTGACCGGGTAGTCGTTGATATTGCAAAGAGGTATGGGAACCTTATTAGTAGGTAATACGAGAGCCTTTCCGACAAGGACGCCTTTCCCAACCTCCAGGTCATGATTTCTAGGCTCCAGTAAGACGGGGTGATTCGGCTGATCCGCGGGGGGTTGAAAAATCGAGACGAGCGGTCACGATAGTCTCACTTCTTGCAGGAAGTTCCACGTCTTCACCTAAGGTGACTTCTAAGCTGGCCAATTCTCGATTATGCCTAAAAAGTTCCTCCCCCCTAACATTTACGACTTGCCGTTTTAGGTCTATTTGGAAACCACATGCGTTCATTATGTCCATTCCAAGAATAACTTCTTCTTCTATATCAGCCACTAGTGCTGAATGCGAGACACAGTTTGAACCCAACTGTATCTTTACCTCTGCTTCTCCGAATACTTTGGCTACTTCTCCTGTAGCGGTCCTCAGTCGCCACCTGGAGGGCGACAGCTTTTTATCACCAACTACATTCGGGCCAACGATGGTCTTCGTAGCACCGGTGTCTACCAACATGGCGTATCCCGTGCCGTTGACGATGCCATCCACATATAAACTACCGGTCCTGTGCCCCAATGAGGCTACAACCACAAGGGGAGGGTCTTGAAGACGTTGTTGGGTCGATGTCGCCCTCCAGGAGTCGACCCGTCTTAGTTTCCCTGGGATTTTGGTGCGTCAGTAGCAGCCCGCTTCTTGCAGGCACTCCTGACGTGTCCGAGTTCTCCACATCCCCAACACCGTACTGGTCTCCTCTTCCGAGAATCAAGCGCCTTCACAACTTTTAAAAGCACCTCTTCCAGGTTGTTCGGGTTCGCGGGTTCCTGATGCCCTTCGTTGTCGTCGGTACTGTTCATGGCCCGGACTCTTGCATTGCTGCGAGAAGCCTCCGTAGCCGCTTCATACTCCAACGCAGTAGAGAGGGCATCCACCAACAGCTTAGGGGGAGCAAGACGCACCGCTCTCTGAAGTTCCGCGTCCCGTAAACCGTCGACGAACGCTTGGACCGCTAAGCACTCCAACAAACTTTCTGGGGCCGTTGGATAAGCCAGTCTCACCATCCTGGCAACGTCCGCCTCAAACTCCTGGATCGTCTCTGCTGCCTTCTGTTTCCTGTTTTTCAGCTGGGACTTGTATACCTGTTCGAGGTGGGCGTGGCCAAACCGCATCTCCAGCCGGCTTACCAATAGGTCGAAATCATAAGGGTCATTAGCGTTGAGGGTCTGGAGGACATCTAGAGCGTCGCCTCTAAGTGCCACCGTAAGGGCAACTGCCTTATTTCTAGGCGACCACCCATTAGCACTAGCCGCAGCGTTAAACTGTTTCAGGTAATTCGACCGAGACGATTTACCATCAAAAGTTGGTGGTTTTATCTAGGCTCGGCTCTCCATAACTGCGGGTTCACGTGCTTCTTTGTCTAATAATGGTGTGCAGAGCTGCTCCCTGACGACCGCCTGGACCCCTTTTTCCAAGGCCCTTTTTAATCTCTCAACCTCCTCTTCGAACGCAGCAGTCCTCGCTTCTTGTTGGGCAAGCCTGTCGTTCACGCTATTTATCTTATTATTAAACTCGGCAGACAAATTGGAATTAAGCCTGGTAAATTTTTCATTTAAACTATTTATTTCAGCAGTTTGGCTGACCAATTTTTCATTTATTTCACCAGACAGGTTGGTCAACTTTTCATTTAGCTCGGCAGGCTGGTTAGTCAATTTATTATTTATTTCAGCAGTCTGGCTAGTCATCTTTTTATTTATTTCGGCTGACAAACTTAAAAGCTCAACCGAATGGTTTGATAATTTGTCATTTAATTCACCAGACATGCTTGCTAATTTACAATTTATTTCTGCCGATTGACTTATTAATTTATCATTTATTTCAGGAGACAAATTACTTATAACGGCTTTAAAAGAGCTCTCCTCAAACTCTACAGTTTCAGGATCTATGCCCTGACTCAAGTAGTACTCACGTAAGCGGGCCAACAAGATCGCTTTTGTTCCTGTGGTGTCTAAATCCAGCTCTTCTAATTCTCTCCGCAGCTCCATAACTTTAAGTTCTCCAATTCGTTTACCTGGCATTTTTTTTTTTCTTTAAATCCCACTTCTGACACCAGTTGTAACACTTTTGTGGGTAACAAATATTTATTTAACAGAAATATTCAGTTATCACAATGCCAACGAATTATTACAACTTAAACACTTGAGCAGGTTACAAAATTGATAACTTTATCACACACAATCATATGACTTGAGCAACACAGTCAAGACACAGACTTCAACTAACTCATTCAGTCTCAGCCCCTTATATATATCGTAAATAGTGGGGCCTGGAATCTTCTAGAACAATGTCGGCAATTCTTCGTCATTCCGGAATGATCTAGACAAAAACAGTTCGTTCCAACCGGTTATTTTGTTCCAACATGCGGTCCGGGAGGTTACGCCATATGTTTTTTTTACTTTCACTTACCTATATATGAAATATAGAGTAAGTGGAAGTATTGCGATCGTGAAAATTTTCGACTTCCGGTTTTCAACGGAAATACACGTTTTGGGGTCCCCTGAGTCAAAATAACCAAGTCCCGCGAAATGGTCTGTGTGTGTGTGTGTGTGTGTGTGTGTGTGTGTCTGTGTGTGTGTGTGTGTGTGAACAGACTAGCTCAAAAACTATAATCCGTGCGAACCTGAAATTAAGTATTTGGTGTAGGTATATGCCCGCGATGTGACAGCAAAAATTTCATCAAAATTGCTCAACGGGAGGGGGTACTTTATTTAATAACTTTTTATGTTTTTTTCGATTTTCTCAAAAACGGCTCTAACGATTTTGATTAAACTGAGTATTTGATCTATTTATATGCCCGAAATATGACTGTAAAAATTTCATCAAAATTGATTAACCGGAAGGGGGACTTTACTTAATAAATTTAATATCATTTTCACGTGTTTTTTTTTATTTACTCAAAAATGGATTTAACAATTTTGATCAAACTGGGTATTTGATGTACCTGTATGCCCGAGATATGACTGTAAAAATTTCATCAAAATTGATCAACCGGAGGGGGGACTTTACTTGATAAATCTTATATCATTTTCACGTGTTTTTTGTATTTACTCATAAACGGTTTTAACGATTTTGATCAAACTGGGTATTTGATGTACCTGTATGCCCGAGATATGACTGTAAAAATTTCATCAAAATTGATCAACCGGAGGGGGGACTTTACTTGATAAATCTTATATCATTTTCACGTGTTTTTTTTATTTACTCAAAAACGGTTTTAACGATTTTGATCAAACTGGGTATTTGATGTATGTATATGTCAAAGATGTGATAGCCAACATTTCATCAAAATTGATCAACCGGAGGGGGCACTTTATTTCATAACTTGTTTTCCAATTTATACCTTTCTTTCGTCTATCTCAAAAACGGCTTTTATGATTTTGATCAAATTCGCCATGTTTAATAAAAATAAGGTGTTCTTTAATATCAGGTAAGCTTTATTGTTATTAAAATGTTCTGAGGGGGCTTAAATGGGGAATGGGTCTTTTTTGTTTTCCTGTAAAGTACACTTGTTTTTGTTTATATGGAAAAATTGACTGTCTCTTATTACGCCTAATAATAAGAAATGGCTCAATATGAGATATGATAAAAATAAAGAAAATATAAAGAGGAGAAAAAAAGAAAAATATTCGGTCAACTCATAAAACTCGTGGAGCCCACGCATGCGGAGTACCCCTTTAATGACAGATCATTGTTCATAATTAAAGCTGTTCTGTTCATTTGAGAAGTGGCAATTAAAAAAACGCATTAATTTCTAATCTAAGTAAGTTGGTAAGTGAAAGTTGTGTGTTGCGCGCACGCACCAGATTTTTTTATTTGCTTATCGATTTAACGTTACAATATTTTTATTAAAAAAACTTTAAATTATAAATAAACGATGATGGAACAAAATATCCTCCGATTTGTAGATCTCGTTTCTCGAATTCACGATCGGGAAATACGCGTATACAACCTTTAACCTTGTATGAATTGTCTATAAAAAAAACAAAGTAATGTGTTACTAGTTCATATAAACTATTAGGGAAACGCTAGCCATGCTATTAAATATTTATTAAAATACCGTTTGTGTTGATGTAGAGAGAAAAAATATAAATAAATATGAGAAAATGAGAATAAAATTTACAATATATTACGAGTTCTTTGTCGTCGTCGAGGCTTCTTTGCAATGGAGTCCCGCACCATTAGGTTTTAAGAAGCCCCTAATATCGTTGACTATTAGGAAGAGGACGAGAGGGGAAAAAACCAGCGAGCTAAAGAAAGGCGAAAGGAAAAGATGGAGCTAGGGAGGTGGGTTAGGAGGTAAAAAAAAAAAAAAAAAAAAAAAGAAGGAAAATCGACAGAGTGTGTAACATCTGAGATCTTCTTCGCGGTCCGGCTCTACCATAGAGGGATTTATACACTCTTCGATACATTGCTAATTGTTATAGGATATACTTTGGCTCTTGGAAAGGAGTAAATCCAGCTGATTGGCTGAAATGATTAGTAGGACACCACCCACCTATTACACAGACCTGTAACAGGTGTCAATTCTATAGCCATTCCATCTCCATTCCGACACTTTTCTAATTCTCATACGGACAATTTATTTCTTTTTGAAGCATAAATGTGTTTAGATTGGGTATAAAGCTTAAACACAACATCGGACCGAAGTGTATGGGCAGAAAATGGTTTAGATTTAAAAAAAGTGATAATAAAATGTTGAATTTAGAGGTGTGTAACAGTCAACTGTTTTTATTTACAATAGGTTGTTAAAAATGATACAGAGTGTCTTTATTACTCTGGACTCAGGAGTCCTGATGAAGATACACACGTAGGGATCGAAACGTTGGCTTTCCTAAATAAAAAAAGATCAAACTGAAAATCCTGAACATTTATCAACCTATCGAAAAATTTTGAATGATTTATATAAAGCATTTAGTATCTCCTTAAAATTTAATATTAGCCTAACCCACAGTAGAGCGAGTCTGGATTTTGCTAATAATACATATAAAATGAAAGATTCATTAGGGGATCACTACCCACAGAAAAATAATTATTCCCATTTTTGTGAAACAGTGAAAATTCACAAATTTTGATATAAATATATTTTGAGTGAGGTGGCCTAGGAGGGAGGTGTAATTTGACATAATTATTTATTGACGAGATTTTTAAGGAATTGATGTATTGTTTAACTAAAATATTAAATAAAATATTATTAATTGGGATTAAAGGGGAGTACACCTGAAGATGAGGCATTAAAGCCACGAAACGTTGTGAATGTTGTAATGAATTGAAAACTATATTTATATCAAAATGGAAGATGTGAATTTTAACTGTTTCACAAAATTGGAAGAATATAGATCAAGTCTTCCAGTAAGTTATAAACTATCAAAAATAATTATTCCCTTAAGGATTACCCGAACGGGTTATCGGCGGCTCAAAAATATAAAATTAAAACTTATTAAATAAAAATTCTAAAGATAATATTGTGGTAAAAATCATAATTAGAAAAATAATTACCATAACTGGGGAATATCATCAAATCATACCCAACAATAATAATTATAATATTCAGGAGGAAATAAAGAGGGGGAAATAAGTAAAAGAAAATATGGTTGAATAATATATAAGCACTCTTATTATTGTAGATTTGCAATCCTTCAAGATAAAATTTAGAATTTATCAGTGGCAAAAATAAAGTTGGAGCATAAAAGAGATTTTTTTAAAGATAATCGTGAGATTTCTTATCAGAGCTAACGCTACATGAGAAAATTAATCCTCCTGAATTTCTCGAAATAATTGCCAAAGAGGAAATCAAAGAGACTAAAGGCTAGAAAACAGCTGTGAGATAAAATTTTACAAGACAGAGACAGCGCTAGGGCCTGGACCACGGAGTAATGTATGTCCCCGCAGAGGCCTTCCCCGGGGAGCTGGCCCCAAACACAACTAAACCAATCAAAAGTTGAATTTGATCCGATATCTGTGTCGGCTCTTCCCATTGGTTCTCCTTCCTCTGACTCCTATATCCGTCTTCCCCGCGGAGTCCAACTTGGATTTCCAAGTCCTGAGGTCCCAGGTTCACCTCAAGTAATAAATGGAATAATCAGCGCAGTCCCATATTCCTTTGTTCCCAGAAAATGCTTTTTTTCTTCAGCAGTATTGTTTGCCTTTAAAAAGCTATAATTAATTTTATTATATGCCATGTATTTTCAAATTTAATTTATGCTATTAAATCTAGAAAAAAACAAAAACATAAGACGATGAATTCATTTTAAAACTACAGATATTCAAGGCAATTGTTTATGTATCTGGATAAAAAATTATAATAATTGGTAATTCACTTTTGGTCAAAAAAACAGGTACAATACGGTTGTTTAAACTCGTTTCAGCCTACCCTGTTATCTCAAATTCTACTAACAGCAACAGTTTGCGATAGCTTTACCACCCCTGACATAAATTATAACGAAATAAAACCGTTTTTGGTATAGTAATAGTAATAGTTTCTTTTCTCCTCACCTTTCAGGTATATTTTATTAATGGAGTTTCTAGGTTATATTCTTAGGACTACTCGAAATATTGAAATGTAACCTCCTGAGATGTAATGTACAAACATCTACTCCTAATGAACATATTATTTATTATTTCAAAGCTTTCCTTAACCGCTACCCGGAAAAAATATACAAATCATTCATTTCACCTTCGATTGCGAGTTATGGGTGCAAAGCCGCGGTTTTTATGAGAAAATTAAAATGGCGAGTCGTATGGAAAAACTTCAATTCTCAGCGATAATTTCAAAATGGTTGTAGGGCTTTTTTAAAGGTGTAATTTTTTCAGTTTTTTTAGATGAACATTTTCGGATATGTATACACTTTTCCGATTAAAATACAAATAAAATACAAGCAAAAACATGCGTTTTCAGTCAATAGAATTAGCGCAATCGCTTTTCGCGGAACCGATATGAGTATTGAAGTATTCCGTCTTCTAACCTCGGTACTTCTCTATATTACAGGTTACTTATGTGTTTTCGTGGAAATCTACAATTTAAACACATGTATTCTTTACTTCAATTCTCACCTGTGCCCATGACGATACTAAATGTACGGTATGTACTTTAATTAAGTGGGATTGAAGTGTGAATGCTTCGCAGGGGTCAGCTATTCATTATGAATAAAAAATAAAAAAAGTTTTATATAGTGACTCAATTAATCAGCGGATAGGACAGAGGGCATCGCCGATATAGTTTGGGGTGGAGGAGCTGATGCTGTTAGCGTTATATCCGGAAGAAGATGGAATTAGTCTCGAGGGGTCCTCCAAATTTTTTCCAACATTAACAAGGTCTGCGAGTTACCCCTCACCCCCCCCCCCCAATCCAGACGGGTCCACCGAGGAATTAAATAAAAAGTTTCACTAGCAGGGCTCTGAACCTTCTTTTCCGCAGCATCGATTCTCCCTCCGTCTCTCCTCAAATATTATTTATAAATAGGATTCCTCTTTCC
Source organism: Aelia acuminata (assembly GCA_911387785.2). Lineage (NCBI taxonomy): Eukaryota > Metazoa > Arthropoda > Insecta > Hemiptera > Pentatomidae > Aelia > Aelia acuminata. The sequence goes on from OU426983.1 coordinate 35,335,338, forward strand.
GTTATACTGCAGCGCCTTCAGCAATAAAGCGTAAATTAGTTTTAAAATTTTAGAACTTTAACAAAGAAAATAGGTAGGAAGTAAAATGATAAAATTAAGAAAAACTACGAACCATGGATGGTTCCGGGCTCTCAATAACTTTAAAGTATTTTTTTCTTGGTCAGCGATCGTCCGAGGTGATTTGACCGAGATCACACTCAAGCAACATGTTTACTCTCCTAATTTATTTATTGCACAGATTTCATTTCAACAACGCTAAAAATTTGTTAGCTGCAAGATACTGCTTTAAGACTCCATAAATATGGTATCGTTGATGTCAAAATTTCAAAAAGCATTTTTAAATCACACTCTGATTCAGGCGAAAATGAATAAATTAATTGTAAGCAAGGAATTCAAACGCTATATGAGTCTTAATTACCAATAATTCAAAAACTGTCTATTTTTCGTCAACCATGTAAATTCACTAACACAATAACACATGTAAATAGCACCTAACAAATAATTATAAAAAAATCATGAAATCTTATGTATGATAACTAAGTTACACCCATTTGAATCTCATACTAATCTTTGTTTATTTGTTTCCAAAAAAATTAAATGATATTCTTTAATCACCCTGAGAACTGGTAGATTTGGTTTTTTTTTTGCCTTTTATGTATGGGATAGTTTGAATTTTTTTTGGATTTTTCATGGAAAGTATCATCCATATGCACTTTAACACCAGCGATGAGAAAAAAATATATAATCCTCCTTTTCTTAATGCCGTGTTAGGTATATGATAAAATTCTGGTAATCGAAAGTTTTAATTTCCAAACTAAAAGAGTTCCATTACAGGCTTATGTTTTATTTGTGGAAAATTCTTAAATATTTGTAACACTTCAGTAATTTCTTCTAAATAGATTATTTATTAATCTATCATTATCATTGGATTTATTAAATTTCATAAAAGGTACCAAGATCGATTCTCGGACAATTAAGTGATTTGCTTCTTAAAATGATTTTCTCTCTGCCTTTTAATTGAACCGCCACATATGAGGCCAAGTTTGATGATAAATCCAGTAATTAATCCATATTTTATTTTTTTTTTTTTTTTTTTTTATGTGATATATAAAGTATTGTTTAATCTGAAACTCTTTATGTTTTCCGTTATTATATTAGCACCTAACTGAAAAATAAAAACTCTTTCAGTCAAGTCATTATAATTGTTATAGCCACTGGCAGTGGTTTTATTTTTGAAGGTTATAACTAATTAGCTGTATGGAGATCAAATTTACAAAATATGCCATAAAGCACTTGTAAAATTCTGCAAATAAATATTATTATTACTAATTATCGAGTTTGAAGTCAGCCATTGTGTAGTGTGGACGTGTTTATAGTGTTTCCATTTTTGATAGTTTTTTTTAAGTGGTACAATTGTAGCTTATCAGCATAAAAAGTATTTAGAACGATCCAGTCTGAAGTATAGTTCATCTGTATGAAAAAATATCTTTGAACAATTGTGGGGCGAATTAAATATCATCACCAGAAATTATTCTTTAAGGTAGTGTAAAGAAATAGCCATTAGTGCCTTACGTAACTGGTGAGTCACATGACCTGTAAATACAACTAACTGTATAGCATTTACCTACCACCTATTAAAAGTTTTGATTTTTGTTTTCGCCGGTCGATTACCAAAAGCAATATAAAAATTAAGTATACAAAATAACTCAGAAAATTGCACTTACTCATTGACATTTCTAATTATAGAAGACAAATTGGAAAAACTAACTAAAGTAGTCTCAAATTTCCAAATATCCTTTGCATCGAATGCAGAGTTAGTTTCAAGTGAGATTAAAATAGTTAAAGAAAGCCTTCTAAATACAGAAAAAAAGATTGATGAAATTAAATCCTTCGCAGAGAAATTCAAAAAAGATATCAATAAGGTTCAGGAAACAATAAAACAAACAGAACAGATATGTAACAATTTTCATAAAATACTAGAAGAAAAGTATGAGTTGATAAAAAGAGAAAGAAATATCATTCTTTTTAACATTAAGGTCCAAACAGAAGATACAGAAAATGATCTCTTATTATTGGTCCTGAAAGTTTTTACAGATGTTTTGAAAATCGAAGCCAATATCAGGGACATAGATTTTGTTAGATTATTAGGCAAAAACAATTCTAATTTGAGACCGATTCTCGTAAAGCTCAGCACCTTAAGGATGAAATATCAAATCCTTAAAGCATCTCAATTGCTAAAGGGAACAAACATAGGATTATCACAAGATTATAGTAAGAAGTCAGAGAAAAAAGAAAAATTCTCTTACCTTACTTTAAACAAGCAAGAAATCAAAATATCCGTGCTTTTTTGATTCATGATAAATTGAAAATGAATGGCACAATATTCACTGTGGATAACATACATAAATATGAAAGTGAGCTTGAAGCACTTCAACTAAATCGAAGCAGCACACCTTTAACTACCGGGCCATCTGTTTCTGAAAATAATAATAAAGAAAAAAAGGAAATTGTGCACATTGATAAGATATATCATAAGCCACGGATTCATCTGAATTTGAAGAAAGCGATAACAACCAAGGTGTTAAACCACTCAGTCTTCATGATGAATTTAAAATCGCTAAAAGAAAAAGTAAGCGAGAGAGACAGAGCGAAAGCCCTAAAGAGCAGAGAAAGAAAGGCGTGTTTACCTCAGGTACAACACAACCATGACTGCCGCAGGATAATGATAACCTTCTTGTCAACAACGGAGTATCAACAGGCTACCTACCGGTAAATAAACTATATAATAATGTTAATAGTGTTGCCGATATTCAAAAGAATAATTGTGCAAATATTTCTAATATTTTTAAAATTTGTTTTTGGAATATTGCTGGATTTAAAACATTGCATCTATTAGATGAAAATAGAATAAATTATTTACTTAGCTTAGATGTTATATGTGTATGTGAAACCTGGATACAATCTACTTATGTCAATATTCCCTCTTTTTTAAATGATTATAAATCTTACAAAGTCGATGCTACTAAAAATAAGAGTAAGGGGAGATCAAGTGGAGGATTATAATTTTCATAAAAAAATGTTTGAATCTACAAATTGATCTAATTACTACCTGCAATTATTGGATCTTCCTTCTATTAAAATTTAAATCAGAAACTTTGATATTGGGAATTGTTTACTGGAAACCAGACCTGGATAATGAGATAATAGTAAATTTATTTAGTGATGAACTGCATGATTTAAATCTATTATATGGTAATAATAAAATTTGTATCTTGGGAGATTTTAGCTCTAGGATTTCTGAATTAAATTCTTTTGAAAATGATATTTTTGAGGGTACAAAGTTACTAAAGTACAAAGTTGGACTAAGGAAAACTTCGGATAAAATATCCAATGAAAGAGGTAAAAAATTGGTCCACTTGATGGAAAGTGAGGGTCTAATTGTATGTAATGGACGTACATTCACTGACTATCCCGGTAACTACACATTTTTTGGCAATAAATGGTGTAACTGATTGACCTTGCATGGGTAAATAGCCCTGCCCTAGATATCGTACATGATTTCCAGATATACCCCATTTCTGAGCTCTCTGACCACTCGCTCTGTCTCTTGGAGCTAAATATCCAAAATAATGTTGCATTTTCTGAATCTCAAAATCCTAAAACATCCTCACCTATGCAAATCATTAAATGTAACGAGGACAATCTAAAATTGTTTCACAGGATAATTCAAGAACTTCCCAATATTTACGTAAATGGAAACATAGATGAGTTATACAATAATTTCATTCATGCACTTAATATCTCAATCACAACTTCAGGAAGCAATATAATCATATATCCAGGTAAAAAATATTTTAAAAAGCGTTGGTTTGACAATGAATGTAAGTTATCAAAACAAAACCTAAACACTCAATTTAAATATGCAAAAAAGTCTAATTTTGACAAACTGCAAACAGAACACTACCTGAAAACAAAAGCAGCGTATAGAACTCTAATTCTGAACAAGAAAAAAGTGTACAACAAGGATCTAAAAAATGATCTTCATAATGTAAAGAATCCCGGTGAGTTTTGGAAAATATAAACTCAATGAAACCAAAAAAGTAATTAATATTGACATTTGGGAAAATTATTTCAATGAAATTTCCAAGCCAAAATTAATTGACAATACAATCTTGGTGTTCTTCATCCAACCCTTGACTGCACATTCACAATGGCCGAATTGATTAATGTTATAAACTCCTCTAGGAATGGCAAAGCCCCAGGACCAGATAAAATACCTGTGGAAATATATAAGATACTACCAGCAAACTGGTTACACTACCTACTCAACCTTTTCAATTCAATTTATACTGAAGAATACGTTCCTGAGAAATGGTCACTCGTGAAAATGAAAATTTTACATAAGAAGGGATGCTTCTGTTCCAGAAAACTAAAGACCTATTGCACTTGTTAATGTTCTAACCAAAATGTTTACAGGGTTAATACATAACAGAATCATTGACTGGATTGAAAATAATGGAATTTTACCTGAGGAACAAATGGGCTTCAGGCCAGGTCGTGGTTGTACTGATGGTATCTTCTGCCTGTCTGCCATAATGAACATTTATTTAAGAAATAATAAAAGGCACTGTTTCATTATTTTTGTTGATCTGAAACGAGCCTTCGACACCATACCTCACGGAAAATTGTGGGAAACAATGTACAACATGGGGATATCTTCAAAAATAATCAGAATAATAAAAGAACTATATAAGAATGCTGAAATGTTCATAGAAGAAGACTCTAGCAAATCAAAAGAATACCCTATTACAGAGGGAGTTTTGCAAGGGGAAAAACTAAGCCCATCTCTCTTCGCTCTATACATAGGAGATATAATACAGTTTTTTATGGACAAGGGTACTGAAGGTATTTATATAAATTCATTACATCATGTTTTACTACTAATGTATGCTGATGATATAGCAATATTCGCAACATCCATACAGGATGCTCAGTTTAAACTGAATCTGCTAAAGAAATATTGCGATAACAATTTTCTACAGGTCAACACAAACAAAACTGTCGTTCTTCCAGTACATAAAGTTAGGATAGGTAAGAGAAATATAAAAACATTGTTCTTTAATGGGGAGGAAATTAAGTTCGTAAAGGAATATACTTACTTAGGGATAATGTTTTCTAAATCTGCCAAATTCAACCAGGCCACCAAAGCAGCAGTTTCAAAAAGCCACTTAACATTATCGAAAGTCTTCTCAATATTATGCAGAAGTAAAAATGATTCCTGGCAAACTAAAATTCAACTCTTTGATTCCATAATATCTGGCACTTTTGTACGGGTGTGAGGTTTGGGGTCTTCCCAATTCTGACATTCTGGAAACGGTGCAATTAAAATTTTTGAAAAAGGTACTTCTGCTTCCAAAAACCACCCCAAGTTCTTACCTCAGAACTGATACTGGTTGTAGACCTTTGCATTTAAAGGTATTAATACGAACGCTTAACTGGTGGTACAAAGTACTCTCAATGTCAGAAAACAGACTGCCACTTCAATGTTATAAAAGACTGAGAGAGTTGGAAAAAATGAAGGCTATACCATATAACTGGGCAACTGAAGTCAGAAATATCCTTGAAGTCAAAAATATTCTTGATAGGAGCCAAGGAAATATGGGAGGCTCAAGATACAAACGTCCTTCAGAAAGAGATGAAAAATTTGGTACTAAGGATGGATAACCACCTTTTAAGAAAAAGATATTGATAAAGTAATAATAATTTTGATCCGAAATCCTCATGTCCTCTTTGCAACAAGAATGAACCAGACAATTTTCAACATTTTCATGTCCCATCTTGAATCCGTTCAGAAACCAATTTCTTATAAAATACAGCAACATTAAGAAAACAAATATTCCAGGACATCCTAACAATCACGGACTATAATAAACTTAAAGATATTTTATTATTATTTTTATTTTCATTGTAGAAAGTTTAAAAATAAGAAGTTTTTTAATGTTTGATTAAAGGAGATAGTCATGTAACATGTCATAAAATTTTTATTTTTATTTTTTTTAAATTGTCAATTTTTACCGTCATTTTTATAGGTTTCATTTTTGTTTTGGTGAAAGTCAGATAAATTATCATAAGGAAATCGTAGATTATCGATAATATAATTAAGATATAATTTTGTACCTATGTATAATATTGATATTTATGGATTTTATTATTTATAAAAAAAAAATGTTTTCGTATATTTGTTTGAAAAACAAACTCCTTGCTACAAGGTGCTGTAAAACCTTTAAAGCAATAAAGATTTTTATTATTATTACTAATTATCGGCGCTTGGTTATGTGTATAAAAATAATCGGAACAGTTGGTACCTGCTGATGATTTTTAGAAATTAGTTCTCAGATATAATGAATTATTTTCCGGAACATAAATGAATAATGAATAAAGCACAGATAGAGAAAATATTGGTTCCTTTCTTCAAAAGATCTTTGAATAATCCATCAATTCTTATTACATAAATCCTAATTAATGCGAGAACTTTAATCGTAGATTAACTCTTCGGAGATAACGGAGAGAGGAGGCCAACTGGAACAGACAGAAATTTCCATGTAACAAGGGAAGTTGAGAAGTTGATGCCGAAGGATGGAGTCTCAGCGGAGTTCCGCTCAAGCGGCGACGATTCGAGGGGTAGAAGTTAATTCCTTCAATATATTTAATTGCTACGCTCGTCGATGGCCAAGTTAAGAAAGCTTCGTTGACGGAACTCTGCTTCAGATGGAACCTATTTTCAGAAGGAAGAGCCTTCGTACTTATTCCAGAAGTAATATAACTGCACGTTTTCTTTATTTACAAATTTATCACCAAGCCGTTATTATCATTATTCATCCTTCAACACAGAAAATCTTATATTTTTCGTCCCGAGCACCCGCCACAAAATATACAATATACAACTATAATAATATTAATAATAATAATTTTTAATAAAAGTTATTTTTAACTAACTAACTAACTAACTCTGTTGGCGCTATGGTCCCTGTAGGACCTTGGCCCCCTCGACAATCTTCCTCCATTCGGCTCGATCCTCTGCCGCGCTCCTCCATTCCACCACTCCCATCAGTCCAAGATCAGCCTCCAAATCTTCCTGCCATCGCAGTCTAGGTCTGCCTTTTTCTCTTTTACCATCCGGGCGTCCTTCCATTATTCGCTTCGGGATTCTTCCTTGACCCATCCGTTGTATGTGCCCCAACCATCTTATTCTACCTTTTTTGATACAGGAAACTAGGTCTGGATCCTCGTACAGGTCCCTAAGTTCCCTATTTGTTTTAATTCGGAACTTATTTGCGTCTATCCTGGTTGGGCCATATATTTTTCTTTGGATCTTTCTCTCCCATGCGTTTAGAAGTCTCTCTCGCTTTTTAGTTAGGGTCCATGCCTCGCTACCATACATCTCCACTGGTCGGAGCACCGTCTTGTAGGCTCTTTTTTTAATGTTCCGGGATATTTCTTGGTTTTGGAAAATTCTCTTTAAAGACCAGTAGCACCTGTTGCCACTTTGGATCCTCGCTTTGATCTCATCCTCTATTTTGTTGGTACGTGTCAAGATTGTGCCAAGATATTTGAATTTTCCAACATCTTCGAAATTGTACCCCCCACTTACCAGTGGTCCCACAGAATCCCCTTTCCTGGACGTGTACATTAATATATAATGTATATATATTATATAGTGTACATAATATATAATATATAGTGTACATATTAATAATATAATTATTAATTACAAATTTATTTAAAATAGGGGTTAGAGACGAAGACGAAGACTTTCCTTTATAATTATTAATATTAATAATTAATGATAATAATGCAATAATTATAATAACATAAAGTAACTCGCTTAAGGTGAATATAAGTCATGCTGCGGTTTAATTTATAGAGGTAGGCACAAAATGACTTATATATATATATTTATAAAAAGAAGAACTTTACTGATTGCCACATTAATTAGCTGCGAAGAAAAAAAAAAAATCAAAGATGTACTTAGAGTTTATTTGAGATTAAGGTAACAAATTAGTTTCTTTTATTTGTTATTGTTTATAAATTATTATATTTATATAATTAGTAGAATAGATATTTTGTATGTAAATACTCATAATAATTACATTGCTTTATTGACGAACGGCGGCTAATTGTTTCGGTGTTTCAAAAAAAAAAAAAATACTTAAGAGGCTTAAAAAAAAAACTTAAACCGCAGCAAAACTTATATTAACCTTAAGCGAGTTATTTTATATTATTATAATTATTGCATTATTATTATTAACTAACTGTATATACCGGTTTCATCCGGAGAATTTCATTTTTTATATCTATAAAGTTAGATTTTTATTGACTCCAACGGTCAATTTCGTAAAAACCATTATAAAGCGAGATCAAAACGATTTTTATAACAATAAATATTATACCGAGAGATTTGCTGAAGTCATGCAATTTTAATATGGACAGGTGTTCGCACCTGGTATCAAAGAACCACTGAGCGAAATTTGGAGAATTTTAGACAAACGGTATGGATTTCTATAAAGAAAAAATAAACAAACAAACAGAATTTCATATTTATTTATATAGATTATTATATTATTAATTATATTATTTTTTAAAAATAACTTTTATTAAAAATTATTATTATTAATATTGTTATAGTTATTGTATATTTTGTGGCGGGCCCTCGGAACGAATTTTGACCGTTCCACTCTGGAAGGAACAGATTGATTAAACCTTAAGAACACTTGAAAACCTCCGCACATCTATAGGAAGCCACCGCGACATGTCGAGGAAGGGGTACGAAGAATATCTTTGTATTGATGTTTGTTTCTTTATTTCATGGTTTTATTAATCTTCATCTCCCAGGACGAGGCGCGGCCATTTTAACACCCCAAGAAACGAGTTTTCCCCTAAAACAAAATATATTAGAAAATTGGCAAGCCATGTGGAACGAGAGCCCGCCGAGCAAATTGAAAACTATAAAAAATCAGTGACCCCATGGAATACCTCAAACCGCTCAAATCGAAGGGAGAATAACCAGACTAAGAATAGGGCACAGCAACCTTACCCACTTACATGTTATACTAAAACATTCTTACAGTAAAACATATTTTTCAAGAGTACTTTTTTTACACCCACAGGTTAGCCAAGTTCGGTCTGAAAAACAATATTTCATATGCACTTGGTAACAAGGAAGAAAAAATCGCAGCGGTAATAAAATTCTTAAAAGAGACAGATCTATTAAGAAAAAATTAATTAGTTTTACTATTTATTTATTGTTATTTATCTTCTATTTTTATTATTTTTTCTATTTCCCCTTAATATTATCAATAATTAATAATACGTATAAATAAAGTTAAAATATGATAGTATAACTAGTCAAAATCAACTATTCAATTCTATTTAATTTATAATATGGATAGTGCTATTAATTTAATTTATTAAAAAAGTACGAGAAAAAATGTGTGATGGAGAAATTAATATTAAAAGGAACCTAAACAAGATTTAGGTATCAGTAAACAAAGACAAATAAATAAACAAAGGCATTGATGACCTTAGGGTTTTTATGCCTTTAAACCCCAATAAACAAACGAGAAGGTTAGCTGGTACACATAACTAAAGATTAATTAAGGTCACATGTTACTAAATGTGATGATTATGAGAGTATTTATATAGCGTTTCACCTGCTTCTTAAACACAAATTTCAACTACTTTTAATTTTGTAATTTTTTTGACTACTGGTAATTGACTTGATTAATAATAATTACGTCAAAGATAAGAAAACCAATTTGAAACTATACAAGAGTGAAATGTTCACTAATTGTTAACAAACTCTCGATCTTCACCCTAGAGGAAAATGAGAGGGAAAATTAGTCATTGATGACTTGAGGTAGTTGAGGAACTGGACCCAACTAGAGAAGGCAGCTCCTTGCCTAATTACTCCCTCCGGTGAACTTTGAACGGGCTTTGGAGAAAACAGTTTAATTTAAATAATATCGGTGGTGGTGGTTGGGGGGGGGGAGGAAACTATTAAGGTCGGCCGAGGGTCGCCTGTATCATATTTGAAATTCCAACAGGTTTTCATTGTTTATGGGCGGGGAGTGGAGGAGTGGAGGCTGAATAGACGCAGAAAACCTGAAGATTCTTTTTTTTTTTTTTCATAAGATCAAATATTCATTGAATAACTTATAAAAAGCACGGTTGGTACAATTTGCATCAGAAAGAGGAAATGAGAATAAAAAAATAAAATAAAAATCTGCATGCATATTTGAGGGCCGGTTAATAGAGGCTTGTTAATGAGTTCTTAAAAGAACACTCAATTATTACTAATTGACTAAAAAAAGTAAATAGCCAAAATGTTCCCTTTTTCATTGAATTGTTTTATAAAAATCTGTACTTTTTTATTTTTTGTTCCTCTCCGTCTCTCTCGGTTTTTTAGGATTTACGGGGATTTCCTGTGCCAGGCAGGCGACGCAGAGCAGAACAGGGCAAATAGAAACAGATCCGGGCAGGACAGCACGAAAATAAAATGCGTCGCACAGTTTTCCGCGGACATTGGGGCTAGGCGTGAATTAGATAGGAACCGCGCACATTTCTTATCTGGTAGAGCAGTTTCTTATCTACCACACGTATAACAAAAACTCCTCTGCTCTGCTCTGCTCTGCGTCGCACAGTGGGGAAATTTTGTCATTTAGTGGCTATAAAATCTATAACTCCTGACAAAATGAAGATAATCGAATACCTAATTCTTTTATCATCAAAGAGCATGGATTCCCTTTATCAGTGAGAATAAAAAAAACTAAAAATACCATTGCTCAAAGTATTTCAAATTAATTTTTATATTCATCCTTTCTTCACTTATATTTAAATAAAATAGTTTATTAGGCACAGGGTTATACATAGAGAATGAAATGAGTCAGTATTATTATCTATTGAGCTATCTGCTTTTATAGATGTCTTTTTGAGGCACTTGCTCCATTCAAAAGATGCTTAAATAATTATTGTCTGATGAAGAAAAAATTAAATTAAAAATATAAAAAAGACACGTATAGAAGCAGAAAGCTCGAAAGATAACAATACAGACTCATTTTATTCTCTATGTTTAGCCGTATTCCTAATAAACTATTTTATTTAAATTTAAGTGAAGAAAGGATTAATATAAAAATTAATTTGAAATACATTTTTATAATATTTTTTTTGTACTCACTTATAAACACAATGCCATGGAAATTGAAACTGTAAAAACATGCTCTTTAATAAAAAAAGAATTATTTTATTATCGTCATTCGATCAGGAGTTATAGATTTTTGGCCTCTAAATGACAAAATTTTCCCACCGTGCGTCGCGAGTGTCTCAATGTGCGTTTGGCCTAATTCACATTACACAAAAACTTCTTTGCTCTGCGTCGCCTGCGTCTCAACGTGCGCTCGGCCTAAGGCTAGGGGCTCATTGAGACGCGACGCGAGACTGCTCTGCTGAGATAGAATAGATCTACTTCTGTCGAGATATTTATATGTTTTAATTAATTTAATATTTAATAATTTATTACTTTAATATGTTGAATACTGACGTAGAGAACATTTTATTAAGGTTAAATATAGAGACCCTGGGGGTGGAAGAAAGTTTCGAAACGTGGGTTAAAAAAAATGTAAAAATTGTGGAATTTTTTTTAATAAACATAAAAGAAAATAAGAAGGTTTTGGTCTCACTACTCAATTCTATGATCATATTATTGTTTGATCTTCCTATAAAAAAAGACTAAAAATACATATAAATTTTTTTTGGTATGAGGAAGCATTTCTGAATGGTGTGAGAGGGAAAAGGACAAACCTTAGACTGGCCGCTATGTGCAAAGAGGTTGATGTAGTCCAAAATGCTAACTATGTCTTGCTAAGTAGAACTGGTCATAGTTTTTATAAATTTTATTTATATTTCTATAAATGGTCATATTTTAAGGCTGGGACAAGAAGTGATCATTTAATATTAAGACATTGGCTGCAGTAGTAAACATGAAACTCACTATGAAAATTGGATCGCTTCAGATGCATTATTCAACGAAATGCAGCAGCACTCAACAGTAGTGCTGATCGTAACGGAACTAACGATCGAGTTTGGAGTAGGGATGTATGTTGATGTGGTTTTAATAAACCTGACCGAAGGCACGACCTAACCGATTAAAAAAAAATGGCTTTAGGTTAAGAACATAATAATTTTGGTTGCACTTTACGTATTAAATATACAACGCTATGAGTGTTATATCCTACAAAAAAAAAAAATAATAATAATAATAATAATGGTTAAATGACTAAACCATCCCTCGAATTTATATCTGGTAATAATTTTTAGAAGGAAACCTATTTTTAAATTTATTTATCATACGGACTTTAATGCCAGTCTCTGCAGTCCATCGTCGTGAATGATATTAGATATCCTAGAAGAAAATCGATGAAGGTGAACAACCAAAAGAAAAAAACAAACAAAGCACAAAATTTATGAAATATCATAAACTGTAAGGAGTTGGATAGCTCCCCAATATCCTTCCGAACCAGCCCCTTCAACAGGCCCCTCCGAATTTCACGGTCGGGGAAGCATCCTCTGCGGGCTCTATTTAAAATATTTGACCTTTCTCACTGCGCTCGACTTTTAGAAGCGTAAAAGCATTCCATCAGGATCAACAATAATTTGTTCTTTGTCCGGAACTGGCTGTATTAGTCAATGGGAGTAGTAAGTCATAAGCCCTTCACATTAATCTGCCCTGAGTAACTTATAAGTTTTTTCCCCCTCAAAACGGACTTTCATTCTTCTATGAACCTCATTCATTATTTTTCCATTCATTCCGTTAAAAACAAAACGAATTTTTTTAAAATACGTGTTTCATTAAAAAATCAATTATTGAGATGCATTAGCTGTTTTGTAACCTTGAACGAACTTCAACTACAATCGGTCAGTTCGGAGTTCCTCGTTTTTAGTATAAAATGTGAAATTAATATTTTCTGATTTAAGGGTTGCGGACTTGGACGATTCTATATATGTACATTTCCGTACTTTCAGGAATCTCAGAGGACTGATCATAAAAAACCTAACGCCTAAAGATGCAGGTGGGACTCTCGATACTATCGTTAAAAGATTAAACTTGAGCACTATTTTGTAGCTGCTTATAAAATTCTATGTACACAACTCTATCAGCAGCCGCTCGGAGTAAAAAAGCACATAGAATATACAACAAAATAATTCTCAATATCAATTACCAAAATTATATTTGTTATTGGGCTGATTCTTGCTAATAGTTAACAAGTCCAAACGATCGAATTCAGCTTTTTCACATAAAGGCAGATACACACAAAATCACATTCAGACACACAATGATTTTGAGGGTGGCGGGATGGCTGAGTGGGCAAACACGTTAGACCGAGCACATTGAGATACAGTTACAGAGAGCAGAGCAGTTTTTGTAAACGTTGCGATTGTCTCAATGTGCGCCTAGCCTTATGCCCAGCGCACATTGGGGCGCAGAGCAGGGCAGCGCTGTTTCCTATCCACCCCACACGTATTGAAAGTTAGTATTCTAGGTCGCCATGCTAACCACTATACCACAGGTGACCCCAAACAATGATGTTAAAAAACGATTTAACACGAACATTTAAAGCTTAAAGCATTATTATGCGCTTTTACTAAAATATGCTACGGTGGTGAATACCCTGCCTCTTCCCTAATCAAAGAGCCAGAGCTTACAAGACTGGAAAGGCATCAGTTAGCGAGGACAGTGCGCTCGTGTTGGCAGGACTCGCTCGCTCTTGGACGGCCTCCAACCAGCGAAACCCCATCACAGCTACACATCACTGAGCTTATTGTTTTAAGGCACCCTTAGCTCAATCATAGCACGGATTATGAAATGTGTTTACATTTAGTGTTTGTCTAGTGGCTAGTCCGAATTAAATTGTAAAATAATAAAATGAATCTTTATAGCTCGACAATGTAAGAAGTTTAACTGTGAATCGCATGATGATGTGATGTCAATTTGGTAGCCAATAGAAAAGCTCTATCTCTATTACAGTTGGCGTACGTTACTTTGTTGTTAGATTATGCTTTGGCTTCATTTACTTAATTGTTTTTCTTTTTTTTTTAGTTTGATTTTTGTGACCTATACAGCAGAAAATGTTAACAACTTCGAGCAATTACGAGACAAATAAAAAGAAAGCATAAGGAAAATCAACTAAATGGACCACAAGGCAAGCTAGAGAAATTGTTTTCCATATTCACGATTATCTAAACAAAACAAAGAGAGACGTTGACTAGATTACAATGTTTTTGATGTTGTTTGTAAAATATCTCAATGTTTTCATTTCCAGAAAAAAAGAAAGAAAAACTCATATTACTTTAGAAGTGTTATAAAGACTGTTATTTACAATGTTTACACACGTTAAGAAAATATTAACATTTTATAAAGTGTTTAAAAAAATAACAAACAACAAAATTTCAAAATAACAAAAATTCTGTGAAAAAAAGTCTTGTAAAAACTTTTAATCTTGTAATAAAGGCTTTATTCATTCATTCATTCATTAGGATTGTATTTTATAATAATTTATAATTTATTTTATTCTATTTAGTGGATAATTGTATTGTTGATAACTTTGAGAATTATTCTGTTTTAGCATATTTGTAAAAAAGTCTTTTAGAAATGTTGTTTTATTTACATTTAAATGTTTTATTTAAGTTGTATATTTTTTATTAAAATTATATATTCACAGTTAGAAAATATTTGTTTTGGATTATTGATCTAAATATTGAAATATTTCTGAACAAAAGCGTTTACTTGGTTTAACCTTTAAATATGTATATCATAATAATGTTTAACTATTATCTTTACTTAGTACTTGTTTCATTGATAAAAAACATTTAAAATAGCATTCGTTGGATATCTTATTATTATGGTTTGTTTTACATAGGAATTGATAATTATTTCATGAAGTATATTATTTGTGTATTAATTTCAATGTCCTCTCCTTCGCTTGCCACCATTGATAACATAACCTGACACACTTCAAATTTAGCGCCAAAGCAAAAGTGGGCGTGGCTTATTTAAGCTCCACCCTCAGGTAAAGTTCCTGTCAAGCTATAAGTGGCAGACCAAGATCGGGTTCTTTCGTTGGTTTCCAATCAAAGTCGTTTCTCTTCATATTTCTCCGTTAGTTAACCAAATCCAAAATATATTTTACTAAAACAATTTGGTATTTTACTTCAATGGTAATAACATTCTCTTGGTATTAAACAACTCCAAATTCTACTTTTTGATTAAAATAAATATAGGGGTTATCTAGAAATTCGATGATATATGTAAAATCGTTGGTGTAAATTCCCATTTTTTGTGGATCAATTTTGATAAAAATGTTGGTTTAACATTGGAAGCTTATAAAAACCACATATGTTAAATATCATGTAGGTACATACGGATGTTCTATTGTCAGCTCGGCAGTTCACACACGCACGCTCATGCAAATAGAGACGGGGAGACAAACACAGACATAACTCAATCATTTACCGAAATTTGATTTTTTGTATTCAGCAACGCCGAAAAGTTTTTTTTTCTGTTTATAAACCCTTACCATTCCCCTATATTTATTTCATGCATAAGTAGGAATTTTATAACATATTATATAAGTTACACATTGGGAATATATACAAGAAGCGTTTTTCTTTTTTTTTCTTTAAACAATATTCTGTGTATTGAAAGTTTATTTAACTCTGTTTTCATAGGCACTAGCAAGAACGGAGGAGCAATAGTAAAACTATGCTATCAAAACTTCCTATAACCCTAGTTTTTGCCCGACCGTTTCTTCTATCTTTTATATATGATTTTAGAACTTGTCTTTCTACGCTCGTTTCGATTTTATCGATTCGATATCTTGAAGGCCTAGATTTAAGAATCACTTAAGTTTGAATTACGAATTTTATATGAGAACCTACATGGTATATAAATAGACGTTAAGTAGTTCGATCGTCTTTCAATAAACCACTTAAAACAAAACTGACATGATTTCAGTCTCAAATCATCTCACCCCGTATATTTCACTTTTTCTTTTTTATTATTCCAATATAAAGAAGCATGATAAAAAAATAACAATAGGTAATTAAAAAAAAAAAAAATTAAATTATTTTGGAGCTTAGTTCACTGTGCTTTTGTATCGACCAAATATTTAGGCATTTAATTCTTAACGTTTTGTTATTCAATGTAATTAAACTTTTTTTTTTGTTAACAAGTATTAAGTCTCAGAGTAATTACGAGTAGAATTGGAGGATTTCACTGTTATCTCGATATCTTCTTTCTAACCTGACACTAATTAGAAGTAGTTTTTTATTTATATTATAAAATACTTTGTAATGAACCACGAAAATAATTCAATAATAAAAAACCAGTTTTATTCATTTCATAACACTGGTGACAAAATAAAACAGCAATGATCCTCTTGTTTATGAACCCCAACTACAAAAATACAAAAATAAAAAGTTCCCCTCCTTTTTTTGTTTCTACCATTTAGCCCAGTCCCATAAACTGTAAAGAAGTTTAACCCTTTAGCCTTTTCTCAAAGAATTTCCCAAATTGTATTATTTGAATTTTTTGTAGGTTGCCATTACAAAAATATAATCAATAAATTAAAAATTTGATGATATATACGTTAAATAATTGTGTTTGTTGTGTGTGTATGGTGCGTTGCGGGTGTGTACATGAGTAGGCTGTTTATGTATATATCATAAAATAATAATTATAGAACAAAAAGCACTAACATGATTAAATATCATAACAGCCATAAGCCAGTAACAGTGAGGCAACCTAAGAGAAAAGAAGTGCGATTGATAATATTTAATTATTGACGAGGTTAACAAATTGATGAATTGTTAATTAAAATTAGTGATGAGGTTAGCAAATGTATATAAAAAAATATATATAATGTAAAATATAATTTTATTTAAAATTTGTTTTTAATTTTATAATCTTTGTAAATAAATTTTATCAATATTGTAAATATTATGAAAAAAATTGTTGCAGTACACCTACATTCCATAGACCAATAGAACTCGAAACGTTGTGAAACTTTTAGTTGTAATAAATTGACGAATATATAATTCAGAAGAAGATATAAATTTCACAGAAAAAAAAAGTCTTCTACTGAACTCGATAAGTCCTGTAAGTCTCTTACTTTTTCCTTTAAGTAAGAAATATGTTTACAAAATTTCAAAGAAAAAAAGAAAAAGAAATGAAAGAAAAGAACAAAACAAAATTAACGTCATCAATAAAATAGAATAGCAAAAAAAGAGTGGAAAATTAGACATGTACAACCATACGACAGCAAGATGATGTTAATAGATGATGAATGAGGGAAGGCCGAAATCCGCCAAAGTAAATCGTAAGTACCAGTCTCAGTAATAAATAAATGAAATAATCGCGTGAATTTCTAATCTAAGAAAATAATAAATCCTGAAAGACACCTGTTTCCCTTGATCACCTTCATTCCAACCCAGAGGAACGTTGCTCAGCAAGAGGTCATCCAAGATATCTATACAGGTCCAGAGGTGTGTAATGACCACAAAGCCACAGCTATAAGAGCCCTCTGGAGTCGTTAGGAGGAACCCGCAAAGGTTAAGCCGAGTCCTAACGGCCCTTGTGGAGTGTTAGTATTTCAACATTAAATCCAGATAGGATGGCTCTAACGGGAGGTCCACCGCCCGGATGTGTTTACTGATAAGGGTTGTGGGGCTAGGCTCAAGTGATATCGAGAAACCATTGCCACGGAATGCCTCAATATTATCATTGCCAATAGTTGAATGTAAGAAGCCAACATCTAGCTATCCCTTTATGAGGGCAAGTTTGGGAATTTCTAACCGGAGAGCCAAAAAAACTGTAATCTTTTTTTTTTCTTTCTTTATAAATTCTTTTATTTCGTTTTTGTTTTAAAAAAACAAGCAAAATTATACATTGAAGAAAGAAAAACTATTCGTTTATGATATTTTTTTTTTTGTATCCTGGATGTTTTATGACTGATATAAATATTTTATTTATTTATTTTTTTTTTTATTACTCTTTGAATTTTACATGATCAAATAAAGTTTACAATGAATGTAAGTCGGTAAGTTAACTAAGTTCTCAAACAAAATGCAGTTGCCTAGAAAGTTGATTTTGTACAAAAGATATCGGACGGTAACATGTCCATTACACGAGTCTTTCAGTTGACAGACTTACTCCAACTTCAACATTTTGTAGGAAAACACTTTAAATGATATTTCTTTTTAGAAAATTCGTACCTGTTTATTTTGTATTCATAATTTAGTAACTGTTATGTTTTAATCTTTATGTCGTACTATAACAAAATAAAAAAGTACAATTTTTCCAAAGATAAATATTGTTCAAAGCGCAGTCCCGAAAAATATTGAAATTGGAGTTAGTCATTCTGTCAACTTAAGGGCTCCTATTTTCCATGCTTACACATATCAGCAGTGAAAAGAACATATAATTTGTAACGTAAATTTTTCTGAAGAAAGATAGAAGGAATTTTTAAGGCATAATTTTTTATTCCTTAAAAGTTATTTAAATTTAGATCAGGGTTTTAAAGAACGACTGTATTCTGTTTTTTCTTAACTGTCTTCTTTTATTTTCATGTGCAGAATATGTCTAACTTGGTTAAAGGAAAATCTTTGTTTGTTTAAACCCACTGGTTCTTTTTCCTTTCCTGGTCTAAGAAAAAGCGACATCTACCTTTTCTGGTATAAAAGCATTGAGCCAACTTTGAGGTTATCTTTTTTTTTTAATAGAAAATTCTTTCATTTGGTTCATTAACCTCCGACTCTGAGGTGTTATTTTTTTAATTTAGTTAATTAATGATGATGGAAATTAGGAAGTTTGTTTAACGGCACTTTATGCCACTAAGGCTAATAAGACGATCCTATCAGTGGGAGTCCTAAATTTTTGCTATCCAGATATAATTAGTATAGGGATCTTTAACGAGTCCCTGACATCTTACAGGCTCGGGACCTCTATTTTACGTCCTATCCGAGGGACGGCATAGCCAATGATGTTTTACTTCCTTTAAAAAATACAAAGACTGGCGGTAAAAACGTTGGCTTTTCAAAATAAAAAATCTGGTGCGTGCTCGCAACACACAACTTTCACTTACCAACTTACTTAGATTAGAAATTAATATCGTTTTGTTGATTGCCACTTCTCAAATGAACCGAACGGCTTTAATTAAGAACAATGGTCTATCATTAAAAGCGTACTCCGCGTGCGTGGGCTCAACGAGTTTTATGAGTTGACTGAATATTTTTATTTTTTTCTCCTCTATATGTCTTCTTTATTTTTGTAATATCTCATATGTAGCCATTTCTTATTTTTAGGCGTAACGAGAGACAGTTAATTTCTCCATATAAACAAAAACAAAGGTACTTTTTAGGAAACAAAAAAACAAACAAAGAAAAAAGGCCCCTACCCCATTTAAGCCCCCTCAGAACATTTTAATACTGATAAAGCTTACCTGATATTAAAGAACACCTATTTTTTAATTTTTAATTTTTAATTTTAATTAAGCATGACGAATTTGATCAAAATCATTAAAGCTTTTTTTGAGTAAATAAAAAAAAACACGTAAAAATGGTACAAAATTTCTTAAATAAAGTCCTCGCTCCGGTTGATCAATTTTGATTAAATGTTGGATACCACATCTTTGGCATATACATACATCAAATACCGAGTTTGATCAAAATCGCTAAAACCGTTTTTGAGTAAATAAAAAAACCACGTGAAAATGATACAAAATTTATTAAGTAAAGTCCCCCCTCCGGTTGATCAATTTTGATGAAATTTTTACAGTAATATCTCGGGAATATTAATACGTCAAATACTCAGTTTAATCAAAATCGTTGGAGCAGTTTTTGAGAAAATCGAAAAAAAACCTAAAAATTAGACAAAATTCCTTAAATTAAGTACCCCCTCCGTTTGACCGATTTTGATGAAATTTTTTGCTGTCACTTCGCGGGCATACATACACTAAATACCCAATTTCATGTTCGCACGGTTTATAGTTTTTGAGCTAGTCTGTTCACATACACACACACAGACCATTTTGCGGGACTTGGTTAATTGGACTCAGGGGACCCCAAAACGTGTATTTCCGTTGAAAATCGGAAGTCGAAATTTTTCACGATCGCAATACTTTCCTTACTATATATTTCATATATAGGTAAGTGAAAGTAAAAAAAAGTTTTTATTTTCATATTACGGTTAATACAATTTTGGCAACCACATATGCATACACTAAATACCCAATTTGATCAAAATCGTGAAAGCCGTTTTTGAGTAAATAAAAAAATACACGTGAAAATGGGACAACGTTTATTAAGTAAAGTGCCCCCTCCAATTAATCAATTTTGATGAAATTTTTACTGTCGCATCGCGGGCATATACATACACCAAATACCGAGTTTAATCAAAATCGTTAGAGCAGTTTTTGAGAAAATCGAAAAAAACCTAAAAATTAGACAAAATTCCTTATATTAAGTACCCCCTCCGTTTGACCGATTTTGATGAAATTTTTGCTGCCACACCGCGGGCATATACATACACTAAATACCCAATTTCGGGTCTGTGCAGTTAATAGTTTTTGAGCTAGTCTGTTCACATACACACACACACACAAGACCATTTTGCGGGGCTTGGTTAATTGGACTCAGGGGACCCCAAAACGTGTATTTCCGTTGAAAACCGGAAGTCGAAATTTTTCATGATGGCAATACTTTCCTTACTATATATTTCATATATAAGTAAGATTTTTTTTTTTTACTTTCACTTACCTATATATGAAATATATAGTAAGTGGAAGTATTGCGATCGGGAAAAATTTCGACTTCCGGTTTTCAACGGAAATACACGTTTTGGGATCCCCTAAGTCCAATTAACCAAGTCCCGCGAAATGGTCTGTGTGTCTGTGTGTGTGTGTGTGTGTGTGTGTGTGTGTGTGTGTGTGTGTGTGTGTGTGTGTGTGTGTGTGTGTGTGTGTGTGTGTGTGTGTGTGTGTGTGTGTGTGTGTGTGTGTGTGTGTGTGTGTGTGTGTGTGTGTGTGTGTGTGTGTGTGTGAACAGACTAGCTCAAAAACTATAAACCGTGCGACCCTGAAATTGGGTATTTAGTGTATGTATGTGCCCGCGATGTGACAGCAAAAATGTCATCAAAATTGCTCAAAGTGAGGGGGTACTTTATTTAATAACTTTTTAAGTTTTTTCGATTTTCTCAAAAACGGCTCTAACGATTTTGATTACACTGAGTATTTGATCTATTTATATGCCCGAGGTATGACTGTAAAAATTTCATCAAAATTGATCAACCGGAGGGGGGACTTAACTTAATAAATTTTGTAACATTTTCACGTGTTTTTTTATTTACTCAAAAACGGTTTCAACGATTTTGATCAAACTGGGCATTTGATGTATGTATTTGCCAAAGATGTGATAGCCAACATTTCATCAAATTTGATCAACCGGAGGGGGGACTTTACTTAATAAATTTTGTATCATTTTCACGTGTGTTTTTTATTTACTCAAAAACGGTTTCAACGATTTTGATCAAACTGGGTATTTGATGTATGTATTTGCATTGTATTGATGTGATAGTCAACATTTCATCAAAATTGATCAACTGGAGGGGGGACTTTACTTAATAAATTTTGTATCATTTTCACGTGTTTTTTTTTTTATTCTTCTCAGAAACGGCTTTAATGGTTTTGATCAAATTCGTCATGTTTAATAAAAATTAGGTGTTCTTTAATATCAGGTAAGCTTTATCATTATTAAAACGTTCTGAGGGAGCTTAAATAGGGAAGGGGCTTTATTTGTTTTACTATAAAGTACCTTTGTTTTTGTTTATATGGAGAATTTAACGATATCTCGTTACACCTAAAAATAAGAAATGGCTAAATATGAAATATGAAAAAAATCAAGTAAACATCTAGTGGAGAACAAAATAAAAATATTCAGTCAACTTATAAAACTCGTCGAGCCCACGCATGCGGAGTACCTACGCCTTTAATGACAGACCATTGTTCATAATTAAAGCCGTTCTGTTCATTTGAGAAATGGCAATAACAAAACGCTTTAATTTCTAATCTAAGTAAGTTGGTAAGTGAAAGTTGTGTGTTGCGCGCACGCACCAGATTTTTTTTTTTTTAAATATAGGTAAGTGAAAGTAAAAAGTTTTAACTGAAAATCTTTACAACCATTCAACCTACCTTAAATAAAACTACGAGTATTGTAGCAATTAATGTTCATCCATTCTTTAAAAATACACGAAAATAGTTTGTTTCGGTTTAAAAAAGAACTGTGTGAAAGAAAGCCAAATGTTGTAGCACTGACGGTTACGGAAGGTACAAGGTTCTTTTGATAGGTGAGCATAGAGGCGGAGAAAAAAATGAATGTGGCGCGAATATCGCCAATGTAACTACAAAACTAGAAGTGTGAATACTCTAAATATTTAAATAATTTAGCGGAATTTTCAAATGGTTTGCTATTGGGTTTTAAAACCCTGGTTTCTTCTATCGGCTCTTCGTTTTGATTATCAATTAATGAGAGATCATAGTTCATGTCCTGGGACCGGCTACTCCTGACATAAAATGATGAAAATAAAAAAAATTAAAAAAGTGCGTAGCTTGTATAGGTAACATACAAATAAAGTTACTTTTATCTGTTTAGTGATGTATATTTATTTACATTAAAAGTTTACTAGAAATATTACCGATTTCAAACTAACGAAGCTGCAATAAAGGAATAATCAACTATAAATTAGCGGCTCTGACTATTTCCAACTTAATTATATACGATGTCAAGAGTGTGCGCTGGACTGGTGCATGTATCATATCGTGCTCCGCATTAAACGCTGTATTGAGTGGTTTACAGTGCATAATAATAGAAAAATAACTTACAAAGTGGTTCATTAGCATATAGTAAACGGGACTGTGAAATTTTGTGAGTATTAGTAACGAAATAAAGGCAGGACCAGTAAAATTATAACTCCCTAAGTTAATGAGATTAAGGTAAGGATCGGCCATTATTACCTGGTCAGACAGAGGAGTGGGGAGCGGCGAGATAGTGATAGGCTAAGTGACCTTGAAGACAGCTGTAAATCGTGAAAACACTGTCATCTGCGCGAAGTGTAACTTGACTTCCGAAATTTACCAGGTTCATAACTAATACGAAATTAATTATTAAAAGCTAATAAAAATGGCAAAAGAAAAAGAAGTAACGCTAGCAGATCTTATGGAGCTGATAAAGCAAGTACAGGAAGATGTTAAAAA
Organism: Aelia acuminata; assembly: GCA_911387785.2. Taxonomy (NCBI): domain Eukaryota; kingdom Metazoa; phylum Arthropoda; class Insecta; order Hemiptera; family Pentatomidae; genus Aelia; species Aelia acuminata. Next base: position 35,358,695 of record OU426983.1, read on the forward strand.
TGGAAATGAAGAAGCAGAAAAGTTTCATAAAGATTTTGCTGGTATTAAGAAGAAGGTAGATGAGATGGAACAAAAGCTAAATAATTTGGAACATAATAAAAATCAATTTAATATGTACAGTAGGAGAAATAATCTCATATTATATAATATGGATGGATGTGAAAACGATGGAGTAATAACATTAATTGAAAAAAAAATAATTATCTTCTTTCAAGGAAATGTGGAAATAAATGTAAAACCTGAGGTAATTGACACTGTGAAACGTCTGGGGAGAAATGAAAAGTGTCCGATATTAGTCAAGTTTACCTCACATCACATAAAATTAAACATTTTAAAATCGGCAAAAAAGTTAAAGGGTACTAATTACGGTATATCTGAAGACTTCCCGGAAGACATTAGAAAAATAAGAAGGCAGCTTATACCATATTTGAAGGAAGCAAGAGAAAAAAAACATAAAATCATTTATAAAATATGACAAGCTGGTTATTGGTGACAAACTTTTGACTCTAGAAGAGCTAGAAACAAAAAAAGATGCTACGAAGGAAGAAAAACAGTTCAAGATGAAGAAAGCAGTAGTTACCAAGAAGAAGAAGATGAAGCAAATGGGAATCTGTCAGATGGAACACTACGTTCATGAGTGAAAGGAAAAATCAAGAAGAAAGGATCGCCAAACAAAACAAGAAAAACCAGAAATAGAAATACAAGACAGTAGCAGACAGCATAAAACAAACAAGATAAGAAAGAAGCTGTATTAAGGACATTAAGTTACAACATCCACGGGTTAAAAAATAAAATAAGAGAGGGGCCATTCCACGTCAAAATTTTACCTCACCCCCTCAGATTTTGATAAAAATTTGTAGGTATCAAGTACATATATAAATCAGAAAAAATTCCAAATTTTACCCAATTCCATCAAGTAGTTTCAGAGTTATGGCCATTTGAACTTTTGAGATATTTGAAGTTCCGACAACGACTTGAGCTCAAAACCAACTTGTACATGTTAAGACTTTCCTCTGTAGAATGGTTACTAATTGAACTAGAGCTTTCAAAATTTATTCTTTAATTCTGCCTTTCATGCAGAATCACATGGTACTATATATATCAGAGAGATAATTTTCCTTCATGAAAAAAAAAATTCTTAAACATAAAAATTTATATTTTTTACAAGTTGTAAAATGGTCATAGAAAAATGCCATGAGCAAAAATCTCTCTCCAACCGGCCTTACACACTATATATCAAAAGAAAAAGGAAGAAATTCTCTATCTAATGATGAAATAAAATGAGTGGCTCTTTGACTTATAACAGTTTTATCACGATTTGAATCTAACATATTAAAATTTAATTTCAAAGTGGCGCATACAAATTAATACAGCTGAAATCTCTCTTAGATATACTCCTTCAAAGGTATATTATTGAAAAGGGCATCTAATTTCCTTTTAAATGATATGATAATGTTTGTGAACTTTAACCTAATAATAAATTATTAAGGAATTTAATAAAATTAATTCAACTCGGTGTTATATGAAAATTTCTGTATGGCTAAAATCTCTCTCCAAGCCCATTAAAATATTATATATCACTGAAAAGAGGAAGAAATTCTCTATCTAATGATGAAATAATATGAGTGGCTCTTTGACTTATAAGAGTTTTATCACGATTTGAATCTAACATATTAAAATTTAATTTCAAAGTGGCGCATACAAATTAATACAGCTGAAATCTCTCTTAGATATACTCCTTCAAAGGTATATTATTGAAAAGGGTATCTAATTTCCTTTTAAATGATATGATAATTTTTGTGAACTTTTGAGCTGAAATTGTTTTATTAAAATGTAAATCTAATAAAATTAATTCAACTCGGTGTTATATGAAAATTTCTATATGGCTAAAATCTCTCTCCAAGCCCATTAAAATATTATATATCACTGAAAAGAGGATGATATTTTCTACCTAATGATGAAATAATATTAGTGGGTTATTGAGTTATAAGAGTTATATTTCGATTTGAATGTAATGTAGTAAACCTAACTTTAAAAGTAGTGTATACAAATTAATATATCTGAAATCTATTTCCAAATATCCTCAAATCACCATATACTTATTGCTGAAAAGATCATGTACTTAACTTTAATGTAATTTAATAATATGTGCAGGCTTTTAAGTTTAAAGATTTTTTTTTTTTTAAATTAAATGTAATAATAATATCAAATCAACTCACAATTATTGATTGATTACACATAGTATATGAGATGGTGGAACTGGACATTGGTCTTCATTTTTAGGCCAAGAAATGTTTCTGTTGGCCCAGAGGGGTGCATAAATAGCAAATCATAATCACCTTCTGTCTCATTTATACTGTGGACTATTCCGATCCACCAGTTGTTGTCATGTACACAGGCCACGAAAGAATTGACTTCTGGTTATACAGTTGCTCCTGTTTAGCGAAAAACATTTTGTCGCAAACAGATAATAGAGTCTGAGCTTACCCTTTTTGCTATTATTTCTACAGTTGATGCAGGCTGAAAATAATTGAAACTCCTGGTTCCGGTAATTCTTAGACCAGACTCAAATCGAATACCTAAAGCTTTTCTATTGATTTCGATTTCTTCTTTGCTCAAAAAAAAAAAAATTATTTTGGAAAAAATCTTACCACAATATTCGTGCATTTGCTTTGCATTTACGATTTGATCATTATTTGATAAACTTTGTAGATTTTTCTTTCTAATTATTCTTTTTACTTTTTTTAATTATACTTTTTACTATAATAATTTGTATACACTACTTTTAAAGTTAGGTTTACTACATTACATTCAAATCGAAATATAACTCTTATAACTCAATAACCCACTAATATTATTTCATCATTAGGTAGAAAATATCATCCTCTTTTCAGTGATATATAATATTTTAATGGGCTTGGAGAGAGATTTTAGCCATACAGAAATTTTCATATAACACCGAGTTGAATTAATTTTATTAGATTTACATTGTAATGAAACAATTTCAGCTCAAAAGTTCACAAACATTATCATATCATTTAAAAGGAAATTAGATGCCCTTTTCAATAATATACCTTTGAAGGAGTATATCTAAGAGAGATTTCAGCTGTATTAATTTGTATGCGCCACTTTGAAATTAAATTTTAATATGTTAGATTCAAATCGTGATAAAACTCTTATAAGTCAAAGAGCCACTCATATTATTTCATCATTAGATAGAGAATTTCTTCCTCTTTCTTTTGATATATAGTGTGTAAGGCCGGTTGGAGAGAGATTTTTGCTCATGGCATTTTTCTATGACCATTTTACAACTTGGAAAAAATATAAATTTTTATGTTTAAGAATTTTTTTTTCATGAAGGAAAATTATCTCTCTGATATATATGGTACCATGTGATTCTGCATGAAAGGCAGAATTAATGAATAAATTTTGAAAGCTCTAGTTCAATTAGTAACCATTCTACAGAGGAAAGTCTTAACATGTACAAGTTGGTTTTGAGCTCAAGTCGTCGTCGGAACTTCAAATATCTCAAAAGTTCAAATGGCCATAACTCTGAAACTACTTGATGGAATTGGGAAAAATTTGGAATTTTTTCTGATTTATATATGTACTTGATACCTACAAATTTTTATCAAAATCTGAGGGGGTGAGGTAAAATTTTGAATTTCGGCTGGATGATTTGACGTGGAATGGCCCAGAGGTAAAATTTATTGAGTTTATAAAACAATTTGATATAATTCTATTATTAGAAACACATGTTCAGGAATGCGACTATATTTATTATAAAAAATATTTTAGTGAGTTTGAAATAAGATGGGTTAAAGCAGAGAAAGAGAAAAAATTTGGTAGGGCTAAAGGGGGATGCATGTTTGGTATAAAAAATAAAGGATCATTTTCGAATAGTATAAGATTTTTGACCGTTGAAGATTTACATTTAATAGAAATTAAAACTGGTAAAGTTACTTTCTTTATTCTACCCATATATATTAATTGTAACAATTGGGATAACGACTTTGGAAAAATTGAAAATGTGGTATCGAAACATACTGATTATGAATACCTTGTACTCGGAGACAGTAATGTTAGGATTGCAGACGGACAAACCCTCCCAAAACAATTCCTAACCGATGAGATGAAAATTAAAAGAAAACGGAAATCGAAGGATATAATAATAAATAAAAAAGGGGAGAAATTTATAAAGTTTTGTGACGATAACGATCTAATAATCTTAAATGGGAGATCACAAGGAGATCCGGAAGGGGAATTCACGTATGTGGATCAAAAAGGAAAATCCATAAATGATATCGCATGCATTTCATCATCGATAATCGATTATTTTATTTATTTCAAAGTATTAATTGAGTTATTCTCGGACCATTTGCCAATTCAAATATCACTTCAGTTAACTTGTAATAGCCAGGAACATAATATTATACCACTATTACCAAAATTGGTTTGGACTAAAAAAGATGAAGCAGAATTCAAAAATAAATTAGAAAAACATAGTATGATAAATAATAAAATTCCCGATGACCCACAAATAGCTAAAGAATTACTTACTGGAATGATAAAGAAATGCACGGCTAGAACACGTACAAATACGTATAAAACAAAGGATAATAGATGGTTCGATAGTGAATGTAAGCGTTTAAGAAATAAAACATTTGATATGCTGAAATTGTTTAGAAAATTAAATTTAGATTGGATTAGAAAGACGTACATTGAAACCCTCAGAAAATACAAACAATTATGTCACCAGAAAAAAATAAGTTATTACATGGACCTTTGTGAAAGATATACTAAAGTAACTGACCCCAAGGAATTCTGGCAATTAACAAAAGTATTTAAGAAAAACAGGTTTATAGGAGGTCATAATATTTGTGCTGAAGAATGGTACGAATATTTTAAAAAACTGCTCAACCCAGTTAAAAATATTGTAAGTTGTAAGTATAAGTTTTATACGCCCCACCATTAAATTTAGACAAAGAGATGGATAAAGCATTTCAAATGAGCGAATTGTTAATAGTTTTAAAAAAGGCTAAGAACGGTAAAGCGCCTGGATTTGATAGGGTATCCTACGAATTCATAAAAAATAGCCCTGAAATTTTTTTAAAAATGTTGCTAAATGTTTATAATAACATTTTCGAAACTGGTAACGTGCCAAAATCATTCACCAGGTCTATAATTTATCCTTTATACAAGAAGAGTGACGTAAATGACGTGGGCAATTATAGAGGAATCTCATTTGCGGATACAGTATCTAAATTGTTTACGGGTTTGTTGCTCCTTCGTTTACAAAATTGGGTAGAAACCAATAATGTTTTAAGCGAAAGTCAGGCGGGGTTTAGAAAAGGATATAGTTGTATAGACAATATATTTAATTTAATAAATATAGCTCAAATAATAACAAATAAAAAAAGAGGTAAACTGTATTGTTTCTTTGTTGATTATAAAGCGGCATTTGATTCACCAGAAAGAGAAACATTATTTTACAAACTATACTCAATGGGAATCTCTAGTCAAATGATCAAAGTCTTGAAAAGCTTGTATACCAACACAGAGTCATCAGTCTGGACAAAGGAGGGTTTGACAAAAGGTATCAAAACTAGAACAGGGCTGAAACAGGGATGTTCAATGTCACCTATACTTTTCTCACTTCTAATAAATGATTTGGAAGAAAATATAGGAGGTCTTACAATTGGTGGTAAGAGAATTAACTGTTTATGTTATGCAGACGATATAGTTTTGATTGCTGAAAATAAGTTGGTTTTGCAGAACATGATAAACAAACTGTACAAGTACTCCACGATGTTAAATTTGGAAATCAATCTGAACAAATCTAAAGTAATGGTATTTCGCAAAGGCGGACGGTTGTCGAACAAGATAATTGGCATTATAATAAAGAAAAAATAGAAGTTGTAAACTACTATAAATATTTAGGAATAGGACTGACACCTCAACTCTCCTTTGAGAAACATTTCGATGACAAATTAAGAGCCTCCAAATTTGCAATCTCATCAACATGGAAAAACCTTCTTAATAATAAAAACATACCACTCAATGCAAAATTTAAAGTATTTAATTCGGTAGTAAGAACGGTGATATGTTACGGGGCACAGATCTGGGGTTATAAAACGATTATAAAGGTTGAAAAAAGAAATAAATATTTCATAAAAAGATTATATTCAATACCACCTAATTGCCCGGACTATATAATATATCTTGAGACTGGAATTGAACAATTATATATATATAGTTTTAATATGCATATGAGATACATAACAAAAATACTGAAATTTGAAGAAAATCGTTTACCCAAAATATTAACAAAATATGTTATGCAAAAAAAGTTGTCTTGGTATAAGGATTTACTAGCACATTGCAATGCATACAACATAACAAAACCAGAAACCATTTATTCTTGTAGTAAGAGGAAAGAAAGTCTTTTAAATAACCTAAACTTAGTGTATGGTATATACCTTCAACTTAATGGTAAGGCACAAACCAACTTTTGTGAATTGAGTGGACTGTATTTGAAGGTTAGAGATGTTAAAAAAAATGAAATGGACTTAACAGATTACAGATTTATTGAGAAAAAAAAAGAACAAAAAAGACCCTACAAAATATTGTTTGTTAGTGGGTATTTAAATGAGATGGCCATGCGGACTCACTAATTACTTTTTCAATATGCTCTATCTTCTCCATATTGTCCATGTAGTTCTTCAAGATCTCTCTCTTCTCTTCATCGCCTCCAGCCGGGGAACCGGCTCCTCTTCTTACTCACTCATGTCTTGAGTAATTTTAATTGAAGAAAAAAAAGGAATGGATGGGCCAGGCCTGGTCTCTATCAGGAATCTAACTCACCAAGTTGCTTCTCAGCCTCTGCCCCCAGCAGAGCTCGCCGGTGGGGCATTCAAATCTTGGCGGTCCCGCCATTCGATTTGCCCACCCCTGCTTCTGCAATTTGTAGTAACTTTCGGGAAGCCGAAACATACCGCCCACCTAAATCAGCTGCGGATGATTTAATCTTCAAGAATGTGAAGCTGGAATTGTTCAGGATTTGGATGTATTGTGCGAGCATATTGAACGAAGATAGGGGTGTTAGTAAAGTACAATATAAAATAAAAAAGAATATACATACTTACATCTATGAACTCTAGTCACAGAGTGTTCGATAAAAAAAGAAGAAAATATATACATCTATGAACTCTATTCACAGAGTGTTCGAAAAGAAAAAAAAAATTACACTTTGCTAAAAAAAAGACAAACTTCAGTCACACAGTCACATGTGGTAAACAAGGTGTATAGAGAAAGTGAAACTGTGATAAGAAATAACCAACAAAGAATGTTAAGTAAATTCAATTTCAACCTCTATAGTGTTGAGAAGTAGAAATGAAGAGAAAGAAGATTGAAATGCTCCAAATGGAGTAAATAACATGGAAACCAATTACAAAAAACAAAACAAAATAAAACAGGGATCACTATTCTTCTGCGTCCCCAGAAAGTAAAACAAACGAAGTAACCTACCATTTGATTAAGTTGCTTGAGATAGTACGCGTAAGGTTAAGCGATAATTGTGATGTCGCCGAAACAAGTAATGGGATGCTTCATATCACAAGGCAGGAAAGATTCTTCCCAACGTCCGCCCACCGTGAAAATACCCACTAAGTCGGGAAAAGGAGATAGCTACCAACTTAACTTGTTCACCGAAGTTTTTCAACACCTTTGAAATGTTCGATGCCCCCTGCTTAACATAACTCCTTCTTGCAACTTAGAACCGGTATGAAGTACGTATTTATGGGTGGAACGACGTGTTGGGTCAAATACTTCTCGCGCTATCCCGTGAAGAGGGATCAGATCTGATGGCTTTGATGGGGAACTGGACACAGGTGCCAGTTCGCTATGGTTCGGCATGAAAGGCTTGCACTTTTCCGAAAGTCCCTGATCCGTTCGGAAATTTGATTTGAAAAAACGATATCGTCGAAGCGCTGCTGACCGCTTGCAATCCGCATCTTGATGCTGAGACTTAAAAGGCAACCTCACTACGAATTTTCCCTTTTCGGTGCGACCGTGAGTGTCAACGGAGAGCTGCTCCCACTGAATATTGTCGGGTTGTGATCTGCCCAGGGCTGCGGGTTCTTCAAGTTCCCAAGATGCTTTTGACCGCGATTCGATATTGTTCTTGGACACCGCCAGAAAAGAACACGAATTACTTGGGGTCTTGTCATGAAGGACTCCGGACACTACCAACCCAAATGCTGTTGGAGTAAAGTACAAACTTTGTCCTCCTGTGGGATAAGGAACTCCGGTGAGGACGCGAGGGAAAATATCTCCCCCGATCAGCAGGTCGATGGATGTCGACTCTCCGAATTGCTGATCAGCTAATGAATGATGCATTAACTCGTTTATGACTGAAGCAGGAAGATCGCGTGTAGGTAGCGAAGAGGTAATGCGGTCAACGACGACAGGTGAAATAGGGTACTCTTGATCATTAGCACACGGACGTAAGGTGCAGGAAGTTGAACCCTGAAGATAGAACCTTGGAACGGCCGTCTCGCCGAGACCTGTGATGCTTCCGCTGAATGGGGTGATTCTAGCACCAATCTTGCGGGCTAGAGAGCTCGTGATGAAAGTGTGCTGGCTCCCTGAATCTAATAACGCACGAACAGAATGGTAAGCTCCCCCTGTAGACCTTATAAGTGCACGTACAGTACCCAACAGTACCGTAGTACTCTCCGAAGAAGAAGAGGATTGCGGCGTTGCTCCAAAGCCGATAAATGTGTCCGTAGTTGCTGCTGGTGTTGACTCAAGGGTCGTGGTCTCCTTGGTTTCCCTAAGGGTATGCACGAGGGTATGGTGTCTCCGATTGCAAGTGCGACAGCAAAATCTTGAGAGGCAGGTAGAAACCTTATGTCCTTTTCGAAGACAATTCCGACAGAGTTGGAGTTTGCGGACTTGTTCTAACCTCTTTTCCGGGGTTAAGGAGCGGAAGCTCTCACAGTTTGCAATGAAGTGATCCCCTTTGCAAAGGTAACATTTTACTATGAAATTGCGGTTACCACTCCTCTGCTGCTTGTTATTGGCTCTCCGACCGTTACTATTGCTCTGCATGAATTTGGCGGAAGAGGAACTCGAGTCACCAGTGGCATGTAAGGAAACAGAGTTGTGCTTCATATCATTCCGAGTGGGGCGAGCAGGTGCTTTTCTAGTCGAATTGTCGACATCTTGAGACATCCGGATGGCAGTCTTTCGCTGGCGGACAAAATCGAGAACATGGTCTACCGTCGGAAATTCCTTGTTAGATGTCAGAGATAGCTCAAACTGTCTCCTCGTTTCCGGGTCCAATGCCCTGAGCGCAAGAGTGCTTAATAAGAAGTCCGTGGGGTCTTCAAGCTTCAGCGCACGGAAGGCATCGATACTATCAGCAACACCCGTCAGGAAACACTCGTACCTTTGGAGCTCGCCTTTTAACTGCTTGAAGTTAAAGTCAATGATTTGATGCACCAGAATATTGGCTAGGACTCTCGGGTTCTGGTACGTCTCGACGACTCTTTTCCATGCGAGCTGGTATGATTGTTCATCAACGGGAAATCTGGAAATTACGGCAGCGGCTTCACCCTTCAAGGCCCCTATAAGATAGTGGAACTTTTCCACTTGGGATAATGCTGTTTCATTATGAATTAATGATTCGAATGTATCTCTGAAGTGCGACCATTTACGCATATCGCCATAAAACGTAGGAATGTCGATTTTCGGAAGGTGCGTTTTTAGGGAGTAACTTCCACTGTTATTGATGGTGGAGCAAGCAGGGAGTGTAGTGTTGTCATGCATCCTGGATTTTGCTTTGCGCTCTTTTATAAGAAGGAGATTTCCATTGGCTTTCACTATTTCCTCCTTTATTGCATCATAAACCTGGTACCATGCGTCATTAGGAAATGCATCACTCGCTCCTACTTGAACTGCGATCTCTTCTCGCTCGTTCCAGGAGTCGCGGAATTCCTTCCACTCAACCTCAGCTTTGGCTACCCTTGCTTCGAAGATTGCCGCATCAGTGTCGCTGAGTGCATCTAGATCAATAGAAGAAAGGCCGCTAAAGTCCCGTTTAGTTCCTCGCATACGCCGCTCCAACATTGCGGCACGTGATGATAATTCCGCGGTTGTCATAATTCTCTGACGATCAGTCATTAATGATAGTTTTTCAAAAATGAGGAAGTCCCCCCGAACATGGAAAGCGCGAGAGAGAGAGAGAGAGAGAGATAGAGAGAGAGAAAGAGAGAGAGATATTTAAGGCCAAAAGAATAAAATAAAATAAAACAAGAAACATGACCAGAACAAAATATTGAACATCGAAATGAACAAAATATTTAAACTAAGATGATTTTCATCAGTAGAGATAAGTACCATGGATAATTAATAAGGCGTTAAATGAGCTAAAAGAACACTTAATACAAGAATGTGAACGAATAAGAAGTCAAATATGAACGAGAAAAGAAACCATGACTAGAACTGAACAATAGAAAAAAAAAATAAATAGCAAGTAGGAATTATATGCAGCTATAAAATTGTAGATCACATAAATTAAAATTGCAGCCATATTTAAATGAGTGAAATACTGTGAAACGTCAATAAAAGAAAAGTGTAATGACGTCACCATGAGAAATTAAAGTTGAAGTTGAAACCAGCGCGCCAACGTATCTAGGCCGACCTCCTTGGAATCAGCTAACAGAACAAGCAACCTGGTAAGGTTATCTATAGAAGAAGGCTTCTAGCTAAGATATTGTAAGGGACAGATTTTCCCTGCAATATTCTTGAAATTTGGGCTGGTGGAAACGAATAATATTGTGTAATTAACTATCTATTACTCAATAGTGCTGCAATTAAAGAATATATTAAATACTGATGAATATATGTGTGAATTTTAATAGTGCATGCCTTATGGTGTGATGTTACTTGCTATTGTTAATTAGAACACTGTAATTTTATCAATAGTTTATGAATAAATGATTAAAGTATATTCTAGTAAATGAGTAAACCATGATTAAAAACATTTATAACTAAAGTAGGTATTGTGTTCAGTATCAGGCATTTGAAATAGGTTAGGTTAAGTTTATGATATATGCTGCCTTTTATTAACCATAATTAAGGTCTGTTGAAGCTGAATTTAATAAATTTACTTGGATGCAGTCTCTGTGAATAAAGCACTCTACATAATTGAGAATTACATTTCTATTTATTGAAAACATTATCAATGCTTTACCTGTTCATCTGCGCTCAATTGAATTAATTAAGATTTAAACTATTAAATCTTAGGGAACTCCTAGATTTTTACTTTACATTAGAATAACACTAATTAATTAATAAATTAATATACACTAATGATAAAGGAATGGCAGATTTGTTCGAGCAGGCTGCTTATACATTGATATATGACTGTAGCATTTACAGGTTTCATCTTTTACAACAATTAACAGAAAACAAAATGAAAATTTAACACTATTATTATTTTATTTTTAACATCTCTAATTAATCATGAATTAATAACCTTGCTGAACCAATTTTACAGTTTACTATCAAGCAAGTTGGATCAGATTTGATGGTTCATATCCGGCCCGGAGGACCAAAATTTGTATGGTATATACCTTCAACTTAATGGTAAGGCACAAACCAACTTTTGTGAATTGAGTGGACTGTATTTGAAGGTTAGAGATGTTAAAAAAAATGAAATGGACTTAACAGATTACAGATTTATTGAGAAAAAAAAAGAACAAAAAAGACCCTACAAAATATTGTTTGTTAGTGGGTATTTAAATGAGATGGCCATGCGGACTCACTAATTACTTTTTCAATATGCTCTATCTTCTCCATATTGTCCATGTAGTTCTTCAAGATCTCTCTCTTCTCTTCATCGCCTCCAGCCGGGGAACCGGCTCCTCTTCTTACTCACTCATGTCTTGAGTAATTTTAATTGAAGAAAAAAAAGGAATGGATGGGCCAGGCCTGGTCTCTATCAGGAATCTAACTCACCAAGTTGCTTCTCAGCCTCTGCCCCCAGCAGAGCTCGCCGGTGGGGCATTCAAATCTTGGCGGTCCCGCCATTCGATTTGCCCACCCCTGCTTCTGCAATTTGTAGTAACTTTCGGGAAGCCGAAACACTTAGATTTTAAAAATAAACAAATAACAATCGCCAAAAGCGCCACATTTCATAAAATGTACAGAAATTTAAACTATGACTTAGCAGAAGGGCATTATATAACTAATCAAAATAAGCTGTATTTTATAAGTAAAATTATGAAAGTCAGGGGTGAAATGTTAATTTAAATTATAGCAGAAATAGAACAATTGAACAATTTAAATGTACTATATGCCAATTAGGCCAAATAGGGGGCCGGGATGGCCAAGTGGACAAGGGCGCTTGCAATAGGTAATCAAAGTTAAGCAACGTCCATCGTGGTTAGTACTTGGATGGGTGACCGCTCCATTCGGGTGACCGCCCACCAATGAACACCATGCAGTCCAAGACTACCCCCACCCCCGGGTATGTGAGGCCCGTCAGCCTACTGGAGGCGACTCACACCGACCGGGCGTAGGAGTGATGAACCTTCCCCGTGTAACTCATCGAGAATCGTGGTGTGGTTTTCTAGGATGTCATTAACTGCCCGGAGGTTTGGTTCAAGGACGGTATGCTTCGGGGAAAGAAATATAGGTCCTCGGGGCCTGCTGACTCTGAGCTACCATAATCCTTGGATCTAGACCAGTTTGTCACTGTCCTTGAACCCGACAGAGCTGGCGCCATCGGTGGGAAGGACACTGCCAAATTGGCCCCAATTGGATTGGTTATGGAGCTATGGGCAGTCCGCCGCTGCACCATGGTGACCATGGTTTGCAGCAACGGGAGGTTTGGGCTACCCCCTCCGGGCTGTCTGTGCTCCCGCAAGCAACACAAATGTCTGTAAGAAGACCACACTGCGCGGCCAAATGTCTCATTAGGCCTAATTCGCCAACCGAAAAAGAAAAAAAAAAATTAATAAAAAAAAAAAAAAAAAAATATGCCAATTAGACCAAGATGAAGATATCTTTCACTTTTTAGCTATCTGTCAGACACTAGCTAAGTATAGGAAACAATGGCTAGGCAAAAATAAATTAAACCTCAGCGAAACATTAGAATATTTAAATGGTAAATGTTGGGAATCATTATTTGGATATGTTATAGATGCTGAGAAAGGCAGGTATAATACATTAATAGAAGGTAATAAACAAACTGTTTACATTGTATAACTCTGTTTATAGCATAGACTTAAAATGTTTGCCCGTAGGATGTCCCATAACCATATCACAATCTTATAATGTGTATACTGAACCTACTCAACTTATATATTATGTATAATTAGCATTTTATTTTTTTTTTTTTTTACAGCGTTTGTAAAAAGAATTTATTTTAAGTTGTTTTCATTAAAAAACCGCACACCCGGCTGATGGTCCATAGAGACCAAGTCTAATGTGTATTAAAATTGTATATAAACGTCTTTTGTTGTATATAGAAAAATATTATTTTATACTCATATATGTAAATATCTATATTAGGTAGAGAATAGTCCGGGGAGGCGGTCAATAAAATACAAAATAGTGTAAAACTATTTTATTGTTGCCGACGTTTCGACCCAACTATGCAGGTCTTCGTCAGGGCTAAATAAACAAGACACAGACAACAATATGAGTAATTAGGACAAAGAATATGAACTGAAAGATAAAATATAAAAATATAAAAAACAAAGAATATGAACTGACATTATAAGTTATAAATGACTGTGAACATAAGGTTAAGCATATAATTTATAACACATGGTTGTAATATGGCTATATTATATGCTTAACCTTATGTTCACAGTCATTTATAACTTATAATGTCAGTTCATATTCTTTGTTTTTTATATTTTTATATTTTATCTTTCAGTTCATATTCTTTGTCCTAATTACTCATATTGTTGTCTGTGTCTTGTTTATTTAGCCCTGACGAAGACCTGCATAGTGGGGTCGAAACGTCGGCAACAATAAAATAGTTTTACACTATTTTGTATTTTATTGACCGCCTCCCCGGACTATTCTCTACCTAATTCTATATCCGGTCAACTATCATCTAACCAATAGTAAATATCTATAATTTGTGAGAAATAAACACATCTACCTATCTATCTATACGATGTCAATGATATGGTTTCATATATATTTTTTTTCATACTTTTTCCACATTTGCTTTATATTCTTTTAGATATTTACAGATGACGAATTAAAGAAATTTTCTAATCAGAACAGATTATTTCTTATGCAATAGAATGTTAGAATTCTGTTTGTTGATTTCATATTCTTGTATATTTCTTATATTGTTTTGTGTCGAATCACGAGTTTTCTTACTCATTTATTTACACTAGGTTTTAACTACAAATATAAATACTTATAGCTGATATGCGTCTTTATCCGCTTATACTATAGGCGATAAAATTTTAAAAATTAAAGTAAGAAGCTGGTTTTAAATCTTTTGCTGCATTGATAGATAAACAGAGAGAGTCACCTTACCGTTTATTGTGATACATAAAATTTACTTTATAAAATTTAACCAATATTCATCATATCGTATCATCCATCCAATTAATTTTTTTTTATTTTAATGAAGACTATGATTATTTTTATTTATTATTTATTTTTAAATTTTATTAAAAAATAACAGCAAAATATCATAAAAAAAATCTCGGATTATATACCGCACATAAAACAGTTGGGAGGCAAGAAGTGACAGGCTTTCCCTATTAATTATCCCGAGTATGATAATAACACTCAGAGCAAAACTCTATTCAATAATAAATAGATCGTTAATAATGCACGATGTTACATATTTTGAATGGAGTCAAGACGAAGACAATTGTAATAATGAATAGATTTGATACGCAATTGGGGAATGTATTATTCATCTTGACATTTCAACTGGATGAAAACCTGACAAGTCACTGGAGGAACAAAGGAAACTAATGACCTAACAAAATTTAGTTTACTCTTGAGAGGGGAAAACACTTGATTGAGCTGTGGGACAATAACTTAGCGGACTAGACTAAATGTCATTTTTGAGCCTATTCCTTTAACATTTTTGAAAAAAATATTCTAGATTATTAGAAACTTAAAAAAATTAATTAATAAAATTTTATAACTATAGTAAGCTGAGAAAATGGAAATAATTTGTTCTGTTATGGTAATTGAACGTATCAGATAAAAATATTTGTCCTCTCTTCAAACATTGATCCGCACCTATCAGTAATCTGCGACAATCGATGGCTTCAGCAACGCTTTAATATGTAAGACATTTAGGGCATGAGGGATAGAATGTGGCAAAGAGCACCTCTTTCCGGGCTTGACTCTATTTCAGGAGAGGAGGTCTCTCTTCAATCAAATAAAATAATCACAATAATATAATATATCATATATTTTTATAAATGGCTCATTCAATTTTAAATCTTAACCTAATAACCCCGATTTATATGATTTTTGGTACATCGGTAAATTTGTACATTGTTGTATGAAATTGAATTGTGGAAATGCACAAGGGTCTAAGAGCCAAAAAAATAAAACAAAGTAGGTATTTTTTTTTTTTGCCAAATTGTTAAATGTGCCAAAGCCATTCTTCAGAAATGGGTATCAGTAATGTTTTTTTGTTAGAAAAGAGTTCGTCAAACGTAAGAAAGATGGCGTGGGTGTAAGCATTGAACGTAGTTCATCCTAGAGGATACAATTCTCATCATTTCTGTAAAAATATTCGAAGGCACTTATAACGTTATGCATTTCCACGCTTCAGTTAATACATTACCTACGGTTTGTGGACTAACCATAGATCAGGAGTAATGATACGGCGGGTGTACGGTAAGCCAACGAATGTGAAAATAAATCCGGTTTAGAGATATTTGGCACATGAGCGGCATTTTATGTGTTTTACAACCTGTAGTATTTTCACGATTCAATCTTAAACATAATTAAGTACAAAATTTCATTTTGTGGCAAAGAAAACACATTTTTATAATGTCTATATTGCTATTCTATCAGGTCATTCAAACCTCCGACATTATTACAACGATTACCAATGGATTCATATCCAAAAATTATATATAGAAATAACTAAAGCAGGTGCCGAATATAAGGAAGAAAGCAGTTAGTATAGAACAAAGGTAAAAAAACTGTTTTTTGACATTCCCCTTCATTAACATTTAGAATAAATCGTAGAATTGTGTAATCCTTGCAACTTACTATTAGAGCAACAATGGGAAAGAAATTGTTTGTTCTACCGTCTTGATATTGACTTTGTTTTTTATTTTATGTCTGAATACATTTTCCACTTTTCCGACTCCTTTTCCGAAAAAAAAATAGAAAGGAAAATGGAAAAAACAACATGATCGAAGCTGAGATGGACCCGGGCGATAAGAGGATTTGGGTCCCTCCATCCGCCCGGCCTGCTCAGTATGTGAAGGTTGCTTTGTCTCTTCTCGCATTACAGAAGGACCAGCTTTTCCCAGCTGCTAAAAAAAAAAAAAAAAAAAAAAAAAACAACAAGGGTTTTCACAGACTGATAGTTTTCCGATAGGAGAAGCTAGCAGAAGAAAAACTCTTTATGCGACCCCCTACCCTTCGCTCTCTGTCCCACCCTCCTGACAAAATATCTCCGGAAGAAAAAAAGACTATTTTTGCGGAAATATTGATGTAGTATATGGATTGATCGACTGGAGGATAGGAAAGACGTCTGCTGTCTCTTGTATTGACTCAAAACGAAGTAAAGATGGAGTTTTAGCTTTTACGATCCACATCTACATTGAAAAAAAAAACAACTTGAATTTCTGCTGAATATCATTAACTAAATTATGTATTGTTCTCGCCTGAAACGAATAGCAGCGACATTAAGTAACTATGATTGGTAGGATTGATAATTAACTAAAAATTTACTCATTAAAATTACTAAATTATAAATCAGTAATATTTTACTTCTATTCATGTTTTACGACTAACTGAAATCAAATTACAGCAATCACTGTTTGCTTCTATCCAATGCCACTTCAGCTGTATTATTATTAAATGGAACATAATTAAAATAGTCGAACTTGTCCGATTCACCGGAGTAGCTATAAAGTGATGGTAAATATATAAAGAAATAAAGTAATAAAACTCAAGGAAACAAGTTTATATCAGTTGGGATATGATGTATTTAAAGATTACATTATATATTTTCTAAGCTCTTTATTTTATAGATTTTATTTAATCAACTTATCAATAAGTAGCTGCCCTGAGTCCTAGCTTTATAAGTTTTATTCCTACGAGGATTTATATTTGACTGATTATTATATCTATTTTTATTGTAACACTTCTGTGGGTTAAAGATTTTTGTTCAAATGAAAAAATAACAATATTCAATGCCACGCGAATATTATAAAAACACAAATATTCGACAATGGCTATGCCGTCCCACAGTGTTTCGATTAGTATAAGCTAGGTGGACAAAAGCCATGATTGAAATTCTAAAAATTGGTATTATAATAATGTAAAAAATACATCAAAACGCGGCACTATAATATTTGTTTATGTCTCACACACTCCACCTCGTTAGTAATAGAGTCCAAAGGTGTAAAATCGTGGTGTAATAGAATAAATCAGTTAAATTTCAACCATCACTTCAATTATAAAAATTACAGTGTTCCTAAATTTTTATAGATTGATTGTTAAGGATTAATATTACTTAGACTAATGAGTGCTAATTTACTCAAATTCAATAAATTTATCTGTTAATCAAACCACAATAAAAAAATGTTTTTAAGATGATTGCAGGATTTTTTCATCGTTTCGAAACTTCCAAATGATGTTAATGACTTGTACCCATTTGTACCCGGGCTGATTTTTCTGTAAATAATAGGGGCACCTTTCAACTTAATAATAATATGTATTATAGCCTGCACACTCGAGTACAACATTCTTTTTTTTTAGTACTTTCTTTCCAAAATGGATATATTTTAAATAATCGTTGAACCACTCAATGGGAGAAAAATCTCTTTTCTCTTAATGTTTCTTTCGTCCAAACATAATTTTAAAAACCATACAGAGGACTGAGGATGAGGTTGTCTAACTATGACTCCAAAATTTCTAATAAATGGGTTGCTGCGGGAAAATCAAAGCAGCATTTTTAGGCTCAACGCCAACTTTCACATTTCAAGGAACCACTATGATCCCCGGAAAAATGGTGTAAGAGATAACTTATTCCTTCGGGGAAAGCTAAGTAAGTAAGTGGAAATGAATTATTAGCATATTACATAGACCCTAAGCCTACAGCGCATTCGTACAAGCAGATTAGGATGCGGTGTATGGAGGCAGGTCATGACTTCTTGCCATTACCATCTAAGAAATTGTTTTACTAACAGGTATTCAAGCACAATCATTTGGCGGAATCCTCTGCCGTAATCTATGATATCCGATCGAATTTATCTTTGCAGAGGTAAGCTCTCAAAAAATAACTTTATTCTGGGACTAAATCCCTGTACAAATATGCACATATAAAAATAGATATCAGACCATCATGCTACACCTGTGAAGATATCAAATATCTATTTAAGGTGAAAAAAAAAAAAAAGGATCCTCTTTAAAGAAAAGTGAAGGAAGAAGGAAAAAAGAATTAGAAAAAATAAAGAGTACAGAATTTCGTATTGATAGGCGTTTGTTATAGTTTTTCTTCTTAATCTCCTGGCAATCGTTTTCAATTTGATTTTTAATTATTAAAAACGTTTTATTTTATAATTAAATTACTTAATTGGTTGCAATAAATGAAAAAATGACGTATGACGTAAATTAATATATTTAATTTATGAAACATACATAATATTCAAGGTAATATATTCAATTTTTAAATTAAATATAATCATTTTATAATTAAATATAATAATTTTATAATCATATTACTTAAATTGTCGAAAGAGATAAAAAATGACGAAAAATACTTTTGTCCACCTAGCTCCTACTAAGCGAAACACTGTGCGTCCGTCGGATAGGACGTAAAATGGAGGTCCCGAGACTGTACGATGCCAGTTACTCGTAAAAGATCCCTATCCTATATAAATAATAGAATGGTGAATATCTTCTTCCCAAAACTTTTATTTAAAAATTACATAAATTGCCAACGTTTCGGACTATTCGTCCCTCTTCAGGGCAAATTTCTTCTGTAAGATCTATTTTTCTTTACCTACAAATTCTGGTGGCTTGGTCCATCATCTATTTCTATATCACTACTTAATTCCATTACATAGTAATTGGTCAATTTAATTAAAAAATATTTTTCACATGTCACAATTTAACACTTTTTTTCTGTCACATACATTTACTTAAATTATTCTTGTCACACTGCTATCCTAACTATACCTGGATAGACTCCAGGAATGTTGAACTCCCACTGTAGCCTTATCCGATTAGCCTTAGTAGCATAAAGGGACATTAAACAAACAAACAAATATTCGAACAGGTTACAACAATTATCACTTTGTTACACAAATAATCATATGGCTTGAGCTACAGAACCAAGACAAGGCTAAAACTGTCGTCAATCGCTCCTTAGATGGTCTAGAACCTCGTGGAACGGCGTGGATGGTGCTCGAACATTCCAGTCAGTAACAGGTCCTATGACAGTTCGCTCCAATTGTTAGTTCGTTCCAACAACGATTTTGACCCGCACCAGGAACTCAATAATAGACAAATTGGTTTTATACTTACGTTTTTGATATTTTAAGGAATAAATTAAGTAAAAGAATGTGTTTTTTTATATTGTTGATATACTTTTTATTATTGTGTAATTTATATTTTTTTTCACATTATTTTGAAGTGAAACAAAAATAAAAACTTAAGATTGAAAAGAGTTTTAGACTTGTTGTTGGAACTAAATGCTCGTGATAAAAGTTAAGCTAAGAACGCTAGTACATGTTCGTGACTGTTCGAGGATAATCTACGCTTGCCTCTAACCTTCAAGGCTGTTCTAATTCAGACTAAATTTAAGGAGCAACGGACTGGAGAGTTAGCCTTGTTCTGAACCTAAAATCATGTAGTTATTTTTACAATTATTATTATATAATTTTTACAACAGATAATGTATCGTAAAAGTTAATACTTTTTGTAACCTTTTTTATTATTTGAATTTATATTGTTGTGTGGCATTGTAAATTATTATTTTCGTTCAACCCACAATAGTGTTAGAGTATGAAATCCCCTTATATTTTATTTATTTATTTATGTTTGTGGTATGAGGAATGAAGTTTCAATTAATCAACCATTCTTTAATTAACCATGCAAAGTGCTGCATTTAGACTCCTTGTTAAAATCTCAAATAAAGAAAAAAAATGCACTCCAGATCTTCAATTAAATTATTGAATTAAAAAGTCATTAAAATCTCGTAACTGAGGCGTTCATGATGAAACGGTTGAGTACAAAAACTACAATTTTCCAAGAAAAGAGAAAATCTTATTTGAGGCATGACTGAGTAACACAAACATTTTGTAGTAGAAAATGTATTTATTTTATTGTTTATAATAATACTAACACAAATTATTTAGATACTCCTGAATATTCTAATATTTAAACAAAATTCCAAGATATAGAGTGCAAGGCCTCAAAGTCTCGTATTATATCAATAATACGAGACTTTGATGCCTTGCACTCTATATCTATAATTCAATAGTCTCTTCCTAAAAACTTGTTTACAAAATTCCAAGATAATTTACTGATATCATAATTACGAATATGGTATTTTGCATCCGTGAAATCCAAATTTGTATTTTTGAAATTTTGGTTTCATCTTCCATTATTGCCATAACTGTTTGATATCGAATCTATCCATATTAAACAAATAGTTATACTTTCTCTCCTTGAAAATTTATTTCCTCTCCTATTCTTCCGTTTTCTCAAAGGTCTTTTATTTGTGGTAGATTCATTTAAGAAATTGGCCTCCATGTTACTTTTATGAATTTACATTAATAAACACTCTGGAAGCGAGGGACGGTTATGGGAAGCCTGAAGGGTTTTACTAAGACCGAGGCTGCGGCATTTGTCTTCTTTCCAAAGCAAACTGTCATCCTTTAACCACCATGGACTCCTGTGACATCCCTCAAACCTAAACGAGAGGAGACAGGAACTTGCCTCGTTCGTGATGGGTTTTCCTCGGAAAATAAAACCTTTTCAGTGATCTATCTTTTGGAAATTTTGGTACTCATGTCATTTTCAATGTCGATGACTCCATTATTCCAAGTTATTTTCCAAGTACATAACAAAGCTTTGAAAAAGTAACCATCTTTAAATTTTTAACAAAACCTCGGCATACCACTGTTCATGAATTATTCCATCTCCTAAGAATTATTTCTCAAGCACGAAGGCCTACAAAGCCTTTGCATGTGTATTGCTCCTGTTAATTCCTTGGTACCATCGTCATGTCGCCTTAGGCCGTGTTCTCAGCGAGCCTGCGACGATACGACACTCTGTCAACATTTATTACAAATTTAGATCAGTTGGAAGAGTTTACCACTCTGAATAATTTCCCACCAAGCAAACATCGGAACAGGTCTTAGGAGTAGGCTCTGTATTCGATATCTATTCATTAGCTGTTAAATATATTTTAACAATGTTTCAAGAAATATTAACAATTCCATCAATAATGTAATTTAATATAAAAATGTTTCATGAGTTGAGCGTTTGTTTTGGTTCATGGTGGCTCGAAACAGCGATTCGAGCCACTAAAATAGTAAAAAAAAAATAATTAGTTCACAGGCTTTGTCCTACGTATTCATAGATTTTTTAGTCTGTGTCTTGTTTATTTAGCCCTGAAAAATACCTGCATAGTTGGGTCAAAATGTTGGCTACAATAAAATAGTTTTATACTATTTTGTAGTTTATTGACCGTCTCCACGGAATATTCTCATCAATATAAAATATATTTATATATATATATATATATATATATATATATATATATATATATATAATAAAAAAAAGAGGTATGCACAAGTAATTTTTCAAAAATTTTACCCGAAAAATCTTTGTAACATTTGCTAAAAACATCGTTGCTTGCATAATTATTTAAATCTAACATCATGCTGATAATAATAAAATTTTGCTAATGAGTGGTGTTGGAATTAATATTGTAATTTCGGTCTTAATGATAGAGTTTTTATTTCCATCAACTTACAGTTGAAAATGTAAACGATTGCAATATAGTACTCGAATTGCAGAGACCGAAAATGTTATATGCAATCAGCTGACAACGTCACTATATTTTTTATAGGACTGGTGGCTAATAATAGAATTCTAAAAATAGAAGTTTGAAAATTTCAAATTTGTTTGCCAGTAAGCATACAGAACATTTCCTCACAATCATTGAATCACTGCATAATATTAGTATCCACTTTACGATACATAAATATTAGATAGATCCATACAGCTATAACTCAGATTTCACGGAATAATTCATATTTTCGATAGGTTGGTTGATAGTCAGGATTTTCAATTATCTTTTTTTTATTTTGGAAAGCCAACGTTTCGATCCTTACATCTGGATCTTCATCAGGGCTAAAAGATGACGAATATATGAGTAACTATTCTAGAAGATGACAATTAAATGTTTATCAAGTAACTATTAATTATAGATAGTAACAAATAGGAGTAACAGAATAATGGAAACTAAATCCAGCTGGTACCAAATGAATCCAACTAAAGGAAACCAAATAAATCGTACTGTCATGTACATTAATCTATTGTAAAGAAAAACAGTTGACTATTACACACCTCTAAATTTATATTTTCTTAAATAGAAAAATATGATGTTCAGGTCACCGTATTTACATACATACATCTCCTCTGGAATAAAAAATGAATCGTCCAATTGTTTTTTGTTGAATTCATTAATTTATTCTGAATCATGAATACAGACAGTACAGCTTAAATGTTCAGTTTTGATTGTATGTGTAAACATGGCTTTTACATCGTTTATTGTTGCGTTTCTTTTTTTTCTCTACCGTTTCATTTAATTATTCAAAAGATAAATTATTCCCTGTGGGCAGATATTATTTTACCTTTTTTTTTTATTCATTTAATATTTTACAGGAGATTGATAAGATGATAAGTCCCTGATTTCATAAAAAAATTAATTTATTCCAATTCAACAAAATAGATTGATGTTATTTTAAATTTTGGTTTCTTTCGTAATAATATTTTCATTGCATAATATTTTAAATAAGATAGATGTAAATAATTTTTATTTCACCAAATATTTCTTAGATTGTGTTTAAGTTCAGTGGATCTACCAAGGGCTCCTTTTGGTATTTTTGTTTACTTAGAAATAAAATAAATACACTATAAATAGATTAATAATTTATATTGATTATGCCAAAACTATGTTGGTGCGGCTCATGGTCCACATCATAATTTGGAATGTGAAAACATGCAGGCAACACATCCGATACGGGTTCAAATGGTTTTTCTTTTCTTTTAATAATCTGATTATACTTTATTTTATTTCTGCATAGATTTTATTATTTATTTTCTTAACAGTTATTTAGAAAAGACCCTCCGCTATTTTGATTTTTTTTTTTTTAAGTACACCGGTTATCGTTTCGGGTTAACTTGGTAACCCAATCATCATAACTGATACAATATTTTGTAGAACGCACAAATTGTGTTTTTTGTTTTAATTAGACTCGTTACTATTTTTAGTAATTCATAAACATTATTTTATTTCTCTTGCGTGCAACACTTGGCTGGTTAAGGATAATGGGTACATTGTTACACCGAAACTTTAGCTGATGTATTGTTAAATAAAGAAATTTGAGGATACCAGAGAAACTCCGTCAAAAACTTGTTTAAAATAATAATTTGTGTATATTAAAAGGTTTAGGAAATGACACCTTCAAATTTTATTACTACGATCGTAATAAAATCTTATATATTACCTATATTAAATACTATAATGCATCTGGGGCATTCCACGTCATATCACACTGAAGGAACCACACTATCTCAGATTTTGTTAAAATTTGAACTTTTTTCTATTTGATTGTATAGGAAAATTGATTAAAATAAAATTTCAAATTAATGATTTTTGTTTATTTCTGAAAACAGATTATACAAAATAATTGTTTATAAAATTTTAAAGTTAATTTTTTTTATGAATATAATCTTCCAAAAAAAAAACAATAGGGGATGAAAATGGTTTTAGTGCTAAAAAATTTTAAGAATGAAGATCAATTTACATAATAACAAATCTTAATTCATGCTGAATATTAAAACAATGCTAACAATGAAATTTTAGAACTATTTCTTGCTAAAGCTTGTGAAGAGGACAGACTATTACAAAGTTTTACATTGAAACCGAATATGAATCTCCTTGGTGGTAATATTTTAATTTTTTTTTTTATAATAATATGCTCCTAGCTAAAGAGATTCATAGCGAAGATGTATCCATGGAAACCATCAAACAATTGAACGGATATAATGGAAATCACTATCGCCTTCAGCCTTCCTTGGGCTATGCAAATAGGACCCTATCCAGTATCTAGTATAATTGATAGGTTATATTGTAATTTGGATGTTGTTCTACTATTATAATCAAAATGGCAATGACCCATGATGACTAATGTTGCATTACTTTAGGGGTACGTGACTCTACAAAAGGTAAGTAACATTTTGAAACAATAATAATGTCAAAGGTGACAAGATATAATTATCTATAGCTAAATTATAATTATGATTACAAAAAACAAAAACAAAAAAAAACTCCCAGACTTGACAGATTCATTCTGATGATGACCCATGATTTATTTTTCTTGAGCACGACGTATTTTTTTTTTTTATGTTAGAATTTTTACAGTCTGTTAATTTAGTTAAATACTCCTTATAATTTTTTTTTAAATTAAAATTTAATCTCTACAACTTTTTTTCGATTTTTCGCAAGTTCAAATGAATTATTTCCACTTAGGTTGTTTTAATATTATTTTTCAAGATTGAACAATCGAGGTCAATTGCTAGTTACATAAGAGCACATCCGCACTTAAAATATGATTAAAGAAAAAAATATTTGAGAATTATTTCAAATAATTATTATTTATAAATTAGGGGAGAGCGGGGTTGGTTCCTGTTAAAATAATCCCAATATGGCTGATACCACTGTAAACTCCAAGTAATAAGAGTTCTTCAAGTATTTATTTCAACACGTTATATTTAATACTAAGATTATATAAAATTGAAGAATTCGTCAATCCAGAGTATGCCAATTAACCCCCTATGTGGGGCAGGTTGGCCTAGAAGGTGGAGTTGTTTAGCCATCTCATCCAAGTACTGCCTGACACATATTATTGTTATTAAAAGCTGCATTATAATGGTATAATAATATTGAATCGGTTTTTAACAGCTTTTAAGGGAAAATAGAATGACAATAGAAGAAGATAGAAGTTTAGACTGTCGTTATTATCTGCACAGGAAATATTGCTCTCATCCTCCTCATTTGGTAGTTTCACCTTTGTTTATGTTTACCTTGCTTTTGTTGCTATTGCTACTGCGCCAACAAACCCCAGTTGAAGAGAGCCAACTAACCCCACAGGTTTGATTGGCCCACTTGTTTGATTGTTCTCGCCAAGACAGG
This sequence comes from Aelia acuminata, assembly GCA_911387785.2. Taxonomy (NCBI): domain Eukaryota; kingdom Metazoa; phylum Arthropoda; class Insecta; order Hemiptera; family Pentatomidae; genus Aelia; species Aelia acuminata. The sequence continues at coordinate 35,384,376 of OU426983.1, forward strand.
CGAGAACAATCAAACAAGAAACTGGTAAGGTTTTTCAAAGGAGTTTGGAGCTATGTGAACAGGATCGGAGTCAAATGTTTTGTCATCCCTTTAAACCAAATTTACTGTTAATATAAAATTTTACATACATGTTGTAAAATCAATCAATGAAGCTCTTCTCTACACTGTTAGCATCGGATAGAAAACTCAGGACAAGACTCCCGAGGTCGAGCGGGTCACTTGGTACAATGGTGGGGCCTTCACTACAGGTGTGACAGAAACTATAAGCCTATGGCCAACCTACCCCCTATGCCAAACAATCCCGCTCTCCTATTATTTAATCAGTAATTAAGCTAAAATATTAATTATATCTAAATTGGCATGCTTATAAATTTTTGGGCTAGAGGTGGAATAACAAATTGAAAAAAAAAATTAATCTGTTATTACTTTAATCTTTCATATAAAAGGAGTAGCTTTATAGATACATATTTGGACATATAAATATTTACGAAAACTTAAGATAAAAATATGTAAAATTGAGGATGCTAGAATGGAATAGGTAAATTGCTTAGTTCCATTTAGGTTTTGTTTGATTTTATCATTTATACATATATATATATATATATATATATATATATATATATATATATATATTTATCTTCGGTGTTTTTTAATTTTACAAATACAAAAAACTAAAACAAACATATGAACTCTTAAAATCAACGTCTAAAAGTATAAATATACATATACAGGGTAGTCCATGGACATTTATAGATATATCATTAAAATGTATATATCTAAAATAATATGTTCATTCAAATTAACATCAACTAATTATTAACTATTATTAACTAGTTTAATAGGTAAAAAAATCTGGTGCGTGCGCGCAACACACAACTTTCACTTACCTACTTACTTAGATTAGAAATTAATGCGACTTCTCAAAGTTACACATTTTTCCACATTCCACTCAGAACATTTTAATAATGATAAAGCTTACCTGATATTAAAGAACACCTAATTTTCATTAAACATGACGAATTTGATGAAAATCGTTAAAGCCGTTTTTGAGATAATTGAAAAAAACGTAAAAATTGGAAACAAAGTTATGAAATAAAGTCCCCCCTCGGTTTGACCAATTTTGATGAAATGTTGGCTATAACATCTTTGGCATATACCTACATCAAATACCCAGTTTGATCAAAATCGTTAAAGCCGATTTTGAGTAAATAAAAAAAACCACGTGAAAATGATACAAAATTTATTAAGTAAAGGCCCCCCTCCGGTTGATCAATTTTGATGAAATTTTCACTGTCATATCTCGGGCATATACATACAAATACTCAGTTTAATCAAAATCGTTAGAGCCGTTTTTGAGAAAATAGAAAAAAACGTAAACAGTTATTAAATAAAGTACCCCCTCCCTTAGACCAATTTTGATCTATGTATATCGCGGGCATATACATACACTAAATACTAAATTTCAGGTCTGTGCGGTTTATAGTTTTTGAGCTAGTCTGTTCACATACACAGATAGGTTTCTTACATATATTTAATGTGGAAAATCACTGACAGACTTGCAGTGTACAGCTATTTGTATAAAATCTTAATTTCGCAATTATAAAATTTTTATGGTGAAGAAGTTGGGGTAGTGTTTCTCTCTTTCTCTACCTAGGAACGATCATCAGAAAATCTGCTAAAGTAGATGAAGAAATTGATGAAAGGATCAAAAAAGGGAACCAAGTATATTACCAGATCTGTAACAGCATAGTACAAAGCAGTCTACCAAAACGCTCACAAACGGTACTGAAAGTTGGGTCATGCTTGACCGCAGGATAACAGAGATGAAGTACCTTCGCAAGGTGGTCGGTAAAACAAGAAGGGATCGTTTGAGGAATACTAGTATAAGGTATTAGCTGCAAGTGGCTGAAATAAAAACCGACATTGGAAGAAGGATATGTAATCCATCGTTATTTTATTTCAGCATTTAAGAAGTTTTAGGGAAAAAAAAAACCGTGCGGATTAGCAAAAAAGATCTTATTGAATATTATTGAATAACTCCCTTTTTCAATATCGACGCAGATCTCTTGAGAACTTTCAGTTTTCTTGGACAAGAAAAATCATTTGAGTCCGGGCCCTAATTATTGTAAACTATATTATATACTATTAATCTATTTAATTAGAAGATAAAAGATTCGACCACGGCCTGGAATCGAACGCAGGTCTAATAACTACATAACAACATACAATATATTATACATACCCACAAAAAAGGAAAAAAAAATATTCAATCATACACTCAAACATAATGGCATTATACCTTAAGAACCACTAATATTGTCTCTAAAACCATTACCCAATACCTTCAAGAGGGGAGAACATTAAGGCTAATCGACGAAATGACTGTTAGGGGGACGATGTCATCAAGATAGGCCCTGATTGATTCTGCTCCCCCCGGAGGATAAGAAAGAGATGTTAGCTCCTGAAGAAGAGGAGTTCTCTGGCTAAACCAGCCTCGTTACAGAAAACAGTCGGAATTAAAAAAAAAAAAAATAAGAAAAAAAGATGGCGGAATGATGCTGCGACCGCGGAAGGGCGGATCTCATTTCTGGCACAGCTTTCAATATTGGCGCCCCCCTTCAACAAAAACCGTTGTCACACTTCCCTTCACTGCGTTTCCTCCGGGTCTTCGTTACAACTTTACTCAGATTATCTCTTGTACCATTGTCTATCTTTTATTGAGTGCAATCTACCAGTTAGACTGTTCATTTTATATCATATTTAATATCGTAAAATCCAACCAATAAACAACGTTTTTAATTGTTTTGTCACGATGTTATTCTAATTAAACCACATTTATTATTATTAACAGGAATCGTTGTAGTGATGTATAATATTTGCCTAGATACCTCATCAAATCGAATTATTGAGTCGCCATTTTAAGACGTCCTTGTATTCAAGTTAGGAAAATGATCATACCCTCTCAAAATAGATGGAGAAAAACTTATAAAGAATATAAACTTTATTTGGGCGCAACTATCCGATGTATGGCGGATTACATTGAGTATATTTAAAATATTTCTATCAACAAATATCAACCAAAACATTGCATTGTAATAGAAGAGTGCTTGTATACATTTTTTGTTAATATTAAAAGGAAAAACAATTTCATATTTTTTTTTTGGCCACAAAATTCAAGATAAATCACGAAAATGACAGCTATCAAATAAGTTGGTTTGCCTTCTCCCTCCCTTATTCTTTGTTTAAAATAATGCAGGGTGGTTGGCAAATTAAAAAAATGCAACATCTGAACTCAAAATGTAGTGGATGGGTTTACTTTTCATTTCAAGTAAGCTATTATTTTGATAGTTTTCTTGGTAAATTTTAGGTTTAATTTTATCTTAATATTAAAAATCTGGTGCGAGGCGGGCAACACACAACTTTCACTTAACAACTTACTTTGACTTAACTTACTCAATTAGAAATTGACGTGTTTTTATAAAGTCCATTTCTCAAAGTCACGCAATTTTCCACATTCATTTACTAATTTTTGTTTTTATTTGCTCTTTAAAGTACACTAAATTTTTTTATTATTAAATAAAAGTTTTTACTGGCGATGATTCAGCAATGCAAGCATAATACTCCAAGTCGTCTGATTTTATAATTCTCTATGTAGTTGTTTAAAGCTTCATATAGTTTCCATGAAACAAATATTTTCCATTAAATTAACAGAACATCTTTAATTACGTAGCACGGGTCTGTCATTAAACGCGTACTATGCGTGCGTGAGCCTAACGAATTTAATGAGTTGACGGAATATTTATCATTTTTCTCCTGTGTATGTTTACTTGATTTTTTTCATATTTCATATTTAGCCATTTCTTATTTTTAGGCGAAACAGGAGACAGATAATTTATCCATATAAACAAAAACAAAAGTACTTAATGAGAAAACAAAAAACCGCCCCTTCGCTAATTATCCTCCCTTAGAACATTTTCATAATGATAAAGCTTACCTGATATTGATAAATTCGTCATGTTTAATCAAAATGGTTAAGGCTATTTTTGAGAAACTCCATAAAAAAGTAAAAATTGACTAACAAGTTTTGAATTAAAGTGCCCCCCCCCCCCCGGTTGATCCATTGTAATGAAATTTTGCAGTCATATCTCGGGCTTATAAATACATTAAATACCCAGTTTCATCAAAATCTTTAGAGCCGTTTTTGAGAAAATCGAAAAAAACCTAAACAGAAATTGAAATTTTTGCTGTCACATCATAGGCATACACGTATACCAAATACCCAATTTCACATTCGTACGGTTTATAGTTAAATTAGATAGTTACAATAGCTAGTCCGTTCACAAACACATAAACCATTTCGCGGGACTATTTGGACTCAGGGGATCCCAAAACGTGTGATTCCGTTGAAAACTGGAAGTCGAAAATTTTCACGATCGCAGTACTTTCCCTTACTATATATTTCATATATAGGTAAGTGAAAGTAAAAATTGATAGTACACTGAGCGATACCAAATCATAGCCAGGTATTGTATATATATGTGTGTGTGTGTGTGCGTTATGACTAGTAATAAGTTATAATGTAAACACAACAAATCTGAATTCGAGCTGATAAGGATATCCCCGACATATATAACAATTAAGAACTAGACCTATTTATAAAAATAGAGGGATAGGAAAATTCCATATAAAGTTAGCAATGTACGAGTAGGGCATTAATCGAGTATCAAATTATGAACAAATATTTACCACGGTTGGGTTTCACTTACTAAAGATGCATAATGTATGAGTGTAAGCCGATACTAAAAGCGGCTCTACTAATGCTCATATTAGCTAGAACCACCTCTCCCTAGTACACTACATTAACCTATTTACTATAGTACTAGTTTATTACAAATTCGAAATTATTATCTAAATTTTAAAACAATAGTTTATAACAACTTTATTTTTTCTGTTTCCCGTTTAAATATAGTATTGGTGACATGGACAGGGCTATTTCAGGGCGAAATAAGACTTCAGTCTCATAAAATATAAATATTAATACAAATAAAATGATTTAAATAAGTTCAAACTGGTTTTTTAAGTTAATAATCGAACTTTACTCATCGAATAATCCTTTCCCTCCACTTTAAATCGAAAGATTTCATATACGAATACTGTAACCTATCTTATCTTAAGGTCTTAACTTAAGGATGGTATGGGATACGCACGTTAAAATTAAACGAAAGGCTCTTAACTCAACCCACTTTACTCAGTAAACAGGTATTTAGTTTCTTTCTGAAACTCAGGAAGAAACTAAATACATATTCGTCCTTCGTAAAACCTATTTGGATATAGGTGAGGGTATGGCGTAATGAAACACAAAAGTTTTTTTTTTACACATAGCACCGCTCCTGAGACTTTATTTATAATATTTTTATTTGTTTAATGTTACCTTAGGATCTAATCTATGTAAGAAATGCGTTAAACATTATTTTATTCATCACGTGTGACCGCGAGCAGCCATTTTCCAAAAAAATATTTTTTTTCATTAATAAAGCCCGGGGTACTATGAAGCAGCGCAAGTTAAAGCACGAAACATCTGAAAAATACAACAACGCCATAATAAACAAAAACACTTTATTCGGCTTCCGGTCGGTTTTTCGTTCTCCAGCTTTAGGATAGCAAAGAAATTCTTCAGGAGATAGTAAAGTTTGACTTGGTTGTCAGAGAGGCAAGTTGTCATAAATTTCGCACCATTCTGTAAGAAAATGAAAAAAAACAGACTATTGCACAGTGAAAAACACATGGGGCACGATGAAGCACTTGTTGGATCCATGATATATTTTATTGTCCCTGTTTCAAACCTCATTTCAGCCATTTTGACGTCTTTAACTTCTTACGATGAACACGAAGAGGTAAGAAAGCCAAAGTCAGGCAAAATCTTCCGAGATACATGCATAATGAAATGTTGTATGAGCGGATTGAATAAAAAAAATTACTCTTACCTAGAGACGAAAACCGTTCAACGAAAAATTTTAGTTTCGCCACACAAAAACGCACTTCAGCACGTGGTATCTGACACGCAACAAGTAGAAAGGGGACAATAAGCTGATTTTGTTTGGAGTCACCCTTACCACTCGCTGTCTGAATTTGGTTGCACTAGAATTTGGTTCGCCCAGTGCAACGACTATTTCATTCTGCCCACCCTCCCTACTCTAAACAGAAATACAAATCGAAAGGTACAGCCATAACTTCAAAACATTCAAGCAGAAACATTACGAGTTATCAGATAAGCACATACCTTGCTACCTATGAAGCTAACAGAACCCTACGAACAACTTAAAATACCAACACCACTTTAACCCACCATAATTACCATAATCACTTTTTCAAAATGTTTTCACACTGTCTAAGTATGTCGTATAAACTGAGTAATGAGAATGATATATAACGGCTGATTACCCATAAATATGAGACAATAAAAAGGCGCTTTATGGGATATCTTATCCCTTAACATAGCAGAATAACTGGAAGAAGTCAGGGAAGAGGTCAAACCCCATGCCTGATATGTTAGATTAGCATACCAACGAAATTTACTGATTGTTAAGAGTTTGTTGACAGGTGCTATTACTATATAAATAAAAAAGCAATATGAGCATTATTTAAAAATGCAATTAAAAATTAAAACCGAAGAATGAATATTAAAAATATAATAATATCATCAATGAACATTTACCATTCTACCACGTACCTACATATAATTTTAAATTATTCGAGTTTTTTTTTTTTTTTTTCTTTGAGAGTTCTATTTAAGCTTATTTCACATGTAATAAATAAATAGTAAAGCAATATTTTTTTCAAAAAAGTAAAGATTGCCACATCTCATTTTTCTTAAGAATTGAAAGAAAATAAATAGGGGTCCATTTTTAGCGAAAAATAAATAGATAAAATATCCAGTTCTATTTTCGTAGAAGCAAAAAATTGAGAGAGAGAACCATTTTTGCTCCAAACTTTTATTCATAAATATAAGTTTAGCTTGTCTAAATAATGAAAAGTAAAAAGTTATTTGAATTGTTGACGTAATGATGTTTGAATTTCCTATTTATGATTGCTTAATGGTTCAATACTGATTTTATTACTCAATTAAATAACACGGCTGAAGTCTATTTTGAGGGGGATAAAAGTCGTAATAAAAAATCGGCGTCACATCTTGCTAAAAAATAAGTAATTCCAATTTTATTTGAAATATTGCTTCGGAATTTTAAATAAATTATTCAAGTATCAAAGAAATTCATTAATTTCATAACAAAATAGAAATTCATATGGCAATGTTTATAATATTCTAAAATTTGGAAAGGAGTGGTATCAGACGATTAAACAATTCAGAGTCAAATATAAAATTAATTGATCTTTTTTTTTTATTAATTCAAATTTGATATTGAGTGTTTGACTGAGTTCTTACCCAAAGAGAGCTAATTCAGAAATATTAATTAATTTTTATCTGGAATTGAATAGTACCACTTTGCTGATTGCATTAATTTTCTCCCTTTTATTTCTGTAGTTTTATAATGGTAATGAAGTCTCTATCAAATATGATGATTTTCAAACAAATGGTTATCAAATAAAAAAGTCGGACAAACGTAATTGAAAAGTTTTTTTTTCATAACAAAATCATTTTCATACACATTTATTCAAATGTATATTCAATTATGGTCTAGGGTAAAAGCTTTTCAGAGAAATGACGGTGAAGTCTTTTGACGCTGAATATGAAATACTTTTTTCACGATAACACTTTGATATATTAATAAAAACAACAAATAATTAAATTGTCGGACACTGCAAAGAGTTTAGCTAAATTGTTTTAACTTTCACTTACCTATATATGAAATATGTAGTAAGGGAAAGTATAGCGATCGTGAAAAATTTCGACTTCCAGTTTTCAACGGAACTGGGGGTCCCCACACGTTTTAGGGTCTCCAGAGTCCGAATAACCAAATCCTGCAAAAGGGTCTGTCTGTGTGTGAACAGACTAGCTCAAAAACTATAAACCGTACGAACCTGAAATTGGGTATTTGGTGTATGTATGTGACCGCAAACATTTTATCAAAATTGGTCAAACGGGGTGAATAATTTATTTTATAACTTTTTACGTTTTTTCGATTTTCTCAAAACTATTTTGATCAAACTCGGTATTTGAGGTATGTACATACCCACGGTGTGGCAGTCGAAATTTCATTAAAATTGATCAATTGGAGGGAGCACTTTACTTAATAAATATTGTGTCATTTTCACGTGTTTTTTTTTTATTTTTTTATTTACACAAAAACGGCTTTTAACGATTTTGATCAAACTGGGTATTAGATGTAAGTAGGTATATGCCCGCGATGCGCAGTCAAAATTTCATCAAAATTGGTCAAACGGAGAGGGCACTTTAATTAGTAAATTTTGTTTCATTTTCAGGTGTTTTTTTATTTACTCAAAAATGGACGTAACTATTTTGAGAGACTTTGACAAACTGGGTATTTGATGTGTGTACATGCCCGCGATGTGACTTACAATAATAAATTAAAAAGTACTTTCTGAGAACTTCCAAGTTTTGCAATACAGATACTCTATAACTTAAGGAGATATACAAACATAAGCGTCTAAATGTGGAAAAATGTGTGATGTTGAGGAATGGGGTTTACATATTATCGAAACACGTCGATTTTTAATCTAAGTATGTTCTTAAGTGAAAGTTGTGTGTTGCGCGCATAGCACCAGATTTTTATTTACTGTTATTTTAACGTTGTCTCATTAACCATGCGCATAGCTAGATCAATTAATGGTTAATACTCTTAACTGGTTATAATATATAGTTTAGTTAAATAAAAATGTAATCCTAATACTACTCATACTTGGAATGTGGGGTCACCTGTGGTGTTGTGGTTAGCATGGCAACCTACAATACTAAAGATCGCGGGTTCAATTCCAGCGGTGGCCCTAGGATTTTTTAAAGGGAGTAAAAAATCCTTAGCTATGCCGTCCCTCGGATAGGACGTAAAATGGAGGTCCCGAGCCTGTACGATGTCAGGTACTCGTTAAAGATCCCTATCCTAATTATACCTGGATAGGCAAAATTTAGGACTCCCACTGTAGCATCGTCCGATTAGCCTGAGTAGCATAAAAATGGACGTTAAACAAACAAACAAACTTGGAATGTATTAATTAGAAATAAAGAGCCTCGATTTAGGTGGGTATCTAATGAGGGAGTACCCACAAGGGATGCTAGTAAAATAAAAGCCTAACGCATGATCGAATTCTTGGCTAAATTGTTTAATACGGTAGTCGATTATTCGAAGGGGGCCCCGGGGAATTTCATTTTAATCAGAACAGTGGGGGTGGAATCCATATTATTTAGCGAGAAATATTACATTTTCCTAACCTCCAGTAATCCCACCGGCTTTTGGATATTTAATTTATGTCATGTTGACCGAATAAAACTGGGATTCAATTGAGAGGGAACAATATCCGATTCTGAATCGGTTGGCGAATCGAAATTAGAGTTGGTAATGAGGATGAAATTCAGTCAAGGATAAAATACAAACAGTTAATGGAAAGTAAGAATAAATGAAACTGGTATGATTTCATGATAAATGATTGATGAGAGAGTCGTCCGTCAGTGATGGAGGAAATCACTCGATAGCCATAGACGCGTTATGCACTGAATCAGCAATTACAGAATTGCAATCATAAATAAAAAAAAGAATGTATGGTGAAGTGGTTTAAATGCAATATGGATTGCAAATTTCAATTTCAACCGAGCATAAAAACAGATCTCTATTTTTTCAGAAGCATAGTTTTTTTACTTTCACTTACCTGTATGTGAAATATATAGTCAGGGAAAGTATTGCGATCGTGAAAAATTTTACTTCCGGTTTTCAACGGATATACACGTTTTTGGGTCTCCTTAGTCCAAATAACGAAGTCCACCGAAATGGTCTGTGTGTGTGAACAGACTAGCTCAAAAACTATAAACCGTGCGAACCTGAAATTGGGTAACTTTCATAACTTTTTTTCCTTTAACTTTTCGATAATCTCAAAAACGGCTTTAGTGACTTTGATCAAATTCGTCATGTTTAATGAAAATCAGGTAACCTTTATCATTACTAAAATGTTCTGAGGGGGCTTAAACGTGGAATGTTTTTTATTATATACAGAAATTTATTTTTTATTGGACCATTTCAAATATAATATTTAAAATCATTGAAATATGTGCAAGTAAAAAAAAAAATATATACGCATAATGCATTACAAGTTTAGAAATGGTTATAGGTGCCCTAGAAGATTTCTTATCTGTATTAGGGTCACCCCCACATATTGGAGCAAAACAAAAAAGCCTTAGTCTGTGTTAATTAAGTTTTAAGTTGGATTAAATATAATATTTTTTTCTTTCAAAAAAAGTAAGTGCCATACAAAATTTTTTGTCAGATTAAAATAAACTAAATCTTTTCTGTAAATTTATTGTAACGTTGCATTAAAAAAACATATGGTTTGAAATCCCAGACCGTTTGTTGAAACAAACTAAGCGGTGGAGCGAATTGTTTAGATCTAGATTGTTCGAGCTCCATCAACGCCGTTCCACCAGCTTCCACGAGATTCTTCAACGAAGGAGCGATTTACTGAACAGTCTGTCTGTTTTTTGACTTTGATGCTCAAGTCATATGATTTGTGTGCTATAAATTTATAATTTTTGTTACCTGCTCTTATATTTGAGTTGTATTAATTCATTTTGTTATATTTGAAATGTATTAATTCGTAATAATAATTGTATATTTGTTAACTCACAAAAGTGTTACAGTATATTGTTTCATGGCATAACAAAATGATTTTTTTCGTGAGTAATTTCCCTATATAGTCGGGAAGGGCAATGGAATTCCTTTGTAATTCTAATTCTAAATTAAGTAATTAATTATATGAATATTTAAACTAGTATAATTTGGTTTGTGTAAATAAAATATATTAGAGTGTCGTCTAGTTCTATGTTTAACTGAGAAATGATTTATATTACCATTTCTAATGTAAAATATTCTCAATAATATTAATATTTTTAGTAGTATTTATAATAGTAATATTTTAACAGTAGAAAAAGTGGGCAGTAAGGTTCTCTAGTGCCCGTCTTCAGTATTTTTCTAATTTTTTTTTTTTTTTGTGTAGTTATTAGTGGTTTAATTACACTACTATAAGCACTACAATTTTGCTCTTTTAATGATAAAAACTTTGTTAATAGAGGCCATGATGATTTGTTTATGATTGAATTCAGTTAAAAATATCTTATAAAGTAGTAATAACTATGTCATACTAATGATTAAAATAAAAAAAAAATCTAGAATTATTAGCGGAAATCAGTGTTTCTTTTATTTTTTTTTGGGGGGGGGGGGGGGTGAGCAAGTATATAATAAAATCTTATGAGATAAATATACTAATGAAATTCGAACATTTGCAACGAAGAATATAAACAAAGAACATTGGTTTCATTGAAATAACTAAACTGAGGAATAAACAAGAATGAAAGGAAGAATTGAGCATTGGTTTTACACAAAGGCAGTAACTGGAGCTTAATCAGCTTTCAATTAAGAAGAAATAGGGAGGCTATTCAAAGGAATCAGATAGAATTCTTTTTTATTTATTTTATTTTTCCAGTTATCTCTATTATCCGTCTAATGGGATGTAAAAGAAAGAAAAACTATATTCAACAAAACAAGTTTATTACTTCTGATAGTACTGTAATAGCAGCTGACGGTAATAACAATTTAATTACTCTAATAAACAGGTATAGACGTAAGAAAGGTAAAAACACAATTTCCATTACCTAGAAAATACGGCACACTGGTATATTAAAATATAGAATAATAGAAGGCTTTAAATAAACGGACCTAATATTCATATCTAAAATATAAATCTAATAATCAAAGTTTTATATTTAATCTTAAAAATTTTAGAACATTTTTAAATTAAGAACTTTTACAATAAAAAATGCTAAAATATTGCTTCGTTTATATTTTTGTCCACAATAAAACTAGGTAAGCCTTTAATTGGTAAGCCTAAATTACATGTTTTTTTAAAAATATATTATAGGCAGTAAAGTAATTACCTTTTCCATATGCAAAAGAAAAATGTTTTCTATATCTAAAATGATATTTTTTTGAACAATACAAAAACAAAAGTTTTATTTTTAAATTTTTTTATAAATTTTAAATGGATCGATACAAAATGTATCTTTCAATATTTCAAAGACGGGTTAACTAAGCATAAATTACATTTTTTATACCTTAAGCGTTTTATTGCGAAGAAAAACATCGAAACAAAAATGTTTTAGATTTTTTTTTTAATTAACAAAACAATGCGCAATGTGCTTGTGTAAAACTAACGGGAATTAATGTTGTTGTTTCGTATTTTAATAATTTAATCATCAATTTATTTATTTAAAATTAAATTTTATTTTAATTATTGAAGGTGGTAAAAAACTTCAGTGATATCAGTTAAGGGTGGCCAGAAACTAATACAAAAAACTTTATATAAAATTGGAGATTTCAAATGGACTAAAAATAGTTATAAACACCTAAAAAAAAAATATGTCTGATAAAAGTTTATATTTTGACCTCATTCCTTGTCCAAAAAAGATACCCAAGAATTAACTAGCTTGCCGTCATGAATTGTTGTTTCCGCCATTGATTTTATATTCCAATTTACCTACTAACTTTTTGAACAAAAAAAATATATATATATTTATGACGTAATAAAAACAAAACGAACCCCCTAGGCTAAAGGCTGAAGTTGTTTTGATTTATGAGTCAAAGAAAGTTGCTCGTAGTACAACTACAGTTGTGAGAAATATTGCGTTGCAGGGCTGCGAACGTTGAGGGACCGCCCTATTTGGGTTGCGGCCAGGACCAGCCAGACTAACCTCTACCACTGTCTTAAATCATCATCCTACCTTGTATTTCCAATAATACTATTATCATATTTTCAAACAATATTTTCATATACTAATAGCTTTTATTTTTTTTTCAAAAACATCTACTTAAGCCCCACAAATAATATTCAGATGCATGAAATCAGTACAATCGCTAAATGGCTAATACATTCATAAAATGACTGAACAGACGATGCTTCAGTGGAAGTTCTAGATATAGTCTTTTCCAAGTATAATTAGCAAGAGGATCTTTAACGAATGCATTAAAAGGCAAAGGCTAAGGACCGCCATTTTCCGTCCCCTCAGAAGGACGGCATAACCATTTTTCATTCACTTGAAAAAATCATAGACCATTATCATTGTATGCTAAAAACAATAGTAAATAGTTAGGATATGATCATTTTAAATGATGTCATTTGAAGTCTTTTGAGTCAATATCCGAAGAATGTGCATTCATCACATGAAAGTCATATCTCAAAAGACATTATTTTTCAGGAGAGTTAATTTAAAGTTTAAAAGTACAATGAAGTGTGTTCAGAATAATTATATGCTTCGAACCTAATTTTTTTTGAACAACTGATCGTTTTTTGTAATAGCTTCATTTTTTCTCTTTTAAAAAAATTTAAACAGTCTCTTCTGATCTTGGTAATATATACGGTTTTTTTTTTCCGCAAAACAGAATTATCAATGATAAAATGAAGGATAAATTTTGAAACAAGTTTTTAAAATTATAGAAAAAGCTTGGAAAATTAGAAAAATAAAATTCCACCAGTGTTAATTTTAAATGCTAGACACTCCCACAAAGCCTTACAATCCGCAAGAAGACTGTTGAGGCGTTGGCCACGATATTTTCTGCATTAAACAGTTATACATATACTTTTTCTTTTACATTTAATAATTCACTTGGTTTTCTTTTGTTTTCTTATATCTCCGTTTGTTAATTCGTTTTGTTTATTTTATGATTTTTTTTTTTTTTTAATATCTTATCATGTCAGCATATGTGCATATTACGCTAGTAAATAGCATATTTTATTTAATAAAAATGTCATGAGTTGTGACACGCCTTAGTGAGAAAATACTTGTTTTTAAAGCCACTGTAAAAAAGGTGGTCAGTTTTGGATTATGATTAAGATTAATAAGCTTTTAGGAAAACTGAAGTAAAAGAATGTCCCAATAATTAGTGTTGCTAAGAACAAGGAATATTAGGTGGAACTCGAATGGTTGAAATTGTAAAAGATGCAATTTGAATAAGCAGTCATAGGTGTGGCCCATGTATATGGCGGCATAAGAAAATACAGTTAAATTTTAGTTATACTAGAGCTACTTAAAGAATATTTTGGTTGATATAAGTATAGGCGCATAAGCAAAAAAAATTATCCTTATAAATATGAGTTTCAGGCCACCCTGAAGCTAAAAATTTGGAGAATTTCCCCCCAAAATCAGTATAATAAATACGTTTTACAGAACAAAAATAAAAAACCTATATAACATTTACCTTTAGATTGGGTCATATTTACTTTTTTTTAACTTTTCTTAACCTAAACAACATTTACCTTTTTTTAACACTCCTAGTTTTAAAACACTAAAACTCCTAGTTTTACAACTAGTTTCAAAACACCAAAACTAGGAGTGTAACAAAAACTAAATACACATTCATACTTCCTGAAACCTATACGAACATACTTATCAAAGAAACACGGTTCAGCCAAAAAGCCCCACGACCGAAAGTGTTACCAGCCTCGACAATCGAAAATATTACCACTACATTAAAAGCACTATGGTACGTGGCTAATAAAACCCAACCATGGAAAGTATATAAAGTATACCTTTTACAATCCTATCCATACTAACATGGACATTTTAACCAACTCATAAGAGACATGGCTGGAAAGCTGCCCCTAATTTGGAGAAATAAAAGGCGTTGGATAAAATATTTCCTTCATCAACAAACCAGATAAACTGATACAAACTAGGGAATTCGTAATGCAGAGTGCGATAATTCCACATGCTTAACATGCTATCCATATATAAAATATAGCATACAATCCAGAGAGTTCGCTGATTTTCGAAGATTCGTTGACACAAATCAATTTTTAAATTATTTTATATTAATTTAATCATTATTGTGGGTAACCAGCTTGTTTTTAAATTATTTTAAATAATTTATTTTTGAAGAGAAAAGATTTGGCCCCGCTGGGAATCGAACTGACATGCGCGGTATGCTAACCATTGCACTACGAAGCTCGCTTCCAAACAGTGCCAAATCCCTCCTCTTCACTGACACCTCTCCCACGTGTCTGACGTCACAAGAGGAGGGATTTGGCACCGTTTGGAAGCGAGCTCCGTGGTGCAATGGTTAGCATACCGCGCATGTCACGCGGAAGACCCGAGTGCGATTCCCGGCGGGGCCAAATCTTTTCTCTTCAAAAATAAATTATTCAAAATAATTTAAAAACAAGCTGGTTACCCACAATAATGATTAAATTAATATAAAATAATTTTAAAATTGACGAACGTCAAGAGATGCCCAAAATTGGACGAAAATTGTCCATCTCCCGTAAATACTCGCAAAACTTGCAAAATCGGGGGAGAACTGTCAGTGAAGAGGAGGGATTTGGCACCGTTTGGAAGCGAGCTCCATGGTGCAATGGTTAGCATACCGCGCATATCACGCGGAAGACCCGGGTTCGATTACCGGCGGGGCAAAATCTTTTCTCTTCAAAAATAAATTATTTTAAAAAATATTTTATTTATATACATTATTTTTATAGGTACTCTATAAATTATTTTATTTATATACCAACTCTATTTTCCTTCAGAATAGAGCAGATCACAGAAAAATATATAACATTTATTTATTCATAAACAGAATATATAATTGCGCGTAAAGTTACTGTTTTTTCGTTGTTGTTTGTCCTCCAAGGAGATTACTCTTCAACACAAACAAGATCGACAAAAGTTGGCGGGTAGGTCCCCCCTTGACAAAGTCCTCGGGGCCCGTGCGGAATACAAAGGCATTGTCAACGGGCAGTGAATAAGAAAGCACTAAGTTGTGAAGTTTTAATTAAACCTGACCTACAAGCCCTTTCCTCGTCCTCTCTGGGTGCTTGCCATGGCCCTTAACGAGATAAGAGGATGTCGTAAGAGATGCTCGTATGCCCTCCGTCGAGTGGCAACTTCCTCTCTTTAAGGGAAAGGAACCGCAGCCAGATTTGGGGTTTATTTAAAGGTAAAGAAAAAAAAGTATGAAATTAACTATGAAAATTCTGTGTATGAATAGATCTTTCTCGGTCACAAAGGAAAAAAAATAAACCGTAATTCCACTAAAAAAAAACACCGTCAGTGTCTCAAGAATCTTGATGAAAATTCATTCGGTGGTTCCTGGAAGCTTTAGCTGGAAGATATGGAAAAATGGTATATAGCTACTTTGGTCTTCGCGCCAAGGTGTCCTAAAAGGGAATAATAAAAATAAAATTGAACTACTTTACTTTATCTATCCCCCGTTTAAGAAAAATCAAAATGTGTAATTTTTAGTGTGGTTTTAAAATAATTATCAGCCGTTCCATAATTGAATTTAAAATTGAAATGTAATTGAAAAAAAAGTTAAAATTTCATTTAAATCCCTTATAATTTTTAAATAAAAACATAAGTCACATTCAAATTGAGCTACCTTAAATACATTGAAGACACGAATTGAAAAACGATTTTTTTTTTTTTTTTTTTTTTTAATAAACACCTGTGACACGAGTCAAGTCATATAACATACCTGTTTTTAACCACTAACAAAGGAACTATGTATTATCTAAGACTAAGTTTGTGACGTAACGATTTTCTAAAGCAAGTAGGGTTTCGGGGGGTTCCAGAAACGATATTATGTAATAGCAATCAATTAAATATTTTTATAGTATATTCTATTTTCTATCGTTTTTGGAAGGGAACTTATAAATTAAAATATATAATAAGTATTGGCTAGTATAGCACTAAACTCTCTTCTATGGTAATTTTACATGGGATACTTTTCAAAGCTATCGTGTTTAACAATTCACGGAATTTAAATCTAATTTAGATATGTACATGCTTAAATGGCAATCACGTGCAAAACTGAGTGATGAACAGTTCTATTTCTTTTTTAAGTATATAAAAATGTTAAGAAAGTATTTTAGTAACACTATAAATATTTTTTTAGAAATATACAAGTAGATGGATGATAACATGGGAAAATATATTAATTCCCTCTGATGGCAGAGTAGAATGAAATATGTTTGCAAACCCTACCGCCTTGTCTCTGAATCTTAGGAATCTTTAACAGGGAAAAGTTACTTATTCAACATTGTAAGGTTTATGAATCAAAAACGATAATATTATTTTTATCCGAATCCTTATCATTTAAAGGAATTATTCTTATCGTAAATATAAAATGAAAGCGTGATGAATAAAGAGCATTAGAGGAAGCCCTATACAAAAGAAATAAAAGTCTATAATGAAAAGATTGTATAAAGAATTATCCTTCGGAATCCTTATCAAGGAATAAGACCTTCTCGAAAAATAAGACATTTTATAAAAAAGTAAATCTGTGACCTTATTTTTACAAGAGAATTTTTTTATTATAATAAAAACCTCTAAGCCTTTCTGCGGTTGTACCCATAACACCAAAGATGCTTCAAGATTTTATGTTAATTAAATGCATAACATTAAGTGATGTTTTATAAGTTAGATGCAGAATATGATTATAAAAGTGACGACACTCTTTTGATTGGTTGGTAATGTGATCGAAGTGACAAACATTTACAAAAATAAGTTTAAATAAAAACCAGTGTGTAAAAGATCATTGAAATCGGATAAACATCTTTGTCATTTTTTCTTCCCCGCCCCGAAATATAACAAACCAAATAATATTTATATGGGATAAACCTCCTTGTACTATAGTCTAGGGAAAACTTACATTTTACTTTGAAAAAGGTCGGGTAAATGAATTTTCTTTACTAGGCTGGCTTGAAAATATTGAGTTTCCTAACAATATTTCCTTAATTTCTGAAACCTAAACATCACAACATTTTTGGACATTTCTAGTTTTCTGCTGATAAATCAAAAACAATCCCTCGTATAAATTAAATCTATTGAAGATGAAAGAGCTTTAAATTTCGTTTAAATGACAGGTTTTAAGTTTAAATCGGTTTAGTGCTTTTGCCAGAATTGATGTTCAAAGATGTTAACTTATTTTTCCGGAAAAATGCTTAAAACTCCTGATTTTTGAACAATGATTCTAACAAAAGGATCTAAACTGTGATTAAATTAAATTAATGATGCTACGTATATTAAATTTTTTTTTTAGACCCTACATGATAAATAAAAAGATATTTTAAAAATAAAGAGAAATAAGAACCCCCCCCCCCCACCAATAAAAGGTAATAATCAAATAATTTGATGAAATAAATAAAAAGTTTTTTAATAGATTAATGTAAATTGCTAATATTAAATACATACCTTTGTAATATTTCGAATATTGAGAGCTGTAGAACTTCGATGGTATATTTTTACATTTAATAGAAATTTTTAGTTTTTATGTGGGTAGTAGCTAACATTTTCATTTTTTTTTTTTTTTTTTTCTTCATTTAACAATCAACAACTATTTTTTTGTTCCGCCCTTAATCATCTTTTAGGCTATACGGGGAATTCCCAGGCCAGGGGAGGATTGATGCCAAGTATTATTAAAATTCCCCTGGTTACGGGTTTTGAACCAACTATCTTCGGCTTCCAATCATATGTTGGCATGGGCGTTGTATTTCCTAATGCGTTTTCTCACTCAGCGATCCTGCCATCTTTATTATTATATACTTTCACTTATCTACATATGAAATATAGAGTAAGGAAAAGTATTGCGATCGTGTAAAATTTCGATTTCCGGTTTTCAACGGAATTACACGTTTTGGGGTCCTCTGAGTCCAAATAACCAAATCCCGCGAAATGATCTATGTGTGTGTTACAGATGAAAACTATGAACCTTACGAACCTGAAATTGGGTATTTGGTATATGTATATGCCCGTGCTTTATCATTATTAAAATGTTCTGAGGCAGCATAGATAAGGAAGGGGCCTTTTTCGTTTTCTTATAAAGTACCTTTGTTTTTGTTTATATGGAGAAATTATCTGTCTCTTGTTTCACCTAAAAATAAGAAATGGCTAAATATGAAATATGAAAAAAATCAAGTAAACATTTACAGGAGAAAAAAAGAAAAATATTCTGTCAACTCATAAAACACTTCGAGCACAAGCATGCGCAGTACGCTCAGCCGATGTTTATAATTAAAGATGTTCTGTTTATTTAATGGAAATTACTTGTTCCATGGGAACTGTATGAAGTTTTCAACAACTACATAGAGAATTATAAAATCAGACGACTTAGAGTATTGTGCTTGCTTTGCCGAATTATCAGAAGTAAAAACTTTTATTTGTTAATAAAAAAATAGTGTACTTTAAAGAGAAAATAAAAACAAAAGTGAATATGGAAAATAGTCAATTTCTAATCAAAGTAAGTTGGTAATTGAAAG
The DNA here is from genome assembly GCA_911387785.2 of Aelia acuminata. NCBI lineage: Eukaryota > Metazoa > Arthropoda > Insecta > Hemiptera > Pentatomidae > Aelia > Aelia acuminata. The sequence goes on from OU426983.1 coordinate 35,403,858, forward strand.
CTGTATGTTGCGCGTATCGCACCAGATTTTTTTCAACTTAGAATCAAGTAGCACTGAGGTGTATAAAGGAAAAAAAAAATATTGAGGATTTCCCACGTGTCCAGATAATAGCTAGTTGAGTAATAATTAAATTCCAATAGTCATTAATTAAGTAATTTTTCAATTAATTTTATCAGAAGAGATATTATTAATCATTTAAAATTAATGTTATTTTAGTTATATATAAAACGATAATGAAGTTCGTTAATATATAATAAACTAACAGTTCGTTGATAGTATTTATATTTAAATCCCAGGAATTATCATGAGTTGTAACGTGTCTTAATTAGTCAATTATCTTTAAATAGTTGGACAAACATTTTTTCCCCCCACATTTATACATTAAAATTAACAGTGCTATCTTCATAATAAACTAATGCGTATTATTATTATTCATTCTACAAGGGACTTTACAACAATGGTAACATCTGACCTTGAAAAATAAAAGCTATTCATCTAAGTTATGTTTGATCTACTGCTATCTCACTCCTACGATAGTTCCTGCAACGGTAGTTAATTTTCTTGAAAGGTCTTGAAACGTGGAAAACAAAGAGGTCGGGGGGGGGGGAGAATATGATGAAAACAATGAATTATTATTTCCTTTTATTCCGATGAAGCCGGCAGGTTGCCAGAACACGTCCGCAGGCCCCAGATATCGCCTCCCGTTGCTTTTCAACTCCTTAAAAGAATCTGACACTTGGCCTTGTTAAACGTTTCGCTGAATTTTCGTTATAGTTCGTGAGTCGGATATATCATTTCTAAATAAATTGTGTTTTCTTACGTAACCTTCTGTTTTTTTTTTTTTTTTTTTTTTTTTTTTCTTCTTTTCTGTTGGCATTACAGACCTCGTACAGATCTTCAGCTGCCTTAACCAGCGTTCACAACATCTGCCTGGGGTTACCTGTGGTGTAGTGGTTAGCAAGGTAACCTACAATACTGCGGGTTCGCGTCTCGCAGTGTTTTGTTTTTAAGTGAGTAAAAAATCCTTGGCTATGCCGTATTTTGAATAGGCCGTAAAATGGAGGTCCCGAGCCTGCACAATGTCAGGTACTCGTTAAACAACTCTACCCTAATTATACCTGGATAGGCAAAATTTAGGACTCCCACTGTAGCATCGTATGGTTAGCCTCAGTAATATAAAGTCTGTTTAAAAGCAAGGTAACAACAATAATAACATGTGCCAATCTTGGGCTAATTCTTTCCAGTTTTTTACATGGAACTCTGCAGAAACATTGTTGATGTCACTTATTTATCTATCTTTTGGCCCATCATGACGTTTCTTGCTTGGTATTGATTACGCTTCTTGATGATTGCCGTGAGCTACGTGTTTTAGTTTACGTGTTTAGTTTACATTATACTACATACTCAAATGGAGAAACATATATAAGGTGGTATAGCGAATAATGCATCAGGATTCGATTTCCTGTCAGGTAAGTGCCAAAAAGGAATCATTTGATATTTCATCCACCAATTGACTAGGAGAAGGCATATTATTAGCCTTTCATTGATATGTGAAACACTTGAAGAAAGTAACTCCTGACATGCTGTATCATGACATTTTTTCAAATATCCTCCCCATCACGTTAAAATAAAGAACGTGAAAAATGGAGTTTTATAGAATAAATTACTTGCATTGGCTTACAAGGAGAAAATTGTGAAAATTAAAATCATAATAGCGAGATTTGTTTTATTAAACAAAGAGTGGAGTTGAAGAAATAAAAAGGCCCGGAGATGAATGACATATTCATAAAGTATAAGTATTTTTTAAATAATTGAAGGGAGATCCTGGTTCGACTGCTGGCAGAGACCAATCATTTCTCTTCAAAAATAAAATTAATATAAAATCAAATTAAGTGGTTACCAACAATAAAGGACAATATTATATTGATAATTTTATTGTTTGTTTTTTTTAAATTATATAAAAACCCAATTAGAAAATTCAATTAAAAAAAAACTTATAGGACGAACACACATTATTAAAAAATAAAACGTATTTAATGTTTAAGTTTTATCATTATAGCTTTTGATATCAATACAACAGCTTTATTACTGGTCAATTCGTTAGTATAATACCTCCTTCTTTTATAAAAAAAAGGACTGGTTTAAAACTGGCAAAAATTTCAAAGAAGACCAGCGTGATTTTACCAGCTTGAAGTACAAATCCACACACTGATGGAGATTTAAAAATCTTTTTTTTTCGTAAAAAAAATCTCTCATCTTTTGCTTATCTCTTAGTCTCATACTAGCTAACTGTTGGCCAAGCACGTTGATAACAAACAAACTGCTGTTTTTTTATTGAAAATTTGATTGCTTGATTTAAAGCAATGCTCAATACTCAATGCTAAATGAATCGGTTGGCTAAACCAATCAATCAAATTCAGAATCAAAAGAGTGGGGGAGATCTTGAGCATTCGTTAGTTATTGACGTATTTCAAGTGCTTGTTGTACTAAATCTTAAAAATAACCTTAAATTTTCAACAATAGGCGGGCGCAAGCGACGGTGCTGCTTCTGCGACGGCGCTGCAGTAACTAGAGAAACGGGGATAAAAGCGGGGCCATTACCTGGGATTCATAGGTTTTTTTGGCGTTTTTAATTTATTTTTCCATAATTAAAACCCGATTGAGCAAAAAATCATTTGAAAAATATCTAATAGGTATTGCTCGGTCCCTCAGTGTTCAATTAAAAAATCAAAAGACGTGTCATTCCCTTTTATTTCCAAAATATAAAAAGCTTCTTAAAGAGTGGATTGTAAAATTAAGAATAGATAAGCCTGTTTTGAAAGATATGAGGATATGTAGTCTTTATTTTAAAGAAAGAGACTATATTTATCCAGGTAAATATTAGTATTTGACATTTTATTATTCCAAAATGCTAGTTTTATGCAAATAACATTGAGACCATAGTGTCATAGATTTGTTTTTCTTTTTTAATTTTCCCCATTTTTCTATTAAATCCGTTGTGCTTAATTGTTCCATGTTTTCAATGCGAAGCCTGAAAGTTTTGACAAATAAATAAATAATATGACAAAGAATCTAAGCTGTCATAACAATGATTGTGTGAATAGGTAATTACTAACCGAAAAACGTCGAGTAAAGTTACAATGATGTGTTTGCATTTACCAGAACTATCAGCTTTACACGTACAATGACAAGAAAATTGCTTATTATTATTAATAAATTTGATTTCCACTTTTATTTGATGGGGCAGTCCTTTAAGATTGCTAGTTTAAAGGCACGAGGCTTGTAAAATAACTGTTTTTTTTATTTTTATATGTTATTCCACATGTAAATACGTGGTTTGCATCAAGAATAGCCTGCCCTTCAATTAATGGTCTTTTAAAATTACCAATTATCTCTATCACATCAACGAAGTCTAACACCGTTCTTTCCGACATTTTGCAAAACTACTAGCGCACCCTATATTCGATTGCGCCCGCCTATAGATTTAAATAAAGATATATAATATAGCTGTCGTTTTCTGAAAAATTAAACACTTTTTTATGGTTCCGGAAAAGTTATAGTAGTTTCGACCCTGTACCTGGAAAATTTTGCCAAGAAATAAAACTCAAAAACATTTTTTGTGGTTATTTAAAAGATTATTTTTATGGATATAAGGAGATTAAAGCTACTATTAAACACCGTAAACATTAAAAAATCCTAAATGTAGGTGTAAACGACGGATGGACACCATAATCATAAGACCACAAAATTCATGGAATTCCCAGAAAGGCCGAGCTTTGATAACCTTTATGAAAGCAGAATTTTAAGAATTCTTAAAGTTCTGGAACGATCTTTTAAATTTATTTATCTATAAATATGTAATTTTTTATCGGTAAACCTCACATATTTGTGCTACATATTTTGACCGGACCCCCAACCATTAATTTCGAAGGTTAGCTATCCTCCACCATCATTAGTATATCTATTTAATGTTCTTCCTGATCGATAAGGATACTGTGTGGTTTGCGCCTATAAAGTATGGCAGTATACTACTATACTGAATAAAGTAGTTTACTCAATCTACTATGCCCATCTACTTAATTTTAATTAAATATTAATTTAATAATTTAATAAACTATAATTTAAGTTAATTTAAATTGTAGTTTACAGGAAAAGTGTGATTTGCTCCTAATTATTCCATGGGTTACTTTTGGGTATTATGGAAGTACTTGAATTTCGCTACTGTTTGAGAGAAGGGAGCTATATCCGAACGTAATTATGCCGATTGAAGACTTGGGTTATCCGGACGGGAACGAAGCTATCTCTATAGTCAAATTATAGTTTACAGGCTTTAAATTATAGTTACTGTCCATCAATTGGTAATACTAACATAACATAAATAAACAGCTTATTAACTAATCTTAATCTTAAACTAAGTGAAGGTATCTTCTAGAAGGGGAGTAGTTTACCTTGGTACTTGGTTCCTAGCCCGCGTTTAGTAAGTAAAATATAATTGGAACGTTCTCGGCTAACTTAGTCTATTAAAGAGTCATCGATTGAGTTTAGGGAAAATCCCTGTAGCTCAGCGGCAATGCTGATTAGATTACTTCCGTAATCGTTGGGGAAAATTCGTCGTTACTCTTTCTGTATAAAGACTACTTTCATGTAAGAGGAAAATTATGATTTGCTCCTAATTGTTTCATGGGTTACTTTTGGGTATTATGGAAGTACTTGAATTTCGCTACTGTTTGAGAGAAGGGAGCTATATCCGAACGTAATTATGCCGATAGAAGACTTGGGTTATCCGGACGGGAACGAAGCTATCTCCATTGTGAGAACGAGGGGTGCAATAAGTCTGCCATCCCTGGGGCCCTATGATTGATCTCTTGATTAGCGACTTGATTGGGCTCAAATCACATTTTGGAATTGACTACCAGCTTTCCCTAATGATTCCTTCCCTAATTACGAATCGACCAACTTCAATTTTGTTCGGTTTCACAACCTTTTTATTGCAGAAAATTCGATTTCTTTTTTATTTTTTTTTTTTAACGAAACATTTAATCGTATATTTACGATACGATATACACAGGTTTGGTGGAAACACTGCAGAAATAAACTTTTATTTATAATGATAATAACAATTAACACGAATATAGTGGGTAACTAGAAGATACAATGCCAGGTCTCCTTCAAAGAGTATGACTACAGGTATCCCTGTAGCAATGCAAGAGTGATTTGTACAAAGGATCTGGAGGGTTAATATTTAGGAAGGAGGAAGGGAGGAAGTTGGCGGAGGTCTGTAAAAGAATATTTAAGTATTAAAGAAAGTAAAGATCCTTTACCTAAAATCTGCCTTTAGTTCCTGATAAGTACAGATAAAGGTTGCAGTAAGGCTTTAAGATTAAAAGCATTGTCCTGTAAGTTGTGAGTTGCCGACATAAGATCATTCAGATTAAATTACCAATTTTTTATTTAATAAGTTTTAATTGTATAAAAATTGATTAAATAATTATCATAATTATTACTGAATATTTGACGCGTCAAATACTCTGCTTCAAATGCGCTGCGGTGAACAACGCTTTGAACAAAAGCGAAGTCGATTTGAAAGCAGACAGGATTTCTTAAACTAATTTTGTGATAAACATTCTCTTTGACGATTTATAAAGGTTTTTAAACTCTAAGGTAAATCTTCGTTCTTGGAAAAAAATTCAGAAGATAAACCTCTCAAATACTTTAAACATAAGTTATATACTGTTTATCAAAGCCTTGACTTTTTTGAAAAGTGATTTGAAAAAAAAAACACATTTTTTTCTTCTCCTAAATGAACCCGTGCCTCTTTGAAGCATGTTTGATATTATATTCCTTTCAGAAAAAAGAAAATAAAAAAAAGGACAGTTAATACTATCTCATAGATCATGGATTAGACAAAGGTGACTAGGTTTTGTGGGTAATGCCAATGCTGCTCAGTACAGCTAAGAGACGACTGGTGGTCGAGATTGCGGTTACCTTGTTTCCCAGAAGAGTGTAGTACCGTTCAAACAAGAATAATAGGGTTTTTTAGATTTATAAATTTTCATTAGAAAATATAAATGAACTAAGAGAGAAAATCTAATAACATCATTACAACATTTATAGGGATAAATGTTTAATGAAGCTGATGATACAAAGGTAAAGGCAACACAATTGCATCCCTTTAATGCTTTTCATACACATGTTTACAATAATTATGGGTTGTCATTAGCATAAGTTATATACATTATATCTCTCTATATTAATAAATAAAGTCCTTTGTGTATGTTTACAACATTCATCAGATCGCCAAAACACTGTGACATGATAATGAGTACACTCTACCGAAAGTTTCTGGCATGGTAAATAAATGTTATTTTATTTATTCAATTTCATCCGAATTTTGAAACACTGGTATTCATAGTTAAATATAAATATAAATAGGTTAATACCACTAAAATTTTATCATGGGTGTGTTTTTTATTTTTATATTTTTTTTTGGGGGGGGGGGAGGGTCAATTTATTAATTTTGATTGGTTTATCCGATTTTGGCGAATTTCGTAATACATTCCACTCATCGGGTTTAATAGTAGTATAAAAACATTATTACCACATATTTTTTTTATTTGATGTTTTACGTCGCTTCGATTGTCCAGACCGTTAGCAATAAAAATAGATATTAAAAACAGCTAAGAATAGTCTCGATATTTTTTAAATAACCTTTATTCAGTCAAATTCATTCTATTTACGAGTTGTTTGACGTTGCGCTTTTTTATTCAAGCATTTTCAAAAACTAGAACTTTAACATACACAACTGGTATATAGGCCAAATAGAAGCATTAGAATATTGATTCCTTATAAAATTTGATGTTGATAGGTTTTGGGGAGAGTAAATATTAAATTTTGACCGGCTTATGGCACATATGCGAATTTAGACCCACTCAGTAAAATAATGTAAATTCCTCAAAAATGTTATTATCGGGAGGTTAATATAAGGGAGTAATAAATTTGGAACTTTTTTTCAGCTTAAACAACTTCAGCAAGTTTACAAATTGGTTACTCAAAGGTGAAACGAAATAATAAGGAGGTTAATCTCATAAACGTTATCATAGATAGGAATGGCATGGCGTGTGGGCCAGAGTTGGGCAAAATGTAGTTACAACTACTAACTTCTAACTACAACTACTTTGGTTTGATTGTAGTTACAATTACTAACTACAGTTTGTAGTTAGTAGTTAACAGCTGGCAACTACATTTTTTAACTAGTAGTTAGTAGTTAAATTTTTCCAACTACCAACTACAAGTTAGAAAAAGTAGTTAGAATATGTTAACTACTAACTACAAACTGTAGTTGGTAATTGCAATTATTTAACTACTAACTACTATCCAAATGTGATGACTATCCAAATATTATTAACCAAAGCTTATTATCTCATGACAAGGTATCCATTAGCATTAATATTTATTTTAAAATTTTAGTTGGGGGGGGGGGCTCTTTAATATTGAAAGTAGTAACATTTTCGTTTTTCTTATTTTAGTGGCGGGCAGGGGGGGGGGGGACGCTCTACAAAATAGTTTGTATTTCGTTTTTCTTTCTCACGGGGGTCCAATTTTATGTTATCGGGGACGGTATTTTTGATAAAAATATTCATTTTGTATTTTAGTGGTGGGTGGGGGGGGGGATCACTCTACAAAATAGTTTGAATTTCGTTTTTCTTTCACACGGGGGTCCAATTTTATGTTATTGGGAACGGTGTTTTTGATAAAAATATTCATTTTGTATTTTAGTGGCGGGTGGGTGGGCGCTCTACAAAATAGTTTGAACTTCGTTTCTCTTTCATACGGGGGTCCAATTTTATGTTATCGGGGACGGTGTTTTTGATAAAAATATTCATTTTGTATTTTAGTGGCAGGTGAGGGGGCGCTCTACAAAATAGTTTGAATTTCGCTTTTCTTTCACACGGGGGTCCAATTTTATGTTATCGGGGACGGTGTTTTTGATAAAAATATTCATTTTGTATTTTAGTGGCGGGTGAGGGGGCGCTCTACAAAATAGTTTGAATTTCGTTTTTCTTTCACATGGGGTCCAATTTTATGCTATCGGGAACGGTGTTTTTGATAAAAATATTCATTTTGTATTTTAGTGGCGGGTGGGGGGGGGGGGGGGCGCTCTACAACATAGATTGAATTTCGTTTTTCTTTCGCACGGGGGTCCAATTTTATGTTATCGGGGAAGGTATTTTTGATAAAAATATTCATTTTGTATTTTAGTGGTGGGTGGGGGGGGGCGCTCTACAAAATAGTTTGAATTTCGTTTTTCTTTCACACGGGGGTCCAATTTTATGTTATCGGGGACGGTGTTTTTGATAAAAATATTCATTTTGTATTTTAGTGGTGGGTGGGGGGGGGCGCTCTACAAAATAGTTTGAATTTCGTTTTTCTTTCACACGGGGGTCCAATTTTATGTTATCGGGGACGGTGTTTTTGATAAAAATATTCATTTTGTATTTTAGTGGCGGGTGGGGGGGGGGGCGCTCTACAACATAGTTTGAATTTCGTTTTTCTTTCGCACGGGGGTCCAATTTTATGTTATCGGGGAAGGTATTTTTGATAAAAATATTCATTTTGTATTTTAGTGGTGGGTGGGGGGGGGGCGCTCTACAAAATAGTTTGAATTTCGTTTTTCTTTCACACGGGGGTCCAATTTTATGTTATCGGGGACGGTGTTTTTGATAAAAATATTCATTTTGTATTTTAGTGGCGGGTGAGGGGGCGCTCTACAAAATAGTTTGAATTTCGTTTTTCTTTCACACGGGGGTCCAATTTTATGTTATCGGGAACGCTGTTTTTATTTAATAGTTAGAATTTCGGATTTCGTTGACTTAGGGGTCCATTTTTTTGTTATCGGGGACGGCAGGTTCTAATATTATGTTATCTAGGACAGTTTATACGAAAATAATATTTATTTTGAATGTGATCGAATCGTACTTTTTATATTTTTTTTTTTTATATTTTGTATAAATATTTATTAGGGTGTCCCTTATTTTTTATGGTTTTACACTTCTAACGGATAGGTGTTAGTTTTGTTCTTTTGCATCTAAAACAGTCGGAAATAAATGTTTACCTTATTTGGAGTACGATAACCCGTGCCGACTTGCATCGAATCATCTTCACACATGTTGCGCGGCAGTTTAATAATAATATTTATTTTGAATGTGATCTTTTATAATAAGTTAAGGTTTAAAATGGTAAATGAAAAATAATTCCCGAATAAACCCTAGTAATATTTAAATCATATTATTTTAGCAAACCGTTATAAGATAGCCGAGTGGGCAAACGCGTTAGAAAATACGCGTTGCCGATGGTAACGTCTGATTGATAACCCGAAGAGATAGCAATCGGAGTCAGAACTCGGAGCCAGGAAACATTTAATAATACTCAGCATCAATCCCCCATCCACTCCCCTGGCCCGGGAAACCCCGTATAGCCTTTAAAAAAAGTCAGGAAAGGGAGGAACAAAAAACAAAAAAAAAATCATTTGAACCCATAATTAAAGATAAACAGTGTTTATAGGGTTTCCCTTATATAGGCGAAAAATTTTTTTTTTTAGATATCGAAACGCATACCTCCTATTTCTTTTTAAACTATCCAGACTTACTTAAATACAAAATTACATCTTCCTACGTCAACATTAACCCGTGCCGACAGAACTCTGAAGATTTTGAAACTTGCTGTTTTTAACCCTTTCCGTTATATAGCTAAATCAATTGAAATATTAATTTTTTTATGAAATATTTATTAAAAGAAGATAAAATTACTGATCAGGCAGGACGTTTTCTTTTCTTTATTCTCTTTTTTACAGTCTGGATACAGATTCCTATGCTCCTGAACACAGCATAGCAAAAATTACTTTTGGTCTTCCTTTGGAGTGATAAAACCATGCAAATCTTGCATAAGTTTTTCAAGCTCTTTCAGCTGTATCATTAACGGCTCTTAAAGAAAACACTTTCCTTTACGCCTCTGAATAGGAATCTTTATCTTTATCCCTCCTAGTCTCTGGAGGAAATTCTTATCAATGTTTAATCGAGAAAATAATTTGTGCTCTTGACAGACACAAAATCACTTAATGATTTTCCTGCAACAATAAATAAGGCAGTATAATTAACAATTTATTAAAATCAGTATAAAAACATTACTATTTATTGTATTAAGCCCCTTTAAAAACCACAAATCTTGATTAGGTGCCTTCATCGCCAGACTACATCCAAGTATCCAAGTGTACATATAAAACCGCATTGAATAAACACATGTCGTTTTCCACTTGTTTCTAAACTTTTTGAACAGTGGGATACCAGGACTACTTGTGACTTGGTGTTTTTTTGTTTCGAACACACATTTTAAAACCAGTTCGTAAATGTGATGGCGGCAAGCAAAGAGTAGTAATTCCCTGTCTAGTTTTTGTTCCAAAAGTACAGAAGCTCCTTTTAATCGCCCTGTATTAAACGCAGTTGTTTCACAGCACATTATTTGTACTTTGTCATCGAGGTTCCAGTCATGAAGTGTGTTCAACACAGCTTAAGCTTGATCCTGGCCGGAACAGCTCTCCAGTTTGGGTATAGTCAGAAGTTGTTCCTTTTCTCCAAATGAAATCAGAATTGGCAGGCATGCTTCTTTAGAACTTCTCGAGTCAAGTCCAGGTAATACTTTTCCATCCCAGTAAACGGTAACAATTTCAGGCATATTATTCTAAAAATCTGATTTTATAGATTCCTCTCTATCTTTTCGACTCTGTGTGCGATTACGTTAAATAGAAGATTTGTTTATCGGAAAATCATCACAGCTAAGATCAAGTGCATCTACTACAGTCTGAAATATATAGACAGGATCCCTTATGCTTAATTGGCATCTATCTAAAGCTGCAACTAACTTAGGCTTGATAAAGTCTTTCCTTCCTCTTTTTTTAGTAGTTTGAGAACTTACCATTTGAGAGGTGGATGCTAAAGGTTCCTCAAGGCTTTCATCAGAGCTGGTAAGTTGATCGTGATGTCTTTGCGTTTGAATAGTATCTTGCGTAGTAACAGATGACGATAAACCTCCGATACACATTTGCTCACATATTTTTGTCCCTTCATTCAATTTCCTTTGTCTTGTACTTTCTTCTTTTTCAGCTACCTTTTTGTCTATACCCGCTAAATACCCTGGACGCCCTATGTAAAAACATCTGCTTCAATTTTCATCCGTTCCAATGCATCAGCGTGTGCTATATCACAGTTTTCATTCAGATTCACAAGTTTTTTTACACAGTTAGGTATAGCTCTAGTAGAGATTCTAGCTTTTTAACAAAATATAATACACTCCTTAATGACGAGATTAGCACTTTCACTAACAGTCAATTTAACTTCGCGAATGTTAAAAAAAAAAGTACTGCAAGAACTTGACGATTATATGGTAACTTTGCGAATGTTATTTGATAATTTACGTCACCAAACAAGAAAACACATTTTTTATTGCTTCTTAATTCCACTGCCTTCTTTAAAATGTAAAACAATACGTGTTAGTCGCGAGAATAATTGAGAAAAAATGACTAATGCCGTGAAATCGCACTGCTACTGCCGCGCAAAATGTGTGAACATGATTCGATGCAAGTCGGCATGGGTTATCGTACTCCAAATAAGGTAAACATTTATTTCCGAGTGTTTTAGAGGCAAAAGAACAAAACTAACACCTATGCGTTAGAAATTAAAAACCTTGAAAAATAAGGGACAACCTAATAAACACTCATACTGTACTAGATAAGATTATATTAGACCCTGCCTTGAAAAAAATCCGAAAAGGTAATCATTATCAATATTATCATCATCAATATTAGTGCGCCCCCCCCGTCACTAAAATACGGCATGAAAATTGTTTTGAAGAATACAGTCCTCGATAATATTGGACTCCTGTATGAAAAAAACTCCAAAAATCTAATTTTTTTAAAGTGCGCCCCCTCCCTTTCCGCTTGTAAAATACAAAATGAATATTTTTATCAAAAACGCCGTCCCCGATAACATAAAATTGGACCCCCGTGTAAAAGAAAAACGAAATTCAAACTATTTTGTAGAGCGCCCACCCACCCGCCACTAAAATACAAAATGAATATTTTTATCAAAAACACCGTCCCCAATAACATAAAATTGGACCCCCGTGTGAAAGAAAAACGAAATTCAAACTATTTTGTAGAGCGCCCCCCCCCCCCAACCCGCCACTAAAATACAAAATGAATATTTTTATCAAAAACACCGTCCCCGATAACATAAAATTGGACCCCCGTGTGAAAGAAAAACGAAATTTAAACTATTTTGTAGAGCGCCCCCCCCACCCGCCACTAAAATACAAAATGAATATTTTTATCAAAAACACCGTCCCCGATAACATAAAATTAGACCCCCGTGTGAAAGAAAAACGAAATTCAAACTATTTTGTAGAGTGCCCCCACCCAAACCGCCACTAAAATACAAAATGAATATTTTTATCAAAAACACCGTCCCCGATAACATAAAATTGGACCCCGTGTGAAAGAAAAACGAAATTCAAACTATTTTGTAGAGCGCCCCTCCCCACCCGCCACTAAAATACAAAATGAATATTTTTATCAAAAACACCGTCCCCGATAACATAAAATTAGACCCCCGTGTGAAAGAAAAACGAAATTCAAACTATTTTGTAGAGCGCCCCCCCCAACCCGCCACAAAAATACAAAATGAATATTTTTATCAAAAACACCGTCCCCGATAACATAAAATTGGACCCCCGTTTGAAAGAAAAACGAAATTCAAACTATTTTGAAGAGCGCCCCCCAACCCGCCACTAAAATACAAAATGAATATTTTTATCAAAAACAGCGTCTCCGATAACATAAAATTAGACCCCCATGTGAAAGAAAAACGAAATTCAAACTATTTTGTAGAGCGCCCCCTCACCCGCCACTAAAATACAAAATGAATTTTTTTTATCATCAACACCGTCCCCGATAACATAAAATTGGAACCCCGTGTGAAAGAAATCAGAAAATGTTACTACTTTCAACATTAAAGAGCCCCCCCCCTCACTAAAACTTTAAAATAAATATTAATGCTAATGGATACCTGGTCATGATATAAGATGCTTAGGTAATGGGGTAGACCGGGCGAACATGAAGGAGTAGCTCACTAATATTCCGAAGTTAATAATATTTGGATAGTCATCACATTTGGATAGTAGTTAGTAGTTAAATAATTGTAGTTAACAACTTTTAACTACCAACTAGTAGTTGGTAGTTAACCATTTTAACTACTTCTTCTAACTAGTAGTTGGTAGTTAAAAATTCTAACTACTTTTATTGTAGTTGAAAAAAGTAGTTGTACATTTCTAACTACCAACTACTAATTAGTAGTTGCTCCGTGTAACTACTTAACTTGTAGTTAGTAGTTAAAAATGTAGTTAACTACAGGAAGTAGTTAACTACTGCCCAACTCTGGTGTGGGCGGGTTTTCTTCCTTTGAGATTGATGCAACTCACAGTGGGTATAGTAGTAATCAATCTAGTGAGTTAATATACAATAATGAGACGCTGATAATAAATCACATATGATTTATTTTAGGACCTATCTTTTGGTCTGGTGGCACAATGAGATGACATGTGGAAGGAGATGTTTCTTTTGGATTATTCTTTCATCGGGTATTTCAGTCTGACTGTCTGAACCTTTTTCTATTTCAATCTTTTTGTGCCTGTTTCAATCTTATTCATATAAAATAGGAGTTTTGAAACATAGCAAAGCCATATATAAATGGTTTTGTTCAAGTCGCTAAGTTTCTATATTCGTTATGTTGAAAAGTTCAATGGGAAGTGGTCGCAGTCTCAAAGCTACACACTAAGGATATTACTGAACATAAAATCAAAAAATCTTTCTATAAGGGAGGTAACAACTTCTTCGCTCTCTCGCGCAGCCTTCTTCGCGAGCACTCCCGACCCTGACAGCCTGTTAGCGGCCGCCGAAGTATGTGCTACAGTTGGAGCAAGTATTCCTGCGGTTAGTTAGCAGAATGTCAGCTCAGGTTGGCAGATATTTCCCAGCTGCTGGAGCTCCTTAGAAAATTAGAGATTCCTGAGAAATCTCTCTGCTCTCCTAGAATACCTACTTCGGGTAGGGTGACTACCTTAACCCGCGAATATCTCTCGTATAGGATGGGCTCTGGCCTTGAAGAAGAAATAAAAGTTCAAGGAATTCTATGGTATCAATTAAAATCAAATGGAAATTCCTGAATAAAAGCTGTGGTTGTTGTCAAGGGTGTAAAATGTGGCCGGGGAAAGAAATTTATAGTTATTCAACTCGAAACTCCACACTCCACACCCTTAAAAACAACCACAGCTTTTAACAATGAGAAGGTACAGTATACAGTGTAAAACTTTTTAAAATTCCTAGTAAATTACTCAGAGGAAAGAACCTCCATCAATTCTTTAGAAATTAATTTCTGGTTTCCATACCGAAACCTTTTTCACTCGTTAGATGCTGAAGCACACTGTACATTTAAAAGCACAAATGTAGACTTGGATATAATTAATTTTTTACCGAAAAAAAAATATTTTTTTACGTTTGTAAATTTCCATAAAATGAATAATACACATAAATATGTACATAACACGTTTGTCTTACAGTTAAATAATTTGACATTCTATGATGAAAATGACTTGTTAAAATTATTTATAAAACATATAAAATGATAGGTTGGAAAAAAATAATTTTTTTTTTTTTTTTGTTTTAGAGAATTGTCGGGAAAAAGTTTAATTTTTGTTGATCATTCACCCGAAGATGATTAGATGAGGCTTGAAATTTTTATTTGTGTTGAAGATATTTTAAATAACGAATTTTATATAAGACAAAAAAAATTACTTTTCCTTAGAGTAGTCTTGAAAATTTAAGGCGTTTCAATTACATAATCCATGGAACAATACATTAAATACCAACCATCTGATCCAAATTTAATTCTTTTGAAATTTTATTTTTACTTAGGACTTATCTTTTCTTATTCAAGAAATGAATATATAACGGTAAAAGAAGTTTTTTTACACTCAAAGTAAATAATGCAATCTTTACACATAAAAATTTGTTATAATTTGTGTTTTAAATTCTAATTATAAACCTCCTTTGTTAAAAGTCATTCCTCCTGTGTGCCAAAAATGTTAACTAAATTTAACACGTTTTAATTACAAAATGAAAGGAAAAATATATTAATTGATAATATACCTATTAGGCAATTTATCACATAAAAATGATGCATCGGTGAAACGTTGTGTTCTTGTTTGAAGGTTTATAACACAAAGAAAAAGTTTATAACCATCAGAATTCTATAGAAAGCGTATGACAGGATAGAGGTAAAGAGGTTAGAGGAACCGTAGAAGAGAGCTGAATATGAACAAGTCCTAAGGGAAAGGCTCTAAGAACTCGATTCATAGTATCCTGCATTCAGCTCTGTGGGGTGAAGAGGTTATCTACTAAGTCCAAAGGAACTTCATGGTGAAATGAAGAGCTGAGGGCTCAGGTCAAGGAATGGAAAACTGCGTGGAAGGACTACTGTCGAGACAAATCACCATTTTGTCAGCCAGATAAATGGCGGATATGTGTGATGGCGCAAAATAGGGCAGAGGAAGATGTGAGAAGTGCAAAGCAAAAGTAATGGATCGAATTCGGAGTGAAACTGAACCAGGATCATGCGTACAACATTAAACAATTTTGGAGGTTAAACAATTAAAGCTTTAAGAGAATGCAACAGCATACCTATAAGAAATGTGAAAATTTAACGTGGGAAGGTGGTCACTAAAGATAAAGCTATTTAGGAAGTATTGCGGCAGTATTATAACAAGTAATTCGGTAGGATGATAATTATCCAATGAACTCTGAAAGACAGTGGAATGAGGATGAGTTTGACGAGGTGATAGAAGAAGAGGAAATAGAAAGAGCCATCTTAAAAATGAAGAACGGGAAAGCGCCAGGCCGAGCTATTATAATGGCAGAATTTGTGAAGTATGGCGATTGCAAAGATTTAATTATCTTTATTTTATTTAATCAGCAATGACCCACTAGCATCTAAATTCAAATGATTACTATTTATATATATTATTAGTTCGTAATATATCTAGTAAAATATCATTTAAGTGAACCATTGGTAAATTCCACGTGCTATATACCAGATCAAACCATTTCAGAGCAATTTTTATACCATTCTTCAACTTTTTAAAAATTAAAACCTACTCCGCAATAAATTACTTAAATTACGACTGACGAGGGAAACTGAAAGGAAAAGAAAAAGTTTTGATATTTTGGTTAAGGCAGCTCCCTTCGGACAGGGTAAGTGCAAAAAGCACTTACAGAGAGAAAAATAATAAAGTAAAGAAGTAAACCCTGAGGCTACGAAGAGTCAATAACCAACTTCTGAAATATGAACTTGAGAAATTTTCAGGAATTATTCCCGCTTTCCTCGAAATGAACATCAAAAGAAGGGGAATCCTTGATAAACGAGCTCTGGTGAACAATATCCGGCCGAAGAAACTCCTTGAAATTGTAATTGTCAGTGTTTTAAACTGGTCATATTATTTGGAAGAGAAATTGATTATTTCATCCCCAGAAAATCATGTGATAATAACACTATATTAAATCAATAAAAATAAATATTGAAGACAGCCATGAATACACGAATCCTTTACATTATGAGAAAAAATGGTAAGGATTTCTTTTCTTTATAGCAAAAATTAATGAACAATTCGAGTAAAAAAATAGTAGACAATTCCAGTTCATCAGCAAATGCCCTATGGTTTCTGAGTTTTTTTTTTAATTTTATTTGGGTAGTTTGTTATAATTTCACTTATAGTTATAACAAGAACCTTTTTAGTAGTTGCAAGCTAACCGGGTTTTAAATACTTAAAGAATTAAAGTTGGTACTGTACTTGGATTGAAAATAGTTTGGTTAATGTAATGTATAAGAAGTGAATTTAAAAATTCCATTAAAAAAAACATATCAGATAATTTCAGTTAAATAACATCACAATGCAGTTTTACAAAGGATAAGGGAATATAATTAAAATATGTAAAGATAAGTGGAAAAATAATGTACAAGGGTCAATTTAAATGCATTTAATGCCATGTTCAGTGTAAGGGATGTAAGAATTTTAAAAATCAATATTTGTTTTTTATTTTTTCATTACCGGCTCCACCTTTTTGTTACAAGTAAAATAAATAAAGGAAAATCAATTCAAGGCTGATTTCTTCATTTTTTATCAATATTCATTAACGAATGTAAAATGTTCTGGTAATTTAATGATTTGAATTCGATCCAGCTCTTGTTAAAGTAAAGAATATCGAAAATAAAATTGTATCTATTCACGTGACAATAGACTGCTGTAGGATTAAATCCAAACGTTTCACAGACAGCTATAATCGTGCTACAATAAAAACCTTAAGAGGGATTTTATATGCCGATACAACGTTTCCCCCTTTTCAATATAGAGCTTATAGTACACCAATCTAACATACTTATCTATCTGTATAACGATATATGGAGGGGTCTTATATACATGGTAGGATACCTAGGCAGGTTTTCGAGGTTATTTTAAAGTTTTGCTATGGATTGTTACGAAGAGCTTCCAACTTCATGGCAACTTCTCATGAATTTCTAATGAGATTAAGCTAATATCGTAGTATATTGATCCTACAAAACGCTAAGTAGCAAATGATTGTGAATAAATTATCAGATATTATATAAATATTTCGTATTATAATCAGCGTACGCTATTAATCAATTGTTAAATATTTCATTTATTCTACATTAAATGCAGATATTGTAGGAATGTTACGGTACCGCTCATCTCGAAAAAAGTTAATATTCCAACCTTGAAATACGTAGTCAAAACAGCAAAGTCTTGATCGCTGTTTCGAAATATTAATAACCTGACTTTTCCTTTATCGATCCATCTAGATATAAAATATATTTTCAATCACCTTTTTTATGGTTTTATACCTAATTTAACCCTTGCAAATGCATGGTTTTCCAATTTAGAAACACCTCTATGCTAAATGCCAGAAATCGTAATTCACCTCAGACACTAGCATCAGGATTACTTCCTCATTTTCTAGACACCCTTATTTTATATTTTTTTTGTTTTAATGGAATTACAGTCGATACAATTATAATAATATACAAGTAATGCACCGAATGAAGAAATTTACCCTAAGTAATTTAACTTATTAAATTTTGAATCGGTACGAAAAATGAGCTATTTTCATACGGCCATCCTCCGTACTAAATGTGATTCAAAATGTATATTGTTTTATTTATTAAAAATTGTTTGTTAAAACGCCACACCTATACTGGTAGTCTTATAAAATAGAATATAAAATAAAATTCCCTCTCAAGGAATATATTTTCTAGGAAAACGCAACTTTTTTCAAATGTTTTCTTTTTTCTGTTTATCAATGCTGTACAAAAAATAAAATAAAAATTAAATTCACGTGTTTAAGGATTACGGAATCAACCATTTGGAAATTAACTGTTGCATGCAAACTATGGATGTACCTTTAATCGGAAATTATTAACCTCCTCATTTAACAGTGAAGAATTCAAATTAACGATTTGAGTGGTCGTAAACTGGTGGACATTAAAATGAATGTATATTGAAAACGATAAATTCATTAATAAAATGTATATCTATAACTGAATTAGTTGTTTGAATACGTCCGAAAATTCTATTCTCGTATACTTCAATAAAATTATATTTTTAATTATATCATAACACCAATGGGGTTTAAATAATTTATTTACGTAAAATTATTATACAAACTTTCAAAATTATTACACAAAATGTCAAACCAATAATTAGAACTCAAAATAGTAACTACAAGTGACAAAAAATTGACTCCAAAATAACCTTGTGCTTCGATGTTCAAAGCAAGACTAACACTAGTCGATAACTTAGTATTTTTAGTCCTAGAAAGTAACGTACTAATACATGACGGTAACCGTTAATGAAATTAAATATTGCATAAAAAACAGGGATGAGCGTTTATGCGAAAATTGTTATAAATTTTATGTTAAAAACTTTGAAATTGACGGTTTGATTTGTTGTAAGCTGGTGGGCATTAAAATTTATGAATATTGAAAACAATAAATAAATAAATGTAATGCCTATCTATAACTGAATCAGTCGTTTGAGAAATACATCTTAAAATTCGATTCTCGTTTTTATTTATTTTTTAAATTCCAGCATGCCGAGTCATATAATTTAATATATATGTAATTATATGTTCTAATGATGGATACAATAAATAAGTTCGGGGTATTCCTCAGTAAAAAGGGGAATTTTTCATTCTCGCTTTTACATTAATTTAAATCTGTATGCATGTCGGGTTAAAATTTAAGCATCAACCTACAATACTAAAGGTCGCGGGTCCTATGGTTTTTAAAAGGGAGTAAAAAATCCTTGGCTGTGCCGTTCCTCGGTTAAAACGTTAAATGGAGGTGCCGAGCCTGTGATATGCCAGATATTCGTTAAAGATCGCTTTCCTAATTAAACCTGGATTTGCAAAATTTAGGACTCTCACTGTAGCATCGTCCGATTAGCCTTAGTAGCTTAAAACTGCGTTAAACAAACAAATTTAAGAATTCAGAAGGTTTAATCCAATTATGTATTTATTTTATCATTTTAGAAATCAAAGGGTATTGCCTATAAATACCCTAAAGTAAAAGAATAGTCTTTAGATTAGGTAAAGAATGCATTCCTTACATGTAAAGAATTGATGTAACGTATTATGCACATTCTTAATGTAAGTCTACTTGGTGAAAATTCATCCCTCTCGTATACCGATAATGCTATTTTTGTTGTTGTTCCTCCTCGCCTTTTAGGCTATAGGGGGTTTCCCGGGCCAGGGTAGAGGGAAGGGGATTGATGCCGAGTATTATTAAATTTCCCCTGGCTCAGGGTTTTGAACTTGCTATCTTCTGGTTCCCATCCGTATCATATAAGTATTTCCTGTATCGATATATACCTACCTATCTAATTTTTATCGATATACTAAAATCTATCCACCCCTCACCCCCGTTGATTCGATACCTGACATAGAGAAAATTCGGGTAATTGAGATAGAACATAGCTCATAGTGCAGATACCAGAAGACAAGCTGAGCCCAACGGTAGCGTTCCGTGAATTATTAAGTGCATTCTGCGGACAGGCAGAGTATCCATCATTCCACCGCAGCCGCCCTTCCATCTTCACCGAGGACTTTACTTGTCTGTCTCTCAGCGGCTTCCCAACCCGGCAACTTGTTCCCCTTATAGGCTGTCTAAGTAATTTCAACAGAGGCCCTTTATAACTACAGTTTCTTTAACGCATTCCTAAACCTGTTGCCATTTTAGTGTTAGAAAAGAAAACTAACATTATTTATTGTTCTTTTTTAATAAATTTGTCTATATAGAAAAATCTATCGAAACAGTATCGGTCTATTGTGATCACGATTATTTGAATATTTATATGAGTCTAAAAATTCCAAACTTTACATCTGATGAGGTTTTTCTTTAAATCTCTTCCTTCTACAGGAAGGAATCTCTTCCTATGGATGTCCAGTATTGAATTTTCCCAACATTTCGGGCTTTTGAACATCTTCTGGGGTTACCTATTGTACATTTTAAATACCATCGCCACATGTCTATAAATAATTTGTTGTATGTGAAAAATATATATGTCTTTCTTTTTCTTCTAAATTTGGTAGGAATATTTTTATATTATAAGTGATGATTAATTAGCAATCTTCCTTTTGTCCAACAACTATTTATTTTTTAATACCATGATATTGTAAAGCTTCGGGGCTGTGTCCGCATCCTCAAAACCAGTACATTAATTTATATGTACGTTAACATTTGAGCCCCTTAAAGCACAAGTGGTGTAACTCCGATTTTCGTTTTTTTTAGTTAAGCATGGACGACCGGTTAACGTTTGCAACATTGATCAGGAAAGCTATACACAAGTGCTCGGCCTGTTAGGAAAGAAAAAAGAAAGACATGATGGACCTGCTGCCATACATCCCTCCAATATACCACTATTATTTCCAGAGGCTTGTCACTAGCGAGAATGCTGATGAAATTGGTCCACTTCAGGAAGAAGATGAAGAGTGACATTAAATAAAAAAAAAGAATCATTTGTCTTATAATTTTAATAAAACAGAGTTTTATTGATAATGATTTTGTTTTTGTTTAAAATAACA
Source organism: Aelia acuminata (assembly GCA_911387785.2). Taxonomy (NCBI): domain Eukaryota; kingdom Metazoa; phylum Arthropoda; class Insecta; order Hemiptera; family Pentatomidae; genus Aelia; species Aelia acuminata. The sequence continues at coordinate 35,425,114 of OU426983.1, forward strand.
CCTTAAAACCATTTACATTTACAGCTCAAATGGTAAAAGTAATTTTAAGTGCTCGAAAAAAAAATTAAAAAATAAAAAGTTTTAAAAACAATTTAAGTTATAGATGACCTTTTTACAGAGTTTTCTTGAAAAAAATAGTCCAAAAGTACAATACTGATTTTTAAATACAACTTGTAGCAAACCCTTTAATATCTCGAAACAACAAAAATTGGAGTTACACCACTTATGCTTTAAGGGGTTCATTTAATGATCCAATTACCAGTTTGATCAATTAAATAAAATAAAATACATAAAACAATTTCTCATTATGATTGATAGTCTTTTAATAATTGTTATAATACTATACCAATGTCATATGCTGAAAAATAGCGTTATAAATGTTCTATGTCAGCTCATACAGGTCCTTTTCCAATCGACTAAAGGCTGATGGACTTTGTCTTCTTTATTTTCACTCAGTTACCAATAAATCCCTTGTCTGTTGCTAATTAATCATAACTTATAATATACATGTCATTTCTTCATTGTACCTACATAATCCACTTTTATTGTACAATTATTTATGGCTCTGGATTATTTAATTTTCACTGATCTACTTTACCAATATTGTAGACCAATGGGAATGAAATAGTCCAGAGCCATGAATAATTGTAAAATAAAAGTGGAATATGTACACAGAAGTAATGACATATATATTTTATATTTAACAATTTTTGTATAGACAAACGACGATGGAATTTAAAATATATTTAATAGATAACCCCAGAAGATGGCCCGAAAGCCCGAAACGTTGGGATAATTCAATACAGTATAACCCATTGGAAGAGATTCCTTCGTTTAAAGAAAAACTTTGTACACACCAAACTCTTCTTCACTTAGGTGAAAGGTACAATAAAGTAGAAAATAAATTCATATATCTGATTTTTAATAGTATAAATATAGCAAACACATATAACAGCCACCCAGATATGCTATACCCATTGAGTTACCCGGCATTCGGTGAAGCCTAAATATTTTCTCTTTTCCCGCATGAATATCAGATTTTTTTCCCAAATATTAAAACATCACAGAGTAGTTTATTTTCATTTCCTACATTCTAGATTTTATTTTTACTGAAATATTAGTTTATCCTTGTAGTTTTCTAGTTTGAAAAAAATTGCTCATGGAGGCAGTGTTAAAATGATGAGTGGAGGAAGGAAATAATGAGAACATATTTTTTTTTGCAATGTGCTTTTGAAATTAGTAAAATTAAAATAATATTTCGAGTTTTATGGAATACCTCCCTTTATGGAATAGTCGAACAAATAAAATAATTAGAATGTTTCCTCATCATAATTTAATCTTTAACGCTTCGAAAACGTGTGTCAGCAAAAGCGTAGGAAAAAAAGAGTTGGAAAAGCAGGGTATAAAAAATAAAAATATAGAAATTAATATGTATAATTTTAAGAATATAAATGAAATTTTTAATTTTTTTATTTCATATTCGGTGCCGTGTAAATCAAAGGCTAGAGGCACCTAATACTGGTGAAGTTATTCATTAGATTACACAAAAAAAACAACACCCATGAAGGGTGTTTACCCACATTTTAGAGCCTGGGTTTGCCACAAGAGGGTCTCTCGATACTATCAGACGGTGTGTGACAGAATATTAAAGATATCCTGCGCCAAGCCAGATTCGAACTCGGGACCATGAGCACAGCAAATCAATGCCTTATCAATGAGGTATCCCGCCTCCCGAGATCGTACAGAAATTTAAACTGAATTTTGGTAAATTTACATATATTTATAGAAACTGTTTTCTTTAAGAAATTTAAATAGGAATTCTGAATATTATTATTAATAATAAATGTGAATAGTTTACAATAATTTTACATGAAAACAACATAACTTTTTCGGAATAATGATTTTAATGAAAATGAAATTCACAAAAAAACATAAAATAGCATAAAAATACATTATATAAATAAAAAAGAACATAGAGAATAAATTAAATAAAATCAAAAGGTATGAAACTCATATCAAAAGTCGATTAGTAATTCATTTAGGTATTCCAAGGTTAATTTTTTTTAAAGAAATGATTTGACCGATTTTATGCTACGAAAATTTTAATTAAATCGTTGGAAATTTATATTTAATAAAATAATTCAAAACGTTTATTGTCCCAAAAAATAAATATTAATATTTATATATATTAATGAATATTTATATTCGATTTTATGCTATGAAAATTTTAATTGAATCGTTGGAAATTTATATTTAATAAAATAATTCAAAACGTTTATTGTCCCAAAAAATAAATATTAATATTTATATTCGCTTAAATTGAAAAATTTCAAATGTTTTACATTTTATTCTTATCAATCTGATTCCTACAATTTATTGTTTAGAACATTATACCTCCCTTTGATCTCCATATTATATTGAAATTCCTTTGAACATTATTAACTTTAAATTACATCGGAGGAATCTCATTCCGGATGCCTTCTTTTAAACGATGCTGTTTCCATAAACTCTTACTGATATCATGAACAGTCATATTTCCTCTGAAACACCAGGCAGCGAGGAATTTATTAAACTTTTGCTGAGCCTACCACATGACGCTGAGAATGCCTTCATTGTATCCGATGGAGCAGCTTTGCCATTAAATCCTCTCGATCGTTCCATTGTTCCGAGTTGAATGTAGGATGGGAACATAATAATCCGACTCCATTCGGCCCGTTAATGCACCTACACTGGACGTCATGCAACGAAGTAATAAAATTAATGGACGCAAAGTCCGTTATTGCCATTAGGTTTATCAAAAATGACTGGCTCGAAATATGCTTGCTAACTTATATTTGTACCTAATAATATTATCAGGTAGAAATTTATTATGTAAAGTTATTATTTTTTTAGGAAGTATTGAGATAATAGTTTATAAAATGTAAGGTGTGGAAAAAATTATGTATTTGGATAAAAATATCGAAATGAAAATATTTTGACCGTGGTCAAGCTCAACACCGGATTCACCTCTCCCCGCTTAATTAATTGTTTAAATAGAAGAACACTGTTTAAAGTCGCTGGCTGAGCCACAGGAAACTAGCCCTAGGGCTGACTAGTGGGTTTGGAATAGGAGAGTAAATATCATCTACTGACTCTAATAGAGTAACTACCTGGAACTATATGAATTTTGTGTACATTGTAAATATATAAAAAAATCTAATGTTGTTATAAATAATTGAAAAATGTCAGCAGACAAACATTTGTTATCATATGAACTTCTTTTATATCTATTTATGGATATGCTAAAAAGATTGCTTTTAAACTTTATTACAAAGTACAACATTGCTTTATAATCCTTTCAAGATATTTTTGGAGTCTGACTAATATTGAATATCTGATAGATTTCCGATAGGGCTCACATCTCACCTTAAGTTAACCTCATTCCTATAAATTTATACATAACTATAAAATGAACTTTTAATGATAATATATTTTTTTTAATTTCCTATTATTTAGTAATTTGCCTATGAAAGAATGGTTCAATTATTTAGGCTGCTCTGATTTTAAATTGAACTATTGCCAACACCTTCAACAAGACCTCAGGAACGCCAATCCAAACCGGACTAGGCCTAATCTTAATCTCCAACCTTCAAGCTTCAGAATAGAAATCTATCGTCAAACACTCACTGCCCATTCTCAAAATGTTCTTCAACCATCTTCTATAAGTCAAACTAAAAAGTTTGGGGTTGTCAAAATTCAGTATTGGACTGAAGTGCGCTCCATTTATAGTTTGATTATGAATAAAATAATGGATTCTACAAAAGAGAAAAGTATTGCGTTTAAAACCCTACTAAAAGTCTAGTAAGAGAAATGATAAGGTTTTTTGTTCATTAAATGGAATTCTAATTCTTTACTCCTTAAACCCAAGCTTGGCAAGGTACCATATATGACACCATGACTTGGTGAATTTTTTCCCAGCTCCAGGATGAATATTTTTGTTACGTTTCTTTTTCACCATCTAGGAATTTATCTGAGAAGTGATTTGGTTATATTGATTGATAGAGGCAGGTAATTTAGCCGAGTAAAACTTTCTTCAAGATCAACACAAACAACAAAATGGCGCTACGTAGAGGAAATATAAGTTTTGTAATACTTTATCTAATTGACATAAAAGTAACTTTTTCTATTTTTTTTTGTGTATTATATAAATAATTTAATAATTATAATCCCCAAAACAAAAAATTCCATTTATTGATGAAAAAGTCGGGCAATGTTCCATATATAGTACCATACCAATAAACTTTTATGTATTCACAAAAAACATTCTGAAGATTTTTGTTATTTTAGCCCCCAACTGACAGAAAAATATCAAACATTTAAAAAAATCACGGTGGATCTATTCTTGCCAAGCTAAGGTTTAAGCAGCCTTGTTTATCAGAGAACCATTGAAACAATTGTTCGTACATTTTCCTATATAATTGAATACCTATGCTATTCTTTTAATTTGGATTTTTAAATTATTAAATTTAAATGACTTTTGCGGCACTATTGAAAACAAAGATTTATTGGAGAATTACTACAGCTGCTACCGCTCGAAAAATATGTGAAATATTGGCGGAGGGTGTTGTAAATAAAAGTATTAGTCCACTTCGGTTTGGGTGATTCAGCCGCATTGACATCAACCTTGAATATTAACCATGTTATGGGCAAACTACCGTTGAGTGGACATTGGAACGTTAATGCAACAGAAAGGACAACTAATGGAAATCCGTCAACTAGTATCCAGCAAGTGACAACCATCCTTAGGCCTTCTAGTGAAAGATTTTGTCGGCTAAAATTATCTAACTGCTACGAATATCGAAACTAAACATAGATACTCCAAAAATAAATTATGATAATTATCGAGTGTAAATATTCAAATAATCTTACGAAAAAACTTCATCAAAGTTTTTTTATTTATATATATTTTTTTCCTTATTGTTGCTGGTCCATAGTTCGTCGATAGGCCAGCCATAGCAAAACCATAAGCCCGGGCCAATTTTGCAGTTTCTATCTACTTAGTCGAATTTAAGAATGACTTTTCCAGTTTTCATCAATGGATTAGTAAATTATCGTAATCAATATGCCAAGTTAAGGCGGTTGATGATTTGGTATTTCCTGGTGGAATCTTCAAATGAATGGACCGTGCCCCTTCTCCGCAAAGCCAGGAGGAAAACCAATCATCAATCAATTATATTTACATAACCAAAATAAAAAAGAATAAAAAATAAAATATAAATTTGAAAATAATGGATAACTTATGATTCAGTGAAACCGTATTGTGTTCATTTTCTGAAAAAAAATAAATAAAGCTTTGGAATGAAATATTATGGAATCAAATTATATTAGCTTACAAGTAATATAAATAACGATTAAAATAAATAGTATGACCTTTTTTTATTTAAAAAAATATTATGTTTTTATAACAAAATTTATTTAAGATATTATATATAACTAGCATTCCCCGTTGCGGCTTTGCCCGCGAGCCCTTAAAATCAATTATGTGATTATTAACTTGGTATTGATTTAATATAATATTTTAACTGATGTTAAGGAGATTTAGTAGAATCGTAGCTTCCGGTAGGTGGAATGTTGGAGGGGGAAGCTGCCGGCTCGGTGGAAGAGAGGGAGAAGCGCAATGGAGAGTGTTCAATAAAACCGCCGAAATGAAAAATTGCTTACTCGTCGTGACTCTTCATTTTTCGGCTTTAAAACATAGTTTTTAACGCCCCTCAGGGGCTTTCGAGTTAAACTCGTATTAAGATCTTTAAAATGAGTCCAAATTAGACATTTTTCCTCGAAGTTCAAAAACAGGTGTCCGTTAGAGTTAAACAATTTCGCCATTTAAACCCCTTAGGGATTACATTTTTGAAATTCCTTTCTCAGTGGTTACCTACATCGCGTTTAAAATCTAAATTTCGAACTTCAAGTTTCTATCATTAGCAGTTTTTGCTCTGCGTTGATTCTGTCAGTCAGGACAAAGCCTTTTATATATTTAAACCCCTTAGAGGATAAATTTTCGAAATTCCTTTCTTAGTGGTTACCTACATCGCGTTTAAAATCTGAATTCCGAACTTCAAGTTTCTATCATTAGTAGTTTTTGCTCTACATTGATTCAGGACAAAGCCTCTTACATAAATGGAAAAGAGATCGAAATAAATACGCACCATCCCCAATCATGGCAATCACAGTGTGCATAATTTGATTACCACTAATGTTTAAATAATCAGTAGCCATATTTTATGCCATGTGAATGTCTATTTTAATAATATTGTAACGTTAAATCGATATTCAAATAAAAAACATATGGTTTATAATCTCAAAAATTGATTTCCTTAGAGTTAAACGACAATTTCGCCATTTAAGCCCCTTAGGGGTTACATTTTTGAAATTCCTTTCTTAGTGGTTACCTACATCGCGTTTAAAATCTAAATTCCGAACATCAAGTTTCTACCATTAGTAGTTTTTGCTCTGCGTTGATTCTGTCAGTCAGGACAAAGTCTCTTATATATATAGAGATTAATATCTAATACAATTTTAATACATATTTATTTAATAACACTTTTTGCTAATAATGTTCGATATTTTGTTGTTGTCCATTATAGAATTTGATAACCCTTGAAATCTAATTGCTTCACTATTATTACATAATTTAGTCATACTTGTGTGTTTGATTTTAGTTACTGAAGTCGGTATAAAAAACTTGAAATCTATTTCAGAAATTGACTAATCCATAAGATAAAAATTATAATTATTAATTATGAGTTACAACAACCTAGAGAGAGTCCCTATTTCATGGTTCCTGCTACAATTAACCGATGTCCCTAGACCACTTAGAACTTAAATTAACTTAACATTTGATGTCTTCCAATTATAAAGTTGAAGCTATTTATATTCACAGTTATTGTTTTCTCTATTATAAGTGGACAGATGTTATTAAAGAAGTCAATCAAGGACGGCAATGAAACCTAATAGCTAAAATTTAATAGTCAGTTTCTGTGTTATTATATTTGTATCTATTTATAAAAGCAATATACAGCTTTTAATGTAGAATCGCAAAATGTCTATTATTCTTCATATTTTTTATATTCTATTTTTTTTTTTTTTTTTTTTATGTCTTATGCTGTTGTTGAATTTTTGAAGTTTGAAGTTTTCGAGGTCGTAAACTAATAATATTACGAATTCATCCCTTAAAAAAAAATTCATCAAATAAAGTCCGTAAAACTCCGGAAATGTTTAACGATGATAAGATATATAATGATAACAAAATTTGTACTTGAAGAAGATTTTAAGGGTCGCGGTAAAAACTAAAATGAGAGATAGTAAAAAGTATTTAATGCGGACATTTAAAGTTTATAAATTGTTCATTCTTTCGTTATTTATTTATTATTTTATTTTATTTTTAGCGCTTGACCAAAAATATGAGTAGAAAAGTTGAAACTCAATAAAAAGATTTTGAATTTTCACTCTCCTCCTCTCATTCACTTCTATTATCTCCAGGCAATCACTGAACTCATAGAAAATGTTAACTGTTTTAAAAATAGTAAGATATTAATTATATTCATTTATCTAACATTTTACTTTTAATTTAACTTTAATAGATAAATAAATATGTAGACTAAATGAGGTCTTCAGAATTTTATAACAAACTATTTTCATGAAAATCGTTATACTGATGAAGAATAAATTTATATGCAATCTGCAATTACTATATATACTCTAAATTCACTTTAATAATCTATTGTTATTTTATCCTTATTGGATTATTGAGATTGGGACTAAGTTAGGGATATTGCTTTTAAACAGCCATAAGATGGCATCTTTTAAGCAATTTAAAATTCACAGTAATCCACACAAAAATTACAGTAATATTAAGTGGCAAAATATAACTGTTGAAGAAATTAGTAATGTTCAGATAAAACAAAAATAACTTTTACCTGTGTAAATTTGATTTCTAGAAAAATGTGTACATCAAATTATTAAAAACTAATAGGGAATAAGCAATAACTTAATGATTAATAATTTCTTCCGTTCGTTTTATAAAGGAAAAATCGTGTCTCCATAGTAAATGTTGTAATTAAAATCCTCATAATTTTTATTTATATTTTAATACGGAAATTCAAGAATATATGAATTCCATCTACTGCAAAATTACAGATGCGAACAATTACCTCATTTAACTTTTAAACTACGTAACTGCGTATACTACATTAAAACGTAAAAGTTTAATATTTAAATATTAATATTAACTTCTACCATAATAGAAATTTCTGTATTAAATCATAAGGTGAAATTTTTAGTGGTAATGCAATATCATTCATGTTTGGGCAAAAGGGCTTAAGTCATAAAAATTTTTTTTGTCTCGTCGTTTCAAAATTTAAAATTGACTACAATTTATTCCTTATTCATAATTTATTATAGTCTCTGTTGAAAGAATATAGTTTCATTCTTTTATTTTATTCTTTTATTATTCTGGAATAAAGAAATACAATTAGAAAGAATTTATAATGATTTTCAATAGCTTGGTTGATCGCTTCACATTCCATGACTTAACCCCTTTTGACCAAACACCAGTGATATATTAACTAAGTTTTCAGACGTGGATAAAATATGATAATTGGTGGGAGATTCTTATATTTCTTCTTCCTTAAATATAATCAAAAGAACATTTCCAGTGACATTCGACTTCTTGTTTGTTTGTTTTTTTTCACAGTGGCAGATTGGTTTGTGAAATTTCTCTCTTTGTTTTAATATTTATTATATTTTCCTACTTGGACCAATACAAAGAGGTCAAGGCCGACAATCGTATCCTCCAGATAGGATCATCCAGTAAGGATGATCCGACATGACATGCAATCTTCTTAGGACTTATTATAAAAAGCTTATCACATAGCCTTGGAGTTTGTTCCCAATCCAATCTTGGCGCTTATCCAATGCCAACTGTATATCCGCTTTACCTCCCCCCCCCCCCCCGCAGGCAAGGATCGGAGGACCGCTTGAACGATTGATATGAAAACTGCTTTAGATTTTATAAGGTTGCTAACCTTTCACTGTGCGTTTTGATCAAAGGAAACCTATATATTTATTTAACATGCAGTACTCTCAACACAGTTGCTGTCCAATTGCTAAATGCCCAGGTTCATTAGTTATATAAAATTATCACTTTGTAATACAGAAATGACCATATGACTTGAGCTTCAAAAAAAGACTAATTTTCCGATCCATACTTGCTATAGCTCCTCATTATCTATCCTCATAAAGACTCAAGAGGTTTTTTTGGGTCAAAAGTTCAATAATATTACAAAATAGCAATATTTATTGTTAAAAGTGTCAAATCTAGTTATTGGCACCCTGTGGATTTAATTGTGAAATCTTCCCTATGGTTAGTTTGTTAAAGTCTTACTTCATAGATGACTTAGAGGACCCTTCAAACATTAGACTCATATACATATTGTAATAAAAGTAGGACTTGTTTACCTATTTCTTTAAGTTAAAGTTGGGGTGCCTATAACTGCACTGAGTGCCAATGACTGTATGGTTTACCCTATAGTGGCTTTAATAATCTGTACTTGGTTAATTACAATATAATAAAGGGAAAAATACGGAAAGAAAATAATATGTGCTGTTTTATCGCTTTGGATATAATACTTATTTTAGTACTCTTCAATGTTTTATATCCTTGTAATTAGTTGAGTCCAGAAAATGAAATATTGACAGTTCAATCCTCTACAAAGGGAATAAATCTGGGAAAAATTTCAATTTTTTATTTTCCTGCCCAACAGAGATATCATGCTTTAAACTTTTGAAATTTCAAGATTTCATAAATTTTAATTAAAAAAACGCGCAGATACATACAGCTTGAAACTTTATGAATTTATAGTGCCTACCTTTATCTGTCAAATAAAAAAATAACAAACACCTTTTCATCTACTTTCTTATAATTATTTTTTTTTAAAACCTTTTTTTAAATTACCGCTTGGAACTTTAAACAGGTACATGGACCGTAATACTTAGTTTTAAGTTCATAGTTGTAATAACCTTCATTGATCGTCAGACCTTTCTAAAGAGATTGGTCTTTATTTGAATGTTCTAGAATAAGTAAAAGAGATATTTGATTTGAAGCAGAGCACTGAAATAGCTAAAAATACACGTTTGTTCGAAAATAATATGGCCGCAACCTTTATACAAGTAAGCAGCAACAAGGGTGATAATGAGTATTCGACTGAATTGGTGAGCATATTCTTAACATACTACTTTTTATTTCAAACATTCTTCTTTTAATAGATGCATAAATTTTACATATTGTATTTTTATATTCTACTCCCTCAATATCGACTAAAATAATTCACAGGATTCTTGTGAATTATGCTCCTTAAACATAGTCGAATTTCCGTAGAAAGATTTTCACCGATCGGTTCTCCAGCTGAGCCATAGTCTGTTGGAAGGTTTTCCATGTTATCATCTGATAAACGACCTTACTCCAGTTTCTTTTTGCTGGAGCCTACCACTGTTATTGTGTCAGGAGATGGAGGTTCTAAATGGTATTAGCTGAGCTGAATCCTGGTCCTGCCCTGGGTATAAATCAAACGGCGTACCCTCTCGTGCTGGAGTTTGGCCTGTCCTTCATTTCCCCTACCCAAGTTTTACTTTAAATTATCTTTCATCATTTTTTTTCTTGATATTATCGATACATTGCGTAACTGATAAAAATATTATATAGGAAGATTATACTGATCTAGTAATTAAAAATATGTAAAATAAATTCTATAAATAATGAATATATTATATATATTTTATCGTGAAACAAAACACAAAACATATGGTTCAGAATAGTTCTAGACTTGTTTTGGAACGAACTGTCAAAGTACAAGTTTGTGACTACGATGCTCGAATAAGATCTACCTTGGCCTACAACTTTCGAGGATGGTCTTCTTATGACTAATTATAAGGTGCGATGGACTAGACTTCTTGTTCTGAAGCAAATTTCATCTCCAACCATGAATATGAAACCACTATCAATGTATTTTTGTTTTTTCTAATTCTCTTACACCTTAAGCCATTATTTTCAACGGTATAGTTGATTTTTCTACATCCTAAAAACTGCTTCAATGAAATGATTACCTCAAAAGCACTTAATGTAAGGAAGTGCATAAACCTCTTCTGAAAACCATTAAAGAGACTTGAATATTTTTTTAATATAAGTGCATAAGTAAAAGGATTCTAAACAATTATTTTGCTTCCTGAATGACAGAAAACGTGTTTACATAAGTAATTAATCTTGATAAAATTCAACTCCTTCAACTTTTCCAAACGAAACAAACTTGTGATATGAAGTATGATAATGAAGCTTCTCGGTTAGGTTAAATCTTGCAATAGAGTGCTATGGTATATTAAATTCAGTAGGTATGGTGTTTCCACTTCATACCATAGAAGGCCGTTTAATGGAATTGAAGCAAAACAAAACAAAACCTTTGTTTGTACAAATAAAGAAAAATAAGGTTTTGATTTCGAGTTTGAAGGATAATTTTTTTTTTTTTTTTATTCAATCTTCAATTCACACCTGTCACCCAGCGTGACAATCAGCGAATGTGTTGTTTACAATTATTGAACTTAGGGCATTTTAGGCATGATGAAAGGAAGGTGCCCAGCAGCACCTCTTTCCGGGCTTGATACCTTACGTGAGCAGGTCCCTCATCCAGCTTCTTTTTAGCCGCCTAGCTACAGGCATATCAGCCGTGGCCATGTCGTTAATTAGTGTATTGTTATGTCCGTGTAATTTAACAAAAAATCGTGAATAAAGAGTTCGTATGTGTTGTTCGACAGTAGGTTGTTGTAAGTCTGTATGTAAAGTTTTATTATTTACGTACCAGGGAGCGTTCGTTATTAGTCTCAACATTTTTGATTGAAAAGTTTGTAATTTTCGTAAGTGCGTCCTCTTTGTTGAGCCGAAAATCTGTGAGGCGTATGTCCAAATGGGTTTAAGTAAGTAAGTGTATGTGTTCAGTTTATGTTCTATTTTTAATTTTGACGATTTAGAAAAAAGAGAGAACAGTGTTTTCAGTCGTTTGTTAAGAGTCTGTCTTTTCATTTTTACGTGTGGGCCCCAAGTCATCCTTCTGTCGAACAGAAGTCCCAGGTAGGAAGGATAATTTAAAAAAAAAAATTAACTAACTTCCTAGTTTTCTTAGAAAAATACGTAAAGATCATACGCCGATTTTTTATTTATTTGACTGTTCATACATATATAAAAATTGAAATTCGAATCCTGTAATGAAAAGAAAGATGAGGAATTTAAGGTTTTTTTTTTTTTAATTTTTTTTTAAACATTATATGCTTATAAATCAGAAATTAAAATTTTCAATTGAAGTAAACCAAAAATAGGCACCAGTACAGCAAGTCAAATTCACATTCAATTAAACTCTATTATTTTTAAAGATGATTAGAGGATCATTATTACAGAACATTGATTCAATAACGCTTACGATTCTCGCCCATTCATACAATCTTCAAGGTACATCGTCCTTCTTTTTGGCCCCATGAAAAAAAAAAATTAATAAAAAATATAAAAATCGAATATTTAGTTATCCAAAGTATTTTTATCCATAAATTATTAGCCTTCATTAAAATTGATTTTTTACATCCTTTTTCGTCCTTAGCGCTTGTATCTTAAAACTCTTCCTTATATTAATATCCTATCATAAATAATTATTATTATATCATAAAAAATTAATATTATACCTACAGAATCAAAATTTATATTGCTAGGTTAAACAAGCACTCAAAATAAAATCATTTATCCTATTTTAATAACTTAAGAAATGATAGGAATTTAGATAAGAAATTAAATTTGAAATAATCAATTCAATAATAATATTAACTACCAATGATATTTATCACTTATTAATTATGGTAATAAGATATATATTTACGAATAATAGCAATATAGTTCATTTTTGTTTCATTTTTTCAATACACATCATCGTATTAGGTTATTACTAAAAGTTTAGTTTTCTTTATTGTGCTTTTTTCTATCATTATTATGAGTTTCGTCTACTTATTTTATTTTGTTTTAAATTTTAATCTCATATATAGTTGTTGCCAACTCCTCATTATATGGCATGTGCCTTAAAAACTGTACCTTAAAAACAATAACTAAATTTATCTACCAATATTAATATTGTATCTTTTATAATTAAAATCATCGGTAATATTTAATTTGCCTTAAATAAGCATAGTTAATCGATTAATTAGGAATAATAATTATTTATAAACGTATCCTTCAAAATTTTAGTTTTTGTAATTCAATATACCGTTACGACAAAAAAAACCAATAAAAACAAATATTTAAACATTTATCACTGTTAATCTTTTCTAAATAATTATAAAGATTATTGAAGACAAAGGGATATGAGACATGAAGTGTAAAAGTGGAAAATACAATCCCTCCCCTAAACCTACTGATATCTCTTAATCCCCTATCCTCTGTAAATTGCTTTTAGTGTGGCTTAGCATCGTATGATATTAAGGGTCCTGGCTCACAATCAATGGATTTGAATTTCATTGTGTACAAATATCTATCTATACCTTTAACGTTTGGAGCATATATAAATGTGCGAATCTAAAGGTTTATTTCAGAATAAAATCATAACATGCCGTATGAATAATAATTATACTGTATTATTTAAAAAAATCAAGTAAATAGGCCAATTAGTTACAGAGGGCTCTTTAATCTCATACACAACTTTAATTTTAGCCGGGATTACATGTTTTTATAATTAGAATATTTTCCTCAATTTGTATATATTAGATAGATCATTTTTTTGTTTTTTTTTTGAAACGCCGAAAGAGAAAACGCCATGAGTTAAGTCCACGAGGTCGTATAATAAAAAAAGCCATATTACAGATTAGAATATCACGGTTATTAATTTAACAGAAACGTCTAAATCATTATCATTAAAACAGGACGCTCATTACAAAATTAATGATAAAAGTAGCGACAATTATTATAACTCAATGTATAATAATTGATAAGAATAATCAGTGTATCACAACGAGATGATGCATCAACAATTATTGAATACTTCTTATCTTAAAAAATTATTTTATTGATATATTAATTAATAATTATATATCTTGAAATTTCTCAGACCAGCTAAAATGGTAATGTAGGTCTAAAAGCAATATATTTTAAAATGTAATCTAAATTTAAAAAAAACTATTAACATTTGTTTTAATTGATATGTCAATTTTATAAAATTCAAATGCTTTATTTAAATGTTTGAAAATATGTTGTTCCAAAAGTAATAGTTGTTGTAAAATATCAACACATTTTGAATTTATTTTCCTTTGGTATTAACAAAGGAGAGACTATTGGAGGATTTTTAATAACTAATGAAAGATATCTCTCATATAGCGTATTTGGAGTTATGGTCGTATTGCATTGAAGCTGTGATATTATTATATATATATATATATATATATATATATATATATATATATATATATATATATACATTTTTTTTTTAATGTAAAATATATAAGTCATTAGTGTTTGCAATATTTTATAGTACTTACAAAAAAACACAATGATGCTCAAAACTTCATTAATTTATTTTCTTTCATTTTCAAAAGGTGTTAGGAGGGGTAGTATGTGGTATATTGGTTAGCATAGCAGCCTGCAATACTAAAGGTCGTGAGTTTGCGTCCCTCGGTGGCCCTTGGATTTTTTTATGTGGATAAAAAATCCTTGGCTATGCCTTCCCTAGCATACGACGTAAAATGGAGGTCCCGAGCCCGTGCGATGTCAGGTACTCTTTAAAGATTCCTATCCTAATTATACCTGGATAGGTTAAATTTAGGACTCTCACACATCTTCCGATTAGCCTTATTTGCATAACGACCCCACAAACACAAACATAACGTTTGAAAATATGTTGTTCCGAAACTAAGGCCTAGCGCACATTGAGACACTCGTGACGCAGAGCAGTTTTTGTGGTTAGTGAATCAGATAGGAACGGCGCACAGTGGGACGCAGAGCAGAGCAGGCCGATGTGGCACGACTGGACCTGCCACAGAAAACTGTGTCGATGCGACGCAGTTCTCGATATTTGATTATTTTAATTCTTATTATTATCATTTAATATTATTGTTTGTGAAATTCTACTTCTTTTTTAAGTAGGTTAATGAAACTAGGTAGGTTTTCTGTATATATAGAGTGTTTTGATAAGTACAGGGAAAAAAACGGTCCAAAAACTACAGTAATTTACAAAATATATATATTCTGTTATTTTAGATTTCAAAATCGAAATATAATTTTGTAATTTGTCGCTATTCCAAGCATGCATGTTACGAGTGTTTTGAACTTCTAAAACTAAACAATTTCAGAAATAATATATATATATATATATATATATTTTAAATAATTTTACAACCACATTTTTCAATATATATATATATATTTTTTTTTTTTAAATAATTTTACAACCACATTTTTTAATATATATATATATATATATATATATATATATATATATATATATATATATATATATATGTTAAAATTTAGATTAGGGCCTTTCTGAAGTTCTAAAAGTAGATACTTTTGCCGTAATAGTTTTAATATTGTTATTTTATTTGTCATACCTTATTCCGGTTTTTGTTAGTTTTTATTCGTCTCACTGTGGCACGTTAAAAAAATAGAAAAACAAGTTTTCCTCTAATAGATACTATTATATCTATCTATCTAACAGATAACGATTCAACAAATTATGATCTTAGGAAAATTTGACTGATATTATTTCACCGAAAAAAATATAGGCTTTATGTAAATTTAGTTTATGGAAACGTTGGTTGAAAAGACAAATAACGTATATTTCTTTTTTAAAAAAACATTTGAATAAAAAAAAATCTGCTATTTTTAAATCGAAAACCGCAATTAATCGAAAACAGTGGGGAATGAACCATGTGTCGATAGGAACTTTTTTAATAAGAAATTTGATGTAAATATAAATCTTCTCTGTTATATCATCGGCTTAACTTAATTAAATTCTAATACAGAATAGAAAAGAATAGAAAATAAATTTTGTTCTGGGACATGGTCCCTCAAGAATAACTGGAACAAAAAATTAAACTACAACTGGTCAAATAATTAATGTAAAGGTGGATAATTAAAGGTAATATTTACATTAAAAACCCCTAATAAATTGTTATAAAAATTAAAAGTATACAAAGTAGTGAATAATATATTCATTAATCAAAAATGATTCTATAATGATATTATGCTGTTAAAATCGTACGAAGGATTTTAAGATATTTGTGGCTAATATAATTCTACAAACTTAGAGCTTAACCAGACCTCTCATTATCTTATTTTATAACATCACGATGAGTAACGGTTTTAAGCTTTGGATCCCTCAGACTAAATAGTAACTTCAATGTAATTATGTATTTCGCCAGACTCAGACAGAAATAGTTCATAGATTGTTAAGTATATTCTGTTTGCAAATTCTTTCGTGAGCTGGTCTTTTCTCCATTTCCTCATTTTATCACAATCTTTTTTACCTCGACTTTTGATAATGTAAATTTGTTTGTGTTCAACTCTATATCCGAATCAGATTCTGATCTAAAATCCAAGAAATCTTACATACTTTATCTAAAAAAGCCCCTGCCTTCCCGAAACTGCGGCACAGAAACTGCTCTCCAATGTGCGCGGCTAACTGTACGACGCAGTTTTTTTTTTCGTGCCGCCAGGTCTGCTCAGCTCTGCATCGCCAGCGTGGCACAGTTCAATGTGCGCCTAACCTAATAGTAGTTGTAAAATATCAACACATTTTGAATTTTATTTTTTATTTTGTTGGTATTAACAAAAGAGAGACTGTTGGCGGATTTTTAAGAATTAATGAAACACTAGAAATTTAATTTTCTCTGATACAGGTTATTTGGAATAATGGACGTATGGCACTGAAGGTGTCATTACTATCACAATTTTTTTTTTGTAAAATCAATAGGTCATGAGTGTATGCAATATTTACCAATAACACTTCATAAATTTCTTTTCTTTCATTTACAAAAGGTGTTTGGAGTTTTGTATTTATTTTTAGTCAATTTTAGTGAATTTTATAAACTTTCTTATTTCAAGATCAAGAAATGTCTATCTAATGGAGGTCCTGAACGGAACAATAATATTAGATAGTCAGAAGTTGAGGATGACACAGACATTGTTGAATAAGCAGGAGTTCCTGACTGTGTAACTAACTTTGTCAATGCGGACGACACTTGTTGACGAGTGGGCTACATTGGCGGAGAGTTGTTGGGCCACATTCGATAACTTTTTCCGCATACAATGGGAAAGCAATATCTCGGGCGGAGGCCGTCAATGCCGGCAGTCAACTATTGGGCAGTTCCCAGATAGCTGTCAATGGGCTGTCTTGTTCTTACCTCTTCAGTAGTTATTGGAGTACGCTCCTCTTCGCGAGATTGGATCCTCGAGATCATGGAAGGATATGTTTAGCCAGAAAACAAAACAAATTAATGATCAACAACATAAAAATTAACTAAGGTTTGTTCATTGGAATAAAAACTTAGCTGTATTGAGATTATCTCACATTAGATTAAAATTTACTGAAAAAATGATTGAACTAATTAAGCAGTTGGCATGGTATGGGTTTTCATATTGTGACACTTACGTGGGTTAAACAATTTTTATTAAATGAGAAATAACAATTTTCAATACCACACAAATTATGAAAACACAAATATTTAAACTGGTTACAAAAAGTACCACTTTGTAACACGGAGATGACCACATGACTTGAAACCATATGGCCTCAGAACAAGACTAATCCTCCAGTCCAAATCTTCTTATATATAGTCGTATGTAGAACAACCCAGAACATTCGAGGCCGGCGTAGTATCTAATCCATATTTTTTTTATTTTTTTTTTTTGTTTAACGTTAGAATATATTAAAAGGTTAATAGTACAATAAAAACATTAATATTTTGCCCAATATTGAATTAATCGTCACATGAAGCACACGATCGGCAGAGCGACGGATTTTTATCAATGATAAATTACAATAAAGAGAATTTCACGAATGATAATTTCGTCCGTTAAGTAAGAAAGTACGGCTTAAATAAAAAAAAAAAAAAAAAAAAATCGATGTTTCGAAATCATATAGATGATTAAACCTCCGTCGGGCGCGTTATCTGTGAGATACACTTTTTAAAGAAAAATTTTCACCAAACTGCCTTCTTGAGGGTGGTGGTGTTGTGCTCCCAGTTATGTGTTCCACAGGTCCTTCTGTAAAGTTCAGTAGTGCAATTTCATTGGATAGTGTTCTGTTATTTACTTGCCATTATTTTTAATCTGCTTGATACAACGCGCCCGTGGACATAATTTTTTTCAATTCTATATTTCTCTTTTGTATTTATTGATTTAGTGTCTCTATGTAACAATTAAAATATACATATATATTTTTCTTACTTTATTTCATATCTGATTTACTGTAAGGCCTATTATCTGAGAGGTACACGCGCCCGGTGTCGTATTTTTCTACTTTTCGTAATGCAATACAAGACTATTTTATAATTATTTTTTTTTAAACTAATACTTTTTATTCTTAAGGATTCGAATGAAACACATAACGTTCAAGTTTAGATAAAATGAAATAAAGTTTTATGATGATTATGGTTAGAAGATCTCGGAGATACACGCGCCCGAAAGCGCAACATTCTTGACGCGCCCGACGGAGGGTTAATTCGGATTGGAATTGGTTACGTTCAATATTGTAGATTTTGGTGCAGGCATCGGAATTTACATACCTAAGGAACCCAAATGGCTTTTGCGTTTTAGCCCACGGGGAAGTACTATAGATAGTTTTAAACCATCAAGGCTGTCAATAGTTTTTTAAACTATCGAAAGTACCATCGAAAATATTGTCTTCAAAGGATATAATGATAGCTTCTGCTTCTAAGCACCCATGTGCTATATATTTCATTGAAAATAAACATTTCATGGAAAATAAAAAGGTAATAAAAAAAATAAACAAAATGTAAATTAAAAAAAATAAATAAAAATAAATAAAAGTAAATAAAAAAAAAAATGCTTATCTACACTATAATTAAAATATTAACTTCACGCAAAAAGACAAGACTAAAAAATTGAATGCTTTGCTCGCACATGCTCGCCTTCCATCTTGATTGCCTGCAGTCCCCTGACTTGAAAATTACTTGGTTAATGGCATAGAAACAATTTTTTTTGTAACAAAATATTTTCGATCCATATGAATCAACTTCCTGAGACATTTTTTTAAATTATGCACGTTCGAAAGTATGTCTAGACAAATGTCACATTCGAGGATTGCGTTCCGAATGTTTTCATGTCAGGTCATCTACTTCAACAACAGGGAATCATGGTTACATGGTTCTTTAAAGAGGGTTGCTATTCCTTTCCTCTTTGAACTTTTTATTCTTTGCAGTTACGCCTAAGCTTGTAACTGATAAAAATTATTTCATTATTTCATTGCATTATTATAGATATAATGCAAACCATCCTCCATTAACATGTTCATCTTATTTCCTAATAAAAATAGGAAAGAAAAAAGTGCAGTTTAGCTCCTATCTTTCCAAAGGAAAATAAAAATTTTACTATTCTACCCCCCCCCCCCATCATCACCTCAGACCTCGATAGTTTTATGACCGATACTATCGAAACTTTTTACATTACTATCACGGGGATAACTGTTGCTCATGACGTATTCATTGCGCTTTTATTATCTATCCTTTGAATGATAAAAAATAACGTTATGCTTATTTGCTATTAATGATGGCTACAGTAATAAATCCTTAAGTTGCTGTATTCAGTAATAGATTTTATTATGAATCCGTTTTAGCTTAAAACTAGAACCAAATACAGAAGTGTAATATTAAAATCTAATATTCAATATTCTTGTATTGATAAGCTTTTCCGCTAATTATAGATTTTGATAAGGGAATTTTGTAGATTTTTAGATAGACTTTAATTGTGTCTCTAATAAGCGGGGAAGCTGGTTTGCAGGGTAATAATTAGTGTTAGCAACCTGGTTTCTTAGTAACCAGCCGAAAAAAACAAAACAAAAAAAAAACAGCTATCTTATATTATTTAAGGTATATTTAATGAGCACTGTGTAGAAACGGTCGCTTATTAGATTAAACATGGAATACTATATTTTCCATTCTCCGGTAATTTGGTTTATTTAATGATGGTTCATGTCTTGCTGTCATAAAAATGAGTCATGTTGAGATAACAAAAATTGTTACTGAGCTCTTGAATGACACAATGAGTAAGCAGAGTTAGGTTCAATTTATTTATTTTTTAAATAAATAAATGATGTTTATTCTTTATTTTGAAATAGTTGCAATAAATTTATTGGAGGGCAATTTTTAATAAGTAGTTCGTATAAGTTATAATAGCTTTTACTTAGCTTAAAATTAGACCTACTTCCTTATCAATTAAATGACGTATATTTATAGAATTAATGGTACAAAACCTTGTATAAAATACATGTTTATTGGTAATTAACCTACCGGCGGGCGCGTTGCCGCACTCAGTGCGGCAAGCTCGGTTTCCTTGAATTTTCGTGGGTAAGCCGTGGACGGAATTCTTCAGAACTTGATGTAATCCTAGTTTTACTAATTGACTTCATGTTTGTTCAAGTTCGAGAAGTATATCTTTTATCGTTCGGTGACAATAAGGTTCTCAATTAGTGAGTTCGTAGAAGCCGAAAACAGTGCTGCTTGCGCCCGGTCTCGAAATTTATTTTCAGCATCTGCCAAACCCAAGGGCGAAAATGGAAAAACTTCCTAACGACATAAAATTGTTACTCAAAAAGTACCAAGAAGGAGCTGATCCTCAGCAAGCATAAGAAAGGAGGGTTGGACCATGTCATCTCTGTGGCCGCCATAAGTGGAACAATACTACCATCAAATGCAAGAAATGTGTCAAGCACCTTTGCAAGAAGCATTCTATTTAGGAAACTATATGTCAACCCTGTAATGCAAATACTGACAAGACCGAGGAAGAAGAAGACGATAGACTCTAGATTCAGAGGACTGATAACTTTTTTTAACCAAAAAAATTATGTTACCTATTTGAAAATTTTGTGATTCCTTCGTTTTTGTCATTATTATATTCTATATTCTTCGTTTTATGTTTTGTTATATTGATAATTTATCATTAAAAATATTATTCCAATTGTATTTAAAAAAAAAGGTGGCTGTATATAGCAATATTTTATATTCATTTGTTATATAGTAACATGTTTAAATTAGTTTCTGTTTACTAATTATCATTTTCCATCTACTCTAGGGAAATATTTCAATATAAAACCTGGAATCTTGAAATGCCGCACTCAGTGCGGCACGCGCCCGGTCATGTAACTCCCAAGGACGCGCCCGCCGGTAGGTTAAACCGGATCCGTTTAAGAGGTGATCGGGAATGTAATTTTTGGTTACTATAATCTACTGTGTTATATGTTTTGAAATATTTGAATTTTTATAATTTTTTTTTCTTTATAAAATTCAGTGCTGCTCGTTTAAAAAGTGATTAATTAATTTGCTTGTTTAACGTTATGAGGCACTGAGAGCAAAACTGCTGAGGGTGAGTGCGATGAGAGTGAACGGAGAGCAATCTCCCTCATCTGATGACCAAGAAGAACTACCCGTTCTTCAGAGCTTTTGTGTACGGGTGAAAGGAATTCATCGGTCACTCACACTTTGCTTTGGGAAGAATAGCTGAAGCACTCCCAGGAAGGCCATAAGAGGAGTGGGAGAAAAGTGAGAAGTCGAAGAACGGAACAGAAAAACTAATCGGAAAAACAAAAACATACAAGTTTGGTCTTACACAATGTTTAACATGCAACATGTCATTGCTGCAAAATCCGTATTGCCAATAAGGCAAGGGAGAACGTGTAATAATAAATAAATAGAAATAATCAGGGTTATGTTTTATTATCCGTTTAAGATTAATTACATTTCACTTTTTATTAAGTATTAATAAAATCATAAGAATCTGAATCCATACCGAAACTGGAGGCTATATTGGGAATTACAAATCAGATATTTTGCGAAATTTGTTGATAAATTTAATTTCCTCAACCATAAAAATAAAATAAAACAAGTCAGCATGTTATTTTTTTTAAAAAATCTACAAATTTCTAGCTATCTTGATTAGCTATAAATTAATGTTAAACGACTTCTCATCTTAGTTGAGGTTACTGTAGCGATATCGAAATATCTGGCCGATGAATTTGGTCCGTTATCTGTACTGGAGAGGTACCATCAGGTCTACACCAGAATCCCCACCACCGGCCCCCCCCCAACTGTACTGGCCCAAATTTACGAGGGCTACGTGATGCAGGGCCTTCTATAGCCATAGGCCTTCTGGATCCGACAAAACAATGGTCATTAGCCCTTTAATTAGATATTGCTTTGGCGCTGGTTTCCTAAAGGGTGATTATTCAAAATTTGCTTTAATGGAAGGCATTGTTGCTTCCACTCTGAATGAATAGTAATATTTTTGCTATTTGTTGCTTTACTATGTCAACTATAATCATAAAATTAGAAAACATTTTTTCAAGTAATTATTGTCTTTAAGGAAAGATTATTTTAAAAAAAAATTGTAATACACGAGTGCATACTTTTAAAAAAAAGTGATGTGAAAAAAAAATTAATTTAATAAAAAATATTCATAGTGATACGAATCATCGTGAAATAATTAAAGTGATAATAACTAAGGAATAAAACTTACTTTTCTAAACAATACACAGATAACATTTTTTTTTTTCACTGCATACTTCTATTTGCACAAACGACAATCAGCAAATGAGATGAAAACTGTTGTATGTTGGCATTTTAAAGCATGAGGGAAGATAGTGTTATGTCCGTGTAATTTGTAATGGAAGCCAGAAAAGAGAGTCCTTTTTTTGTTCGTCGATAGTCGCTAGTTGTACGTCAGTATGTAGCTTTTTGTTACTAACATACAAAGGTGCGTTCGTTACTAGTCTTAAAATTTTGGTTTGTAGTTTTTGGAAGTGTGTCTTTATAACATGAATAACATAAATTACATAAAGAGATAACATAAATTTATATAAAATATCGAGACAAAAATTATACGATGAACCGATCAATATGGAAAGCCTAAATAAACATTAAATAAAGGCTAATATGATATAAATAACAAAAATTTTAATTTATACACAGTTTGATATTGACATAAAAATATAGAATAAAATATCAAATATAATCAGTGTAAATTATTTTAAAAGCTAGGTTCGTTTTTTATATTTTATTGGGGTAAAAGCGCAAGATTCATCATCGTGAATTTTTATTTCTAAACTTTTCATTATAGTTCATTTAACATTTTATATAAGCGTCCGATTAGCCTTAGTAGCATAAAAATGGACGTTAAACAAACAAACAAACATTTTATATAAGATTACGAATTATCTAATTTACGCAATTAGTATGCTAGCTAATGCTAACCTCTTTTGAAGTCAACCCCTCTCTAGGATAACTAATGTAAGATTATATTAAACCCTGATCCTCCTTATCTTGAATTGAACGAAACGAAATGAAAAATAATTTTATTATCCTGGGACAGATGTCCCTTTAGAATAAATTTTTGATACATAATAAGGAAATCTAGCAAGAGTGGCTTTATATGATTATTAATAGTATGATTGTATATGATTATATGATAGTATTAAATATTTACAGATACAGTGTCAAATCGGTAATTAAGGTACATAAATTTGAACAACATAAAAATAAAAAGAGAATTAGAGATAGTGCATTCCTACATGCCAAAATAATCTATAAGTGAGATTGGCGAGAGAAGAAATATAAGAAAGACAAATACTAATACTAAGAAAGTAGAAAACAAAATAAAATAAGACAACCTGAATAAATAGAACAGATAGTATCTGGTATATTGTCTTTACCTAGCAGAATAAACAGAATTATATAAGACTTAGTAATATCTGTCTATAACAAGGAAAATATTGTACAGTATTACTTCTAAGGATCCATCGTTTTCCTTCAGTGATCAGTTAAATTGGAAGTTGAATAGGAACTCGAAGAGGGGGGATTTTAATGGGGAAGTCGATGGAGCGTGTGGGATAGTTGTTTCTTGTCTTGGATCATCTTAAGGTCAAAGTTACTACTTACTAATAATCTTTGGTTTTGAGATAATATATATTATGTCGCGTCTAAAGTTCAGTAAAATCAGGCGAGACCGTATGTTACAAAGCAATTCGGAGCTCTAAACACAATAATCACTAACGTGCGTTATGAGCGGCTTAAATGGGCTGTAGTGGCCTAGTCGCAAGCGATTCCAAAAATCCAAAAAGGAATGTCGCTTCGAAGATTCGGAAGAGATGGAATAAGATTGAGAAGGAGGCTCTGACTAACTTATTGCATCATTTTGATACCGACTGATTGTTATATTCCTATTGCGATATCAAAATTTTGGATTTATTTTCTTTGTGAGTTGGCAGGAAGGAGAATGTCAATGTAAAGCCGGTGTGCGATGATAGTTTTCAATCCAGTAACAGTCCGGGTGCCTATCGAGATACTATTTGCGTCCCACCTATATTGCCATTATCATTGTATCATATTTCTTTCCATCCAATTGATCACGATCTCGGCATTGCGATTTAGTTGCCCTTCATTTGCATTGGCTCTAGTCATATGCATATGACATAGGTCGTCTCAATTTTCATCAGACCTGATTTGGCGAAACGTTGACAGCTAATTTGTTTACATCTATTTTAGATATTATAGGATTTATATTACTAGTCATATAAAGTAACATTTAATATATAGCCATTTTTTAACTATCTATAAATGAAGAATTGAATCTAATGAGGATTCTCTATAGACATTTATTGATAACTAGCGTAACTGGGCCATACTTCCTTGTAGCTTGGTCTCATATTAATTATTATGGAAGTAAATAAAATTATACCTGCAAACATGAAGGTTTATAAGAAGAACATCATTCAATTTAGTATCCTTCTTTGCATAGATATAGATTATTAAGAAGAAAAAATTCATTCCTTATTCAAAAATGTTCATATGAGTATTTACGAAATTTTTTATAAAATGCTGTATAAATCTAAAGTGCAAGTAAATCCAATAACTAATTTGTAAAGATGAAGTCATCTTTACAAATTGCTTTATCTTTTCGCCTCAAGCTTTATTTTTGTATAAATATTATGAACATGAAAGGCGTGTATCGCTTTCAACAATTTTACGTCTACTGAAGTTGAAAAGTAGACATTTATTTGTCAGACTAAATTGAAATCACATTTTATACGAGGCTAGGTTTTATCCCTTTACGTTGGATACTTTTTAAATGGAATTTATAGCTAAAAAAAAAAAAGGAAGCTACGATCCTCTTGAGAGAAACAAATCCCATTCCGTTAAACCCCAATCAAACGGGAACCTTAAGGGCTGGCTGGACCGTAGGGCCCCTTCGGAAGCGAGCATTGTCCCCCGCTAGCCATCCCTAAATAGGCACGGCCCTACAAAGGACACTCTCTTCTATTGTTTCCTTCTTCGTCTTCTTTAGTTATATTCTCTTCCTCGCCTGTTCTCCTGATTAAAGGGTCTCTAACAGTCGTATACTTCAATGGTATCCTCTTCTAGAAAGGAGATCAATAGTAAATAGTTTACCTTCCAAGAAAGTTAACTATTTTAGTTAAAAAAATATTTCAAAAATAGCGTTTATTTACATAAAACAAATTAGGCAACAACAATACTTCCAATAAAGACATTCACATGCCTAATATTCACAATAACCTGATACCTAATAGTAGCTAAATTGAAAAAAACAGACAGAATTTGAATCATGATAATAGGAACGAAAGTGCATGAAATTTTTATTTCAAAGCTAGCTAGACACCAGATTTATTGATCAGATGTAGGGAAATGTCAAAATCGTAGTTTTTTATATTCACAGAGTGTACCCAAGTATTTTGTTCAGGTAAATAAATAATAATTTAAGTATATAAGTTTAATTTTTTTTCCGTTTTAAACAATATTCGATTTTGTTCAAGGACTTTTTCAAACCACCGTATTTCTGAAATCATTCGAAATCATAAAATTATACTGTTTAATAATATAATTTGTTTTGAAAAATCTATCGCATTGTTGTTTGTGGTTTGTTTGTTTTACGTCACTTTATGCCACAAAGGCTAATCGAACGATACTACAGTGGGAGTCCTAAATTTTGCCTATCCAGGTATAAGTATAATCTATAACGAGTACCTGACATCGTACAGGCTCGGAACGTCTATTTTACGTCATGTCCGTGGGACGGCAAAGCCAAGGATTTTTTACTCCCATTAAAAAATCCAAGGGACACCGCGGGACGCAAACCTGCGACCTTCAGTATAGTAGGTTGTTATGATAACCACTACACCACAGCTGACCCCGTTCTATTGTATTTAACAACTGTTTTTATCTTTATCTAAAACTTTTACTTGCAATGTTTTGTTTTTTGTGTTTTAATTTTTGTTTTTCACCACGGAAAGGTAATGAACATATTATTAAAAAAAAAAGGAAGATTAGGGCAGGAAAGGACTCATCATTCAAATAAGTTTGACTTTTTTTTTTTAATGAGATTTACGTTACATTTTAGATTTCTTAACTCACCATTCTTCTTGTACATTCCTGGTTAAGGAAATATAAAGCTTTTGAACTAAAAAACCATTAAAAGTCTGAAACCCTTTTAAGCTTTTATTCACCCGTATTTTCCTTATTTACCCGGAAATTCTAAACACAGGCTCCAGGGGGGGGGGTCGTAGGGGTCTTGACCCCCTCAAACATTGTTTGCTATTTTTATTTTTAAACAAATAATGCAATTATGTAGTTACTATGCCCTAAACATAATACTTTTGGTTGTTTCAATCGTAGTCCTTCTTAATACAGTCGTATGTATATGTATATGTATCGTAATCTCATACAAAAGTGATACTGTCAGATATGTGATTATAAGACAGGTGTGTCATGACCCCCTACCTCTAATTTATTGATAAATACGCCCCTAAAATGCTCATAATAAAGGTTTTGGGATTATTAGGCTATTGTGAGCTAACCACGTCGAATTTCAGAAAAATATTATTTGAATTTTTTTGAATTGAATTGGCAAATCAATTCAATATCCTTATCGCCGATTCGATAAATATTTCCGAAAAATGTTGTAGAGCATTATTAAGTATGAAAATGTTAGTTTTTTAGCTTTGGGAGTCTATCATTGGTTTCCTATCTCTAAGCCCAATATTATTTCCATATTTGGAAAAACAATGTACTTTCCTTATATCACACATGTACACAGACTTGATCAAGCCAACCTCCCTCATGCTTAGCTAATAATTGGGGATGGAGAAAACCAGGGGGTTGAGAGTGGTTGCTGAGTGCATTATCTCGTAGTGTATAACCGTTGGTCATGATACAGTGTATGAGCCCTTGACAATCACTTAACGCAAGACCCTAAGCACTTGTGCAGAATTTATAATTTTTTTTTATTTAATGTAACAAACGGAAATATACATACAAGTTCAAAATAAAATAAAATATAAATCTTTGTAATTTTTAAAGTACAATGGGCCTGATACAATTTTTATATAATTTATCTCAAAGGTATTACAAGATTAAGAATCATCTGAATAATGTGACATGACATTAAATCATAATAATTTAAATCCTATTTATTTTCGTTTTTATTTATTTTTACTTTCACTTACCTATATATGAAATATATAGTAAGTGGAAGTATTGCGATCGTGAAAAATTTCGACTTCCGGTTTTCAACGGAAATACACGTTTTGGGACCCCCTGAGTCGAAATAACCAAGTCCCGCGAAATGGTCTGTGTGTGTGTGTGTGTCTGTGTGTGTGTGTGTGAACAGACTAGCTCAAAAACTATATACCGTGGGAATCTGAAATTGGGTATTTATTACTTTCACTTACCTATATATGAAATATATAGTAAGTGGAAGTATTGCGATCGTGAAAAATTTCGACTTCCGGTTTTCAACGGAAATACACGTTTTGGGACCCCCTGAGTCGAAATAACCAAGTCCCGCGAAATGGTCTGTGTGTGTGTGTGTGAACAGACTAGCTCAAAAACTATATACCGTGGGAATCTGAAATTGGGTATTTAGTGTAGGTATATGCCCGCGATGTGACAGCAAAAATTTCATCAAAATTGCTCAAAGGGAGGGGGTACTTTACTTATTAACTTTTTACGTTTTTTTTCGATTTTCTCAAAAACGGCTCTAACGATTTTGATTAAACTGAGTATTTCATCTATTTATATGCCCGAGATATGACTGTAAAAATTTCATCAAAATTGATTAACCGGAGGGGTGACTTTACTTAATAAATTTTGTATCATTTTCACGTGTTTTTTTTTATTTACTCCAAAAAAGGCTTTAGAGATTTTGATCAAACTGGGTATATGATGTATGTATATGCTGCCCGAGATACGACTGTAAAAATTTCATCAATATTGATCAACCGGAGGGGGGACTTTACCTAATAAATTTAGTAAGAATTTCACGTGTACATATTTTTTATTTACTCAAAAACGGCTTTAACGATTTTGAAGAAACTGGGTATTTGATGTATGTATATACCAAATATGTAAAAGCCAACGTTTCATCAAAATTGGTCCAACTGAGGGGGCACTTTATTTCATGAATTTTTTTCCAATTTTTACCTTTCTTTCGATTATCTCAAAAACGGCTTTAACGATTTTTATCAAATTCGTCATGTTTAATGAAAATTAGATTTTCTTTAATATCAGGTAAGCTTTATCATTATTAAAATGTTCTGAGGGGGCTTTTTTTTGGGGGGGCCTTTTTTGTTTGTTTGTTTCTTTCTTATAAAGTACCATTGTTTTTGTTTACATGGAGAAATTAACTGTCTCTCGTTACGCCTAAAAAATAAGAAACGGCTAAATATGAGATATGATAAAAATAAAGAAATATAAAGAGGAGAAAAAAAGAAAAATATTCAGTCAACTCATAAAACTCGTTGAGCCCACGCATGCGGAGTACGCCATTAATTACAGACCATTGTTCATAATTAAAGCCGTTCTGTTTATTTGAGAAGTGGCAATTAACAAAACGCATTAATTTCTAATCTAAGTAAGTTGGTAAGTGAAAGTTGTGTGTTGCGAGCACGCACCAGATTTTTTCTTCTATGAAAATCTATATTTTTTCTTCTGCTAAATGCACATCATTTTCAGCTGACATTTATTTTTTTATTTTTTTAAATCAATCTTTATACAAGCACTTCTTTTTGCAAGATGTTATTTTAGAGATTTACTTCTTTATCATAGACCATTTATATTTTTCTGGCCAAGAATAGGCTTTCTTTTTTTCCGCTGTTTCCAATCTTTTTGTTTTTCCAAATAGATATTTTTTTTATTTATAGAATTTTAATTATTTATTAATTTCTTTTATATAATTTGTGTTTAGTTAAATATTAAAAAAAATTTAAATCATTTTATTTTTTGCTTTAGTTACAATAATTTGCTTAAATATTGGTAATTAAGGTTACCAAAATTTTTGTCTCTTTCATTTAATAACGAGTGTATTAGTCAGTATTTTTACTTTCACTTACCTATATATGAAATATATAGTAAGTGGAAGTATTGCGATCGTGAAAAATTTCGACTTCCGGTTTTCAACGGAAATACACGTTTTGGGGTCCCCTGTGTCCAATTAACCAAGTTCCGCGAAATGGTCTGTGTGTGTGTGTGTGTGTGTGTGTGTGTGTGTGTGTGTGTGTGTGTGTGTGTGTGTGTGTGTATGTGAACAGACTAGCTCAAAAACTATAAACCGTGCGATCCTGAAATTGGGTATTTAGTGTAGGCATATGCCCGCGATGTGACAGCATAAATTTCATCAAAATTACTTAAAGGGAGGGGGTACTTTACTTAATAACTGTTTAGGTTTTTTTCGATTTTCTCAAAAACGGCTCTAACGATTTTGATTAAACTGAGTATTTCATCTATTTATATGCCCGAGATATGACTGTAAAAATTTCATCAAAATTGATTAACCGGAGGGGGGACTTTACTTAATAAATTTTGTAACATTTTCACGTGTTTTTTTTTATTTACTCTATATCGGCTTTAACGATTTTGATCAAACTGGGTATTTGATGTATTTATATGCCCGAGATAGGACTGTAAAAATTTCATCAAAATTGATTAACCGGAGGGGGGACTTTACTTAATAAATTTTGTAACATTTTCACGTGTTTTTTTGATTTTCTCAAAAACGGCTCTAACGATTTTGATTAAACTTAGTATTTGATCTATTTATATGCCCGAGATATGTCTGTAAAAATTTCATCAAAATTGATCAACCGCAGGGGGCACTTTACTTAATAAATTTTGTATCATTTTTACGTGCTTTTTTATTTACTCAAAAACGGCTTTCACGATTGTGACCAAACTGGGTATTTGATGTATGTATATGCCAAATATGTGATAGCCAACATTTCATCAAAATTGATCAACCGAAGGGGGGACTTTACTTGATAAATTTTGTATCATTTTCACGGGTTTTTTTATTTACTCAAAAACGGCTTTAACGATTAATAAAAATAAGATATGAATGTAGAAAAATGTGTGACTTTGGGAAATGATATTTAACAAAACACGTCAATTTCTTATCTAAGTAAGTTGGTAAGTGAAAGTTGTGTGTTGCGCGCACGCACCAGATTTTTTTTAATAGTAATAGCTCAGAGCCTAAGTAACGATTCATCAATGTTCGTTAATATAATTTTATTTAATGTAATATTTTAATACTGAAATGTCACACAAACAAATAAAGGTCAAATTACTAACAACGTTACAAATCTGTAAGTACAAGTGACAGACAGTCATTCAAAAGTAACCTTTTGCTACGGTGTTAGACTAGACTAAGTTCCTAGTCCGTCGCTTCTTATATTTAGTCCGAAATGGAACAATGCAGAAAGGTCTAGATCATTCCAACATGTTATTACGTACTAATAAATGAACGTAAAGGTTTCAGGAAAATCATGGAATCTTTTCAATGTAACAGAAATAATCATTTGTTTTTTTTATCCATATTACAATACTTTTATATGTTTTATTTTCTAAGAATCCTACTTCGGTTATAAATATTTAATCTGAATAAAACCAAAGAGTCAAGGACATGACAAAATATTTCTTGTAAATGTCATAGTCCTAAGTGATTTGTGAAAAACTCGGAGGGAACTTTGAAAATACACTGTACAGTAGCCCTCCATCCCCCCCCCCACACACAACCTCCAACTACTACTACAAGGTTAAAGTCTATTTATATATTGTCCCAAGTTATAGTAAAGTTTAGTATTAAGAAAAGTTGGAGGTTGTTGAGATGTGACAGCAGGGACTGCATACAAAACCACCACTGTGTCCCCTTTACGCTTCATTCTCTTTAGGATTGCTTTTAGATAGCAATTTTTGTTGCAAAATTTTTGCAAACTGCAAAAATGCAAAGCTCAATGCAACTTTGGCAGTGTTCCATAACAGTTATACGAATTAACCACTTAGCCCTCTCAGTCGTCGGGGTCGGCATTATAGGTAGATTTATAGCATTTACATTTTTTTACCATCACTGTATCTCCAATGATACATAAGGAATAATTTGGAATGAATGAATGAAAATATAACTTTACTCTGAGACTTTTAGTCTCCTAAGAATCACAAAAAGGATAAATATGATAGGCACATTTTTTCTGGCTAAAAATAGAACGGGAGATTGAAAATATAAATTGCAGGTAGGATAATAAGATAGAAATAATTTAAATCTGTTTACGCATAGAAGTAAATATAGGCTATTCTTACATTTATACGGAAGATTGATTGTTTAGGAGATGGAAAAATAAAAGGTGTTCAAATGAAGCCATAAAGGAAGTCTCCATTCCCTCCATGGAGTTTTGTAAGGAATTCCTAAGATGGGTTGCACGCACAGAAAAATATCGCTCAATGAAGGCGGTTCTATGGTTAGGACTATACAGATGTGCGAAATGAGATCTTGTGTTTAATAGTTGGATGAACAACCGAAAGTTGTGAGGAGGTCGAGGATACAAGTGGGTTTTTTTTTCTAATGGATTGAAATAGGAAGGAACCGAGGAGGTATTGTGGTTGGGATTCAGGGAATAGGAAACCTTCCACAGAATATAATTAGGAAAGGTGAGAGAGTCGGGGTAGATCGAGAAGAAATCTGACCAGACCACTAATCTTTTTAATCTCATCACTAGTTCACCGGACAGATCTCCATATAATAAGCATTCATAATCGAAGTAGGGAAGGATGAGAGAGGAAACTAGGAGGTGACGGGTACTTTTACGGGTACTCGGGGGAAACAACCACGAAATCTTAGGAGTAGTTTTAGGACTACATTAAATGCTAAAAGTTTAGTAATAGCATTCATCATTTTGTTACTGTTGTTATTGTTTATCAAATTATGACTTATACATTTACATACATAGTATGATTCAAAATAATTAGGGCTTCGCCTATATTCAAGAAAAATAGGTATCGTCATAAAATAATAATGATGTAGAATGAAACTTTCTGTAATAATTCCATTTACCGAAACTTGGTAGATAGGAGCAAAAAAGAGTATAGAGGAGGACTAGTGACAATCTTTGAACAAAAACCAATATACATATTTTTTTACAAGTACCTTTAATAATTCATAGTTATTAAGTGACCTACTTTGCACTGATGCCCAAAGGACACGTATTACACCTTCTCAGCTTTTAAATTCTTTAGGCTCTTGAGATGTGATAGCTAGGACAGCACACTAGTGATGTAGAACTACAGATAGTATCCCTTATCGACAGTTTCGATAGTATCGGATATAAAACTATCGATACTATCGACCTATGCCACCTAAGAGGGTTAATCCTTCAAAAAGGGTCACCTGTGGTGTTGTGGTTAGCATGGCAACCTACAATACTAAAGATCGCGGGTTCAATTCCAGCGGTGGCCCTAGGATTTTTTAATGGAAGTAAAAAATCCTTAGCTATGCCGTCCCTCGGATAGGACGTAAAATGGAGGTACCGAGCCTGTACGATGTCAGGTACTCGTTAAATATCCCTATCCTAATTATACCTGGATAGGCAAAATTTAGAACTCCCACTGCAGCATCGTCCGATTAGCCTTAGTAGCATAAAAATGGACGATAAACAAACAAACAACAATCCTTCAAAAATGTTTCGTATAATAGTTGTAGAATATCAAATTCTGTGTACAACGATCTCATTAATTATAAAATTAGCCCTCTCCTGTGGAGACATAGTACCTAATTAAAACGTGAAGGTATTTAGCGCCTCGTGGTCTAAATTCCGTGAAATTTTTGGGGAATTTTTTTCAGTTTTTCGCATATAATTCGGCAAATACAGATCACAAAGTATTGCTTTCTTCTAATTATAAGAGGCTAAACTATTGCAAATAGAATGATATATTTGAAGTTAAAATCGGTTTAGTGGTTTAGCCGGGTTCGGTACATAAAAAATCTGTAATTTTTACGAAATTACGAAACGGTGGAAACCGTGTTCCAACGCCTCTAACTCAAAAACTACTAGTTTAAATTAAAAATGTTTTAGATAAAAGTTGCAGAGCATCAAATTTAGTATGATATAAGCTTCTTACATACAACATAAGTTAACCCGTTCGTGGAAATACAAATGAAAACGTGAAAGAATTCGTAGTGGTTAATTCCTGCTAAGACTTCGGTTTTTGAATTATTAACCATTTTGAATTAATTAAACAACCATCTTCCATCTGTTGAAATAAAAGAAACATTTTGCCAAGTACCTAACTGTCTAACTAGCTTTTTTTATGAATATTTTCTCAAATCCCCTGAGACTTCAAAAACCGAAGTCTTAGGAGGAAGTAACCTAGACTAAGTTCCTAGTCCGTCGCTTCTTATATTTAGTCCGAAATGGAACAATGCAGAAAGGTCTAGATCATTCCAACATGTTATTACGTACTAATAAATGAACGTAAAGGTTTCAGGAAAATCATGGAATCTTTTCAATGTAACAGAAATAATCATTTGTTTTTTTTATCCATATTACAATACTTTTATATGTTTTATTTTCTAAGAATCCTACTTCGGTTATAAATATTTAATCTGAATAAAACCAAAGAGTCAAGGACATGACAAAATATTTCTTGTAAATGTCATAGTCCTAAGTGATTTGTGAAAAACTCGGAGGGAACTTTGAAAATACACTGTACAGTAGCCCTCCATCCCCCCCCCCCACACACAACCTCCAACTACTACTACAAGGTTAAAGTCTATTTATATATTGTCCCAAGTTATAGTAAAGTTTAGTATTAAGAAAAGTTGGAGGTTGTTGAGATGTGACAGCAGGGACTGCATACAAAACCACCACTGTGTCCCCTTTACGCTTCATTCTCTTTAGGATTGCTTTTAGATAGCAATTTTTGTTGCAAAATTTTTGCAAACTGCAAAAATGCAAAGCTCAATGCAACTTTGGCAGTGTTCCATAACAGTTATACGAATTAACCACTTAGCCCTCTCAGTCGTCGGGGTCGGCATTATAGGTAGATTTATAGCATTTACATTTTTTTACCATCACTGTATCTCCAATGATACATAAGGAATAATTTGGAATGAATGAATGAAAATATAACTTTACTCTGAGACTTTTAGTCTCCTAAGAATCACAAAAAGGATAAATATGATAGGCACATTTTTTCTGGCTAAAAATAGAACGGGAGATTGAAAATATAAATTGCAGGTAGGATAATAAGATAGAAATAATTTAAATCTGTTTACGCATAGAAGTAAATATAGGCTATTCTTACATTTATACGGAAGATTGATTGTTTAGGAGATGGAAAAATAAAAGGTGTTCAAATGAAGCCATAAAGGAAGTCTCCATTCCCTCCATGGAGTTTTGTAAGGAATTCCTAAGATGGGTTGCACGCACAGAAAAATATCGCTCAATGAAGGCGGTTCTATGGTTAGGACTATACAGATGTGCGAAATGAGATCTTGTGTTTAATAGTTGGATGAACAACCGAAAGTTGTGAGGAGGTCGAGGATACAAGTGGGTTTTTTTTTCTAATGGATTGAAATAGGAAGGAACCGAGGAGGTATTGTGGTTGGGATTCAGGGAATAGGAAACCTTCCACAGAATATAATTAGGAAAGGTGAGAGAGTCGGGGTAGATCGAGAAGAAATCTGACCAGACCACTAATCTTTTTAATCTCATCACTAGTTCACCGGACAGATCTCCATATAATAAGCATTCATAATCGAAGTAGGGAAGGATGAGAGAGGAAACTAGGAGGTGACGGGTACTTTTACGGGTACTCGGGGGAAACAACCACGAAATCTTAGGAGTAGTTTTAGGACTGCCATGGCATTCCGGGTTAGTTGGAATACTTAGTGATTCCAGGTGAGATGATTATCAAAGGTGAGACCAAGGTTTTTTATGGAGCCTTGCAACTGAATAGGAGTGCTATTTATATATTATAGTGGATAGTTATGAAGGGAATTCAGGAAGGGCTTTGAACCAATAAGGGTTGCTTTGGTTTAGTCTTTACTTGGTTTAGGCATTGTTTCCTGTCGTCAACAATATCCTTGTTGCGTTTAATAATATCAATGTATTACAATGAGCCGCTTCTATAAAATTGAAGGGTAACATAAGTGTAAATTTGGAGGTAATCAGCATATGAATGAAAGTGGGAGTGATGCAAAAACATTAAAGAATGATGATGAACCACAACACATGGAAAAAAATGTGTGGCTGTGCAAATAACTAACAATAAAAATTTGTATCTTCTTGCCTATGTCATCTGTCATTATATTATCATTATCTCGCCCTCCGAATAAAGTCTAGCATCGACAACGCTACTAATTACCCGACCGGATAATGGGTAGAAAGTAGAGATCCCGCATCCGGCCATTTCTGAGCGGGTTTCTTAGGCAGCCGATCCGGCTATAGAGCTTTCGGAAACTATGTCAAAGATTAATTGAGAAATGCAGTTATGAAGTTTGCTCTCTCTTGAGGAAGTTGTCCAAGCCCCCATTTGTCTGCTCACAAGAATCTGCGCAATAAGTTCCCCCTAGGGAAAGCACTCTCCATTCTGTCGGTCGGTTGTTTGCTAATGTCTTCCCCAAAGAAATGCTATCATTCTGAGCTGAGGAAGTTATTCCGGGCGAAAGATAATTATCGGATATTCTACTACTTTATTATGTTTCTTATTAAATGCTAAAAGTTTAGTAATAGCATTCATCATTTTGTTACTGTTGTTATTGTTTATCAAATTATGACTTATACATTTACATACATAGTATGATTCAAAATAATTAGGGCTTCGCCTATATTCAAGAAAAATAGGTATCGTCATAAAATAATAATGATGTAGAATGAAACTTTCTGTAATAATTCCATTTACCGAAACTTGGTAGATAGGAGCAAAAAAGAGTATAGAGGAGGACTAGTGACAATCTTTGAACAAAAACCAATATACATATTTTTTTACAAGTACCTTTAATAATTCATAGTTATTAAGTGACCTACTTTGCACTGATGCCCAAAGGACACGTATTACACCTTCTCAGCTTTTAAATTCTTTAGGCTCTTGAGATGTGATAGCTAGGACAGCACACTAGTGATGTAGAACTACAGATAGTATCCCTTATCGACAGTTTCGATAGTATCGGATATAAAACTATCGATACTATCGACCTATGCCACCTAAGAGGGTTAATCCTTCAAAAAGGGTCACCTGTGGTGTTGTGGTTAGCATGGCAACCTACAATACTAAAGATCGCGGGTTCAATTCCAGCGGTGGCCCTAGGATTTTTTAATGGAAGTAAAAAATCCTTAGCTATGCCGTCCCTCGGATAGGACGTAAAATGGAGGTACCGAGCCTGTACGATGTCAGGTACTCGTTAAATATCCCTATCCTAATTATACCTGGATAGGCAAAATTTAGAACTCCCACTGCAGCATCGTCCGATTAGCCTTAGTAGCATAAAAATGGACGATAAACAAACAAACAACAATCCTTCAAAAATGTTTCGTATAATAGTTGTAGAATATCAAATTCTGTGTACAACGATCTCATTAATTATAAAATTAGCCCTCTCCTGTGGAGACATAGTACCTAATTAAAACGTGAAGGTATTTAGCGCCTCGTGGTCTAAATTCCGTGAAATTTTTGGGGAATTTTTTTCAGTTTTTCGCATATAATTCGGCAAATACAGATCACAAAGTATTGCTTTCTTCTAATTATAAGAGGCTAAACTATTGCAAATAGAATGATATATTTGAAGTTAAAATCGGTTTAGTGGTTTAGCCGGGTTCGGTACATAAAAAATCTGTAATTTTTACGAAATTACGAAACGGTGGAAACCGTGTTCCAACGCCTCTAACTCAAAAACTACTAGTTTAAATTAAAAATGTTTTAGATAAAAGTTGCAGAGCATCAAATTTAGTATGATATAAGCTTCTTACATACAACATAAGTTAACCCGTTCGTGGAAATACAAATGAAAACGTGAAAGAATTCGTAGTGGTTAATTCCTGCTAAGACTTCGGTTTTTGAATTATTAACCATTTTGAATTAATTAAACAACCATCTTCCATCTGTTGAAATAAAAGAAACATTTTGCCAAGTACCTAACTGTCTAACTAGCTTTTTTTATGAATATTTTCTCAAATCCCCTGAGACTTCAAAAACCGAAGTCTTAGGAGGAAGTAACCACTGCGAATTCTTTCACGTTTTCATTTGTATTTCCACACAGGGTTTAACTAATGTTGTCCGTAAGAAGCTTGTTTCATGCTAAAGTTGATGCTCTTCAATTCATTTTTCCGATAAAGTGGCTAAATTGACAATCGGTTTTGGCGAAAAGACTTATCCGATTTTAACTGTGAGGACATCAGTCGATCAGGTAATTTAAAACTTTCGATAGTATCGATAGTACTACCGATAGTTTTGCTTCACTACAGCATAGTAATTCTTACATGATAAATATTTTTCAAAATCGTTTTTTACAGACATAATATTATATCAAACTTCAATCCTAAAAAAGTGTGTTAGATAGCATTATTTTTACTAATTACTTATTTAGTTAACAACATTTTCAGTTTAATTCATAATGGATATTTTATTTAAAAGTTAAAGATAAAAAATACCATTTTTATGAAAGTGCTTCAATTAAAAAATAATTTTTATGTTTTTTTTCCTTTTTTTTGTATTATTATTCTGATAAACGAAAACGAATATTTATTGATGAATAATAATAATAATAATAATAAGCTAGGCATTAAAATAAGAGACAAAGGTAGAAATGACCGTTCAGTGGTCTCTCAGAAGATACCGCAGTGGAAAAAACGACTCCAAAGGAAAATGTTACTTGAGGAAAAACATTGGCATAATCTCAAACTATGTTCGTAATCCTCAAGCTGCACGAAACAAGACAAAAAAGAAGATTGTTGAAATAATTGTCCAGAACTTAGGAACTATTATGGAACATGAACTAGTCGATAGACTAACACTGTATCTAGACAACTTAAAACAAAAGCTGGCAGTTTATGCTAATCGATTGCGTAGGTATAATGAGGTGACTCTGCGTAGGAAGCAGAATCAAGTTTTCAAGGAGAATGAACGCCAGTTTTATAGAAATCTTGGGCAAAATCGGAAGAAGCCGTGCAATTACCCTGAGGACATCGAATTGTACTGGAAGGATAAATGGGAATATCCAATATATCACTAAGACAATGCCTCTTGGATAGAGGAAGAGGTAAAAAGCTTCCAAGATACTTCTGAGATGCCTGAAGTGACAATTACAAGAGATGATGTCATGGGAGCTGTCAAGAACCTGAAGAATTGGAGAGCGCCTGGTCCAGATGGAATTCAAAATTACTGGATTAAAAGATTTAGTAGTTTTCATGGATTGCTGGCCAACTGCTACCAGGATATACTGGACAACAAGCAAATGCCCCCTGCTGGTTTCTCTGAGGATATCACTTATATGCTTCCCAAGAAGGACGGCTTAAACTTACGTCCGGAAGATTTTAGACCATAACTTGTCTAAATGGCCTTTATAAGATTCTTACTTCTATTCTGACTAGAAAGATATATGTGCACTTGGAATCAAACAACATGATGCCAATAGAGCACCTAGGTTGCAAGAAGATGGCTAGAGGCTGCAAAGAGCTCTTATTGATTAACTCCTTCATTGCAGGACAAACTTCAAAAAGCCAGCGGAACTTTTCTATGGCTTGGATAGATTACAAGAAAGCTTTTGACTCTGTACCTCACAGTTGGCTACTAAAAGTATTGGACATATACAAGGTTGAACCTAAAGTAAAAAGTCTACTTTCAAGTTTAATGGCAGGATGGTCAACCACGCTAAAAATTGGATCAACTAGCATCAGCAACCAAATTAAAATCCTTAGAGGAATTTATTAGGGTGACTGTCTTAGCCCATTATGGTTTTGTATGGCGCTGTTTCCTTTGAGCCGGATACTCCGTAGGAATAAGGTGGGCTATAAGCTCGACATTAAGGAAGAAGCGAGCACAATCAGTCACAGTTGGTATATGGATGACCTCAAGTTGTATGCAAAGAATAGCCAACAATTACAAGAGATGGTTGAAACTGTGTCATCCTTTACAAGCGATATTGGCATGTCATTTGGGCTTGACAACTGTGCAGTACTCCATGTAAAAAAAGGAAGAGTGGTCGGTACCCAGAACATTGTGGTAAATGAAAATGAGCACATTAAAGAATTGGAAGACAGTCAATATTATAAGTACTTGGGAATGCAACAGAACCTCAAAATAGCCAGCAAGGATGTGAAGCAGGAAATAGTAGCTAGGTTCAAAAGCAGATTGCGACAAGTACTTAAGACTCACTTATCTGGAAAGAATAAAATCAAAGCAATTAACACATGGGCTATACCAGCTTTGGTATTCTCCAGTGGTCAAGCACCAGCCTGCAGGAGATAGATCGTATTGTGCGAACGTCACTGACTCGAGAGCGTGCCCATCATCCAACATCCTCCAAAGTCCGACTTTATTTACCTAGAAAACAAGGAGGACGCGGACTAATAAATATAGAAGAAGCCTGTCGCAAACAGGAGTTGGCGCCACGCCAATATTTCCAGTCAAAAACTACGGGACTTCATCTCGCTATCACAAATTTGGATAGAGGCCTGACTGTACTCGATTTAAACAATGTTAATTATTGTAGTCGTGCTGTTGAATCGGAAAATGAAAGGCTGTCGGAATGGAAAAACAAAGCTCTCTAAGGGTGATTCTATAACCAATTAAATGAGGCGTCCATAGACAAAGAAAAGTCGGTCGAATGGTTAGTGGCAGGGAAGCTGTTTTCCGAAACAGAAGGGTTTGTGGTTTCAATTCAAGACCAAGTTATTGCAACAAGATCATACCGAAGGCATGTTCTAAAAGATGTAACAACAACCGATAAATGCCGACTGTGC
The DNA here is from genome assembly GCA_911387785.2 of Aelia acuminata. Classification (NCBI taxonomy): domain Eukaryota; kingdom Metazoa; phylum Arthropoda; class Insecta; order Hemiptera; family Pentatomidae; genus Aelia; species Aelia acuminata. The sequence goes on from OU426983.1 coordinate 35,465,691, forward strand.
TCATTAACGCTTGAATCAATCCAGCATATCACGGGTGGATGTGGAGCACTAGCTGGAGTATCTCCAGGGGCATAATAATGTTGCCAAAATTTTTCATCAGGCCCTGGCAGCAAGATTGGACCTATTAGGTGAAAAGGTGCCTTATTATAAGTATGTCCCCCACAGGCTTCTCCAAAAAGGTCCCTTCAAGTTGTACTGGGATGAATCTATCATTACCGACCACACAGTGCGCCATAATAGACCCGATATTCTCTTTTTAGATCTGGGAGAGAAAAAAGCGGGAATTATCGATGTTGCGATCCCCAATGACAACAATATCAGCTCTAAAGTCGGTGAGAAACTCAGAAAATATCAGGAATTGGCGATGGAGCTGAGGCAACTGTACCATCTGGAAAATGTGACGGTGGTGCCGATAGTAATATCTACCAACGGACTGATTCCTAAGTCCACGGTAATGGGCACAGAAAACTTAAAGCTGCCTCTTGATGCACTGAGAGAGGCTCAAAAATCGACTCTCCTTGACACGGCTAGGATAGTTCGTAAATTTTTGAATATTTAAAACGTGCATGAAGAATAAATAACTGAAGGTGGTTGGAATTAAACCCCCACCTCAGTTAATCAACCCGCAGCTGCGAGATAATGCGCAATAATAATAATAATAATCTTTATTGCTTTAAAGGTTTTACAGCACCTTGTAGCAAGGAGTTTGTTTTTTAAACAAATATACAAAAACTTTTTTTTTTTAATGCATAATAAAATACATAAATATCCATATTATACATAGGTACAAAATTATATCTTATTTATATTATCAATAATCTACCATTTCCTTATGATAACTTATTTAACTTTAACGTGATAGTTTTAATAACAGAAAAAATTTAAAATTAAAGGAAATATAGAACAAAATTAGCACTTTCTTGAAACTTTTAACATGGTATCAAGATTCGATATCTGCAGAGTCCGCCCAAATAAGGAACCGTATATACTTTAAAGAGGGTTGAAAATGGTGAATGAACAATTAATTTTGCTGCAACTTTGTCGAGTCATGCATCGTTTTTGATGGTTTCTGTGATTCTGAATTCTATAAGCCCATTCCAAGCAGCAAAAATGAAACCTAGAAAAATGACGGTAAAAACAGACAATTCAAAAATAAAAATTTTATGACATGTTACATGACTATCTCTTTTAATCGAACATTAAAAAACTTCTTATTTTTACACTTTCTACAATGAAAATAAAAATATCTTTAGGTTTATATAATCCGTAATTGTTAGTATGTCCTCGAACATTTCTTTATTTGTTTTCTTAATATTACATTATTTCATAAGAAATTGGTTTCTGAACAGATTTAAAATGGGACATGATGTGAAAAAGTGTTGAAAATTGTCTGGTTCATTCTTGTTGCAAAGAGGACATGAGGATTTCGGATCAAAATTATATAGAATTGAGTTCATTATGAGTTTCTGAAATTTGGAACCAGCTAATCGTATTTTTGGGATTAGTCTTATTTTATTTAGGTGGCATCGATATTTAACATAATCTTCACCTAAGGCAAGCGTTGATATATATCACTAAATGAGGATTGAATTGCTTTATCAATATCTTTTCTTAAAAGGTGGTTGTCCATCGTTAGTACCAAATTTTTCATCTCTTTCAGAAGGACGTTTGTATCTTGAGCCTCCTATATTTGCTTGGCTTGATGAATATGGATCTCGAGGCATTAACTCTTGATGGTTGGTTATTTATGACGTTAAAGATCAAATTTTTGATGACTTTACAGTGGGAATCATTGTTACTCACGATAACTATAGCAGCCTACGGTCCTAACGGAGTTATAAAATTTATTTTCATAAAAGGGGATCATTTTGCTCGAGCCACCATTAACGTCACACTCTAAGCTCTTTATTCATAGATTATTTTTCAGTTTTATATTTTTCACTAAAAGTTATTTAATCTCAGAGTGGCCACAAAATATATAAAAGAGAAGGGTTATATTTAATGGACCCTGTCCTGAAACCCTTTAATCCCCCTCTACTCCTACAAGGGCACTTATCGGCTAAAGTTTTCCATCAGGAGAAGAATCAACCGGTGGATAGGTGGATAGAGTATTCCTAAGAGGTGGAATAAAAGGAAGATGAGGATTGAAAGGTCAGGGGTGAGGCGGCATCGGGACTTAGCGACCATTGATTTGGTAAACTTTCTCGGTTACCGTCGAAGGCGATTGGAAGGTCTGCTCCAGAAAGTAAAGCCTTCCCGATTTTTCGCCGATGGTTTTTAAGTAAACTTTTAAATATTTCATATCAACATATATTTATTACCATTCAGATGTATTTTCGAAAATAATAAAAAAAATCTTCGATATTCTACGTAACGTGAGACAAAGCATTTTGTTTAGAATAGTTCCGGATTAGGTGTTGGTACCAACTATCAGTTGGAACAAACATGTTACATAATACATGTTTGTGACTACGATGTTCGAGTAACTTCTACGCTGGCCCAGAACCTTCCAGGCCCGTCCTCTTACGACCAAATACAAGGAACAATGGACTATAGAGTTAGTATTGTTCTGAAGCTCTAGTCATATGGTTATTTCATATGGTTCACTTCATTACAAAGTGATGATTTTTGTAACCTGTTTAATTAAATTAAATATTTTTGAATGTTGTTTCAGGCTTCCATGGTCTGAATCCATTATCCGCATGTCTTCTTCCAGGTTTGACCATGTCACAGGTTTTCCAACAGCCAAGCTTTCACCCATCTTGCTGTGGGCTTCTTCAGGGCTAATACAAGAAATTCTTGTATTAGCCCTGAAGAAGCCCACAGCAAGATGGGTGAAAGCTTGGCTGTTGGAAAACCTGTGACATGGTCAAACCTGGAAGAAGACATGCGGATAAATATTTTTGTTTTCATAATTCGAGTGGCATTCAAAATTGTTATTTCCGTTCAATAAAAAATTATTTAACCCACATAAGTGTTAATAATATTTAAAAGAGATGAAAACTAATTGAGTTAAGTTTAGCCCTTATTAATTTTCTATTTTATCATTTTATTAAAAATTTGAACATCAACAGAAAAACAAAATAATAGCGGCCATATTTCTTCTTTGCTTATTGAATTTATTTTATTTATTGGATTTATGAAGGGTGACATAAAAATTGATTAGCACACAACCTTGCTTATACTGGTAGATTTTATTACCATTTTTTTTTCCACACTGAAGGTTTAGATGTAAATTAGAAATTACCCGACATTTCTGACCGACTTATTAGTTAACCGAATTCTTCCCGCGATGTTTATTTATCAAAATTGGAGAAGAAAATTATAAAAAATATCACTGAGCCATCAGATTTGATAAATTACTAAGAAAAATTCTCTAAACAATAGTATTACAAATAAATATGTAAATGTAATGTCAGTTATTTTATGAATGTGACAGAAGTATCAAGCCAACTAGAATATACGGTGTTTTTGGAATGGATGACAAAGCTAAGGAAGGAATTTGTTTGTTGTCGTTTTACGGTTTCGAGTGCCCAAAGTCAAAGCGACCGCTACACTTTTAAGTTTAAAGCATCACAGAGCTTTATAAACTAAATCAAAGCTCTCAATTGAGTTTAACCGTTTCACTGCCTTGCGCAAAAAATAGGATCTTTCGTAATTCGTAATATACTCAGGCCATAAAAAATATGATTTTAAGTTATGATGTTAGAGCCTCAAAATTTTAAAGGGTTTTCTGAAGTAAGAACCGGTTTTCTCACAGAACATTTTGTAATTTTTGTTATGCATTTAGCATTTAATTATCTTAAATATTTTTAATAGTTAATGACTTCTCTTTATTTAATAAAAACAAAAAATGGACTTTACTCCTTTTTTCGGACAGAATCAGACTATGATTCAAAGAAACTTTTTTGTTAGAAACTATATCTGGTATTACTATTAATTGGAATAACTATTAAGGACGAAATCACCATATATAATTAACGTTTAATCCTTTTATTTTAACAATTAAGAAACCTTAAAGTTACTACGTGACTTGAAATAATATGAAAGAGTCTTAGTTTAATGCAGGTCTCTTGTATAACACATCCTGGAAGACAGCTATTAATGAGATCAGATTTTTCATGTAGGATGTAATGTTTCGCATGGAATTAAAATTTTCAATTAAGATTATCTTTCAAGTGAATTATTTATCAACATAATGAGACCAATGCGATGTCCTACAATCACACTAAAAGCTTCTAAATTGGGTTCAGAATTTATGCCATTAGTCAAAACGATAAATCATACATCAGTTGCATGCAGAAGGGCAGTTTATATATAGACAGATTCCATTAAGGTAGGCACTCCCACATGCTCAGTCATTCACATCCGGGTTGCAATACAGTTCTCTTTGATCGCCTTGATTTTTTAAAATAAATCACGATAACAAAGCTTAGAACAAAAAAAATCTTTTCATTAATATAAGAATTGAGATTTCTCTATTCGAAATTGGTTTTTAATGTTGTTTTTTCGCTGTTAATATCCGTAGTAATGAAGAAGAGGGAGGTACGAGGATAATAAAAAACAATCAACATCAAATTAAATATTGTAAAATCTGACAGTAAGAAAATTATATTTATCAGAAAAAAATTCTACATAATATTTTTGTTTAGTCAGCATTTTCTTTTACACATTGAAGAGTTTTTCACCATCCATGCCAGACGTTAGACGGCACGAAAAATTAAACGAATTATATTAGGTAAATATGGGCTACATAGCATTATTTAAAATTTGTCGTCAGGTGGTATAGTAATAATAATATATAATTTTTATCGGAGGTCGGCTTCAAGATGGTTACTAATTTGACAACAAGGCCAAAATATAGTCAAATTGTGTTTAGTTCCATTCGCTTAAGGCGCAAGTTATCATATTCTTTTATGGAGGGTATGATCGTTTTAACGCAGGTAGAGGGCTACTTTTGGGTTACGGTTAGTAATAGTGGTACTAACTGCCCTGTAGACTATTTTTCCATAGTCCGTGTTTGTAGGTACCTACATATTGAAATTAAGAATGCGGTTGAAACTTCATTCAATGTGATTTTCCCAAAAAACAAAAACAGTTGTTTGAGTGGTAATAATATTGTTGCCGACGTGCCAAAGCCAATAAGAATGTGAAAAACGTTTAATCATCTGTCTCTATAAGTAACAAAAAAACATGTTTAACAAAGTAATTATCATGTTATTTATTTAATTTAATTCATAGTGTTAAATTTAATTTAACATTATGAATTGAATCCAATCCAGGGTACAGATAGACACATAGCCTAAATTAATTTCCCCTTAAAAATAATCTTATATACTGTACCGAATATAAAATTATTAGCTCGTTTCTCGAATTTCTAAGTTATTTCAGGTTTGAGTTTCATCAATTCTCTGTTAACTAAACTTATTAGTTTTATATTATTGGATCTAAGATATTTATTGAATCAAATGTATATATATAGAATATATTTCACATATACTATCTCTAAAAACCAAAATATAATAATAAAATGTAGAATATAAGAAATATAGAAATATAATAAAATATCTACTAGTCATGAACTACGTAGCGTATAAAACGAAAACCTATTTTGAATGGCTCACGGGAAAAAATTATAGAGGAAGATATAAAGCGCTTGCGCCGGGGCAATCATCCGTCAGGGCGAGGTGGTGATGGTGTTTATGGAATCAAAAGCAGCTCAGCCATCGACATTAAATGAAAATATTCGTTCTGTATTCTGCGGATTCCAGTTATTTACCATCCAGACTCCATTAATCTTTATTTGCCGATTTATAATCCAAGCCCCCTCCCATCGGAATATAACAAAAACACAAATAAAACCTGAAATAATGAAAGGGAGAACGTGTATTATCCTTCAATCATCGCTTTTATTTATTTTTTTTTCCGATATTTTTATTTTATCTAAGCAATATCGGTTTATTTTTCATTCAATCTAAATAAATAACCGGATCAGTTTTTTTTTTTAGTTTTTTAAAAGTTGAAATGTATATTAATTAAAAACGCTTCGTCGAACATAAAACCAATTCGTGTTCCTGAATGATCAATCTTTTTTAAAATAATTTAAAAATAGGAAGCCTACCTAGAATGTGTGATCTATTCAGAATTGTATCCATGTAAGAAAATGGTGCGTCATCTATTGAAAAACTGGTAAAGATAAATAAAATAAATTTGTTTAAGTCACTTTTGCCTAATATTTTAGACTAAGCCTGTATCCAGAGGTCCTCAACCCAGTACAAACAAAACTTATTTGTTTGCACACATTTAATTGTTCTAATCCTGCTTCATTGCAGACAGAAACTAATTCACGAAGTTTTTAATCCTTCTAGGTTCTACAGAATTAAAAAATTAAAATCGTATTATTTATCACTTTACACCGCTATAATTTATTAATATTTGAGATTATATACCGAAGAGTTCACAAACTTCAACCAGGCAAGATTTTTTTTTTTAGATAAAAGAAAAATATATCCAATATATATTTACAGGTATGTGAATACGTTTCTGACCATCCTATATCGAAATCAGTCATTTATCAATGTTGCCTATCTACTTCAAAAACAAATAAATAAATAAAAAGTCAGTAATAAAGAGTCAGTAATAAAAAAATAGGTTAACTATTTAGGCAGGAGTACTTATGAAAACAACTTTAAAACTTTGTTATAATTAAAATATTTGGATCTCAATAGACAGTGCAAATTATTTTGTATAGAAAAACGGACAACAAAGCTCTGGTCCCAGTGGCCTGAGACCTTATACCGGCTGCCGTGCCCGGTGGCCTCAATACTTTTATCTCCTTATTCATATTTTTCTTCTGAAGGTGCAGGTATATTAATTTGGAAAAATCCGAAAAGAACCCCATGTCAATTAGTTTACAACCCTCGGAAATTTTTGAGGAAACCATAAACCTCGTCACTGGGAAATATCGGACGGGCAGGAAACAGGGTTAGAGAACCGCGAATGCCAATTATGTAAAAATGATTATCATAGGTCCTGCACTCGTCCTAAATATGAATAAGAAAATGATGACTATTCCTCGCCATGCTCCTCTAGTATTCATGAAATTAAAAATATACGTGTAGTATCTTAACTAAGTAGACATACTTACATATAAATTTTAGAACTGATATATTAAATATTTTATAACATTTTTAGATTAAATACTATATTTGTTTTACGAGCTGTTACCTACGATTTATGAATGTTGCATTCCTAAATAATGATACTGTCACGTGGAAGATGTCCATTGAACCTAGGAGACCCTGAGAGAGAGGGGGAACTCCTAGAAGAGGCTGGCCCAGGAGAGAGTGGGGCAGTCTGGGAGAGTCTGAGGCAGTCAGTCGGAGACGGGAGTCTAAGTCTGGGACAGGCAGAGTGAGCCTGGGGCATAGTGGGACCCGAAGTAGTCAAGTACCCCCCAATGATTTATGAGTCAAGGTATCCCCCCCTCCTTGTGTAGTTGGGACGTGTAGAAACTATTGTAAATAATAAATTATGTAAATAGTACTTAGTTTGATTAATTACCACACAACCCTTGCCCAAAGATCCCAGTGTCACATTGGATTTGTAGATTTGAGAATAGGGGTGACAATACGATAAATCCGAAAGTGAAGAGTAAAAATTCAATTTTTGTTTTAAATGAAGCCACAAAAAGGTCTCTTAAGTTACTGACTACTGGGGTTTTTATCCTAGTGCAAGAGTAAAATGGAAATAGTTAAGAAATCAGTTGAAATAAGGTCCGCAGTTTCAGTCTTCTAACGCTGAAGCGGGCGGAACTGATATATTAGCCTACAGGCTACGGGGACTGCAGCGCTCGAACTGATATATCAGTCTACAGGCGTTAAAGGGTTAATGTTCCTTTATTTTTATTTGAAGAAAAAAGATTTGGTGTTACTAGTATTGGAACAAGAATTTCCGCATCCCTAGAATAATCTGTTGCCACTTGCACCATCGAGTCAATCCATTCTCACGTCTCCTTAGTCCACCGATGGTCACTTACTTTAGGTCAATTAAGACCAACAGACCGCGCTAACGATGAATTAGTCTTTTCCCAAGTTTATTTTGCCAAAAATGCGAAATCGGTGGGAAAGAGGGAGTCAGTGAAGAAAATAGATAGGCTTGGCTGAGTATGTATGTGCTTTGCGGCAGCGCGCTATACTAATGATACAAATATCCGGGTTCGAATCCGGATTTCTCTTCATTATAAAAATTATTATACATATAATATATTATATATATACATATATAAAATTATTATTATAAAAAGAAAACATAAAGATAAGGAAGAGGAGAAGAAAGGGGGGATAGAGAAGACAACAGAGTGGCCTTAACTGCAGCTGTGGGAGTTGTAAATAGCTGTAGCTTCAAGTTTTTCGTTTAGCCACCAGCTGATGGATGGCTATCTCTTAGTCCCGCTTTTTCTCGCCCTCCTATCCCTCGCTCCGAGGGCCCTTTCTTTAGTTTTCCGGATTTTTCTTTTATGTTTAAACTTTTTTTCTTTCGAGTTTCTTCTATTGCGAAATCAGTAATTAATAGAAATAGCTCTACAAGTTTATACTTAGGGTAATCGTTTATCCCAGCTTGTAAAGTTTTTAGATAGTTATAACGCTCTAAAAAAAAACGAAATTCATTTAAATTTCCTATTTCAAGCCCACAAGTATATTTCAATGATACACCGATCCCTGAATCCCAAGCTGTAAGATAATTGGGGCTCCACCTGGACAAGAGACTGACATGGAGAACCCACATCGGACTGAAAAGGAAACAACTTAACAAACTATTTGGAATGTTATCTAGGCTACTCGACAGACGTTCGAAATTATCAATAACAAACAAACTTACTATTTACAAAGTACTAATACGACCAGTATGGACATACGGGATAGAACTATGGGGTTCTGCAAAACCCTCAAACATCCAAAGAATTCAGTCATTCCAGTCCAAGGTATTGAGGAAAATAGCAGACGCACCATACTATGTGACAAATGATTTACTACACAAGGACCTGAATATCCCAACAGTTAACGATACAGCCACACAATACTACAAAAACTTCCACCAAAGACTAACATTTAACATGAACCCCTTAGCACAGACACTAACATCAAACATAAACCCTTACATTCCACCCCGAAGACTTTTGAGGCGGTGGCCGAGAGATATGCTAACTTAGTATATAGTATGTTAGCAATTCATCCAATAGGAAGTCAACAAATTTGCTTATTGCTAATTTGCAGATTGCAAATCACACAAAATGACATAATAATAATATTTGTACATAATAATAATTTAAATTTCCACTCTATTATCAAATCTCTTATCGCAAGAAGAAAACTCACCTGGTCTTTAAATAATGTTCTGCCCCTTTTGATAATTCGTTCCAAACGAGAGAAATAATAACTCATTTTCCTTGAATAGGCTTAAAATCTTATGATCCAGTGATTGAAGGTGATCTCTCATCGAGTACCCTTTTCTTCCTCATCTTTTCATCTCCTCATTTTATCTTCCTAGCTCTCGCAGATATTGCTTTAAGAAACGATTATGCAGAGCTATTTTTGTTGAAAAGCAGTAAGAAGAAAAGCAGAAAAGCAGTTGAATATTATATCCATCAATTAACTTCGTTATCTACCATTCTCTATACTGAAAATGTTTAAGCCTAAATACTATACATCATACACCCGTATCTGTTTTTATTTTGCATCAGGTAGCAAATTCTGCTTATCGAAATGAGATAATCTTTACAGCTTAGTAAGGAACAGGTACGGAGTGAGGTTGAACTAAGTTAATAAGTCGGGACTTGGATATCCAGGAGACCCAACTGCTGACAGGCGTAATATAGCCGAGATTAGGAGAGGGCAGAACTGGCTCACGATATGAGGGCCGCTGTACGCCTGGAAGAGAACAAGATAACTCCCCTTCACGTGTGTGCCTGGGTGTGTGTTTGTCTACATGTGACTGTGTGCCCCCGCCTCGGGCACGTTCGTCCTTATCTGCACCCACACAGCTGTCTGTCTCCCGTAGCCGGTCTGTCTGTATGACTTATCTCAAATTCATTTGGTCTCGGGCATAGTTGCTCAATGGCTCTAAACGCAATCGGACTCTAGTAATAACTATAAATAAGTTTGACTATTGAAGTATAACAGTAACTATTACTATATATACTAGAAGTGCGCGTGTACGGCTTATGGTAACTATGTTTGTCTGTTACAAGGTTCTTGTCTAGCTAAAATACTAACGTGCTCAAATGCTTTTTCCTAGTTTTGTATGAATTAGTTAAATCAAAAGTTTGAAGATCTGTGGACAATTCTTTTTAGTTTTAGGTAATTGCCTTGTAGTAATTTTTCCTTCTTTCCTCTATCTATCAGAAAAATTAAATTAGGATTTCCATATGAATTGTGGAAGTAAGTACAAAGCATGAAGCCACATATTGATTATGTACAATGTATTCTTAATTAATAAAAAATTGGAATTTAAAAAAAAAAACAGCATGGAATGAAAACTAATATTCCAAACTGTATAATTTAGAGTTAGCACTAAATACAAAAACAATAATTTTATGAAAATATTATAATGAAATTGATTTAATTGTCCACTACTACCAATGACTTTTTGTCATCTTTCAGGCAGCATCATTAGTCCATGTTTTTAAAACGGTTAAAATAGGTAGAAAATTTATCAAAGTGTGTTTAAACCTTTTCATAATTTTTTAACATTTTATCATTTTAAAAGTTTTACAATGAACGAAACGAATGGTAATCTAAAGGTCTGGGGTGGAGCTACTTTTTTATTTTATTTTATAGTCCTATATTTTATTTTCAAACTATGTTGCTTCTCGATTATAGCACACATAATTATTCCTTAGCTTTTTTATTCGGTCACATTAAACTATTAAATCGGTTGAAAAAAAAGAAAGTTTAAAGAAAACATTTTTCGTTCCTCAATTAAATAATTTATTTCTCTTTTCTGTTTCTTTCGAATTAGTAACTTCGACTAAAATTGAAAGTTTTATTATTTCAAAGGACACTACAACAGTTTTGTATAGTATATGCGAAACATAAAGCTAATTTCATATGAGTTTATAAACTATACACATGTATTCAATTGCTTCCTCTTTAGTTCGATTGATGTAGAGAAGGGCTGAGAAGCAATAATTGCCCAACTAGTCGGAAACAATTCCCCCCGAACTGAGCTACGAACAGAGAGGCCGTCCTGGGCACAGTCACAAAAAGCTCCGGGCGTTTAATCATCAAATTGAAAGGCAATCAATGAATAAGTTAAAACTTTCCCAATCACAGGTGTTACCAACTCGGCTAGTATTCAAGAGGGCGGTTGAAACCTCGTGTTAACCTTTGATCTCAACAAACAGTCTATTCTGTAGGGTTATTAATAGCTCATAGATCATACAATTAAATAACTTCAATCATCTTTTATATAATTACACTATTTAATATATAGACACTGTAAGGGCTATTCCAAGTTAAATCAACACAAAAATAAATCATTTTGAACCTCACCATCTCATTTTTTTTTTAAATTTGGTACAAGTGTATCTACTAGAACAATTGTGAAATATTACTGAGATGTGTCTACCCGTTTATGAATTATTGGTCCCTAAAGCCCTCAAAAATAGGCCCAGAAACAGAAAAAATCATGATTAAAAATAGTTGTAGATGTTTCCCAAATTTGACTAGGGGTATGAGATTGGTGTCGTTGTAGAGCGCATTACATGCCATTTCATCCAAATTTCATTCACCAAATATATCATATCTTTATTTAAAGTATATAATCCTTGACGTTTCTTTAAATAACTTTGAATAAAGATATGATATATTTGGTGACCTACGGCTTTTATTTACCTTAAATAATTAAATATGACACCGAAATTAAATGAGAAGACTATTAAAGATAAAATTTTACATTTTGTTTTAAGAAAATTTCTTTAGTACCAACACATACATTGTTGCATATCATATGAAATGGCATGGAATACGCTCTTCAACGACACCAATCTCATAGCCCTAGTCAAATTTGGGAAACATCTACAACTATTTTTAATCACGATTGTTTCTGTTTCGGGACCTATTTTTGAGGGATTTAGAGACCAATAATTCAAAAACGGGTAGACATATCTCAGTAATATTTCACACGTGTTCTAGTAGATAGAAGTACTTTACATGCACCAAAATTTGAAGAAAATCTCAGATGGCAGGCTCAAGCCTGTGTTGGCTTATATTGGTCCTCCTTATCTCGATTATATTTTATTGTATTCAGTTTAAGTATTCAAAGTGGGTTGAAACATACACCCGGAAAACCTCAAATTTCCATTTAATAATTTAACAATTAATTAACCGGTCAATATTAAGTCTAACAAATCTTCCAACTTTAATAATTATTATAGATTATTATTATAGTAGCGCTACATGATGAAATAATAAATATTTAAAATCAATTTGTACATATACATACATTAAAGCCATATTGAAAGTACAACACAGCTTTATCAATATACTATGTTGAAGAATTCCTTGAATTAATACTTATATCATATTTGTCTTAATCAACCATACGATAGAAAAAAAAATTTTAAACTTATTTTTAAAATGAGTTGTTGAGTATTGGTGAAGAAATAGGTAAAACCAAACTTTTAATTTGTAGGATTAATTGTGTAATATCTATGTTGCCAGAAGAACATTTCCTATCCTCGAAAAGCAATGCTTTCAAAGCCCTAAGTGAAGACATATAAACGGAACGAAGTGGAGACAGGTAAGGAATTATTAATAGACAATCAGAGGCGAGCAGTGAAAGGGCAACAAGTATATTTGACACATAATCGATTGAGCAAATCGACCTTTTATCATGGACGGTGCCGGCCATTACACACTTAGCCACTCAACAAGTCCCCCCCAACCACTAACAATCGCCTATTATCTTGGCCTGACAAGCGGAGAAATGCCCGAGTATGGATTTACTCGTCACGTCCGCGGCTCTGTAGAATTATTTATCAACCGGTAATTTGATGTTAGTTTCCAATAAAACCGGTTGCCATATTCATTGTGAGGGGGCTGTAAGTATCCACTTCAGTAATTTTTTTTTTTAACCTATTCATAGCGAGAATCGATCCCTATTCAATTCAGGCAATATTGCTGGGTTTCTAATTCCGTTCCAGCTCAGGGGCAATAAAGCTTATTGAAAAATGTATTTTTACAAACACGAATTATATTTATCAATGCTAAGTAATGGATCAAAAGTTTTATTCCTTAAGTATTTTTTAATAATTATTCTTAACAGGGAATTAAGGAAATAATTGGATCTGCTGTAAAATTTGTTGTCACTAATCAACTAATATATATATAATATCAACCAATACTAACACTAATACAATATATATATATATAATATATATATATATATATATATATATATATATATATATATATATATACATATATATATATATTGTAACAATTATGTTGGTTAAATAATTTTTATAGAAAGAAAAATGACTATTTTCGAAGCCCCACAAATATTTGAACAGGTTACAAAAACACAGAACATTTTTTTTAACACAGAGATGACCATAGGCCTTGAGCTTCAGTACCACACTAACTCTCCAGTCCATCACTCCTTATATATAGTCGTAAGGAAAACAGTCTAGAACTTCTTTTAATTTAAATTTTATGTAAAACATTCGATAAAACATACAATTATGGCTTGAATGTGTTTTTTTGATTGCAGATTATCACTTTTTACCATACCCCTTGCGATTGGCCTGAATATTCTTACAGCTGGTTTTTTGAGAAATTCATATGAGTATAGCTAAACGTTATTGAAAACTACTTGCGAAAAACCCATCAGTAACTTGACAGCTTCGGAGGTGAAATTGACGCGGATCTGAGGAAGAAACTTTTAACAAAAACAAAAAATATTTGGGGTGACCTAGCCGGTGAAATCTTTAAAGAGAAAAAGTCAATAAAAAAGAAAAGTCAAAAGTCAATAAAAAAATTAACACGGCTAGTTCTGCCCCATCTATGGTAGGATTTTCCCCACGGTTAGTTCAATGGTGAGAACACTGCGATGGAGATGCAGAAGACACGAATTTGTTAACTGGCTAAAATATAGCAAAGAAAAACATACGTCTAAAAATAAGACAAGCATTGGTATGGAATAAATAATAAAATAACTCGAGCAATGAAATTAAAAAATACCTACAACGTAAAAATTCATAAATGCTACAATAGCTCTAATCATGCATTCTTATGCTTATGCAATAAAATCAATAACGATAACAGCATTAATAATGGTATGAGAAGAATAATAAATAAACAAATAATTATTAATTAATCGGTTTTACAACGTTTATATACAACTGCTACTGATTTTTTTTTAGGTATAGTTTATTTAAAAAGAACCATCCTTGAAAATTCGATCAACTCTATAGTTGTAGGATTCTAGTAACTATTTTGAGAATTTATATGTTTTTTTTTATGTCTATTTTAAACCAGTTAGGAAGTGTTAAATAATATTTCAGTAAATCTGAGAGGATGAAAGTGAAGGAGAGAAGAAAAATAAAGCTGCCACTAACACAATAAAGGCTGCTATCCGACAGAGTAAAGAAGGGACGTTTATTGGGCGCGTCACTAAAGTGGTGGGATCCCACCAATAATACCTTCCACCTCCCACCTCCCACCTACCACCTACCACCATAGCCGCATTATCCTATACTCTCCAATCTGTTACTAGCATTACATATTCAGTGACTCTAAATTCTAGAAGGAAATTGTTTTTTAAAAAGAATAGCATAGCCTAAACCCCATTTCCTGGAATAATTTTTAGAAAACATCCACGATACAGTTTATAAAGTTAAAAAGATAGAAACACCAGCGAGGAACTTGATCAATAACTATTTGTGTGTAAATGGCTGGTATAGATTATCGTACAAAAGTAAAGGAGTTGCAGGTGCAACAAGCAGTGTTCCTTGTTTTCTTAGCTAGAGTCCACGCATTGATGATGGCTTATGCGACACTGTGTGTTGCAGTCTGTCTGTTATCAGGTAACAGAAAAAGCTTGCGATATGAATAGTGAATATCATTCTACATTATCATCAACCTCGGCACTTAACCAACGCGGGAAAAGGAAAACTTGACCGAACCTATTGGATTATTCCATCGACCTCCCAAGCTGAATGTAGTTAAAAAAATATATATGGATGAGGAGACAGTCTGTTTCCTGGACGGCGAGCGTGCTTGAGGTGGACCGACTTTAAGATCCTCGATCTTTACCGGTCAGCGGCGGTTCAAATCCGCCCAGGGCGGGTTGATTTTTATTTTTGGCAGACCCACAGAATATAATCCCGACCTTCCTGCTTTGGTCAAAATAGGTTTTTTGCACCTTTCGGGTAAACGTACCCCCCTAACCCTACCCCTCTGTGTTTCACAACAACAATAAAAAAATATTAATAAATCCGTATACAATTGAAAAAAATGTAGAAAATATTGAACTTTCTGAATTTAGGAAACACGGCTGATGATGATATGAAATGCAAGGAATATCGTAAATAACTGGTACGGGTTGTATGTGTGTTCATTTTTTCGTGATAGTCCATTGAAGATTTTCAGGCTCAGATAATATTTTGTAAATAATGAACCTTCAATGATTTTTTCTACCTTTTGACCAGCACATTTAGGACGTTTTAGGAGGTGCTATTAAACTGTAAAACTATATGATGCCCGTTTTTCAATACATTATTTAGTTCTTTAGTAATTGGGAACCAAATATCTTAATGCAAACTTTTTTTGCAAAGTTTTTACATAAAAATCTTTCTCAAAAAATTGGCTACTTTTTTTTTTATTCTCTATCTATTAATTAATTGTACTATATTAATAGTAGGGCTACAGAATAGGAGGAATCACAGGAATCGAAACAACCCAAATTCGGTTAAATAAAAATTAAAACGCATTTTATTTTAATATGCTACCTATCTACATAGTTTACATTTTTTCTTTTTTTTTTTTTTCTCTTCATACATTGATTCGCACCTGTCAGCGATCGGCGACAATCAGCGAATTCGTGGTCCGCACTAACGCATTAAAACGTATGGCATTAAGACATGAGGAAAGGAAGGTGCTCAGCAGCACCTCTTTCCGGGCTTGATACTAATTCAGGTGAGGAGGTCTCTCATCCAGCTTCTTTTTAGCCGCCTTCTAACAGGCATGTCAGCCGGGGCCATGCGGTTAATCAATGTAATCAACATAGTTTACATAAATCACCTTTTACTATTAACAATTTATAAAAACTAATAGCGCTTCAAAAGCAGTCCAATTTCTTTGTAATGTCCCTGTCAGTAATGTAATGTCAGATTAAATAGGGATTTAGTTTTTTCCGTCTTGATAATTCTAAAAAATTATAGGAGAGCCCCCTTTTTTTTTTTAATTTTTGAGCAGGAAGACTCTCTAAAGAGGTTACTGAACTAAGAAATGGATAAGAATAAGAATAGATAAAAATATAAAAAAAATTCTATTCCCTTGCCTATAGCGTTCGCATAACGTATTTTAAATGCATAGCAATGATTATTATTCGAAGCAACTTTCTGTAGCAGCCTGAGCAAAATGTATGAATAAAAATTAATTTAAACTAGTCCGAAGGAATAAATAAGATGAAGGTATATGGTCGGTGATTGATCATATTGTAGCTAATAGTATTCTAATAATAATTCTTTTTATCGTGAATTTTTGTTAGCTGCAGAATTCGTCCATGCCTAACCATTAATTATATAGCGTAAAGTAAACCACAGAGGATAACATAATTGGCCCGGAGGGAGCTTCCATTGCACCAACCAGGTGGGTTATAGCAATAGCAATTATCGCAGTGGCCAATCAGAAGGGCGGATTCGATGAGCCGATTACAGAAGGTGATGGGAAGAGCATACAGTGCAGGGTCCAACCCTTATACCACTCTACTTCCTGATAATTAGTTAGTTTGAAAACTTTGAAGTTCCTCGTCTATTTAAAAATAATAATATATTATTTGCAAAATAACCAATTGCCTTCTTTTAAATTTTGTAATAAATTTATCTGAATCCTTATGTTGTTGAAGGCAGCGGTCGGGTTAGAGTTAGACGAGTGTATTTCAGAGCCGTCGGCTAAGTAGCAAGTAGTGTTTCTGTGGGATGTCGGATGTCGGAAGTGTATATAGTGTACAGAACCGAGCTTAAAATGCTTCCCTTACGTAAGTCCCACACTGATTCGACATAGCTTTCACGTTTTTAAATTTTCGGTGGCATATCTATCTATTACTAGAAATTTTCATAGTTTGCTAGAAACATTGTTAGGTGTTACTTAACTAATGGAAAGGGACAATTTTTTTTCCTCGGAAATGCTGTACAGAGTGTCTAGCAGCTTCGGCTTCTAACATTTTCTTGTAATTACTTTTAAAAGAAAAAAAAATTATTTACGAATGAATTTAATGAGAGTCAAGGCAAATCGCAAGATAGCGGCAAAAAATCATTTTTATCAAGTTATCTCAAATTAATTTGTAAATTAAGGTTTATTTTTTAAATTATTCCGAAATCGTAATATTGATATGAATGATGATAGATGAAGTTTTACGTTTTATTTTACGTTATTACCTGGTTATTTTTAATTTTTAGCATGCAAAAATATTACCCAGGCCACCTTAAAATATCACTTTTAAAATCATTTCGACTATCAACATTTTCATAATTAATGGCAGAGACAAGTTGAGAAAATTTATTTAAATGAAATTGAGGACGACGTAACAAGGTTGAATTCCTTATAAATTTAAATGGCTCGACAGCAACAAAGCCTGTTTACTATAGATCACTATTTTTTTTTTAATTTTCATTCGTTTTTTGCTTTAAAAAAGCCATATTTTTTCTTCCGGTTCATGCATAGCGATCGCAGGTGTATACCTACATGTTTTCGCTATCGATACCCAACCCTTTTAAATGGTAAGAGATATATTACGTCACATCTTGGCCACAATCGTATTTCGTATTCAAATTTTTAACCGAGATTACAATACGGGAATGACCGTTGGCAGTAATTTGTACTAATTTATGTAGAAAAATATGATAATGGTTTTATTTGTTGTTGTTTGTTTGTTTGTTTAACGTCCATTTTTATGCTACTTAGGCTAATCGGACGATGCTACAGTGGGAGTCCTAAATTTTGCCTATCCAGGTATAATTAGGATAGGGATCTTTAACGAGTACCTGACATCGTACAGGCTCGGGACCTCCATTTTACGTCCTATCCGAGGGACGGCATAGCTAAGGATTTTTTACTCCCATTAAAAAATCCTAGGGCCACCGCTGGAATAGAACCCGCGATCTTTAGTATTGTAGGTTGACATGCTACAATACCACAACACCACAGGTGACCCCCATGGTTTTATTCATGGTTTTATTTAATAAAATTACTGCGTTTTTGGTTCATAATTAAAAATTCCTGGATATTCTCAGCCGACAAAAATTCTCGTATAATTCCAGCATTTCCCCCACTGTGGACACCCCTGGGAGTTATTATCATCCCTGTGTAACACATATTTTTAAATTGATTTTTAGCGAAATATGGTGCCTTTTTCTAGTCCCAAATTTCTGTGAGTTGTTTTTTCAGAACATTACACATTAGATGTCACTTATATCTAAATTTTGACAAAATAAGGAGCCTCATGTTTTTTTTTGTTTTTTTTTCCGCTAGGTCATTGATGATAAAAAAAAATAGAAGAAGGCTTACACTGTATTTTTTCAATAGTGAAAAATACACATCATTTCTGGTATGTGGAATTGTTTACGACATTCCTTGCTCATAATCAATTAAATTGTTATTCCAATACGTTTTTAAGCAATGAAAATTGTATACTTTTAGTGACATTTATTTATAATTTGGATTCTTACCATTTTTCTTACATATTTAAGGCGGCCGACAATATACGAGCATAAGGCCTGAAGGTGACCGTTTCGCACACCACCATGCAACCTCGTGCTTTTGCTATAAACTACCGGAATTGGAGTGTTAACTCATACACCCAGTCTCCAGTTGTTTAATGGACCTGAATCGCGCATTCATCGTATCTGAATAATAGACCGAGGGTGCGAATCCCAAATCCCCTCCACCACGAAATATATGCGTGGACGATTCCCTCATGTTCCTCACAAATGGCACCCACCAAGAGAAAAACGTAGGGGTGTGGGGGTAATCCTAAGAGTTGAAATATTCAGGTACATTAATCTCACCTGCTCCGGGTTGCATTATTAAGGAGATGACCCGAGGCGATGATTACGGTGCCATGTCTCGCCTTTATTTAGCGGGGTAGCGCCTCCTCGCATTCCGAAGCCGGGAGCAATCTTCACCCTAATGCCCACTCCGTCTTCCTGCCACCGCCGCCGGAATAATTAAGTTTCTTTTCGACACTGGAATGGAAAAAGCAATTTGGCAAACTGAACCGCAAGGGGTCTACAATTAAGGCAGTCCTAGTGGGGACCTCGGAGATGCGAATACCAACTCTTACGGTGGTTTCTACACGGTATTCGTGTGTGTGTATGTTATCTTTTGTAATTTCTCCTAATTCACATGAGCACATTCAGTACTGAGAAGCATTAATCTACTTGGTTGCACCACAACAGTAACTTTGTAAACTATTCCAACATTCTGTCTTATCATCACTAAATCGTTGTAGATAGCCCCATAGAATTCTCCAGCGATGGCGGCAGTACTTTCAGGAGCTCCTAGGACATGGAGGGACACTTGAGGATAGCCCCGTAAGGCCAATTCCTATCGAGGACCTGGACCCCCCGGACGAGGATGAGATCACAATGGCCCTGGGTAAACTGAAGAATAATAAGGCACCAGGATACGATGGACTTCCCGCCGAGCTATTCAGATATGGTGGTCAAGAACTTGTGAAAGCCCTACAGGAACTTCTGATGGCTATCTGGAAGGAAGAAAACATGCCTAGAGAATGGCGTAGGACCATCATATGCCCGATACACAAGAAAGGGGACCAACTGGATTGCGCTAACTACCGTGGCATCTCTCTCCTGCCTGTCGCCTATAAAGTTCTGTCCCTCATACTAGTTGACAGACTGCAGCCTCATGCGGAGCGCATTGTCGGTCCCTACCAGTCGGGATTTCGCAAGGGAAGGTCTACAACCGAGCAGGTCTTCACGCTTCGGCAGATACTGGAGAGAGGTCGCGAGCACAACGTCCAAACCCACCACCTTTTTGTGGACTTTAAAAGTGCTTACGACAGTATAGATCGGTGCAGACTCTACCAGGCTATGGAGGAGCTGGGGGTGCCCAGGAAGCTGGTACGAATGTGCGAGGTCACCATGGAGGGCGTTCGATGTTTTGTCAGAGTCCAGGCTGGCCTGTCTGACCCTCTCATCCCAGGCAATGGTGTAAGGCAAGGAGATGCATTGGCCTGTTTGCTATTTAATATTGGTCTCGAAAAAGCGGTGCGCGACTCCTCCATCCAAATAGGCGGGACTATCTTCAATAGATCGACACAGCTACTGGGATATGCCGATGACTTAGACATCATAGGGAGATCGTACCGGGACATGGTAGACGCATTCCTCTCGCTCGATGCTGCTGCCCAGCGTATCGGACTAAGAGTCAACTCTTCAAAAACAAAATATATGGTTACCGGCCAATACTCTAAAGAGGGGGAAAAAGTAAAAATCGGCCCCTATCAATTTGAAAAGGTGAGCGAGTTCACGTACCTTGGGTGCCTGGTCAATAGCGACAACGACGTCTCCCGGGAAGTCAGATGCCGGATAACGAAGTCGAGTCAGTGCTTCTTTGGACTTCGGCATCATCTGAGAAGCCGACTCCTGTCCAGGGCGACAAAGGTGCTCCTCTACAAGACGCTTATCCGACCAGTAATGACCTACGGATCGGAAACATGGACTATTAAGAAGACAGACGAGTTGGCTCTACAAGTCCACGAACGAAGGATACTCCGCTCCATCTACGGAGGTGTCGTCCGGGATGGCGAGTGGCGCCGCCGGACAAACCAGGAACTATACAGCTTATACCAAGAGCCTGATATCTCCCGATTCGTTCGTCTCGGCAGGCTGCGATGGGCTGGTCATTTGGCAAGGATGGACGAGCATGCGATCCCCAAGAAGGTGTTCCTGGGCAAGATCTTCGGAACGAGGAAGAAAGGAAGACCCAGATTAAGATGGCAGGACGGTGTGGCACATGACGCTCGGACCCTACTCGGAGTTCGCAACTGGAGGGCGGCGGCACTGGATAGGGACACTTGGCGAAGGCTGATCCAGGAGGCCAAGACTCAGAGATGAGTTGTCGGGCCGCTGATGTATGTATGTATGTATGTAGATAGCCCCATAACATGACCATATCCTACCCGATCATTACTAAATTGAGGTATAATTTCTCCATTACTTCTCTCCTTTTCTTTATCTAACCTTTACCATACTGAGCTAATTTATAGTTGAATGCAAAACATAGCTTAATGCAAAGTGAATCTTTTATTCTACATTAATCTGACGCGAAAAGTCTTTTTATCATAAATTTCTGATTAATTTTGACGTACATAAATTAAAACTATTTACATAAAAATCCAAGCATTTTTTTTTTTTTGATATAACAGAAAAATGTTGCCGAATAGGTCTATTTATTGATTATTACATAAGAAATATTTATAATCAATCAGTATTTTAAAAAATAAATAAATAAATAAAATATTCGTATTCAATAAAATTACATTTATATAAAAAATCTGGTGCGTGCTCGCAACACACAACTTTCACTTACCAACTTACTTAGATTGGAAATTAATGCGTTTTGTTATTTGTCACTTCTAAAATGAACAAAACGGCTTTAATTATCAACAATGGTCTATCATTAAAGGCGTACTCCGCATGCGGAGGCTCAACGAGTTTTATGAGTTGACTGAATATTTTTCTTTTTTTCTCCTCTATATGTTTTCTTTATTTTTATCATATCTCATATTTAGTCATTTCTTATTCTTAGGCGTAACGAGAGACAGTTAATTTCTCAATATAAACTAAAACAAAGGTACTTTATAGCAAAACAAAAAAGGCCTCTTACCCATT
Source organism: Aelia acuminata (assembly GCA_911387785.2). NCBI lineage: Eukaryota > Metazoa > Arthropoda > Insecta > Hemiptera > Pentatomidae > Aelia > Aelia acuminata. Next base: position 35,487,829 of record OU426983.1, read on the forward strand.
TAAGCCCCCTCAGAAAATTTTAATACTGATAAAACTTACCTGATATTATTGAACACTAAATTTTCATTAAACATGACGAATTTGATCAAAATCATTAAAGCCGTTTTTGAGATAATAGAAAAAAAGTTAAAAATTGGAAAAAAGTTATGAAATAAAGTGCCCCCTCCGTTTGACTAATTTTGATGAAATGTTGGCTGTCCCATCTTTGGCATATACATACGCCAAATACCCAGTTTGATCAAAATCTTTAAAGCTGTTTTTGAGTAAATAAAAAAAACACGTGAAAATGATACAAAATTTATTAAGTAAAGTCCCCCCTCCGGTTGATCAATTTTGATGAAATTTTTACAGTCATATCTCGGGCATATAAATAGATTAAATACTTAGTTTAATCAAAATCGTTAGAGCCGTTTTTGAGAAAATCGGAAAAAAAACGTAAAAAGTTACTAAATAAAGTACCCCCCCTTTGACCAATTTTGATGAAATTTTTGCTGTCACATCGCGGGCATATACATACACTAAATACCCAATTTCAGGTTCGCACGGTTAATAGTTTTTGAGCTAGTCTGTACACACACACACACACACACACACACACACACACACACACACACACACACACACACACACACACACACACACAGACCATTTCGCGGGACTTGGTTATTTCGACTCAGGGGACCCCAAAACGTGTATTTCCGTCGAAAACCGGAAGTCGAAATTTTTTACGATCGCAATACTTCCACTTACTATATATTTCATATATAGGTAAGTGAAAGTAAAAATATTTATAAAAGAGACAAAGAGATATTAGAAAAAAAAATATTCAATATATGATATAATATTCAAGTGAAATACATACTTTTTTCTCCAAAAAACGTATAGAAATTAGATAATATTGAGTCACTGCCCCTTGAATAATATGATTTATATTAAATTATAAAATAAGTAGTATATATAACTGCGATAAAATAAATTAAATAAATAGTATATAACCAAGACAAAATCGTTTTGAGGATTCACTGATGATTCGGGAATGTTTTTAGTCACTGGAATTATTAAAACTATATTTGCCGGTAATCGGATGTGCGTTTACAATCCATTCGATCAGAAGGATACGACAAAAATCCCTCCAACAGAGAAAGAAAGTGTAGGTAGAGGTCTAGTGAGACAGGTTAGCGTCTAGCTTTGAACAATACTATTTAAGCAGAATAAATATTAACGATCTTAATATATATAAATATTAAAATATAACCTAGGTCTCAACAATAGCAAAGGACGGACTTTATATAATGGAACTGATGAGACAGGTGTAAATGTAGATTTTTATTTACACTCCTCAATTATTTTTTAAATAAGAGAGCCTTTACGGAAAAGTATTAATATTGTTTATCTATTTTTACTCCAATAATTTTATAGCAATGCGTTATTATTATAATACAAAGTATATTACTAGTTACGTTACTGTTAAAAATACCGCCTTTTCCGGATGCGAGATTTTACGATATAATTTCGTATATTTCTTGTTTCTTAAAGGACATATGCCTCGTGCACTATGATAGAAGTTTAAAAATGAAAGCAAAAAGTTTCAATATGGATGTAATCACAGAAAAAAAAATATCTTCCTAAAGCTTCACTTTCTTTACATGTAGAGCACGTTGTGTAATGTATACTAGCATAACCAATAATCCAGGAATTGATAACAGCCCTACCATGGTCTACCCCAAAAAGAAATGATAATTTAACAATAATTTAACGCTTAAAATCGGGAAAAATTTGATTTACATTAACATGTTAACGCCGGGTCTGTAATTCATGCTCCTCGACCATTGGCGGCTGAACTTAATAATTTTCCGCTCTATCGGACGGGAGTTATTAAAGGGCGTTTTGCAGTGCCAACAATGATAAAAAAAACAAACTATCCTACCTCGAAATATATCGTCGTGGAAAGTTTTGTGATTGAATAAAGTGTCCGATGCGGCAGTCTAGTGCTGGCCACCGGTGTTACACGCCGGCGTTAAAGATTTTTAGCTATCCGAATATCTATGAGGAGCAAATCAATAAGCGCTTGAGTAGTTGAGAGTTTCAGTTTCAGTTTTGATGATTTAGACAATAGTGGATAGAGAAGTTTGAGTCTTTTGGTAAGAGTATTTTTTTCATTTTGACATGCAGGCCCCGTGTTATCCTTCTGCGAAAGTGAGTCCCAGACATTTCATTGGGTCCGTCTGTGGAATTTGGTTGTTGCCAGTATCAACGGGGGAGAGGCAGGCATGCTTTCTAAGCGTAAATAGGATGTTTTTTTGATTTGACATGATTATTCTAATTTTCCATAGTTGAAAGTTGTCACAGTAGTTAATGATCTCTGTGTTACGTCCTCATAAGTAGTAATAATTGCCGTATCATCAGCGTAAGTTGCCGTCAATATCTCATTGTTAATGGGTAGGGTAAACCAGACAGTTATTGACACCCAGTACAGTTATTGACACCCCAAACTTTAACTTATAGAAAAAAGTAAACGAGCCCTAATTTTATTTTAAGATATACATGAATCTAATGTTTGAAGGGTCCTCTAAGTCATCTATAGGGTAAGTGTTTAGCAAACTAACCGCATGGAAGATTTTACAATTAATACCTTCATGAAGTCAGGTGGTAGCCTGTCAATGGCTACAACCTTCTGATTTCCATAAGGATTCTCATCCAATAGTTTTGTTCCTATTCTCTTTCTACATTTTTTTCAATAAAGGTAAGTAGTTTATTGTATGTGCTAATCTATAATTGAAGTGTCTGGAGTGATTTAAAATTAAAATAATCAATTTAAATATTATTATTCAGGGGTGACAATAACTGGTCATTTTTTTTTAATGTATTCTATTATTGACACCCCATGTCAATAACTAAATTTCGATTTTTTTTTTAAATATTGATGGCTCTGTTTTAATTTTGATAGTTTAATCTTCCTGATAAATCTGTAATGTTTTTTTAACTTTAATTCTAGCGTAACTAGTTATTGACATGGGGTGTCAAACTAGTTTATGGGTTCAATGACTAGTTATTGACACTGTCAGTTCTTACTAGTAAATTTATTTTCTTTGTGTGAGTGTGTGTGTGTGTGTGTACAACTAGTATGCCTAAGAACATTTATAACCAGTTATTAGAGGATACCTTGAAGGCTATAAAGGATGGCTTTTCTATTAAATCAGCATACAAAAGATTTAGGGTTCCTCGGGTAACTTCAGATTAAGTGATAAATTTGTAAAATCATCGTTTGGACCACGGCCGATGCTTTCAGATAAAGACGAGCTTACTCTAGCTGCATGGATAGAACAATGTGCGAAAGAGGGATTTCAACATCTTACAATCAGTAAAAGAAATTATTGAATTAAAAAATATGAGCACACCCTTTAAAGGTAATTGTCCTGGTGATGTCTGGTATAAGGCTTTCTTACGAAGGCACCCCTCTATAGCAGAGAGGACTTCCTAGGGTGTAGCAGTCTGGTACCAGCGCTTGTGTTTCTGAAGCCAATTTTAGGAAGTGGTTCAAGAACGTCCAGCACATATTAGAAGATGAGGATTAATTTATAAATGCTTCATCCTGAAAGCATTTTCGTCCTACAATAAGGATTATGCAATAAGGTCTACCACAAAAAGGAAATGACCATTTCCCTGAGTGACGAGTCTGATGAATTTGTTTGTCCAGCCAGTTACATCGTGGAGTCTGATCCATACATAAATGAAGATGAAGATATGAATGAGGATGATGCCATGTAAATTAATTATTTTATTTTACGTAATATATACCAACCGAAATTTATAATATATTTGTTTGTTTTAAAGTAGTTTCATTTGTAATGTTAAATAAAGAAGTTGAATATTGTAATTGCTTTTTATATTATATTAAAGTTTAATATATGTAAGTGGTGTTATTTCTTTATAATTTTATTTAATAAAACTTAAAAAAAATAATAGAAGTTATGGGACAGGGGTTGTCAATAATTGTGGTGCCAATAACCCATCCACATGGTGTCAATAACTGGTTTTTGAACTTTTTTCCATGAATGTTGCCATATGGTAAAACTATTGAACTTTTGACCCAAAAAAACATCTTGAGTCTTTATAAGGATAAATAAAGAGGAGCTATAGGAAGTTTAAATTTGATACCTTCATAAAAAGTATTTTTTTTTTTAATTTCACCACAGAAATTTAGTCTTAAGGGTGTCAATAACTGTACGGTTTACCCTATGTCGTGAGTATACATGATATAGAATAACGATGTAACTACAAAAACTGAAAACGTTTCAATCAAAATTGTAACGACTTATTACAAAGGCACACAGCTACGTGACTAACAAAACTATACATACAGATCTCCATCTACCAACATTCGACCAGCGATTTTTTATTAATTTGAACGGACATCCGAACAGTTTAATCAGTAATATGGCTGACATACACATGGATACGAGAAGAATAAAGTGGCGATGTATGAGAAATCTGCTCTCTTAGACAGCCAAGGTAATTGAATCAAGCCAGGAAGGGGGGGTCTATGCTTTTCTCCTCATTACTGACATATCGTTACTTTCTATTTTGGCCATCTCATTCGCTGATTGTCAGCACCTTGCTCACAGCTGTGAATTAATATTTATAAAAAAAAATAAGGATTGAAGTAATAAAAAGATATATACACAGTAAATAAATTAAATAAGAACATTATAAATAACAATAAAATAAAAGAATAAAAATTACAACCAGATTTAAAGAAAGGCATGTGAAAATCCAGCAGTAGCAAATGAAAGTATAAAATGAAAAAGAAGGGGTATTTTCACTCTAACATGAGGTCTCCTTAGAATTAGTATCTTCCTTTAGTGAGGATCTCCTTTGAGAAGCAGCGCGTGTCGGCTTGGTTTGCTGGTCCTCAAAGAGACTAATTGCGACTTAAAGCAACCCACTCTTTCTTTGCATTTTCCTGCGCATCCTCAACATCTCCTAGTTCCCTTTCCATCTTTAGTTATGTACGCAGAGAAGAACGTTTCAGAATTTTGTCCCAACTCAAAATAAGAATTGAGGGTCGCAAAAAAAAATCTAGCTCAATTCGCGCAACACACACTGTCACTAACCAACCTACTTAGATTGAAATCAACTGTGTGATTTGATAAATAGTAAACGCCATTCAGCTACTTCACACATTTTTACCATTTATTTACTCTTTTTTTTTTGTCTCCAGTTAGTTAAGTTATAAAATACCTACTACAATTTATATTGCTAAACATGAAAGTTCTCAGTACTTTTCGATTCAATATTGTTTATTTCTTTTCTTAAAAAAGAATTTATTAGGGGCCTGAAAAATCCTAATTTCATCAATAGTCGAGTTTTTTCACTGCTTGCTTTTTTTTACTGCTTTTTTTTCTAATATTTGGTGAAGGCGAATGGAAACCGAAAAAAGATTACTGTTCCTCTAAAACCAGCATATATTTCATTCAGAAATCTATTATGTTACCAAATTTTGTAAACTAAACTGTAATTATTGAAGAGTACCTTGTAACATATTATATTCCATCGCTTCCGATTTTATAATTTTTTTATAGTTGTTGGAAAGTTCCTTTGGTTACCATGGAAACAAATAATTTCTATAATGTTCCAAAACACTTTGAGCACTCTTTTTCATTAACAGAACGCCCCTACTTATAAACTATGGCCTGTCATTAAAGAAGTACTGCGCATGTGTAGATTAGACATTTAATATTTATACATTTCTTATTTTTAGTCATAAAGAGAGACGGTTAATTTATACATATAAACAAAAATAAAAGGCACCTTATCGGAAATGAAATATTTTTCTTTCGTCATCAAATTCCGTTAAAAACATATTTATGATTTATAGGTGTATTAAAAAATACTTGATTCTTAATTAACATGAAGAGTTAAACCAAAATCGTTAGAGCCGTTTTTTTAAAACATCGAAAAAATGTACATGATAAGATACATCGGTTTTTAGTGCGGGTTACTTTTTTTTTCATATTCCGTGAAGGCGAATGGAAAAAAGCAGTATTTACGGCACGTATTAAAACTACATTTTCAAATTTTTGTCTCCTGATGTCTGTCGTTTTTGTCAAATGCCTTACCTGAAACCGAAAACGATTACTGTCCTTTTAAAATCAGCTTATATTACATTTAGAAATCTAAGCTCCGTTTGATCAATATTGATGAAATTTTTACTGTCACATCGCGGGCATATACATACATCAAATACACGCACATACGGGAATTGGTTATTTGGACTATTGGACCACAAAACGTGTATTTCCGTTGAAAACCGGATGTAGAAATTTTCCCTTACTATTTATCTCACATATAGGTAAGTGAAAGAAAAAAAAAAAAAGAAAAGAAACAATCCTGTAAAGGCGTGTCAGTTAGCGGTTTCTTTAGGAGGTTCGTCGATGTTGCAGAAGTCATTTGCATTTCTCTTACAATGTGATTTCTGCGTTAAAGTAAAATTGATTGATTTATTACATAATAAATATATTTTGTTATATTATTTTACGAAAAGACGACCGTTATGCAAAATATTAATTACGTTAATTGAATGTGGACATTTAAAAACTTTTCTGAGCTTCCTTATTGCAAGTGTGACAAACAATAATTCTAGGAAAATTAAAAATATTTTATTATAAATCGATTTTCTCTACTATGCGAGAACCCCAGTAAATTATCTAAAAAAAAAAAAAAAAAATGTTCCGCTTTTCAGTCGATAGCGAGTTCCATACGCCCCACCCTTAACCTCACACATCTTCCATACTCTGACGTTCCTCTTCTTCTCTTCTCTGGACTGCATTCCAGGAATAGTCCAAACCGCCATTCTTCTACCTTTCCTCCGACCGGCGAAAATGCCGAAGGAGATATATCTAAATATGGAACCGTGTACATACTTCGCATTCCGTGGTTCTCGGACTAATATCTGTTTTCAATTTCTTTTTAGTATGGAATTTTCGCCACGCTCTCTGATAATATATTTAGAAGAAGAAAAAAACCATATAGCCTCCCACAATTTGAGTGCAGAGTCATAAAGACGTAGAATGAAAATAATTTTGTAAACTATAAAAGTTTATAATGTGAAATATATACACTGCATCATGAAAATGTTTTTGTTCGTAGTTGAAAAAAAAAAAAACTGTCGAAGTAAAACCTAGTGCATCAATATTATTATTAACTTCGATAAAATTATAAATACTTAAAATTCCTTTAAAATGTATTTTTTCAAATTTAAACCACATTCAACATTAAATTATTGTTATAAATATATACCTAATGTTTTCTAGAACAATAAATTAAATATGAGATGCTGACAGTTTTAGCCCCTGATCCATTTCACAGGATTTCAATTTATATATTATGTGTTTAGTATCTAAAATTGAAGCTAAGGGTTCTTCGGAGCACCCTTAACATGTAATTTTTAGCCCCCCTCCTCATCTTTAATGTAGTTTTAAGTATGTTCATTCCAATTCTTATGATAAAAAATATGGCAGATATAAGCGAATTATGCGGATGTAAATTATCTTTTGAGAATGTCACCTACTTCTACCAATTGGCAATTATTAATGGCTATAATAGTATACTTATTTCATCAACGGGTAAAATTATTATCAAATATTTTTTAAAAAAATGTAATATTTGACATTTTAAGTTACCAAATGAACTGCATTTTTTTTTTTTTTTTTTTTTTTTTTTTTTTTTTTTTTTTTTTTTTTTTTTTTTTTTTTTTTTTTTTTTTTTTTTTATGCTTCTCCCATTCTGGTTACCCTGGGCATGGGGAAGTTTATTGTTACATAAAGTCCTGCACGTTCCATCGGATGATACTGCGTGCAGGAAAATAATTTAAATACTATTTTAGATTATATTATTACAAAAGGAAAAGAGAGTACTGAATATTAGTGAATATATACAATAAAATAACAAAAAAGAGTATGCAATAAAAATAATACCTAAATAGAAAATATGTCACATAGAATGATTAGAAAATGAAAAAAAAATATATGCAATAATAATAATAATAATGAATATTAAATAGGTAAAAAATAAGAAATATATGACTAATCATGAAGTGTCAACAGTACAATCTATTTCTCATAATTTATTGTAGTCTATTCCACCCGCAAACTCCTGTAATTCTCGTTCAAAACTAAAAAGTAGCTCTTTTTTCTAATGGGCCAATTGTGCCCACCGAGCATAACTTTTCTTAATAATTTATACCTCGGAGCGTCAAGGTAGTTGCAATCAAATATAAGCTTGTCATAAATTATGTATAATAATATTAAGTATGTTAAGTTTTTAGGAAACAGAGAGTTCTGAATATATCAACAAGAAATAAAGGCACCAAAAACAAGGATATACAATTGTGAAGATATAAGAACTAAACTAACAACTATAAAACAAACAGAAACTTCCACACTAAAACTTAGGTCTTACAACTGAGAAACTTACAACTTAGAACATTTAAGATCTAGGTAGCAAACTAGTTTTAAAGGATAAAGTAATGTTAATAGTAAGAGTTCTGAACTAAGAAGTTGAACAAAAAATATATGATAGCAAAGCTACCATATTTCAAAATATTGTGAAAATTTAAAATTAAGGCATGGATGGTCGTGAATCATACATGTTTTACTCAGTAACTGAACATGGATTTATGATTATTCTTTATAGAAATATCTCTGTATACTATGTAAGTAATTTCTCTAACATTACTCTGACTGCAACGAGATGTAGACTGAATCTAATAAATAATATGCAGTTTATGTATGATCTTAAAATTTATACATTAATCCTATAAATAGCCATAGGTGACCATAACTAATACAAGACTTATAATTATTATAATCTAGAAGTAGCTAGCCCGTAAACAGGCCATTACATAAAACATGTAATAATATACCATAACATATGGGAAAATAGACTCGGAGTGAAACATTGTAACTTTATCTCGTCAGGTCTACTGGAATATGTTGAGCTATTGTGGTTCCACGAAGTACCCTAATTCTCAAAATCCAAGATGTTACGAGGAATCTTAAATGGGCCTTAATAATTAATTTCACATTCATCACTATCTACCAAATTATATAAATTGTCTTACATTGTATAAAAACCACATCATAAAATCATGAAACTAGAAAATGTAGCTAATACCTTTAATGATGAAATTTTCGTTATGGTTTTGTATTAAGATTTTCCAATAGCAGGAAGGAGACTAATCACTAATATAGAAAAAAACGGCCTCAAATAGTCTCAAAAATTACATATATATATTTTTTCATATATATACAAGCCAAATTTGATGCCCGAATGGGCGAACTATAATAAACTATATATAATAAACTATATATCGTGATTCTCTCTCTATATATATATATATTTTTAAGATGGATATTCTGCTTATATATTTATGTTTTTATGTTTTTATTTTTGGACAATACTGTTTTTAATATTTTATAATATATAAAGGAATAAAAATTGTAAAATTTAATGGTTTTTATGTGATATGACTTTTTACTTATATTTGTATTTTGAATAGTTATTTATTTATATATCTAATTTTTATAGTTTTGTTGTTCTGATATTGTCTTAAAAAAATTTTTAATTTCTTTGTTATGGTTGGTAAAATTCATGTAACCCTTGTACTTAATTTATGTAATGTTGGGAGTACTGATACTAAATGTTAGACTAAGGTAACCCCAGTTGATGAAGTGTTCTTACACAGATTGTTTCAGGATAGTTGTTTTTAAAAGAATTTTAACTTTTCATTTATATGTGTAATATTTTATATATATATATTCAATTCTGATGGTGAGTCCCCCAACATTTATTTTACTTTATTTCTACTTATTAAAACAAATTTAGAATAATTATAATTGTACCTTTATACATAATTTTACAGCCCTGATGATGCCCGAATGGGCGAAAATTTGGCTTGTATATATATGAAAAAATATATATATGTAATTTTTGAGACTATTTGAGGCCGTTTTTTTCTATGTTATGGTTTTGGATATTTGGTTATGATATGTCGCCATTTACTGAAACTCCTATTTTACATATTCTGTTAGCTTCCTTTCATTATTCAATTTAGCAATGAGTAAACTAAATCAATAATAATCTTGGAATTAACCTATTTATCCGTATTTTTATCTTGGTTTTTTATATTTTTCATGGTATTTAGAAATACATATGTTTTTATTTTCATTATAAATTAAAAAGTACAGTTTTATTACATCATATTACATACACAACCGATTTCAGATATGAGACGTATCCTTTAAGAGCGGAGAGGAGAGTACCACTGTTGTTTTAGAGGATAAACGATTTTTCGCTTTAGCCCAGCATTCGAGCTTTGTTTATTCAGGACTGCGCCGAACCAAAGCAGGAAGGCTAGTAATATTTAGTAATATGTATATTTCTGGAGCCTCCAGCAAAAATATCCACACGACAAACAAAACTAAAAGACCGCAACGCACTTTGATGGTGCTGAATTAGAAGCTATCTGTGTAGTGGGCCAAAGAGGAATATATCAACTGACAACTGTCTTTTAATGTCCCCGCTGTTTCATCTCTTCAACCCTTTATCTTTCTAATGCTTCGAGTATTCTTTTTCTTTTCTTTTTTTTTATACTCTACCGTTTCATCTGTTCTGTCACTGTCCGCTGCAGGGCATATCAAAATGCGTTTTAGTTCCCATCGGCGAAACGGGTTGTCAAGGAAGAAACAATGGTAAATTAATTCAGCTATCATAAGCAATGTTCAAAGAAAAATATTTTAAGGGACACATTTCCTTTCCATTTAACATTTTTTTAATCTTATGTCGATGAGGATCTTCTTAAACAAGAGACTATATTTTTATGTGCTTAATGTGGGTGCGACAATTAGTTTATTATTATCAAATTTTACGAAAGTGATTATAAAATTTTATTGTATATGTTTCATTTTTATTTTCAATTATAATTTTTTTGTGCTAATGGAGGTAAATTTTTGTTTTAATATTTGATTGATTTGAAATAAGCAGTCTTCCTTAACAGAAAATAAAGCCCAGGATTAAAATAGAATTCTTGTTAAAATAGAGAACTTGTGCGTTAATTTTGATTAGGAGTTTATTACAATAGAAATAGAAAGAAACATCAATCATTTTTTTTCTATACTAAAAAAAATTAAATAATGGAACTTAGTTACTGATAAAGAAGACAGTTTCTTCTATTTAACATGTTGTGTTAATTATTTATAAAATAGTTAAGTAATCGCGGATATAGAGGGTGTCCCAGACATAGCGTAAAAAAATGGGTAATACTGCATGCTAAACGGAGTAGAATGACGCAGAAACGAGTTTCCTATCTCAATCTGTTGAGGAAATAGAACTTTTTTTTATTTTAATTTTAAAAATCTTACTTTTTTCTGAAAAATGGCAGTTTGCTCTACTTCGGTTTAGCGTAGAAACAAAAACGATGATATTTTCTTAATCGGCATTAAATTTTCTAAATGATGAGTTAGGTTTATTTTAAATCCTCTTTGAATGGGCCTTTTAAAACGCAAAACATTTATGAAAACTTAAATTTCATCTTCTCAACAGATTGAGATAGGAAACTCGTTTCTGCGCCATTTTACCTCGTTTAGAATGCAGTTTTACCCAATTGTTTCTTTACACCATGTCTGGGAAACCCTGTATTGTAATGATTATGTTTAAATAGGTATTAGGTATATATTTTTTCCACTGTTGGGTATAACTTTAGCGCTCCTCCACTCCTAAATATTTTTACTAGATGTTGTGCATGAGATTTACATCCCATAATCGACAACAACCAACGTCCCTTGACCAAATTAGGAATATTCGGGTCAATCCACATATATCAAGCAAAAAAAGTGTAATTTTAGAAAATCTCTCTTCTAATGAACAGTCCAAACCATCAACTGGACTAACAAAATCAACTTGAAGAAAACCACCGAGGTGTATTAGGGTGGAAAGTCCGGAAAGCTATTCGGTCCACTGATCCATCAATCCGCTTGGAACAAAGAAACTGGAAATGTGTGCATTCTGTTGATGGGCGATATGATTGCGTCACTACTACAACCGCTTCTATCGTCAAAAAATAATCATCGAAGCCATTTTCAAATAAATAAACATATGACAAAAAAAAAAAAAAAAAAACTTGTTGAAGTTTAATAATTTCTTATTTTTAAACAATTTTATTAGAAGAGAAAAGATTCGATCACGGCCGGAAATCGAATCCAGGTCCTCTGTATCTCCTTTGCAGCGCTCTTACCACTGAGCTAACCTTGGGACCATTCCCAACTAACCTTTCTCTTCCGCGATCCTGGTGATCCTGGTGGGTGGGATTAAAATTCTAAGTTGATTATTTAAAAATAAAAAAAGTGATATGTCAGTTAGATCCTGCTTTCTGCGCAATGACTAACTAAATTAATTAAATACCCAATGCATCCAGATAGGTGACGGAGAAATAAAACATACATCATTTAGTACAAATGGTTTTTAGACCCCTTGCTCATTCAGGGACAAATTTATTTTTAGTATCAAAGATTGCTTCCTATGAAATACCATAATTTGTTTTATAAACAAGGTAGTGACTATCTCTGATAACGATCCATTTTTTATTCCTATTATTTCATTAATCGATTGAGTTAATTATTAATGTTTAACCTGTTATCCTATTACAACGAAATTGACACGAGTTGATCACAATAACAGGAAAAAGTAAACATTTCATCATGATCATAAAATTTGTAATTATATCAGTTTCGAAAATTATTACATAGATATTAAATTGAGTATAGTGAAAGAAAAACGAGAGCCTAGAAAAACCATGGCAACAATTTAATCCTTCCCTTTCTAACTGATATTGTGTAGAACATCTCAAAGTCTGGATGTAGCAAAAGAAACCGCAAACACCAGCAGAACACTCAAACAAATTAAACGTCAAAGAAAATAATTCAACAAACCTAGTTCTTTGTCTCGTTGGTTTTTAGTTCGATGTCTCAAACTTGGAACATATCTTAAATTCGCTCCTAACAATTAATGGATTTATGTCAGACGTTCACTGTTTCTGAATTGGTTATTTTTAAGATGAGATCGATTTTATTTTATTCATTCTTTTTTAAGCTAGTTCAACGAGACAGCTAGGACGAAATTGAGTGGAGATGTCAAGTGGAGTTTAATCAATGAGGCCGTGCAAGGTTATTTACAATCCGTTTAGTGTCAACCCTTGACAGTGACAAATTCCAAATTGAACTTTATTTTGGACTCTATGCCTTATAAATTAAACTAGATGTTTCACCTTGTCTAAAGAGATATCTTATCTTCTCTATTGACACGCTAAAATGTCTTAAAAAATATATTCTTATATATTTTCTTAATAAGAATTTTGTATAGATTTACAAATACAAAAGACAAAAAAAAAAAAAAAAAAAAAAAGACAATTAATAATTTCCATTAGATTCTAACATGACAAATTCACTACAGATTAAGTTTAAAGGAAAGGGAATTAAATGTTATAAGACGGTATTCGAATGTATGATTTTTTTTTTTTAACTTCCTCTAATACAAGCAAAAGTAGGAATGTTCGCCCACGCAGCATAGACAAATTAGCTGACAAATATATATTCATCATTCACTGGAAATGGTCCCAACCGACCTTAGGAATCCCAATATGAGATCTTTTCGACAGGTTTTGTCTTGTGCCAAACTTTTGAGAGCCAAAAAATTATATAAATATTCGGAATTTCTTCAGATTTTCCAAACAACTTAAAATAATTAAACGATCCATCACACAGCAATCGTATTACTTTTAAAATAGAAGAATTCCGCGTAAAATGACTCACCTATAAAATTTATTAAATATTTTTGCCAAAGAAATTAACTAAGATCGGCAATGTTTATAAATGTACACGTTTCAGTGTTTAAATAATATCTTAAAATTCCATCAGTTATTCCAAACTACTTACAGTTAATTATTAAAGAATCACTAACAATCCGTTCCTTAGTTATTTGTTAGTTGTTATAAGTAAAAGTATAAAAAAAGGGCCACCCGTGTTGCAATGGCTGGCATAGTAGGCTAGTATACTAATAATGGTCACGGCTTCTCATCCCAGGTCCAGGTCGCCCATGAATTTTTGAAAGGGAGTAAAATATTCTTGACTACGCCGTCCTTCGGAAGATAGGAAAAATGGAGTTGTGGGGTGTCAGGTACTCGTTAAAAATCCTAATTATACCTAAATGAGAACATTTTAGGAGTCACCACTTAGCCTAAATAGCATTAAGGGGCTTTAAGCAAGTGAATCAAACAAAGAATAAAAATTTATTACGTCATTGGAATAAAAAGTTATTTGCAATTTAAATTTGACCGTGTTTTAAAAAACTGCTGCTGTAAAAGCTACGATAATCCCTCCTCACCAATTATTTCAACACAGCTTTCTGGATTTATTGAAAGAAAAAACAATAAAATAAAACTGGATCAAAAGTCTTTTGGCTGGTATAAAATTTTAAATTAAGAGGATGTGAGGAAAGATCCTTCATAATATATAAAGCTAAGCCGCACCAGAAGCGATTTAGTTAGGATCCGACTTAAGAGATATCGGCAGCTTTAAGCTATAAATTTATTCCCCCACTTTTACAGCTCAGGTATTTATCCGATTGGTTTTACTATCCCACGGAATATTTTCAAACATTTAGGAAATTTATAATTTGGTTTTAAACTAAATTATTTGACCTTAGATCGGATGTTAACTACCGACAGGATCAGATTTTTTATTTTGAAAAAACTAAGTCTAGTGGCAGAAGGTGCCGAATGTGTAAACACTGAATTGTTTTAGTGCATATTTTGTTTTAATTTTGTGAACCGACTCATGGCGCAGTCCCCCTTTGCAGCACTTCCTATCCGGTTGGGCGCCCCACAGTGGTCCACGAGGCGAAAAAAATCAATTTTTCGACATTTTTGAAAAAACAAACGAAGTTCATATTTTGAAGGCTTGTTAGTATTGACCTGTAAGAATTAACAGAGGCACTAATTCCTCCATCGATAATATTTATTTTTTTTCTCAGTCTCTTGTTACTGTTTCAATAGAAAGGTTCTCATCTACAATACATTACTGGAAGACAAAATGTAGTGTTATCCTGAAAATATTGAAATCACTGAGAGTTTTGCAAAGTTGGTTAACAATTGCTACTTGAACATTTTGATGACATACTTGGTGACCGATCTGAATTCTGTATGCCACGACCTTATTCTTGCCTCTAAATGGAGATGCGAAGGCTCTTAAGGAAACACTGAATATAAACAGACATTTGTAGGTGAAATTATTATCTATGCAGATATGTTTCTCACACCTTTTGTCCCATTGCTTCTTAGTAATAGGGATGACAACACAAACATTTTTTGGAAAAACACAAGACCATCGTCTAAAAGACATTGCAGATGCATTAAATTTGAATTTATGAAAAAAACACCAAACACAATTCGCGAAGAAGTTCAAAAAGTAAACTCTAAATATCAACTTTAACTGGACTCATCGCTGTTCTTCATAATATAACTTTTAGAATTCATTATGAATCATTTCTCCGTAGCTCTTTGTTCAATATGCAAAGCTAAACCTTCTCAGTTGAATGAATTAGAAATATTAGGAAATATACCAAAATCCGAAGAAGCAATTCAACTCTATCTCCTCTACACGCAAGAATTAAATTTATGGAGTGAGTTTTGAAAATTGTAAATAGATTACCGTTTGGAGAACAACCAAGGACACCAAACAAGAAATTCAAAACAACTTTAGAGCTATGTTGGGACTTAATATTGAAGTGGTGAAGTAAGGTAGGGGTTCAACCTATGATGGAAGAATCTCACGACGATTTTTCCAGAATCCACCTACTACAGCTAATATAACTGAGTTAATGGAGAACGGCTTTGGAGTTATCCTAGACGTAATCGACAGTGGTGCTGCTGTATATCCATGAAAATTTCGAAATTATTGTCAGGAAATTGCTACTTTATTTGTAAATTTATATAGATGGCACAACATGCCCAATACTGTGCATAAGTTTCTTTGGCACGGAAGCTGAATAATTTCAGCTGCGGCGTTGTCGAAAGGGATGTTGACTGCAGAGGCACAAAAGGCGTGAAACATAGATTACCGCCAATATCGCCTCAGTAAATCAAAAAAATGTAGTAGAATTTCGAAAAACGAAGATGTTTTCCGTATGCTCCTTTTGACTTCAGATCCCCTACATTACTAAATTTCGCAAGGAGCCTACTAAAGGCAGATTGGATTTTCATCCAGAAATAAAAATTAATATTAATTGAATAAAGTTTGTGAGGAATTACATTTGCTTTTAAGAAATCTATATTCAATTGCGTAATGTTTCTTAATCTTAAAAAGCCAAGATTTTGCATTAATCTCGTAAATAAATCATTTATATATCAGATATTACTGTGTCTTTATTTATACATGACACTTGTAACAATAATGAACATCACTACTTTCATCCAAATATATTCAAAAGGATTAAATGCCCTTATCCTCAAAGTTCCAAAAGAGATAATAAAAATATTTGATAAAATTATTGCTCAGTATAAAATCTTCCGTTTATAAAAATCCAAGCTGATTATACTTTAATGTGCACTGTACAAACATACTGTGCTATGCAGTTTGAAGGAAGATTGCTCAAAGTCACGAATATAGACAATTGCATTGAGCTAGGCGGTTAATATTCTCACGAAGTGGCATGCACATGCCGATGCAATCAACATGCAATGAATCCCTCCAGGGGATGTATGCTGGTAATTTGGTAGCAAAACTAATATCATTAATGTCACGCCAAAGCTAGAAATGGCTTTTTCTTTTGGTTATTTTCTTTTATAAGATTTTCGCTCGAGCTGAGTCATTCGTTTATTTGCACATACGAAAAAAAATATGTTGTTAATGGTTTGGGAAGACCCTAGAAGCCGTTGGCTAATTACCTTTCAGGGTACCCCCACCCCTATACCCAGCACCCCGACCCCACTAGCTTGGGTCTTGGGCGAGGCATTAATATTCGGGACGGGCGGCGATGAGAGGTGGAAATAAGATTGCTCTAATTCGAGATGGGATGAGGGCGGAGTCGCTGAAGGCATAATAAATCGCGAGAGGTGGAATATCCGATTATATCGGGAGAAGTACCGGGTACTTATCCTGACTTGACTGCTTTCAGACACTTATCCTACCATCGAATTCGACTCAGTCTGTTTAACCACTTAGCAACATCAAACAACCTTGTTTGCCCTCAATATTTTCTCTTATAGTCTTAAAACAGATTATCCAAAAAACTAGTTCACCCGAGCGAATTGTGTGCATATCTACTTACCTACCGCCTTGTTCAAAAGTAGTAGACGTCCTAAAAAAAATTCTATTTCATTTTAAAAAATAATTCTAAATTCAACATTTTTTCTAAATTAAGATTCTCTAAAATGCTAATTGAATGTAAACAACAATTTTGAGTAATGTTAATGTTTGAGTTCTGCTTAGGATGATATTGAAAAATTCGGTTTTTATTTTAATTTTAAGCAAATATTATTTTACAATTTTTAAAATTAAAAATGTTAAACATTAAATAATTGAGTGAGACCGAACGGACAAAAATATTTTCTCCATTCCGAGAAAACTTGATTTATCTAATGATTTCGTTGTGCTTTTCATTAAAAACTTATCAGACACCGGACATTTAAGAAAATTTTCTAGCTTCCTAGGAAAAGAAGAAAGAAAAGAACAGAAACAAGTGGGCAGAAGCATACATTTAAAAAACTAGATGAAAAGATGAAATCCCTGTTTACTATTGATATTTCTTTCTGTCCCTTAGAAGAATACTGGTATGGAAAAATCTGAAAAGCCTTTAAAACCAGGAAGGAACTTAATCCAATCGTAAGGAGAGGATTAATAAGTCAAACCTTTAACAAAACTGCAGTGCTTAAGATTGGGCAAGGTGGGTTTGGTTATTTTTCGGCTTAGAAAGGTAAGTTATTCTAGTATTAGCCATTGAATCTATTAACAGTAAAAAATAATTGAATCTATTCTTACTGTTCAATGAACTACAATGTCAATTTCGAAACCAAGATTTCAGAAGCAAGTGCAATGAGAATTATCTTTAGCAATAATCTCAATGAATAAATAAAATTGAATAAATTAAATTAAAAATCAGACCCGCTACTAACGCATTGCTTCGCCCATAAGCATATATTTGTATTCAGATAAACAATATATCATAAATCATTTCAGCTCTTATCATTCTGTAACACTAGAACACTTTTTTCATCTGTTTCTTCTGCTAGGTTAAAGACTCCGAGATGTTAACAAAACGGCACCCTCCGGCGCCGATTGACACTAACATAAAATGCCTTTCCAACCATGCGGGTCTAGTATTGCGCCTTAAGGTCTGGTCACACAACCGCACCGCCTCACGGGCGTGTATCGGATCTGATTCAAATACGAAGGATAGATAGTAACCGGTCACACATACCCGACACCGAGTCAACCGACTTACTATCCTACTATTCTTCGTATTTGAATCAGATCCGATACACGCTCGTGCTGCGGTGTGGTTATGTATGACCAGACCTTTAAGTGTGCATATTAAGGTGAAAATAGTTGCGAGGCACACAATTCACACTTTAAATGTTAATTGGCAATAAAATATGTCAAAGCGCCACAGAATACACTATTTAGTAAAAGCTTTTTCTGCTAGAGCTTCATATAATAAGATGTTACACCGTCACTAAAGATGAAATTCTGTTTGTTTGTTTGTTCTTTGTCCAATATTAGATATAAGATATAAGATATCCATACCGTTTGTCCTAAATTCTCCAAATTTCGCTCAGTGGTTCTTTCATACCAGGTGCGAACACCTGTCCATATTAAAATTGTATAACTTCAGTCAATCCCTGAGTATATTCTTTATTGTTATAAAAATCATTATGATCTCGCTTTACATTTGTTTTACGAAATGGACCGTTTGAGTCGAAACAAGTCTCATTTTATAAATTCTAAACTCAAGCTAAACAGAATGGACGGACATGCTTAATGCCCTGAAATTATAGGGCACAGCTAAAAATAAATACTAAAGTAAAATCAAAGGTTTTAACCAAAACTATTATCAGTATAACCAACGCTATGCTGACCTCCTTTAGTCAACTGTTGACCAGCATACAGCGCCCGTCTACACAAGTTTTACATTTACATTTTACATTTTAACTTTCATGGACATAACCGTCAAATAATGAGTTTAACTACAGCTGATATCTCCATGAATACGAGGGAGAGATGACTTATCAAGACCCTAGATTTTGGATGAAACCAGGAAGAGGATGCTGGTTTGTACTTTCGTTTCCCATGCATGACATGTCAGTGTGTCCTCATACGGCCACCTTATTCGCTGATTGCCACCATTAAGCAGACAGGAGCGAAGTGATAGTAAAAGCTGCGAAAAAAACAATAGTGTAATGTGAAATAATACAAAACAGACAACAAATGATTTAGAACAGTTCTAGACTTTTTGTTGGAATAGTTGGAACAAACTGTTCTAGTACAAGTTTGTGATTACGATGTTCGAGTACCATCTACGCTGGCCTAGAACATTCCAGGCAGTTCTTCTCACGACTAAATATAAGGAGCAACGGACTGGAGAGTTATTCTTTTTCTGAAGCTTAAGTCATATGGTTATTTTTGTGTTATTGTGTAGTTACAAAATAATGCTTTGTTTAATTATCTGTGTTTTCATAGTTCGTGTGGCATTGCAACATCTTAATTTCGTTCAATAAAAATTATTTTAACCCACAAATAGGAATGTTTGTCGAGCAATAAGTGCATAGTTCCTATTTACGAACTTTAAACAAAGGAATCGTTCTTTACCTTATACTTGTTTTATTTTCTTCGAAAACGTCTTGATAATCAAAGCTTATTAATTTAAAGTATATTAATTTCAATCGCTCTTATTGGTTTCAGAAAGGCGAAAATTAAAGTTAAGCCTCTCAAATTACTCTAGCTAATGATAAAGTATAGTGTAAGTTTCCAATCGCCCCTCCCCACTCCCCTTCCTTCCCACCCAACTCTATTTGTTCTCCTTTACAGCCCCTGGCCTAAAGGTCAACCTTTTCATCTTATTTCCAAACATTCCCTATTATCCAGGCACACCATTCAGCAACTTTGGGGATATAATGAGATTTCGCAGTCTTGATCCTACTAGTCAAAATGATCTTCAACATGGTATTGAAGAGTAGTACAAGTAAGTAAGACAAAAAGCTTCCGAAACAGATAAAAATAAATAAATAAAAAACTATTGTAGTTCCAATTATGTTAAAATAACAATTTTCAATGCCACACAAATTATGAGAATATAAATATTTAAATAGGTTAAAGAAATTATCACTTTGTAACACAAAAATAACCATATGACTTGAGCTTCAGGATAAGACTAACTCTCCAGTCCCTTGCTCTTTATACTTAGTCGTAAGGAGAAAAGCCTTGAAGGTTGTGGGCCAGAGTAGATGGTACTCGATGATCGTAGTCACAAACATGTACTATGACAGTTCGTTTCGTATCACGTTAAAATAATATTTAAAAAAAAATCTTATAATTGTGCATACGTATATTGAGAGTACATATATGAGTTGTTTTGCTACGGGACCAAGTTTGCTAAAAGTTTGAATCCTTTTTGATGAAATTACATCTTAGCACTACCCCTTTCGACATGCTGAATGCACATACCAATTTACCTAACTCTACGCCGAGAAGAGTATTCTATATAATTTTTTGTATTAATAATACCAATACTTTGTCTGTAGTTATAATTGTAATACCATGAGAACAACGAGCCCATTACTTAGTTTAATGCCCATGCAATAAATTATTTTTAATTTGAAATAAGTACGTCTTCAATTTAAGATCCGGTATAGTGGGCTAGAACCTCGTTATATGAATGGAAAATAATGATTCATTTATCTTTATCAACGAAAATCAGAATTGATAATATTCCTGGTATTCAGAACTAGTCTACAGAAACCAACTAAGCATTCAGAGTAACTGAAATGTTCTCCCACTCACTATTCTGCTGATTGGATTTATAATTAATTAAACAACATCAATTAGGCCTCTAATCTGTATAACGTGGGTTAATCCTCTGTAATTGTTCGCGTAGGTTGACATTTAAAAACCGAATGCTTTACAATGTGCGATAGAAGGAAATATGTTAATCAACATAATTCAAAAAAGTCAGTCACAAAATCAAAAGAATCTTGGTAATATTGGCAATTTTTAAACGATCAATAATACTCAATGTAAAAGAAAATCTATTCTAATTTCATTCCCATCACAGAAATAAAAAGCGAAAGCAGTTTACCAAGATAACATCACTGTTTTTTATTCACATTTTTATATATTTTAATTATAACTGCAAGGTGTAGGTAAGTGTTTAGCTGGTGAAGCGTATAATGCGGAGGATTTTGGCGGAGACACATTTTTGGTAAACATTAATGTGTGAATATAAAAATGCAGTTGGTATAGGTTTAGTTCGGAGTAAAATAAAAGAGAAATACTTGAATGGAAGTATTAAATTAGGACATTGGTTTTTTTTTTTATTGATGCATGTTCAATCTAGAATGGGTGGTCAATTATTAAGTTAGAAAATTTTATTTTTTAACTATTCATTGAATGCCAAAGGTTCGACACTCATTCAAGATAAGTTTTTCATCAGTAAAAAAAAGATAGGACAAAATAAATGAAACTACTGTTGGAAAATAAAAAATTACCAAAATAAGTATAAGCATTATTTTCTGCATTCTCAGGGTAACTTCATTAATAAGTTTAAGTGTCCTTTATTTTATATTTTATTTTGTAGACTCACATAAATTAAAAAGATTAATAAATACATATATAAACATATGTACAGATTTAAATTGTTGAATCATATTGAAATCCCAGATTTATAGGTGGATGCATACAAATATTTTGTTCCATTAGCTACTATATTCTGCTATGATTCATTACTAATAGACATTTTATTGAATTGAAATAATTGAATTTTATTTTAAAATAATGAAAATTATTCCTTTTGAAATTACCGCCACTTTAGATTTATTCATGTTTGTTAGCTTGAAACCGTATAAATAAATAGCTTTTAATACCTAACATAAACTGGAATGTTTATACCCCCCACGCGGGAGTAATGTTTGCTTTCATAAAGCGCTGAAATAATATAATTTTTAGCTCATGGCATAGTTTTAAAATTAATATTACAATGAAATATCAAACCATGAGAACCACCACCTGGGGCATTTATTGTAACAGACTGCATAAAACAAACTACAGTAAATTACTTACATAGTAAAAGGTCACATAATAATATTATGTCCTCTCCGCACACTCGGGTAATCAATTAATTATTATTGCCTTAGAAACCTTCTATAATATTTCATTATCCAAAACTTTTATTAACATACCTAGAGTAGAATTTACTTCGCTCTCATTAATCCTCTGTCTCATCTCTCACGACCGCATATAAACCGCATGTACCAAATTTTTATTTTAAGCGTGGGTGAAAATTAGTCTTAAAAATTATAGCAAACTAAATTCAGACCAAATCCTTAAACTCAAAACATAATGAAAGTTCTATAAGAATAAGCCAGAAGGAAATCCAAGTTTTCTTTGCAGGAAAAATAGACAAAATATATATTGAACATTGAGGAAGCTTTAGTCATTACTAGAACCCAGATTTTCATGTAAAATAAAATGCTTAATATATCATATGTACTCAAATGTTTATCAAAAAAAGTTGAAATATATAAAAACCTAAATACATACAGGTATGTACCTATTTGTACGTTTTTTCGTACAAGGTTTTTGTGGAAGTAGGTAATCCACTATACCCATTAAATAATTTATTTCACAAGAGTTTAAAAGTTAACTGAACTAAATAACACAAGAACAATACATAATTGGGATATTTGATTAATTACTTCATATTTCTTAGTTAAAACTTTCTTATGTAGTGAAAAATTTAAACCCGACATTGCTACATTTTAAATTAGGACATTGGTTTTTTATCGATGCATATTAAATTTATTTTCACCGATTTCAAAAATCAGTGAGAAAGACTAATGATCTTATTCGTATAACTATTATGTCTCCGTTGTTATCTTGTTTAAATTTTTAAGATACAGGTTTAGTAGTAGAGTAAAACCTGACAGTACCTAAATATTCGTTTTGAAACTCACTGATACATCTTGACACTAGGGCTTGATGCTTTATCTTAATCTCGAGATTAAAAATAAGTTCGCTACTCGCATTGCCTTATGTATCCTAAATTCAAAAAATAAAATCAGAAACTTTAGATATTCGCGGTTAATATTATTAGCAATAACTTCCGTCAGAGATGATAGGGCGTTTTCCTGTACCAATATTATTCTAAATTTTGTGTCAAAATACTTCATTTTAACTACTTGTAATTACATCACTTTGCTGACAAAATATGAATATGAAATATGAAGATTAAAAAGCTAAAATGATAAAAATCTCAAAAAACATACCCTAAATATGTAAAAACCTTCAAATATGTAAAAACAAATAGGCTTTATCGTATGAAACTATAAAATAGTCCTTGATAAGTGCTCTAAGGGGGCTTAGAGCAAATGTTAAAAAATATTCAAGTTAAAAATGTTTAAATGTTAAAATTTTTTTATATAAGCACATCTTAAAAAACATATAATTATATAAAAAATCGGCCACTAGTCATGACGTTATATACTGGATATACAGTAGAAACTATGCTAGGAAAAATAATCTTTAATTTTAGAGTCCGATTCAGTAACGCTAAACGATCCTAATAATGCAGTTTTATAAATAAATAAATTCCTACCGGAATTATTGTTAGTTGCGCTTTCAGTTCATAAATTCTTTATTTATTAATTTATTTTATGTACTTCCTTTAATGAAATCCTTAAATCAATTCGAACTTAATTGAAATACTATTAAAACTCTGGAAAGTGCCCGGATAATGCTACTCTATCTATTAGGCTTTAGCAAATGAGGCACTATTTAAACAAAAGAATTTCGATTGATAAACATTTGCGATTTCGAAGGAACTTAAAGTATTCCTTGGAAGAATATCAATTGCATTTTCTTAACTACCGAAGTTCTCAATTAGTTTTCGATAAGTTCCTAAATTTCTTGACTTAATCCACAAAGTTGTAAACAGATTGTGTCTCGAAAAGGGGATGGGTGGTGGTTTTTAATTATTTGGATTTAGCAATAAATTGAAGAATTTAGTAAAGTTTATTAAGATTATTCGTAAGTACATGATGCTAATCATGAAAAAATATTGCTAACCATAATAGCATTAAGTGAGACAGTATTTTTATTTCTTAATGAAGCATTACTTGGTATTATCAACCTTTAAATAATTTAGTTTTTAGTATGCTACAAAACTTTTTTTTATCGAAATAGGGCTTTGATATAGTTTTAAAGAATAAAAAAGTTTGTTTACATAAAATCGATCTGATTATTTGTGAATTTATTTTTCGAACTAAAAGATGATGTTTGATTCTCGGTAAAATCAAACAACATACATTATTTTTAAAAACGGCAGCTATAGGTATATGGGATAGGTGGATTTATATATAATCTTGGTGTCTCGAGTCGCCAGATCTGAGAAAATCATGGTCTACACCACAATAATCAAACCCGTGGTTATTGGAGACTGATCAGCAAGTAAGAGGCAACCGACGCACAGTGCTTCGAGTATATGGAGTTTTTGGACAAAAATCTTTTGACCATGGAATATTATAGGAAATGCTGAGCTGATTACGAATATATCTCACATGCGGGGTCGGAAATAATATTTGACCAAGTTAGAGCAAAAAAAAAGGTAAATCTTGGTTTTGGTAAAGTATCTTAAATTTAGGGAAATTAGAGAATCATTATCAGTTAGTTGATCAAAATTTATCTTTAATTAGATAATTAACCAAACAAAACTTATCAAATACAAAAGATACTTTCTTCATCTACTTATAAAAATAATATTTTACATAATAAAATAATTTTTAAAGTATGTACATAAGAGAAATCTAAATAAAAATAAAAATAAAAAGCTGAATCTTCTGGTTCAATGGCCTATTAATTATAATAATTAATATAATTAATTCAAATTAAATTGAACATTAATTTAATTTTAATAAGAAAATTATAACTAAAAGAATTAATCTGATTCACTTGAATATTCGCTCCTTAGATTATCTTCTAAGTTCATACCGGTGAACATATCTAAACGTGTTTCTGTCACCTTATTGATAGTTCGTTCACATATTAAATATTGTTTAATTGGAACATCATTGTGTTTTGATTTTCTCTCTAATGTATTTCTTTGAATGAATATTTGACATCACAATCTTTATTATCAGACTCCAAATCTAATTTTTTTCTAATAAACGGCATTTTTTTTTAACAGCCGGGAGACGCAGAAATCCTCTTTTTAAAGAGGTCTCGATTTTTAATACTTAAAAATATACTCATGACTATGGGGGCCATTTCATAAAAATTCAGTTCCAAAATTAGATGAGAGTTGTTTTTAATTGAAAAGTCAAATATTACTTTTAAAGTGTAATGCAGTAAACACAATTTCCAAACACAAATAAAATAAATGTAAATAAAAATAGGAGCTACATTGATTTTTTTAATTAGAGCATAATTTCAGACACTGCGTAATATTATTGGCATTGGTCAATTTACTGACAGTTAAAACTAATATTTTCTATGGATTTAAGTGTAAAAATATATCTAATTAGAACGGATAATCTAATTGTTGTAGATGCGAATTGGTTTTCAAGCAAGCGCTGAATGCTTGATTTCATTTGAAAAAAAAAATTGTCAAAGTCGCAGGTTATCGCAGATGATCTATATAGATTTTTATTCTAAATTAGACTGAAAATATTAAAAAAATTAAAGGGGTGTTTTGCGGACACTTTGTTATGTTTGACTTTAAAGTTAGTAAAACATTGAGTGAGTCAACATTTTTTTCTTACCCTTGGCCATATTTTCCAAAATAATTTCGACTTTCACTTAAAATAAAGTTCACAGTATACCTTTTCTAAACATAAAGAAAACTAAGGGCCGTATTTATGAACGTTCCTAAGGAAGCAGTTGAAATTACCTTAACTGGTTCCTATGTTAAACTAACCTTTAAGCTTAAGTATTCCTTTAGATAATTCTCATTTTATGAACCTTCCTTAACAATTCCTTTCCTTAACTAATATGCATTTATTAAGGTGCAAATTTAAGGCCACCTTAACTAAACAACCAATCAGAGAACATTGATAAGAGTACTCTCCCGCTAGGTGTAACCTCCTTAAACTGACGTCAGTGTTTACTTCACTCTTGTTTACTGTGTTGTTTAGAGTGTTTTAAGTAGTTAATGTGGCAATTACAGCTCTAGAACTATAAGAAAATGATAATTGGAGTAGAAATCACTCAAAGTTTAATAGTGTGCAAACATTGTTAGTGTAAAAGAACAAACAAATGTATACAATGTTTCATCTAACCGATTACAAAACAACTTAAAGTATTCTTCAAGATAACAATCAAAAATATCTTTATTGCAAGATGAAGATGCAAATGAGAGTGAAAAAGTGTGAT
This sequence comes from Aelia acuminata, assembly GCA_911387785.2. Lineage (NCBI taxonomy): Eukaryota > Metazoa > Arthropoda > Insecta > Hemiptera > Pentatomidae > Aelia > Aelia acuminata. The sequence goes on from OU426983.1 coordinate 35,514,516, forward strand.
AAAAAAATGTTAGGTAGTGTTAGTCTCAAACTTTATTTCTCTTGAGGTTAGCTTGGGGGATGAGAGACTGCAATATTCTTCTAATTAAGATGTTTGTGATATACTATTGTATATTTATTATATATTTCTTAATATTCTTCAAAATATTCTTGGATGGTTTAGTTCCAACCTTCTTCATGAGAAGGAGTTGTAAATGTTAGATATGTGTAAATTAGTAACCAACATATTTTTAAAAAAAGATGTGTGTTGGAAATGCGAAATATTAAAGCTTCAATTTCCTTAATAAGTAAGCTGAAATTTATTTTCAACAACTTCATATTCTTATATGAATTATTAAACACTGATTGTTTACTTTAGAATGCTATTACTTTTGTATTAGCATATTAATTATTAAAAATCTTAGTGGATGTACATGTGTTTTGACATTTTATAAAGAATTGGTTTATTAGTGTGTATTATGATGAGAGATTATATAGATCATCTGCAGGGAAGACCCAGACACAGATGGACTGACAGAATGTAGAAGGAACCCTCCAAACATCGAGTGGTTAATTGAAAAGCCATCGCAAAGACAGTCTGAGGTGGAAAAGACTGATTGAGGCGGCTAAAGATCTTCATCCAATCAAGAAAAAAATCGTAGGAAATTACATTACGTTTTAAATTGTGATTTTTTTTTTATAATATATTGGTCTTTATTAGATTTATACTTGGAGTACATTTATATGTTGTGAAAGGGCTTCAAGAAGAAAACCTTTCGCAAGTTTCAGTAAATCTTTTTGAACATATAATCAAAGGTGAAACGAGCGAAGCCGTCTAATGTTCAACAACTATGATATTTTTAGTTGAAAGTCCTTATTAATTTAAACAAATAAAAGAAAGACGAGTTACTCTACAGATAATAAAATTAGTTTATCTATACTGTGAAGGTAGATATTTATTACTACGTCCCCCATAAAAAAAAATTAGCTTAACAGGACTGCTCCAACCTATTTCCTTAATAGGGAGGTCAACAGTGACAGAATTAGCAGTTGTAATCATGAAAATGCTTTAATAACGGTGAAGAAGTAATATTTACTAGTTCCACATAAGTTCATGTGATTCGGATAAAAGAACATTTGAGAAATTGGTGATTCGGAAAATAGCGTAGAAGACGTTCTCCCCATTCCCCCATCAAAAAAAGGAAAGTGACTTAAGCCCTCGTACGTTTAGGGGTTGGAGAGGAAAGTTGGGCCAAGCGATTTCTGAAATTGTGGCTGGAAATAAAAATGATAAAACATCTCCTGAGGACGTCATCGGAGGAAGGAAGGAGGAGATTGGAGAGACCTAAAAATATAGTTAGCGTCCCTATTTGTGGATACAGCTAAATGTCAGACAAAGCATGTAAAAAATGTAAGGAAATATACCGAAAAATGGTAAATTCAATCACCATTTTTTTCTTCTCATAAATTATTGATCCAACAAAGTTTGGACCTTTAAAATAATATGGTGTTTTTATTTCGCATACCTTTGTTATTGCCTTGACTTAAAATTTTTGTCGAGTAGAGAAAAAAAAAAAAAAAAAAGATCAATAAATACATGTTTTTTTATTGATTACATTACTAATATTCAGGATTAAATGTGGTAATGAGTGAAAGACTCAAAGTAAACAGGATGATAAGTGAAAACATGAGAAACATTAAATAGTTATTATGTATTTTATAAATATAAAAAATAATAATAACAAAAGTTATAATTTTATTGATATCTTTTCTAAGTGTAGTGAAAAGTGTGAAGAGTGGTTCGAAAAATGGGGAATCGAAATTAATTCGTCCAAGTCAAGTCACTTTGCTTGGTTCTCTACGAAAATCTACTTGCCCACCTGTGACAATTAACAACGACCCAGTTCCTTCAAAGAATTTCGTACGATACCTCGGACTGTACTTTGACAAACGACAACTAGGAACACACATACCAAAATTAAAAAATAGAACTCAACAGACGGTACAAATAGCTTTCACATCTCCTGGACAACAGATCATCACTCACCTTAAGAAACAAGCGACTTATTTTCACTACCATTTTAAGACCTATTTGGCCATACGGAGCACAACTTTGGGGTTCCGCGAAACACATCCACATCAACAAAATACAAACTTCACAATCTAAAATTCTCAAAAAAATCACGAATGCACCTTGGTTAATTTCAAATCTTACATTTAAGACAAATACCTAACATTCCACTCTTCAACGCTACATCACCCTGACCTACTCACCCATTCTCTTTCTTCCTCCCTGTTACCTGGTCAGCCTCGACGTCGACTGAAACGAAAGTTGCCAGGAGACCTCTTACTACAATAAATTAAAGATGCATCAGGTGCAAATCTACAAGCGGAATAATAAATATAAAAAAAAAAATATCCAAGTATTGTGGATAGTTCGGGTTTTAATCTAAAGCTTTTTAAAATATAAAGTTGAATAGGGGCTGGAAGAAATGCAGGATTTTGTAAATTTTTATTCGAAAATGTTCACAAATAATGAATGGCATGACATGAATAAGGAAATGTCTTTTTTTTTAAAGGCGTCAACCACTAGGCTCATCTTAGCCCCGATATTCTAAATTTCGGTATATATCTTATAATTCCGTTAATTTTAGAAAGTCGTGTAGATTAAAATACTTATAACTGCATATTAACACGTAAAAAAAAAAAGGGCCTCGATCAGTCTTATTAGATCTCAGCTTTCGACTTACGCTTGCTTTGCTTGCTCAAAAGAGATGGATCAACCCCAACGAGTCCTTTTAATTTGAGATTGGGGCAATAGTAGAGTACTTCAAATAGGTCTTCAAATACTTCAAACAGGTAGATAGGGTAAACCGTACAGTTATTGGCACCCTTAAGACTACATTTCTGTGGTTAAATTAAAAAAAAAAAACTTTCTATAAAGGGACCAAATGGAAACTTCCTATAGCTCCTCATTATCTATCCTCATAAAGACTCAAGAGGTTTTTTTTGGGTCAAAAGTTCAGTAGTTTTACAATATGGCAATATTTATTGTTAAAAGTGCCAAATCTACTTATTGGCACCCTGTGGATTTAATTGTAAAATCTTCCCTATGGTTTGTTTGTTAAAGTCTTACTTCATAGATGACTTAGAGGACCCTTCAAACATTAGACTCATGTATATCTTGTTATAAAATTAGGACTTTTTTTTCCTATTTCTTTAAGTTAAAGTTAGGGAGCCAATAATCGTACTGAGTGCCAATAACTGTATGGTTTACCCTAGCAGTAGTTGGGCTAAAAAAAAAAAAAAAATAGAAAGTGTGAGCCTTGAGAGGGAAGACAGTTATGAAAATAACTATTTTCTGCAAACATTTTTTTTTTGGTCCTCCCTTCTTAGCGTTTTAGGCTATAAGGGTTGTTTTTCGGACCAGAGAAGAGGGTGGGGTATTAATTATAGTATTATTACATGTACCCTGGCTCCGGATTTTGAACTGGCTATCTTTAGGTTAACAATCATACGTTGGTTGTCAGGATGCAACACTCAGCTTCTGCCATTTTGGAAATGTAATAAATTAAGATAGGAAAGTAAGAAGAAATTCAAATGCTAATTTACAAGGCAAGCTTACAATGAACATGAAAACCCTGACATGAACAAAAAAGTAAAAACATGAATCATTTCACCTATACCACCTATACTAAGAATTTACTACCAGAGGGACTATTTTATTACACTGTCGTGACTAGAGAAAACAATGAAATAAAAAATATTAGGCCTCTCCCCAGAGGAATTCGAATTAAAAGGCTAATTGTGGCGTTATTTTCATTGAGGTAGCACTTTTTTGATATTATGTAGGAGTTGCTAAGCCTCGTTTGTCAGGATAATAAATAGGATAATATAAAGGATAAATAAACAGGTCATTTACTTCATTTAAAACCATATTTAATTGGAGATTGGTGTTTTTAAAAGCACTCAAAACATTGTCGGTTTCACCATATTAAATGAAAAACTAGTAGGTATCATAAAAATTGCTTTGGACCATCTTAAAACAATTATATACACCACAAAACCAATCCCTTGCCTATATTTTTTGTAAAAATGAGGTAGGTATATTTTGAATGAAAGAATTAAATACATTAAGTATAAGAGTTTGAAATAAATTGAACTCCCAAGTTTTGACCTGAATTACACTTGTACTAGAAGCGAGGGCGCGTGATCTTACTTTCAGATGGAGTAGTACTCGCTCACCTGGAGCCTATGCATCATGCATGTTCCCTTTCCCTTTCTTCATAGCTTCCTATTCTTCAACTTCCCTCAATTTTTTTTTTCTGGTGAAATTAAAAAGAGAGATGACACTTCCTATCTAACCTCAGTTTTACGATCAACAAAAAATGAAACCGAAAGGTGTTAATATCGAAATTTATCGATAAATAAACACCAGCTTAAGACTGACAAAACATTACAAATCGGCGACGCGATTAAACTAGCTCAAAAATGAAAATTTGGTTTTTATACTAATTAATCTGAGACTAGAAAAGAGAACATATCAAAAAATATACAACACGTAATGATTTTTAATAAAAGTGGTTCAGTTTAAAATTTTTACTTATGCTGTTAAATTAAAAATAAATTTTATTAATGGGTCAATCCATATCAAGTACCCTAGAGGTGGTAGCTTCAACATTTTTAATATTTTATCATTTTTACCATAGAAAGAACAATACATTAGAAGTAAAAAAAATGCAATTAGTTTTTTATTTTGCCATTTTATTGTCGAACGAACGCGTATTTTTAGCTATTTTAGTGATCTGCTTCGAATAAAATATCTCCTCTTCTATTCATCCTAGAACATTAAAATAAAGACAAATCTCTTTAGAAAGATCCGAACTTTAATAAAGGTTTACAAGTATTAACTTAAAATTAAGTAGAAAGTCCTAAGCGGTAATTTTTCTCACCAAAACAAAAGACCCCACACCGATAGAAAAACAAAGAAACCTCATATATAATATTCTCTGTAAAATCTGTGTTAACTTTTACATAGGCACAATCTCAACTGACCTCAAATCAAGAATTTATAACCATATAAGCACCTTTAAACCAAACTCAAAAAAAACCACATCATTGTCAAACCATGCAAAAGAAACCAGACATGAAATAGATTTTGAGAACGTCAAACTTCTACATAAATCCACCTCCCGGCCAAAACAAAAATAATAGAATCCATTTACATCTCAATTAATCAAGACAGCATATTAAATACCAAATAGGAAGCAGCCCATATCCCAAAACACTACTCACACATAATAAATTATAATAGATCGCGCATGGAGTCGATCTTAAGCCAGTAGGCCCGCAGTACACTTCATGGGCCAGACAACTGTGTTTAAAATTTAAATTTCACATGCACTAACGATCCTAATTTAAGGAGAATGAACAGGTAAGCATGAGATTGTGAATATTATATAGAATGACAACTGCATTAATAAAAGTGTCAGCTTTATACATTTTTATACGTATATTTTTTCATTTTATTTTTAAATAAATATGGTGCTGGATGCCGAAAGCTCCATGGTATAATATCAAAATATATTCATGAGATCGTCCTGGTAGTTGTACTATCATTTAAAAATTATCTATCGATGAATTATAAAATAGTATTACTTGGAAGCTGGGATTTAACAAGTCCAGCCTGATTATGATTTGGGCTCAGATTGCCAATCAGCGGCCCCATTCAGGTCAGCCGATATCCAAGTCAAGAATAATTGCTGCATTACCCCGATCCGGCATCTCGTGTATCTCCTGCAATCCGCCTAGTCATGGAACGGAATCAATCACACAAAATATCATCTACCATGATTTCGTTCAAAATAATACTGTTTCTACATAAATATGCTTATTTTTACATTCACTTGCTTATATAAAAATAATGCAAATATGCATTAAAAGTGCTAACGGAAAAAAATATGCAGAAAATATTAAAATTTACGACCATTGAACAGAAAATAAATGAGGGGAAATGAAAAAAAAAAAACTATAAACAAAATGTTTAGTCTGATTAAGTATTGAGTTTTTAAAATAATCACACGTCTCTAAACCAGTCTGTGTGCTGTTTATTTATGGATGTACAGACCTTACATGTTATTCCGAAATTTTCGAGAAAATTGACTCGCATCTGATTTAACCCTTTTTCTTAAAAAAAAAAAAAAAACCACATTATTTTTTGTTCTTTTATCAATAACGTCATAACTATGATTAGGACAGGAATAGGATTACAGATAAAATATAGCAAATTAAAACCTTTAAATAACATAATCCTATGATGCATGTTTTGATGTAAGGTTTTTGGATTACTAAAAAAAAAAAAGTTACGATAGAATCAGTAAATAGCATACTGAATAGAGCAAACAATTGTTGAGAGCTCTATTCAGTATTTCCTCACTTATGTATAATTTACCAATAAATTTTATGGATTTCAACATAACTATACATTATTATATTTTAATGGGGGTTTTCAAGAATATAACAGGACACAAAATTGTTAGCCTCTTATCGTCATAGAGTAGTCGCAAGCTTCAAAAATTATATATAAACGCATAAAAATAAAAAAAACGGAAGTAAAGTTTTCAGTATCAGTTAAATTTAAAATTTATTTTCATCACTATTTATTAGACAAGATTATTACCTAGACATTAAATAATCTGTATTAAGGTATGATTATATCGGAAAACTGTCAACTTCATTTTCCAAACTAAACTAACTGTAGCAGAAAATAATCCTCGTCTAATGAGCATTACCAAATTTCAGAGGATGATTGACGGAAGTAAGAAACATACTTGACAGCGAATCTGCTTTATAACATCGATAAGGATTAACTTTACTTGGAATGAGCTTAGGTGCTTGCAGTAGGCAATCAAAGTTACTCAACGCCAAATGTGGTTAGAACTTGGATAGGTGACAGCCCGCAGATAAAGGCCAGGCATCCCCACTCCTCAGCCTACTGGAGGTGTCTCACACCGACCGGACCTAGGAGGGATACTTCTGCTCAGTGTTCGATCGAGAATCGTGGTCAGGTTTTCCTTCCATTGGCCCGGCAATGGACGTCAGGGAAAGAAATATTGGCTCTCGGTACCTACTGACACTGAGTAGCCGTAATCCATGGACCGAAACTGGTTTTCCAGTGTCCTTGAACCCAAAACACTTGAGAAATATTATTTCTATTGCTTTATTGCTTCAATTGCAACCAATATACTCATATCTTATGGAGACAGACTGTATATGCCCATTCGTTTCGTGCCATTTCGTGAGAGCCAACTACTTTAAGGCCTAATCTTGCCAGCTAATAATGCTACTTGTGAAAACATTATGTATGGGTATCTCATAAACGACTAATAATTTCAAATATCGATATTTTGAATTAATTTGTTTATATTCTTAACATGACATTGTTTTTATGTAGGGATATTTTTTACCCTTTACTGTAAACAGAATATGTTGGAATACTGTTCTGATACAGGTATAATCAGTGAAAATAAAATCCATTTGAAGATAAAATTTGTTTTATTATAAGAAATAAATAAAGAAGAGTGGGAAGTACCGAAAATCTCATTTTTGTCAAAAATGTCAGTTAGAGCCTAGTCAAACCAAAGCACCAGAATCATATTTATTTATTTAATCATAATTTGCTTTCAGGGAAACACCTTATGCAAATAGAGTCTATCGATTATACAAACTCATAGCAAAACATTATTAATTTTTAATATACATGGATAGAAAAAATAGAAAAATTTATTCAAAATTATAAAATCTAAAATTTAGTTAAAATTCAACACTTAAAAAGGAATCATAGATTGAAAAAAACATTGAAATAGATAAATAATATAGATTAATTAATAACTAATAAATTGACTATTTCTATAACTGATGTCATGTACTATGGAAATGGTTAAATAAATTTAACACCTTTTATCTCTTGGCAAAAACTTTCCCTCAGTTTGGAATAAATAGGGCTTAAGTATAAACAATGTATGATAGACTTTTTCATTATTTTTCATATTGCACATTTTGCACTCTCGTTTGTTTGTGTTTTAAGAGATTTTTATACGGTATTTACCTGAAAGTCTAATCAGCATTAACAACCTAGTGTTTTTAAAGTTAGCTGGGAGTGATAAATAATCAGGAATTTAGAAGCTGTTCGAAAAAAGATTTAAATGTTCACTATAAGGAGAATGCTGTAATCGTCTCTCTTTATCTAACAAGTAGCATTTATATTTATTCAATTTTCTGTTGCTACTTGCTTTTATCTTTGCTGTGTTAGTTTCAAGTATTAATCCACCCTCTTCTATTGGATCAAGCACATTTTTTAGTGGAAACATCGAATCGTATACAGAATATGAATAAAATGTTAAAGTTATTGAAAAATAAAAACACGATCTATTGATCAATAATAGATAATATCATTAATCATCAATAATAGACAATAATCGTGATAATATCAATCTAATTATTATTGATATTATCATGAAACGGAGAAAAATATATAAAAAATATTTTTATACTTGCTTCATGATGTACTAATTTGACCTCCCCCACCAGCTCGTAATTTGAATTTCGGCAGCCTACAAAGCCTTTTAGGGAGTTAATAATCGCGGCCTAAGGATAGGACAGGGCCTACAGATCTGGTGTTGTCATGGCTTGGAAGTTAGTAGGGCGGGGGCCCTTTGTGAGTGGCAGAAGGCGACTCCAATATAAAACCAAGGGCGGGCACTTCCAAAACGAATCCTGGAAACCCTTCCAAGGTCAGGACTCTCAACGTTACTACTCGAGAGGCCGTGGATTGGTCGCTTGTGTTAATTTATGTAAAGCAAAAAATCTCAATATAACTTTAAGATATAATAAATTATCGATGTAAATTTGAGTCGTTTTGAAAGTTGAAAGTCGAAAAGGACATGTTGGAGATTGATATCCCTTTTGTGCGAACGTAAAGAGCGCAAGTCGAAAGCTAAGATCTAATAAATTTATTTTTAAGCTAAAAAGGATATGATGGGGACAACGCCAACTCCTATCGCATTAATGATAGTTAAAATGGGCCTTCATGAGCTTTATTAGATTTCAGATTCCTCCGCTCGCTGCGCTAGCTATAAAAGTCTAAAAAAAGCTGTGGGTACTTTTCAGAGGAGATCGGAGGCACACTAACGATAGAAGACGGTTTTTACTTCTATATTATAATAACAATTCATCAATTTTTTTTTTGTGAAATTTAAGCATCCATATTTATTTTGCAATAAGAACACGAGGCTAGCGCACTATCAACGTATGGAGTGAAAAATAAACATCATAAAACACCTGAATTACCAAAGTACAGTACAAGTACACCTTTATTAATTAAGAATTATAATATATAACAGTATACTGGGTGTCCCAGACCAAGTGTAAAAAAAAAATTGGGTAATACTGCATGCCTAACGGGGTAGAATGGCGCAGAAACGAGTTTCCTATCTTAATCTGCTGAGGAGGTAGAATTTTTTTGTTTTCATTTTAAAATCTTACTTTTTTCTAAAAAATGGCAGTTTTCTCTACTTTGGTTTAGCGTAGAAACAAAAACGATGATATTTTCCTAATCAGCATTAAATTGTCCAAAAGATGAGTTAGGTTTTGTTACTAAATCCACTTTCAGTGGGACCATTAATGCGCTAAACACAAAACATTTATTAAAACTTGAATTTTTTATAGTTATTGAAAATTCCTTACTCCCCACTGGACACCGTAGAAACTGTGAAATTTCCTAAAAACTGCGGAATTTAGTTAGCTTTTTAGTGGTGTAACCTATGATACAATGCACTTCACCTTTTCAGTCTAAAAGAAGTTTTTCTGATGAAAAACACGCTAGAGATGTCACTGCTGGGGCCATGAGGAAGCGCGCAAGAGCCTGCATCCAAAGTAATGGATGCCGAACATCCCATGAGTTAGAGTTAGTTTTACTTTTTAAGACTAGAAAGAACAATGTATGAATTCTAAATTATATAAAAAGGGTAATAATACTCTAAAATTAAAAAAAAAACTGCTTAGTTTAAATTTTAAAAATAATTCATAAATATAGTATTCAAAAATCCTACATAAAAACGTTGAAGATAAAAAATAATATTATTATTGTAGAACCATACTAAAATGGATTATTGCAGCGCGTGTTCAAAATGCCATCAATTACTTTGGATGCAGGCTTGTCTTAAACATTTTTTTTTTTTAATTTTAGATTATTATTACCCTTTTTATATAACTTAGAATTCATACATTGTTCTTTCTAGTCTTAAAAAGTAAAACTAACTCTAACTCATGGGATGTTCGGCATCCATTACTTTGAATGCAGGCTCTTGCGCGCTTCCTCATGGCCCCTGCAGTGACATCTCTAGCGTGTTTTTCATCAGAAAAACTTCTTTTAGACTGAAAAGGTGAAGTGCATTGTATCATAGGATACACCACTAAAAAGCTAACTAAATTCCGCAGTTTTTAGGAAATTTCACAGTTTCTACGGTGCTCCAGTGGGGAGTGAGGAATTTTCAATAACTATAAAAAATTCAAGTTTTAATAAATGTTTTGTGTTTAGCGCATGAATGGTCCCACTGAAAGTGGATTTAATAACAAAACCTAACTCATCTTTTGGACAATTTAATGCTGAATAAGAAAATGTCATCGTTTTTGTTTCTACGCTAAACCAAAGTAGAGAAAACTGCCATTTTTTAGAAAAAATTAAGATTTTAAAAATGAAAACAAAAAAATTCTATCTCCTCAGCAGATTAAGATAGGAAACTCGTTTCTGCGCCATTCTACCCCGTTTAGCATGCAGTATTAACCAATTTTTTTTTTTTACACATGGTCACGGACACCCAGTATATTACGCACTCTTAATGCAATGCCGCAACTCTAAAATAGACTACCATAATAAAAAAAAAATTGATTTTTCGATTTATTTTGTATCTTAAAACCACTGAAACTCGTGTGAAAAATGGGAAACCAACATATTTTAAAAATTAACCTATAGTTAAGATTTATAAATATCTTTTATAAAAAAAATTGGTTGATTTGTCGTTATTACAAAATAAATAAAATGCTTAAGTAAAACATTTGAAAATATTTTGTTCGAAAATTAATATTAGTTGTGATTGAAATTTTTTATACCGAAATATTTGCTCTTCTAAAATTAAACAACTACCTCATGGTGGATTTATAAGATTTAATGAAACACTAGAAATGTCATTTTCTCTGTTAGGTTATTTGGTGTCATGGTAGTCTTTTATTGAAGATGTGATAAATTAGGGTATGATGTGCGATATATTTTTTTTAAGCCACAAAAAATTATATATATATATACAAAAAAATTGTACAATAATTTCGGTATAATTTGTTAGATACATAACTAAGACTATACCTACAAACTTGAAAATCAGAACAAATGAAAAAATAATAAAATGATCAACTAATCAATCAATTAGAAATGCCAAACATAGTTTAAAACAGTAATAGTAGACACTTCGTTCTTGAGGTATTTAATTTTCTATACCCACATCCTATCGGGAAGCACAATTGATAGTGAGTGAAATTCCAAGCCACCTGTTGGCACTATGAATGTCCATAATTTGTTACTAAAAGTAATGCACCTTTCCTTCCTTCCCCCAAAGCTCGGAATGAATTTAAAAATCCCACGTATCGGCAATCTATAATACCCCTTCATGATTTTATGTGAGGGGGGAGGAAACGTATTATGCACTGACGTATCATCGGATCTATATTTAACATTATAGTTTATGTTGACCGTATATTCATAAAAACACTTAGGATAATAATTCCTACATGATTATTTAAAATACAGATATATAATTCGACATTCAAAATCTACGGAAAAGTCAATTTTATAATTAAATAAGTGTGATTTTTTTTTATAAAATAAATATAATTTAGCAGTAAACAGTTCCAACAATAATATTGAACAAAAATTTACATCTTAATACATGGGCTTATATAAGAAATTAGTTATATAAGGTATCTTAGTTATATAACTAATTAAGCGTAAAAATCTGAATTAAATCAATTAATCATGCAAAACCAATCTTTTCGTTTGTTTCTTCGATTCCTCGCCTATGATGCTAAACGGGGTTTTCCCGGCCAGGAGAGTGGGTGGGACATTGATGCCGAGTGTTATTAAATGTACCCTAGATCCGAGTTTTGAATGGGCTATCATCGGATTATCACTCATATGTTGGTTGTCTATTATTTTATTGTGTTTCCTAAAGAGCTAGACCAGTCGGCCATCCTGCCACCCATACAAATTGGTATGATAGATCATAACCCCATCCGACCAAAATATTTTCCTATATACGCCACTGTCTTAGTAACATTGAATGCATATGGTTGTAGTCCGCAAAAATTTAATCACAGGATCTCTCGCTATAAAAAAGTATAGGAAAACCTTAAATCGCACATGGGCAAGCTGAGAAGTACACTAGCGTAGCTCCAAAAATAAAACTTCCCGAAATCGAGTTAAAAGATTTTCTTTTTCGCCTCAACCGTGTATCGCACGAATTTTATTTTAATTTGTTTCTTACCTTTCATGATTTTTTTCTATACCAAAAAATTATTCCTCGGCTAAAACTATTTGAGTTGAACTATTGAGTATTCGGCTAAAACTCGGCTTGAACTATTTTTTTTTTTTTTTTAGATGTAATAAATAATTCTAAAACGTCACGGCCTTAGTCTTTCCATGGTACGATATGTATTTTTCGATGATTTACTAATGATTTTCAATAATAACTAATGATATAAATTTAATTTTATCATTGTTTTAATTATTTAAATATAATGTAGGGAAAGTAATAACACCGGAGAAACTTACAACTGGATTTATTTAATATTTTAAGAATGTTGAAAGAACCCCAAGAGACTAACCTGATGTTATTATACGGTGAAGGAGGGAAAGTCGGCTTGGGAAATATTTCTGATATAAAGTTAGTCTTATAAAGCCCAACTTCAAAGTATCACTTAATATTTAAGCTTTTTCAACTTCTCTCACTTTTAGAGTTGAATACTACCCTTGTTCCGGTGAATTCAGAACATGATGTGAGAGTGAATACAGCACCTTTTCAGACCGTGAGGAATTATTTACGTGATCAGTGATCACATTTGCAAACTGGCTATTGCCATATCATCTTAGGTTTAGGATTTTTGAAAATAAAGTACTGCGTAGAATATTTGGACCCTAGAGGAATGAGCTAAAAGGAGAATTTAGACGCATACACAACGCCAACTATATCCTATCTAACTATATCCGATAAATATATTACAATATAAGCGAGACGAATAAAATGGCTGTGTCAAATTGCGAAACTTAGTACGAAATGTACGAATTCCGAAAAGATGGCCGAGCCGGAGGTGGGAGAATTGCGTTAAGGTATATCTTTCGAAGTTGCGTCCTGATGGCGGTCGGTAGATGACGGGGTCCAGGGAGCGAATTGTGGCGTCGGCATCGAACCTTCGGGTTCGTTAAGCCTTCATTATTATTATTATTAAAATTAAATTCTAACTAACTTGATTTGAAAATAACGAAACAGAAACTTTTGGTCTAAGCCAGTGCTTATTGCTCCTGGGTCAATCCATATCAAGTTTATCAATATAGTTGCTTCAACATTTTTATTTTTTTAAATATTTTTACCATTGAAAGAACAATGCATCAGAAGTACAAAAGTGCAATTAGTTTATGTTTTGAATTTTTATTTTTCCAATGGCGGCCATATTATTTTCGAAAAACCGCGTTTTTTTAGCTATTTCAGTGCTCTGCTTTAAATGTAATATCTCCTCTTCAACTCATCCTAGAACATTTTTATGAAGAACAATCTCTTTAGAAAGACCTAATCCTTTAATGAAGATTATTACAATTATGAACTTAAAACTAAGTATAACGGTCCATGTACCCCTTCAAAGTTTCAAGCGGTAATTTGAAAAAAAAAGGTTTTCAAAAATTATTTTTTACAAGAAGGCAAATGACTAAGGGTTTGTCATTTTTTTATTTGATAGATAAAGGTAGGCACTGTAAATTCACAAAGTTTCAAGCTGTGGACTTGCAAAGTTTTTTTAATACAAATTTTTGAAATCTTGAAATTTCCGAAATTTCAAAAGTTTAAAGCTTGATATCTCTGTAGGGCAAGAAAATAAAAATTTGAAATTTAGCCCAGATTCATTCCCTGGATAGAGTATTGAACTGTCAAAATTTCATTTTGTGGACTCAACTAATTGCAAGGATATAAAACATTGAAAAGTACTAATATTAGTATTAAATCCAAAGCGTCCATATCCACGATATGAAATTTTGACAGTTTAATCCACTACCCAAGGTCTAAAGTTCAAACTTTTATTTCCATGTCTAACAGAGAAATTAAGCATTTAAACTTTTGGCATTTTGTAAATATCAAGAATTTAAAAATAAAAAACCGTGCAAGAGCACAGGAAACCTTGTGAATTTGGAGAACCCACCTTTGTCTATCAAATAAAAAAAAAGGAAACCCTTAGTCACCTGCCTTCTGGTAAAAAGAGTTTTTGAAAACCCGTTTTTTTTTAGAATTACCGCTGGGAAATTTGTAGGGGTACATGGACCGTAATACTTACTTTTAAATTCATACTTTTTATGGACTGAATGTATATATATATATATATATATATATATATATATATGCATATACAGTAAGAATATACAGTCCATAACAAGTATGAATTTAAATGTAAGTATAACGGTCCATGTACCCCTACAAATTTCCCAGTGGACAGTGCTTATTCTACACTTCATTCTAAACTTGAACTGATAACTTCTTAATTTAGAAGAGGAAGTCTCTAACCCAGCTTCGTTTTTGTAGACTTCTAATTGGCACGTCAGCCGTGATCATGTCTCTTGTTGGGTCCGGTTAGTTTGTCACGATATTATATTATTATAAATTATAAATAAAAAATTGTTAAATCAACGGAAAACGTTTATACTCATTTTCTTAAAATTAAGGTTTGACGTTAAGATTTTTTAATATTAGGGGTAATTTTTTTATGTTTAAGTGATAAAAAAAAAAAATGCTGAAAAATGCAAGATAGGCTAGCAACAAAAAAACTTGAGTTATTCTGTACTTCACGAAGAAATAATAATCTAAGAAATAACAGCAAATTAAAAAAATCTGGTGCGTGCGCGCAACACACAACTTTCACCTACCAACTTACTTAGATAAGAAATTGACGTGTTTTGTTAAATATAATTTCCCAAAGTCACACATTTTTCTACATCCATATCTTATTTTTGTTAATCGTTAAAGCCGTTTTTGAGTAAATAAAAAAAAACCGTGAAAATAATACAAAATTTATTAAGTAAAGTCCCCCCTCCGGTTAATCAATTTTAATGAAATTTTAACAATCATATCTCGGGCATATACATACATCAAATACCCAGTTTGATCAAAATCGTTAAAGCCGATTTAGAGTAAATAAAATAAACACGTGAAAATGTTACAAAATTTATTAAGTAAAGTCCCCCCTCCGGTTAATCAATTTTGATGAAATATTTACAGTCATATCTCGGGCATATAAATAGATGAAATACTCAGTTTAATCAAAATCGTTAGAGCCGTTTTTGAGAAAATCGAAAAAAACCTAAAAACTTATTAGGTAAAGTACCCCCTCCCTTTAAGTAATTTTGATGAAATTTATGCTGTCACATCGCGGGCATATAACTACACTAAATACCCAATTTCAGGATCGCACGGTTTATAGTTTTTGAGCTAGTCTGTTCACACACACACACACACACACACACACACACACACACACACACACACACACACACACACACACACACACACACACACACACACACACACAGACCATTTCGCGGGACCTGGTCATTTCGACTCAGGGGACCCCAAAACGTGTATTTCCGTTGAAAACCGGAAGTCGAATTTTTTCACGATCGCAATACTTCCACTTACTATATATTTCATATATAGGTAAGTGAAAGTAATACTTCCACTTACTATATATTTCATATATAGGTAAGTGAAAGTAAAAAGCCCCAACATTCAAAACGAACCCAATTCATGAATATTAAAATGGGTATCACTTGAAAATTCATGAATATAAATTTATTATTTAAATTATATACTAATATAGAAATGTAACACTCCGTGGCAATAAGTAGGCTGTAAACCAATTATCAATCGCTGACTGCCAGCAGGAGCGGTTGCATAAATTTAGCTATTTATTTACACTTTGTACCGATTATAAGTATTTGTGTTTGTAAAATATGCAACTCCAAAGAAAAAAAAATAATTTGAAATTTAAAACTACTATATTTAATGAAATAATTGCTATTTTATATGATAAAAAAAAATTACTTACAGTCTTCGACACAGCACCCACATCAGATCCCCAGGCCTGTAACAAAAAAAGTATTTAAAAATTTACTATGATATGAGATTTTTTCCTTCACATGGCTTTCGTTTGTTTTAGGAGAAAATAACTCAAACTTAATTAAAGATTTTTTTTAATAATTTACAATAATGCATAAAATTAAATTTATCTCATATTTTGTTTCGATATAAGACCTCTTTCATTTTCACTCCTGCTTGTTTTCATGACTAATGAATTGCAGATATTTTGCTGATACCAAATCTTTTCGCTTCTAGAATAAACTAGGATGGGCATTATGCTGAGGTTCGAGATATGAAATTTTCTCTTTCAATCGATATTTAGGATATCGCATTAAAAAAAAAAAAAATCAAATTGTTCTATACGATGTTTTTTCCGGACTATGGATTATTTAACACTCCACAAACATCATTTGCATCAAAAAATGTTATTTAATAAACACGTGTCATTAATTAATATAAATAACATTTAACAACATTTATTTATAGTTGTGGAACTACTTTCTTTGTCACATTTGTCTCTGCCTGGACTTTGTGCTAGTTCAGAGTTGGGCATATTTATATTTATAAATACGAATATGAATTTATTTTTATCTTAATTTTAATGTGAATATGAATTTAAATTTATTTATATCACAATATTTGTGAATATGAATATAAATAAATTCGTATTTACAAGTGTGAATATAAATAAATTCATATTCACAGGTGTGAATACGAATTTATTAATATATACAAATTTTTCTGTAAATAAAAAAAAATTCACAGGGAAAATTGTGAATATTCACAAAAAAATGTGAATATTTATATCTCAGCTGTGAATTCGGCCGTATTTACAAATAGAGATGTGAATATGGAAAAAATTCACAAATTGAGATGTGAATTTCTACTAAATTCATAATTTCCCAATAAATTTACAAAATTCTTTTCGGATTTCTCCATATTGGTACACATTATAGAGTTAACCCTTTTTATGGAAATCACATCAGATATTACCTGATATCGATTACTAGGTTATTTGGGATGCTGATTATGAAAATGATATCGATTTTGAGATTCCGCAGTCAGGTATCGATTTATTACAACTTGCGCGATATAATCAATCTTGATGTCGGCTATAGGGTTATCTGAGGTGCAGATTTTGAAAATGATATCGATTTTGAGATTCTGCCGTCAGGTATCGATTTATTACAACTTGCGCGATATAATCAATCTTGGTGTCGGCTGTAGGGTTATCTGAGGTGCTGATTTTGCAAATGATATCGATTTTGAGATTCCGCCGTCAGGTATCGATTTATTACAACTTGCGCGATATGATCGATCTTGGTGTCCGCTATAGGGTTATCTAAGGTGCTGATTATGAAAATGATATCGATTATATCGCGCAAGTTGTAATAAATCGATACCTGACGGCGGAATCTCAAAATCGATATCATTTTCAAAATCAGCACCTCAGATAACCCTATTGCCGACACCAAGATTGATTATATCGCGCAAGTTGTAATTAATCGATACCTGACGGCGGAATCCCAAAATCGATATCATTTTCATAATTAGCACCTCAGATAACCCTATAGCCGACAACAAGATTGATTATATCGCGCAAGTTGTAATAAATCGGTACCTGGCGGTGGAATCTCAAAATCGAATTTTTTTCATAATCAGCATCCCAAATAACCTAGTAATCGATATCAGGTAATATCTGATGTGATTTCCATAAAAAGGGTTAACTCTATAATGTGTACCAATATGGAGAAATCCGAAAAGAATTTTGTAAATTTATTGGGAAATTATGAATTTAGTAGAAATTCACATCTCAATTTGTGAATTTTTTCCATATTCACATCTCTATTTGTAAATACGGCCGAATTCACAGCTGAGATATAAATATTCACATTTTTTTGTGAATATTCACAATTTTCCCTGTGAATTTTTTTTTATTTACAGAAAAATTTGTATATATTAATAAATTCGTATTCACACCTGTGAATATGAATTTATTTATATTCACACTTGTAAATACGAATTTATTTATATTCATATTCACAAATATTGTGATATAAATAAATTTATATTCATATTCACATTAAAATTAAGATAAAAATAAATTCATATTCGTATTTATAAATATAAATATGCCCAACTCTGTGCTAGTTCTCGTTCTAAACCATTCTCTCCTCATTATTTATTAATTTGTTATGATTGTGGTCTATATTAGTTTCTATATTTTTTTTTATATAATCTAAAATAAAGTTGAAAACAATCTTAATATGTAACTAATTAAAGCAGTGTGAAAGACAAATATCCTGTTAAAATAGGCCAAATGCCCGAACAAAAAATTCAAGAGATACCTTCTTTAAAAAAACAAAAAACAGATTATATAAACTCTTCTTAACATCAAGTGAACATGATACAAATGAAAAAATTACATATGACAATATGTATATACCTAGTTTTTTTTTGTTTTTTTTAATATATTGAATGCTATAAAGTGATGAAGATTGTAGAGTATTCTGTAGAAAAAGTTGTATAACTTGAGGCGGTATGCCTCTATTCAGAAACGCCCTAAGACTCAACAGCCCTCATATGCTATTTATTATAATAAGCCGAGAGGGATGCCTTTTAGAAAATTCATACTGTGGTATGTACGTGAACAGTAGAGCCCTCTGGTACCGATGGGGTAAAGCATTCATGAATACTGAGCTTTTTGAACTTCAATCCCTCTACCATTATTTTGCAACGTTTCAGCATAAATACAATAGAATATTTATGATTGAGTGTAGTAGCTGTAATGTGTAAGTACTCTAATCAAGAACAGAACCGCAAATATAAACTACCTGGTACAAGCTAATGAAGGATTATCAATTAACATGTACCTGATACAAGCTAATGAAGGATTATTGAATAACATAAATTTGACAGGTAAAAATTTCCCTATGTTACTTCTGGGCGTGGGGAGACTATGTTACCTTGATTTAAGGGGACCCTCATAGCGTTCTTTTCCGTTAATAAGGGCATTTATTAGCTTTATTAGGTTCCAGTTTTCGACTTCCACTCACCATGTACTCTCTTCAGAAATAAATAAATCCTCAAATGGGTCAGTGGAGATTGGGGCTACAACATACGACACCATGTTGGCTTTGCCCGGAAGAACTTTGGGAAACTAGTACCATTTGAGGTTTTAAGAGTATAAAAGAAAAAAAAAAAACATTTTTTTGTCACATTAGCATTCATATATCGTCAATCTACTCAAGCGTCAAGGGAAAATAATAATTTGCCCATGTAACACGATAAAGAATAGAAGAATACAAAAGAAAAAAACAAAAAAACTTAAACACATAAACAGTGAGGCTTACCCTGTCTCTTTAATCTAACGTCTTGTACAATCGAATATATTCACAACTTATTTTGGAACAGATCCATTACTTAGCATTTCTCCACGGCAAGGGATCCACATGGGACTCGAATATACCGGTAACCGGTTACCGGAACGTGACAAGACAAGGAAGTGCTCTTCCAACTTCAACAACTCGTATTTGGAAAACACACCCAGCTCCCCAAATTCAACTGAAACTCATCCGTATAATCTAAAATAAAATTATTTTCAATTTGAGTTTCGAACTTCGAGTTAAACCAAAACTTCATGTCACTTCAATATATTCATACTTGTGTATCAGCTATAGCATTATCTTAATAAGCCTTATCATCAGAAATAAATTATTAGCCATTTTTTAATATAATTATGTTAGTGATATACAACGAAAAAATAATAATTTTTCATCTTAACGTTATATTTACATTTATTATTTATTATAACGTTATATTTACATTTATTTTAATTATAATTCTCAATATAACAGATTAAGAAAAAAAATCTTACAAAGAACAACTAGATTTTATCATAATCGACAATATTCTGTATTTTTTATTTGAAAAACTACTTAGGCATGCATTTCTAAATTTCCCATTATAAGTTTTTTCAAATCATTAATAATTTTTTTAGAGGTTGTGACTTGATGATTTGTACACTATGTATATCATTATGTCGTAAAACACAATTTTTTTTTTTTTTTTTTACAATACCTCCATTCATTGCGATTTTTTCACTTCAAACAAATTGCGTTGTCAATCAAACTTCGATCATTACCAAAGGTGATCAATTAAGTTTTTTAATAAATCAATTTAGAACTAGCTGAGTTTTTTAAATATACGTACAATGGTTTTTAGATATGAGATGGAAATGGTTGGGGGTGCGGTCAAAGGAAAACACTATATGTGAAATAACATATATATTGTGCTGACGTTTCGACCCGATATTCAGGTCTTCTTCAGGGCTAAATATAAAACAAGATAGCAACCAATAAATATGAAGAAAAGAAAAATTAATAAATAAATAAAATAATGAGTAATATATGTATATATATATATATATATATATATATATATATGTATATATACATATATATGCATGAAAATGAGTTAATAATTGCAAAATAGAATAACATAAATTATTCTATTTTTTTTTTTTTGTGGAATTAGATATTTAACAAAAGAATATGAATAAAATTTTTGGATTTTAAGTAATACAATTTTTAGATATATTTACTAAAGGTTTTTAGATATATTTACTAAATTATCGTTTAGCTATTCAGAAAGCTATTCATAAAAAAAAAAAAAAAAAAAAAAAAAAAAAAAAAAAAAAAAAAAAAAAAAAAAAAAAAAAAAAAAAAAAAATGTTATATTATCATTAGTCACAGCTTTTCCTCATCCTCATTCACCCATTTGAGAATCTAAGTTCTATATTAATATGTTTAATATTAGTATGTTTTATTGATAATCTTAGTGTTGAATACTAATTATAAAATTAATTTTCATATCTGCATTTAAAATCTAAATAAACTTATTTTTAAAAACTAGATACAAAATATTTTTATTTTCTTATTTTCGTTAACTGTAAGTGAGCACTAAATATTCACAAAAACGCGAATTCTTGACGAGATATTGAAAGAACATCGCACCAAGTTTTGTTTTTATTGTGTTTTTTTCCTACATTGACTTTTGACAAGCAAACTAGATTTCGCAATTCATGGTTCGTTTTCAAATTTCTGGAGGAAAAAAAAAATATATATATATTCGAATAGATTTCCGGAAGAATGACCACCATAAATCCTGAACATATATTTACAAACATAAATATAGGTAAGTATGTAAAAAAGGTTTATACATGTTTGTATGAAAGGGTTTTGGTTGCGCTATTTTAAATCCGTTGACAATTTATGTTGATTCGAGCCGACTGAAACCCTAATCCAAACCGAATCAATTACCGCTGACCTAGGAACAATGCATTGACAAAGAGAAGCCATTCTGGACCGGTAATGAAGCTCTTCTAGGAAAGAGGCTTCTGTTAACCTCTCCGTTATTACCTCACCTATTAATAACCACTTCAGGCTTTTAGTAAATGGTTTACCGAATCGTTGAATCCATCCTGAGATATAATATTCAATAAAAACTTTAAAATGAAAATTAAATAAATAGATCCATGTGTATGTTAGCATAATATAGTACAATATATCCGATTAGTCTTAGGAGCATTAAGGAACGTAAAACAATCAACCAAACAATAATGTTGCATTGCTTCATTGCGGTTTTTATCCCTGATTCCCTCCCACATGTAATTATTGACAAGAATATCCATGTTAACTTTTTAAGAGCGTTAAACAATATTAATAGTAGAATTACCGTCACAGCTGAATTAGAAAATAATGATAAATTAAATTATTTAGATTTGTCCATTTACAGGAACTATAATAGACTCACTAAAAATAAGAAAACACGATAAGCGAACATCATTATTAACTCTCACTCTAACCACACATTCCAACACAAAATTCATATACCTAAAAACACCATAAATAAAGCCTTAAAATTTTCAGACCATATTATATGTACATGATTAGCCTCAGATTAACGGTTTTAAATTATGTGAAACCTAAGAGATGCGTATATTTTTATTTTTGCCAAAAAAATATTTTTAGGTTTATAATTTTCGCCCAAAAAATGACAGGTCTAAAATAGATTAATTATTAACATTGAATCGTTCTGTCGGTAACAGAAACCGTTGTTTGACTTTTAAGCGTTATATCCTGCCAAGCAGGAAATCCTATTCTGAACAGGAAACCATAAACCTGTGTTCTTAAGTCTCGTGAGCAGTATTTATATTGCTTTCCAACTACAACATTTCCTGATGTCTTTTCCAAGCCCTTAGAATCAAAAACATACATACCCCCCCCTACTTTCGTGGGTGTACCATTTGTTTTTTCCAGGATTTAGTTCTTTTAAGATTTTAGGAATATATATTAAATATATATTTCATGTAGGTAAGGCTTAAATATAAAAATAATTTATATTTAAAATTATTTTACAAACATTCAACTTGTCTAAAACCATATTTTTTTATGGACGTAAATATTAGGTTTAGATTATTAAACATTAGTTTTTTATAGTCCTGTCGATTGACTAGGCTTAATCTTCAATTACATAAATAAAGGCTGCATACCATGGTGCTCACGTGACGGGGGAGGGGTCCACGACAGTGATTTGGTTAGTTTAATCATTTTTATCTTTCTTAATACAAAGACGAATTTCCCAAAATAAGCATTTAACTACCAGTGCATTGTGTTTTTTTGTCAAGAGTTGCAAAATTACACAAGATATATATTTAAGCTCAGAACCCCATAAATTTAAGAGATCCTACTAAGGAGACATTTCATATTTTTAATTACAACGAATAACAAATTTGCTTCGAACAAAAACGTACATGGGTCATTTTTAAAAGAAAGTGTACATTCTAAAATACTACAGATTAAAAAATACATACTGTCAACTGTACGAATTCATTAAAACTCTGACAAACTAATTTAGTTCTTATCTAGTTCCTTTTGAAATTACTATAACCAAGATATAAAATATTTTTTATTTAAATATCTTTATAATCCAATATTTAATATATCATTTAAAAACGGACTTACATCCGAGGAAATGAATGATTATGTTTATGTATGTTTATCATATACTTGGAAAGACACTTTATTTACATTATAATAACCTAATTTGTTTCTAAAACTGCTAATCTTGTAAAATTAATAAGAAAAAACACGTCAGCTCGTATTTTTTTAAAATTCCATAAATTTCAACGCTGTTAATTGTAGAAAGACGGAAAGAAGGATTTTTATCTGAGCCTCCCAATGATTATTATTGACTTACAATTGGTTCTGGGTTTCTAAATTCTATAACTGAATCTAGAAGTTTTTAAAAAACATCAAAGCATAAGTGTTTTTATAATTTTCCATGCAAAGATACTTATTTATTCAGGTCAAATATTTGTTGTTGTGAGTATGAATTCTAATAATGTTAAATGAAAAAAAAAAAAACAGACCCTTTGAAACTCATGAATGTTTGATGGTGGTAAATTTATTTCGATAGCGACCCACGTATTAACATTTTGCCGAATCAGTTTAAATACATTCTCAACTATAAATAAAACTAGTATCACATCCGCAAAGAAGGCAAAGGATCAAATTCGAAGTCAATGGTCCGTTTTTGAAATTATGATATATGTATTGTGCTAGATTTATTTTATTGACCAGAAAATTTAATTTTCTAATACAAAAGAAAAAGTATATATCTTCCTTAATATATGTGTATAAACGAAATATATTAATATAATGTAAATGAACTACATACCTATCGTTCCAAACATGTAATGTTTTACCAAAAAATAAATTAAACACTTTGACAGAGATAAGTGAGTTTTTAAATGCAATACTAAATAAAGGACGGTGATATTCGTGCGATTTATCGTTTTTTAAAATTATATATAAATCATAAGTTGATCATATTGTATCGTATATTTTGTAAATTTGTGAGCTTCAACTGGTATGGTTTTTTTATTCACATGTATTTTTAAGTATGTTTTGGTAATAAATTGTGCAAATGTAAGTGTGGAGTATGTAAACGTTTTTTGTAAATACCAAAATGATTAATTTTTTATTATATATTGACTATTTATGTAAAGCTACCGATAATAATATCGATACTATTGATAGTTTTCCCAAATATCGATATTACTATCGGAAACTTTGTTTTTTTAAAGGGAAAAGTGGTAATAGCATCTGCCTCTAAACCCCAATGAGATACATAATTCATTTAAACGTAAAATAAAATATTACAGAGTAATTTTATTTAATTTTCTAACATAAAGTGCTTAACAATATAGTGTAGATGTAGAGGGTAATCCACAGGAGGATCGCGTTCTGAATGTTGTCGCGTCTTGTACCTTACAAATCAACTTTGCCGACAAATGAAGATTCTGGGCGCGTGGTTACTTAAAGAGGGTTGGTTGGTATTACCTTCATCTAAATCAATTTTCCCTGAATTTTTGATAGTTTTGATTTTTAATCGAACTTTATATTAACAATAATTACCTCTGGCTATAATGGATCCCATCCTCCATTGACAGAAATGTTTATCTTATTCCCTAATTAACATAAAAGAAAAATTTACAATCGAAAAAGGCATTATAGCTCCTACCGTTCCAAATCAAAAATTCAACTTATTTCCCCCCCCGTTCAATACCACATAATATCGATAATTTCGATAGTTTCATGTCCAATACTATCGATAAGGGAGACTATGGATGGTTTTAAATCACTAACATTGACTTTTTAATGTAAATACATAACACATCTTTATTAGTTCTAAGTAGATCCAGGGTTATTCACATGAATCAGATTTTCGAATCAGGTTCTGAATAACCACCTACGATTATATCATCATAAAATTATTTTAACTATTGGCGATCAGGCGGGAATTTCAAAACTACCACCGACCACAACATCAAAATAAATAACTGTCATTTCTGGATAAAACGTAAAAGAGAGTATATAGGTAGTATGTTGGAGTAGTTTGCGTTGAGTAGACGCAGGCGCAGTGCGAGGCACCGTGGTCCAGTCCCTACCGCGCCACCGACGGAGACGTTGAGTTGGAGGAAGCCACAGCCGCACTCCACACCACAATACCATCGGCACCCGCACTCTCAGGTCTTCAGATCGTCAGGTCAGCGACAGGTATGTCCATATACAAATATCTAACTAAGTGTATATATGTAACAAATAAATAAGCCTATAAGAAATATATAAACAAATATACATCCCTTATCCGATACCGTACCTCTTATCAGTCATTGTCTTATCAGGATGTCAGATGTCATCTCTCATTAATCTTTACGTGCTTGCCTCATACTTCATTTTAACCACCCTACCTTTATTTAATTCTCTAAAAATTACTTTTTTTACGGTTTTAATTAATAAAATTTCTATTAAAGCATACTTAAAAAATAAAATTAAAAAATATATTTCATATTTTAAATAATTTATATTTAATATAGCTGAAAGGGTAAAAAATTTACCTTATATTGGCCGATGGTATAAATCTTTCAGCAAGGCACCTCCGAAATACATAAGGGTGAGCTAGGGGGCAGTTCTATGGGTGATCCATTCTCCAATGTCCAGTATTAAATTTCATTAGCTTATTTAAAAATATTTTCCTTTTTTTTAATTACATGCGTTATTCATTTAAGGCGTGAATGTTAAAAGATTTTGGTAAAAATATGCTTATTTATTTAATAATAATTATTTTAATAATTTTGTAAAATTGAATTATTGTTTATTATAATGCATAATTATAATTAATGATCAGAGCAACAGAGTGGCCAATATTTTAAACAATTTCAAAAATACTTATGAAATTGAAAGTAAAAACAATTTACTTTAAGCAAACTGTTGGAATTGATAACTGAAAATTGATTTTTTTTTCATTTAACCGTTTTTTAGAATAGGTTAACTAAAGGAAAAACAAGCAAAACAAACAATTATTCGAAAAAATATTAAAAATACTCCCGTTCCATTTACATGATTACAAACACTATATTTATTAAATGAATAGATTTCACACTTTTTCGTCGAAAAACACTATTTATAAAATAATTAAAAATATTTTGGTATAATCCAATAATTACCTGAATATTTTTTTTTATCAATTAAAACTTAAAAGTATTTTAAAATAATTTTTTCTTAAAAAACTTGTTTAGTGTTTTTCCTCAATTTAGTTCCGACATTAAAGAAATAAATATTTAATTAATTGTTATATTATTAGTCATTTATAAGGATGAAATGCTGTAGTATTTTTTAAATATTTCTGCATGAACTGCACGATGTTTGCTATGAATAAATATTTATTAGTAAAATAATTAAAGTAATTAAAATGAATTTTTTCTTTTAAAAAATTCATGATGCATTTACCCAAGTGGTTTAAAGTGTAAACATTTTAAAAATTTGTTCATAAATAAAAAAACACGATGTGAGCGCATGGGCGGTCATTTTGCAAAGTAAATAAGTTGAAAATAAAAATAAAAGGAAGAATTGCTTCCAAGCTATAAACCACATTTAATTAGGTCGAAGCTTTAATCTGAAGCCCCAATTATTCAGTTTATTAACCAAACACATTTAAAACTTCGATACTATCGGGAAATAAAATTATTTATCTTGTTTAGAAAATTAAAAAAATAATTTGAATAAGAATTATGGTGAAAATCTAATGTATTTTTAACTATCTAAATATCTAATGTTCAATTTAAATTACATAATGTAATTTAAAGTTAACATTTTGAATTAGATTTTCAACAAAGTGATGTCCATTTTGAAATTGTTACAGTCTATGTATAAAGGAAATATTTATATTAAAATCATTAATTAGATATTATTACCTAGTAAAAATATATGTGAATATTTTTATAAATACATTTATTTAGAAAACCTTATTATTTTATAAGGTTTTATTATTAATATATAATAAATAATATATCGTATCAAACCATTCATTACCGAACTAAACTAAAAATTGTATAACTATCACCTGGGCTCTCCTTATTTTTCTATAATATTGTTAAAACTATTTAGGTACATATACTTGCATATCCTATTATGGGCGGAATCCCACATATATTATTTCACAAAGCTTAAAAATCGGTTTTTCATCAATTATATGGTCCTACCGTGCTCAAATGCCACGAATGTGGTATCGTTGGATTCAGAATTTCACGGAGCTTTTGCGAATTGCATTCTCAGTGTCTATTTTTTGGTCCAAAATAAAATATCGACCTAAACGTACTGACTCAACGGATCGAAACGAATAAAATTGGGTTTTATGGATTGCGATACGAGCATTAAGACCTAGTTTAGTTCTGAAGAACTAAACTAGGGGTTTGCGTTTTAAAGCCCTAAAACCTATCATTTCTGAGATAACGCCTGGGTTAGGCTCCTCCGTCGCACGTGGTCAACTACTTATTGTATTACGTTACAGCAAATGCTAGGACCTGTCGTGTTTAGGTTCTAAAAATGTTGTTTCGTCTGATTTAGACTTAATTGTAGCGTTGGAAAATTGCACTCTCACATTTAGCAATTACAGTATACTCCCACTTTACCGGTTCCCGTTTAACCGACTCTTCGGATAAACCGATGGATGCTGTAAAAGATAAAAATTCTTTTTAAAATCCTTAAAATCATTTATAATTTTGTCATATTCTCAATAAAAAATTTTGTTAAAATTTGTATTATGTTGCGGTTCGATAGATCTTAAATAAATTAAAATGCAGGCAAAAAGTCTTGTGTTTTATACTTTCACTTACCTACATATGAAATATATAGTAAGGGGATATTATTGCGATCGTGAAAAATTTCCACTTCCGGATTTCAACAGAAATACACGCTTTGGGGTCCCCTGAGTCCAAATAACCAAGTCCCGCGAAATGGACTGTGTTTGTGTCTGTGTGTGTGTGTGTGTGTGTGTGTGTGTGCGTGCGCGTCCGCGTGCGTGTGTGCGTGTGTGTGAACAGACTAGCTCAAAAACTATAAACCGTGCGAACCTGGAATTAGGTATTTATTATATGTATATGCCCAAGATGTGACAGCAAAAATTTCATCAATATTGCCCAGCGGGAGGGGGTACTTTATTTAATAACTTTTTACATTTTTTTCGATTTTCTCAAAAACGGCTCCAACAATTTTAATTAAACTGAGTATTTGATGTATTGATATGCCCGAGATAAGACTAAAAATTTCATCAAAATTGATCAACCGGAGGGGGGACTTTACTTAATAAATTTTGTATCATTTTTACCTGTTTTTTTTATTTACTCAAAAACGTCTTCAACGATTTTAATCAAACTGGGTATTTGATGAATATATATGACAGAGATGTGATAGCCAACATTTCATTAAAATTGGTCAAACGGAGGGGGGACTTTACTTAATAAATTTTGTATCATTTTCACGTGTTTTTTTTATTTACTCAAAAACGGCTTCAACGATTTTAATCAAACTGGGTATTTGATGTATATAAATGCCAAAGATGTGATAGCCAACATTTTAGAGGAGAAAAAAAGAAATGAATGTGGAAAAATGTGTAACTTTGAGAAGTGGCATTAAAAAAACGCATTAATTTCTATTCTAAGTTGGTAAGTGAAAGTTGTGTGTTGCGCGCACGCATCAGATTTTTTTATTTTTTACCGAACTCCAGGAAAACAAATCTCTTCGAAGTATAATTGATCTTGAAACAAAATCAGTATCCTCCATTCATTTCATTAAAAAAGAAATAGCTTCCTATATTTTGACAAGAAATTTCGTCAGTTGACATTAAGGTGCGTATAAACGAAAAAAAATAAACGATTTGTGAAAACTGAATAGATTGATAGAGTAAATTTTCTTAAATTGTTAAATAAAATTGGTCCAAAAAAGGTTTCTTTAATTAATAACTATATAGCCTTTGTAAAATAGGTTGTGTGTTGCATTTGGGTTTTATCGAAATATAGAAGTTAGAATAATATATTTTGCTGGTTTTTTATACACTTTTCCGGATTGACCGGCTCATTCACTTAAACGGCAATGTATCCGTTCCGACGAGGAGGGATAAGCAGGAGTCTACTTTAGTCATTGGCGGATCTGAGGGGAGGGGGGTGCTATGGGGGCTGGAGCCCCTCCCTTTGGAAAACTTTTCGTCATTTAAAGATAGAATTTGATTTTCCTTAAAGTAAGGAAGCAGGTTAAAGAACAAAAATGCGCAGAACAGGTAGAATTTCAGTTGTGGGAAGGTGAAAAAGCTGATCAGCAGATCCAAATGAAGGGCTGTGGGGCTGCAGCCTCCCCCCATTAGGATGCAGCCGCTGTGGGGCTGCAGCCTCCCCCCATTAGGATGAGCCCCCCCCTTTATAATCGGCTGGATCCGCCCATGACTGTAATCCAAAATATATATAAAATAAATAAAATCTATTTATGGTGATTCATAGTAACATAGTGATTCATTAGAACTTTGGTTTATCAACTTATCTTTTTTATAACGGGAATTTCAGAAAACTAAAGTATCGAAATAAGAAAAATGAATTTCAATGGTTTCTACGCGGGCTTTATGACACATACACGTTCCACGTTTTTGGGCCAGGCGTTTTACACCTCTAAAACTTTGGTTTTGGTGGGTTAGGCCCCTCAGCTTCACGAGGCTACTTATTGTTTTGTTGCCTCTCCATGGATAGAAACCTATTTGATGTCGTTCTTCCCACTTAGAAGACAAGCTTCCTCTCCATTGTCAGAAAAATAAGCGTAAAAAGCATCTTATGAACTCTTTTTGAAAAAAAAAATCAGTAGGGAAGTTAAAATCAGAATGTAGAAAGATTAATTTCCAAGACTATTCAACATTCTTAGTGATTTCATATATTCCAGGAAGATTACAGGAAACTTTTGTAGAGAAAAACGTCAGAAAAGTTCTTCCTTAACTATTAAACAGAAAAATAATTTATTCTTCCTTGCTGTAGAAAAAAAAATTCACCTTAAGGCCCGAGTGGTTGGGGGAGAGGGGGGGGGGGGGGTACGAACAGGCAAAAAAAAAAAAGTTCATTTCATAGTTATAAGTAAAATGTGCTACAAATCTTCGTGCGAAGTGCTTCGCACGGGTCCACCTAGTATATTTAATTTTGAAAAAAAAAAAAAGGTCATTCATAAATGGTCTTATTCTATCTAAATGCAATAGGTATAGATTATAATTAATGAATATTTTTAATTTTTAATTATCACCAATATCATAATATGTAATTATTAATTTAGGAGAGAAAAAAAGACTTACGGAAAAAAGTATTAATAATTTTATAAAATACTGCATCACATTGATCTACAAAGTGTATTATTGTTCTTTTTTCAATAAAGATCATCTTTTGCGACCAATATGTCTTATGGTGAATCAGATTGGAAACTTTCCAAAGGTATTTTGTACTGTTTGCCAGATGGATTTTCAAAACATTGAACATATTTCTTATGTCCGTATGGTATAGATATACCATAATATACTATATATATATATATATATATATATATATATATATATATATATATATATATATATGATAAATTTTTAAGAAATACTATATTTCTTGTTTATAATATTAATAATCACTATATTTGGAGTACATGATAGTTTCTTATGTACGTTCAGTTTTTACTACCTATTTTTAAGGATTAATAAACATTATATCTGTATAGCTTCTTTAGTATGTTTATTTTTTATTTTTTGCTACCTTAGGTGTTAGGAATTATCTGGAGTCTCCTTCGTTGGTCATAGTAAAAATGTCTTCTTTTATGCCTGCTTACCCCTATAAATTTTAGTTTGGTACGGACAGAAAATTTATGTCTTTATTTCAAAAACTGTTATACAGAATAATTCTTTTTTACTTACTGATAATATCTATGGCAATGTTCTTGATCTTTATCAATCAAAACTTACTTAGTTCGATAAAGTTAATTTAAATTGATAGGTTGAATGATTGTCAGAATAATCAGTTAAAACTTATTTATTTTTAAAAGCCAACGTTTCGATCTCACTTGTGGATCTTAATCAGGGCTAAAAGAAGACAAATATTATTTTCGAAACTATGGCTTTTAGAAATAAAAATGTTTTAACCGAAAATCCTGACAATCGGTTGAATGACTAATGATGATCGTAATGAATTGCAGTTACCGTTAATTTAAATTGATTATTGTAAATTAGTGCTTAAAAAAATACTTAGCCGTTCCATGTTATATAAGGAATAATAACCGATTAATATATATTCGAAAAGAATCCAATTAAATGAACAGTGATATTTTTCCCTCACTTAAGTATATGAATGAACGTAATTAAATTATAATATTTATCAAAATAGTTTACTCTTTATTTTTCTTAAAGAGTGAAGTAGGTAGTAGTTGAGAGGTATTTTATGGACGATAATAAAATAATCCTTGTCAGGAAGAAGCATTAAAAGTTTTTTATTTTACTTGCCTAAATGACAGAGAAATGTAGGACGAGGAATGGCCTTATCTTTTATTATTTAAATTTAATCGTAGCGGTTCTTGTAATAGATTTTATTTTCAAAAGACTCAATGTAACAAAAAAAAAATCATATAAAAAGTGAACTATTGAGGATTATAGTTCAATGTGAAAAAATGAAAAATTGTATAGAATTGATTATTGAAATGCCTGAAATTAATGAAATGCCACTGTGCTACGTTAATGTATTTTTGTTAATTTATTTAATTATTTAAGTAGGTATTTTGGAGTAAATTATCTAAAAATCAGTTTTGAATTATATATAATCAGTTTACTGACTACAATTGCTAAGATACTGATTTTCAATTATTTTAAATGCGTTCAGTAATACTGAATACCTTTCAAAATGTGGGGAGAAGATAAAAAAAATATAAAATAAAATAATAAATGATAAATACTTACAAATCTTGAGTGCATATATCTGCTTGCCAGTTGGTAAAGCTTGAGGATCTCCGCCATACTTAAATTGGTGTTAATTTTAAATTATGCTTTACACGATATTAAACATTAATACAATAATTCTACTAGGGAGAAAACACGGAAACGCAGCACTAACGGACATATTCCTGGGCAACCGAAGAAAAAACTATTTGTTGAAAATACTGTATATCTGAAGAGAAACAAAAAAAGGACTGACATTTTATCGCGTCAAATAAGTGGAATAAAGTGAAAGGTATCTAGACGGCAGATAGCGTCCCTTCACTAATAGTCAAATCAGATACTGTTCATGAATTATTTGATTGATATTCGAGATATTGATATGTGTTTGGTGATATATGTTTTTTCTCAATGAAAATTATTTCACTAAAATTATTTCTAAAGCCATTGTTCTTATATTTTTTTTAGTTCATCATTTTTTATTTAATCCTCTGTGATTGATATCATCATGAATAAGTGATTTCTTGAAATTTTTTTTTGGTCTTATACAGCATAATTGTTCTCATTATTAATCATTAATTTTAATGTATAAAACAGTAAATAAATCCGGCAAATTTACATTTTTAAAAGGTATATTTTTTATTATCTTACAGACTTGATTTTGACTTTATCTTTCAGTTCCGTCAGCATCTATCTGAAATCCTTCGGTTTCTCTCAGTTCTTATCTTCGGTTTAGTTATTGATTTTTTTTGGTAAAAGTGTTACGTTGTGTATCGGGAGTGTTTAAATTGTTTTAATTCAACATAAACTACTCTGGGAACGAAGAAATATTGTGTCGTACAGATTTAAATATCTCTCAGCAATAATTTGTTTAAATTTCAATATGGCCGGACAATAAGTTACAAGTGCAAGTAAGAGGCATCATTTTATTACTAAAAACCTGTAAGTTTTTTTCCCTTTTTAAGTTTTTCATTAGATTTAGTTAGATGGATAAGTTCAAAAGTATAATATTTGAAGAAAAATAAAGAACCATAAAGATTAGTGTTCTAATTAAGCTATTTAATGGGCATTTTTACTGAATATAAAAAAAATCTTAGAGTATTTTTGTTAAAAATTGTATTATTCTTTCAGTTTCAATGGAATATACATAAATACATTTCACAGTTAAGAACATTTATCAGACTTACTTCGTAATTCCTTAATTATTATTCACACACTCTGGCAGCATATGATGGCAGCACATCACAAATTCTTATAATTGTTCATTAAGAATTAATATAGAATGTGATTAATTTCACATTAATTTAATTACAATTATTATAAGTGTTTATGGGCAAATCATCTTTACATATGTCTGCTATGTTTTTTAACTTACTGAAGTATAGCTAAAATATCCTACATCTATAAATATCATTTTATTTAAATTGGCTTCAAACTAGAATTATAAAAGACATGTTCATATTCTATTTATCTATTCACTCTTTGTCTTATATTGTTACAAAATATTTTAGAACTAATAGAAATACAAATGAGCCAATATAGAAATACATAATTGATTGGCCTAAAGAGACATGAAGGTTGTTATTAATCTTTGAAGTAAACTTTCTTAAAAGTAATCATGAAATTTATGAATCAATAAGTTTTCTATTAGCAGCAGTGGATTTAAATGCTTAGGAAAAGAAATGAGGTTCAGTGTGACGATTTGACTTTTATGCTTTCAGAGGTTTGAGTGTTTTTGACCGTTATAATTATTAAACTTTGTTCAACTATGGCACTTAACCTAGTTAATTGTAACAATTTTATGGGTAATAACTCATTTTTTTTTTTAATTAAGTAATTGGTCTTATTTTTAAATGGATTTAGTCAGGAAAAATGGAAATTTGGTTTTAGGGAATATATAAAATTGATAATATTTATAATTGTTAATATATTTCTATATATATATATATATATATATATATATATATATATATATTAGAATGAATAATGCCTTTATTATAAAAAGTTAAAAAATATATAATGAGTAATACAATCATATATAAAAAGTACACTACTACCATAATAACAATAAGAAATAATAAAAAATAAAGTTCTTCTAGTTAAAAATAAATATTAGCTAATTTAATAATAACGTTTTTACTCTTTATAGGCCTTCCCTTTAAGGGAGTATGGTCTAACTTCCCGAAGTGACCAGCTCTTTTGGGAAGTGAAGTTCATTATTAATTCGTTCCACTTTATCTTGAGCTATTCTCGCCCAGTTAGGGCATACGGAGTTTTTGAAAAAGTCTCTCCATCTTTTTGGCTGCCTTCCTCTGCATCATTTCTTGTTGTATGGTGTCCAGTCAGTGAGTCAACTTAACCACCTCGCATCTGTTAAACGCATTAGGTGACCTGCCCATTTCCATTTTTATATTTGTATAGATATGCTGCCATCTTTGAAGTTCGTTTGTTTTCTTGTTTTCGTTCGGTGCACCTAACTTCTTTATTAACTTCAGCCTTGGTAAAGATCATGTTTGGTATCCGTATGCAGCTACTAGTAACACACAGCTGTCGAAGATTAGCTTTTTAAGGTGCATTTCGTACTAGCCTTTCATTATAAATTTGAGGCTCCAGTATTTTTTCCAACATGCTGAAAGTCTTCTCTGTATTTCCTTATTCATACTATCGCTATAAGATGTAATCTGACCTATACATAGTCGTCGACATAGCATAGATTATGATTGTTATTATTTCTTGAATTTGGTTCTATACCTACTGCTTGACATTCATAAATAAATAAATATATATATATATATATATATATATATATATAATTACCAAAGGAAACAAAAGCTTCTTTTATCAATGTAAATTTTTTCTTCTATCTTATAATTAATTATTTTCTTCTTAATTATATATTTAATTATTAAAATTAAATAATTTAGTCATTGCTGATCAGACAGTAAACTTATTAAAAAAAAAGTTTGAAAATGAGGCATTGTTTTTGAAAATTGTGCTTAACAGTATAATAAAGTTTTTTATGATTTATTTATCAACTTATTTAAAATTAAATAAATTTATTTGTTTAATGTGAATTTTAGATATTGAACATTAATAAAACAAGTAGCTGATCTTTTATTCCTCAATATTTTTTATGTGTACTGATGCCCAGAATATGGGCCGTTTGTTTACACTGAGGTCAGACTGGAAACTCATGGCGCGAAGGTTAGCCAGTCAGTTGACAGTATTCTCCATAACTCAATTAGCTACCATAGGCACCTTCACTCTTTCATTCAGTTAATACTGTACAATTCAATTTTTTTGGGTTCTTACTTTCTGATTTTCACATCTACAAATGATTTAGGCTTTAAATTATTTGAACTAAATGATCTAATTATTTCTTTTTCTTTAAATAAATTTGCAGTTTAAAGTATAAAATAGAAAAAATATTGAAAAAGAGTTATTGTTTAATTTGGATCTCCTCGCATTAAATTCTTTCTACGAAATCGTCTAAAAATAGCAAAACGCACCGTAATTTAAAACCTAATTATTCTTTCAATTTGATTCAAATTAGTAACTGTAAGTATTGATAACCACTAGCCAAAAATGTTTTTCCGACACACACACAAAAAAAATTCTATCTAAATTTTTTTAAATAAAACCCGATTTATTCTACACTTATGTAATATCATTTACTAGCAGTTTATTCCAGTTTCACCCGGAGAATTTCATTTTTTAAATCTATAAAGTGAGACTTTTATCGACTCAAACGGTCAGTTTCGTAAAAACCAATGTAAATCGGGATAAAAACGATTTTTATAACAATAAAGAATATACCCAGAGATAGACTGAAGTTATTCAATTTTAATATTGACAGGTGTTCGCACCTGGTATGAAAGAACCACTGAGCGAAGTTTGGAGAATTTAGGACAAACGGTAAGGATCTATACCTAAAGAACATACAAACAGAATTTCATCTTTATTTATATAGATTTGACACTTAGTACGTTTGCCTTTAGTATAATTGGTTTTTGAAAAGAAATAAAAATGCAAATTAAATAACCAGAAAAAATCTGTTATGCTTTCGTTAAATTAAAAATAATGGGTAAAGCTAAGTTACTTTTGGGCGTGGCCTATTTCGGGAGGTTAAGGGGCCGTATTTTAAGTTCAACTCCTTTCGCATCTTTTTCACTTAAAAGGAGCCTTGATCAGCTTTATTAGATCCCCGCTATCGACTCCCACTCGCTATGCTCGCTCTTTACAGGTAAATCAATCCCCAAAGCTGTTCTTTTCAGTTAAGATCGGGGCCTCTCTCAGCAGCTTAGTGATATTAGTATTAAATAATGATAAATTAGATTAAAAAAAAAATTACTATTTAAAAAATAAAGAGTCTAATCTGGTGGTTAAAAGAATACCAGTAGGTGTCACCCGATTGTGGCTGAAAATAGAAGTATATCACCGATCACCTCCATTTCCTAAAAGGTTTACGTCATTTTAGATCGGCTACATTGCCTTCGTTTATATTAAAAGATTATTAAATAAAAAAATAAATAAAATTTTTGTGGCTTGTTTGTTTGTTGTTGTTTAGAGGCGTACAACGTTTGAAGTCATCAACGCCTATTGAGATCGTTTTTGTTCGGTACCCCTACCTGGCCATTTGAGGCATACGGGGGTAATTCTACAGGTGTAGCCAACCTAATCTAACCATGGTGGGTAGGTCGAGATTTATTCCGTGGGGCCTCCATGAAATAAAAGTTAACCCTCTCAGGGCGGGTTCAAACCGCCGCCGTTCGGCTCGCTCTAACATCATGCTACTCGCTCTAACAAGCTATCCTGGCCCAATTTTCGTAGAATTATGTGTTGAAACTAAATTATATTAAAACTTTATTATATTAGAGTGCGTTATCTGGAATCATTAAAAAAAAAAAAAAAAAAAAAACCCTTAAGTTTTTCTTATGAGTTTACCCCATTCATTATATTGAAAATATTTCGTTTGGATAGCCTTTGGCGACTACAAAAGATCTTTGAAATGTATTTTAATTTGTTTACTTCAGGTATTCCTCTGGTTTACACAGTGAAGGTCAAATAAATAATCATGAACTCGTCGACCATCTCAGATTACCGATTCGGATTATTACTTTTTCTATCTAATAATATGGATTTATAAGATAACTTATATTTATAAATAAAAAATATCTGTAATAAAAACAATTTTTGTGGCAATCCTTGCTGACTTATTAAATCGTATTGCTTCAATTTAGGATAAGTAACATAACAATTTTATATGAAGTAGTTTTTTTTATATAATCAATTTAAGGGGGTGTAACTATAAATCCTGCAAAAATATCAAGGAAAGAATACCAAATA
Organism: Aelia acuminata; assembly: GCA_911387785.2. Classification (NCBI taxonomy): domain Eukaryota; kingdom Metazoa; phylum Arthropoda; class Insecta; order Hemiptera; family Pentatomidae; genus Aelia; species Aelia acuminata. The sequence continues at coordinate 35,552,122 of OU426983.1, forward strand.
GATGATTGTAAATATGTTCTGAACACATTCAGAATTTCCCCCTCCCACCCAACAATTTCAATTTTGTATGGATTACCCCTTCGTCCGATGAATCAATCACAAGCGAGATTTATACTCTTCTTTTGATTTGAGCTGTTAGAAAGAAACGGGGATGTAGCTGCTTGATCAATTACAAAAAGATTAAGTAACAATTTTTCCAAAGTTGATTGGAGTACTAATAAAGTAATCAGTGCATTCGAGGTTCGAATATCTAATATAAAGTGTTAAAAAAATAATTGCAGACCAGTCATTTTTTAATGGTTAGTAATTGCAGAGTAATGTCACGTCAGGATCACTGATGCTTCATGATCACATGATAATGTTGTACAAAATTATCCCAGTTACATAAAAAATAAAAAAAAAGTCGCGTCTTGGATTGTAAAGAATTGCTTTCTTGATTCATAGGTAATGAAGCCATTTTTTTTTTTTCATTTAATGTAGAAAGTGTATTGTTAGCATAAAATTTTAGTTTTATCATTGACATCATTTCTTGAAAGTCATTCAATGTTCAATTAACTGGATTTTATCTTGGTTTCGATAATGGCTATTTCAAAACAATTAAACTGATTTGCATCCTTTGAGTAGCAATTCGATCAAGGGATAATAAGAGATGCGGATTTAAACATTTACAGTGTTGCCTCACTTAAATGAACACGCTATATAAATAAATAACTCACCCCCATGTTATCCCAGATTTTTTTTTGTTGTTCATTTTCAGGGAAAGGCAAGATCATCAGAGATAACAGTCGACTAATGATTTTTCTAAAATCATTTTTTTTTTCTCAATATAACCTACATTAACATACATTGTATGTTCATAGGGCGAGACCTGGAGGGAGGGATCACTGAAGAGAAAGATTCGATCACGATCGGAACGGACTCACGGTTAGCTCAGTGGTAAGAGCGCTGCGACGTAGATGCAGAGGACCTGGGTTCGATTCCCGGCCGTGGTCGAATCTTTTATCTTTTAATAAAATAGTTTAAAAATTATAAATTAATTATCTAACGATAACTAATTACTACATAACAACATACAATGTATATAATTGACGTATGTCAACTAGATCCCGTCTGTCTGGACAATTGTTCAGCCCCCCGGTACTTCGCTACAATGTGGCGAGACCTGGAGGGAGGGATCACAGAAGAGAAAGATTCGATCACGATCGGAACGGACTCACGGTTAGCTCAGTGGTAAGAGCGCTGCGACGTGGATGCAGAGGACCTGGGTTCGATTCTCGGCCGTGGTCGAATCTTTTATCTTCTAATAAAATAATTTATAAAATATTATTGACGCTGCCTGTTCAGTTACTTTTACAGTGGTCACAATATCCCTATAAGTAATTTAATTCATTAATTTATAAAAATCATTTAATACTTTTTCTAGACCAGTATGGCATATTTCCGGAGAATTAAACAATGATAACATAGTTTATAAACGAAATACTCTTATCTTTAATGTGTACTCGTACTACAATAAAAAAATTATGTTCCTTTTTTTTTGAAGATTTTTGCTTTTCTTTTAATTGAGTAAGTTGATTAATTTTTAATTTTAAATACGAAGTTCAGCGCATGGGGACAGAGCCCTGATACGTCAATTATATGGGATATTATGAAAATAAAAATTTATGGAATATTTGAGTTTTTCAACCTATATTCGTTTTTTTATTATATATTTCTTTTCAATCGAAATTTGAGAACAGTTCTCTCTGTGAATAGGCTTGTTCTAAAGTATTATAAATAAAATAAAATGATGTAGGTTTTTTTTTTTTTAATGGAACTTACTTTCTTATTATTTTAGAAATAATTCTGTCCAATTCTAAATTGATTCGTCTCGATTCCGTTCTAATGATTTATCAGAAAATTATTTTTTTTTCCTTAAAATACAAATTTGTATTCCGAAAGTTCTGCTGGTTCGTTTCTGTTATAAAATGAAATTGAATAAGATCCCTTTACAGCTAAGAGGCGAGTAACAGAAATCGAATCAGGATGATTTTCAAAAATTACGTCTCAGAATTAAGGAATTCTTCGGAAGAGGGGGGTAGCATCCCACCAATCAGGGGGAAGAGGCTTTTGATTAGGTGAAGGGGGGGGGGGTTGTTTAGCTGGCGAGGGCGGTTCCTCGGGGGAAAAAAGAAAATGTCTCACTCGTTTTAAAAGAGTAATATCCTTTTTAATCTGAATCCCTGGACGATCGAGCATTTTTATAATGATTGGTTCTCAAACAGTTTTATTCCTATCCTCTTTTCCAGTCTCTGAATTTCTGTATTTCTTTTTTCCCAATTTTCTCGCATATTTTTTTATTTTTCGTTTCAAAAAATTATATCTTAGTTTGATTATTCTAACCTAACATTTTTGTAAAATATTCTAATAGAAAAATACGAGCATTCATTTACTTTACATTAGTAATAAAATTTTTGATTTAACTTGAATAGGTAACGATAATTAGTCTGATGAATTCCTCTCGCGAATTCATTCTTATGTGACTCCGGATAATACCAATCTATTATAATAATATCTGTTACGGTGTTTCAATATGTTATGTTATCATCCCATTAAATTCTCGATATCCACAAACATCAATAATGAAGTAATTGTATAACTTCAAGTATGGAAAAATTGATTTGTTATTTTTCAATTTTTAAAAGAGAATAAATCTCTCGTGTGTGACGGATTGCTTTCCAATTGGTCGGTGTAACGGGAAAGTGAATTAAGCGCCAAACACTATATTTTGAGAAAACTGAAGTTAAAGTTGAATTCTGTGAAACAGGGTTGTTATTACATCTATCGCTTTCAGTAAAATTTTTTTGTAAAATAACTCAAATAGTTTCTTATATTATACAAATATAAAGAAGCATGGTGTCGAAGAAAGATGTACCGCGAAAGAAGTAAAGCGTTACTTTTAAAAACGATTGGGTTTGAAACCTACTCATATTTCAAGAAATTCACCACAAAATAAGAGTATAATAGGAAATCCGCATTGATAAAAATAATCCCCAGTAAACAAACATCTAAAAATATTTATGAAATTACAATTAGCTTACGATGATTTAATACTTCTGTTAATTGTAATTACCTACCTACATAACCATTTTTTATTTATTTTTAGATACATTTAAGTAAATAATAACATTAGAGGGTATCTCATTAGAAACCTTACTTTTTTCTCACTAATTTATTATGAATATAAGCGATATTATGGAAAATTGTTTATTTTTATAAACCGTTTAATATAATCAACAAATTATACTCCCCATAATATGACGAAAATTATGTTATGATCTATTTCATAAACTTATATTACCTATAGATCAGAGAAACTTTTAATAAACAGAGACGGGCCCACACGCTCTGTTCTGTTCGACCCTATACAAAAAAGACGTCTACATTATCGCGTTCGTTCCTTTTGAAGTACCGACAATGACGGATAGGGCGAACGTGTTCGGCCCGATGGTCCACATTAGAGTATTTCCTGCCGAATGGAAGGACATTCGGTTCTAAATGCGCTAATGTGGACGCGCCTTAACACTTCAACCTGAAAACCGAACATCTGTAGAAGAATATCTGCATATATGTTTATATCTGCTGATATTTTCTTGGCTGACTAATACATCTTTCCTTTAATTAGTAACCCGTCTTTTAGTTTTAGAAAATATTCACTACATCCACTTTTGATGTTATTGAATCCTTACATATAAGTTTAATTTTTTTTCTGATCATGTCTGTAATATAATTCATTCTTTAAAACTTTCAATTGGTCTGAATCCGTCCAACCTAAAATTCCGGGACATTGATCTTGACAGAAAAGGTTTTTGATTAAATGGAATCCGAAAGAGTTAGTGGGTCATGAAGATGGGCTGTTGTTTGAAAGGTGGATGAATAGAAGGAATGCTGTTTGTTTAACTTTGTTTTCTCTCTCTCAATAGAAGTCTTCTTTGTAAAACATTTGCTTTACAGTCCGATAGGGATTTCACTAGTGATTGTAAATGTTTAGAATAATATTTTCCCAAGGCTACTAGTTTAAAGAAATAATCAATACAACCAGGCCAGCGAAAATATTTATCGTTTATTCACAGAAACAGATACTAACTTTTTTACAAAAAACTAAATTGATAAAGCAAAACTAAGCAAGAAATAAAGTGGTTCTTTCTCATTTTTATTCTGAATGTATATTATTTGCATAAATTCGCGATAAAATAAAAACACCAGCGGGGGTCTTTATAAAATTTACTTGGACGTACATTCATATTCAGAAACTTTTTCCTGTTGAATAATTGCTTTGCCTTAGATTGGTATTATCTGAAATTTATTTACAACACAATAAAAATAAATAAATTTCACAAAGTGTGAAGTATCGTATGAAAATAAGATAGGCAGTTTTCGTTTTCCGGTTTGTTTTTCTTCCTATGTTTACTTTATATCCGTATTTAGCTGAATAACGAACAAAAGTTGGTTTTGAATACATTTTCACCTTCCTTCGATTCTAATTTTGGAGATAGATAAAACTTTTTTTTTTTTTTTAAATATACATTTCATGCTTTAGATTGGTTCCCGATCTTAATTAAATTTGAATTTCCCTTTTTATAAGGGTTATGCCAACATTTCATAGACTGCTATAGTACGAAAATTCCTCGCAGGCTACTTTTTAAAAATCGATTTCCCAATCAATTTCTCGATCAATGGACTATAGGAAATTTTTTCCAGCTTCGAGCAACAACAAGATGGTCCTTTAAGCTTTCCAGAGGGCGCAAATTTTCAAACATTTTACAGCTTAAAATGTTAAAACATGGTTCTCCGTTGAATACTTCAATGATAATATTTTATGAACAAATTCATAACACATTAGTGATTTAAATAGTTCAAGACTAGTTGCAGCTCGCAATGGCTTAGTTAGTTGCAAGTCTTGACCACAAAAGGATAAATTATTAACGGCTGGGGAAGAAAGGATGTGATGTGGTTGGTTCTTCACCAAGGGCAAAACTAATCCGGTTAACTTCAAGGTAAACAAAAACCATCAAGTTCCTTTATACATGACTTCGTAAGTACCCATTCTTCCCGGCCAAAGTAACTTTTAGCTTTTAAGTAACAAGTATTCCGCTATACTCCTTAAACATTAGTTTATTTTCAGTCGACTTAAAGGGGCTTTAAAAGTGTTTATTGTTTAAAAACACTTAATGGTGACTTTATGTGCATTAAAAACCGATGATTCGTCTGTTCCTACATTAAGAATAAAATATTTTTATGAAACGAAATAAATACGATTTCGTTTTCTTGAGACACGATTTCTTACCAATCAGTTAGAGATAAAACCCAGAGCATCCTGCCTAAGCTATCGAATAGGGAAATTGAATATGTCCTAGCTCGTCTAAGGGGAAATGTGATTAATCCGCTTGAGCAAGAAGCCCAGACGTGTGATTCAATTTGCTTCAAGAGTTCAGTGCCAAATCGTATTCACTGTTTCCTGTCTCAACTATTGATTACTTGTCTGCTTTTATTGGTTTCTTCTCGTTTGTTTGCCTCATCCGAAGGAATTTTATTCATTTATCGACCTTCTTCTATTAAACTTAATGTCAAGACACAACAATAAATAAACAACATATAAGACTGTTCTGTCCATTTTCTTGTTCTATCTATAAAAACATACAAGTATGTACAACACAATTATTGTTGTATATGTTCCCCATCGAACAACGATTAACAAAGTAATTAAAAGGTAATGTTTGTAAATACATGTGTTTTAATATTTTTATTTAACACTAGCTGTATACCCCGGTTTCACCCGGAGAATTTCAATTTTTAAATCTATAAAATCTATAAACTAAGACTTTTATCGACTCAAACGGTCGATTTTGTAAAAACCAATGTAAAGCGAGATCAAAACGATTATTATAACAATATAAAGAATATACCCAGAGATCGGCTGAAGTTATGCAATTTTAATATGGACAGGTGTTCGCACTTGGTCTGAAAGAACCACCGAGCGAAATTTGGAGAATTTAGGACAAACGGTATGGATTCCTATTAAGAACGAACAGAATTTCACCTTTATAAGCTTAGATTATAGCTGTATATCCCGGTTCCACACGGGGAATTTCATTTTTCTAAAGAAACGGTCGACTTCGTAAAAAAAATAAAATTGTAAAGCGAGATCATTATGATTTTTATAACAATAAAGAATATCAGCTGAAGATCGGCTGAAGTTATGCAATTTTAATGTGGACAGGTGTTCGCACCTGGTATCAAAGAATCAGTGAGCGAAATTTGGAGAATTTAGGACAAACGGTATGGATTTCTATAAAGAACAAATAAACAAACAAACAAACATAATTTCAACTTTATTTATATAGATTAACATTTTTTGCTACTAGTTCCACTATGAGAACTATAGGTGTGGCCTATTTCACTAGGTTATATGGCTGTAATACTTATATTATAGATAATAATATTAATGTTCCTGCGATTTTAAGGATTGTAAATTACTTAGTTATCGCTATATATTTACAGGAAATATAATAATGACTGCTTAACAAACCATAAGGTTCGATGTCGACACCACAACTCGCTTCCTGCACACCACTATCAACCGACCGTCATCCCGACCCACCTTCGACAGATAAACCTTCACGCAATCCTCCCACCTCCGTCGTGGCCTACCGGTCGGACGTTTCCCTGTCGGCCCCGTGCTTATTAATGTTTTAAGGATTCTCTCACCTAATCAGAAATCTAAACTAACCAGTGTCTGAACAATAGTTTCCACTCCCTCCGTACCACAAAGTGTACTTGCCATTCCGTAGTTACCTCTCCTGGCCAGCGAACCTCTAATAACGGACGCCACGATATTTAAACTATATCCCATAACCTAATTCGCGACCTACATCAACCCACACGCTGTATTCGAACTACTCATGATCCATGTCACTATATCTAAATATTTTTCAATTTGCGCCTAGAAACCTCTGAAGCAGTCCTCACCTGGAGACCCAAACGGGGACTAGTTTACATACGGATAATGTACCTTAGGGAGATCAATGACAGTTTGGGGTGTTTGGTTGAACTAAAAAGTATGTGAGTAGGGCAAGAAGAAATTTCCTTTTTGAAAACATTGAGTTATCAACTACAACTGTGTGTGCCAAATGCATGAGTTTAGATTTTAGCAAAGTCCCAGTTGTTTATTTATTTAATGATTTAGAAATTTAACTGCTGCTTCAACTGTGGCGTATGGCGGAACAGTGTAGTTTGTAATTATATAATGTAAATTATATTTACAAACGGTTAATTGCTATTATTATAATTAGTATTTTACTTTGAGGGAAATGTCGGTTTACTTGTGGTGTAACGTTGGCAGCCCTTTTATTTACCTCATCAGCGGGCTCTTTCATCTTCAACGTCATGTCTAATATCTGCCCTACCCTTACCGTGGATAAACTCGAAGAAGACCAAATTGTTTTAATTAACATCATAAACAAAATCTTGATTCATTGTGTTCTCTTTGTTTTAACATTAGTAAACGTTTTGGAATAATTGAATGATGTAGGCCATCAATAATCTTTGGGGCACCTTTATTTAAACATTTATCTAATTCGACTTATAAGAAATTGGCATAATTTCAAAACGATAACTTTAAGAAAAATCTTGAATGATTATTCACTAAAAAGATAAAGAAAACAAATACAATTCGTGAAGAGAAGCAGATATTAAAAATCAAACAAGTCTTTAAATCGCAACAAGATCTTCGACGTTTTGCAACTAACAGGAACGAACTCCTTAAAACAATTGTATCCAGCTCAGCAAAATCAGCCGATGACAAAACCACCTTGACATGGTGTTAATGGTGGTGATGTTAATAAATTACAAGTCCTTAAAATGTAACATAGGAAAAAGGAAATCATGTTAAATTGTAGGGAGTTTAAAAAAGAGAAAGAAAATGGGTACCTAAAAAAATAAAAGGTACATTAAAGGTAAATGACAATTTTATAGACATCTCTCCGAGGAGATTACGTCATATTCCCAAAATAATGTAGTCAGTTCTCTTCTAAGGAATGAGGGGGTAAGTGGAAGCTGTGTGATGTATATGTATATATAATTTCAATAACGTGGAACATAGCTTAAGTCTACTTAAGAATAATAATAATATTTTTTTAATATTATTATTATGATTTTATAAAAATCATAAATTATTAATATATTTAAAGGTATAATGATATGTTAATATATAAATTGATCGTACATATTTTTTTTAAATATAACATATTTAGTGATATTAATTTTTGTTGTACTATTGTAGAAAAATATTGAGATAGACTACCATAACTGGATTTGAATCCGGCTGTGGTAAAAAAATTATTTATTCTGCTATATTAGGCGGGGATTGGGTCTGTAGTAGGAAGGCACTCCAGGGGCACCTCGATACTCTCTAAAGTGGGTACCCTTAATTGGAGTGGGAGATGATCTTGGCGGTTAAAGGCGATTGTTGACCTCATCACCTCCTTCAATGGCCTTTGGTCAAGAAACAGTACTTCCTTATCTGAATCCAATACTATCTGTGGTAGGTGCGGAACTTGTTTTAATTTTTCAATTTTTCTTTATTCCAAGTAAATATTCTTTATTTGTAATTTTGCCTATTTACAGTGCTATATTTAATCAAGTTAACTGGTAGTGATGTAACAATATCGATAGTTTGAATAGTATCGGGCATACAACTATCGATAGAATGGGATGATGGTCAAATGAGGGGGGGGGGGGGTTAGAATAGTAGACATTTTCATTTAGAACGGTAGGAGCTTTAAAAGCTCGTTTTCAATATCAATTCTGTCATTAACAGAGCGATTTTTAAGTAAAGAAACTGGCAGGGAATCAGTTGTTATTTTTGTATTTTATTCTATCAAGCTGGAAGACATATTCGATTGCAAACCATTCGATTTTTCAGTCGAATACCTCATGTTTTTAGCCTAGATAAATTTATATGTATTCAGCCAGCAAATGGATTTCCTTTTATAATTTTTAATTATTTAGTAATGAATCCTATTGCGCGGCCTACCTTTGAAGTTCAATCACAATGGTAAGGATGGAGGGTAGGTACTTACAGGCAAAGGGTATCACATCATAGTTAAAAAATACCGATAGCCTAGATTAGTATATGGATAGTTTCAATAGTTTTAATCACTAGTAACTGAAAAATTGTTTACCACCGAAGGATACAGTGAAAATGAAGTAACACTATACCATACGTCACTACGATACAACCAATATGTATCCCCTAAAAATCGATTTTGAAAATATTATACTCAGCGGCATACAAATAAGAATCCAACTTTCCCTAGGAAACTAAGTCAAATCGTGAGTTTTTCCAACGTGTAAAAAGAACTTACTGAAAGCAGAACCGAAAAGGTGTCTGGGAATTGACAAGATGGATAGACCTATTTGTATTGCAGGACTTGTTTATTTGAACTCAATAGAAACCAAACCAAAAAAGTCAAAACTTTTCACGATCACAATACGTACTTTCCCTTATTTTATAGTTAAATGAAAGTAAAAAATAACAGGATTAATCACTAAAAAAAAAAATAAATAAAATTAGTTGATATAGAAACTTTTCAATTTTAGCGATTTTTAAATAATCTGTTATTTTAAGATATAATTTGTTTAGTTATTTTTCTATGTGGTAAATATGCTTATTTATACAGATCGGTTTACTCAGTATTTGATCTAGTCTTTATATGCAATGTAAAAAAATAAAATAAAATAAAGGATTCCAATATCAATTCTCTCTATGGAATACCATCCAATTATCTTTAGTTTATTTCAGCTTGAACAGCTTTCTTAGATCTATAATTTCAACGTCTGCGCGCCGCGCTCGCTCGGAAACGATAACAAACCCCCAACGTGTACTTTTTAGTGGAGATCGGGGCCATACTAAACGGCTCGAATTTCTAAAAAAAAATAGCTCACATTATCTGTTATTAATAAAATTCAATAAATAAATGAAATGTTATTTTTTGAATGTAAATATGTTCTTATTTATTTCTCTTTCTATCAATCCGAGCAGCTTATTAGTATGGTACGTCAGGTTATAAACATGGCATGAGGAATATCTAGCGATACACAAGTATCGAGGTTTTTCTAACTATAGTTATATAACGCTGAATATCATTATCCCCTTTAAATATTTGTTTTTTCAAACTCGATAGCGAATATACATTAAAATTTAGTGACCATTTAACTGGTGAACAAATACTCTTTTCTCCTTGTTTATTATTATTTGTGTATTCTGAAAAAAAACGTTGATAAGTAATTAAAGGATATTATAAAGTACAGTTTCTGTCTTTTTTATGTGCATTTATTTACGACACTCTATTCATAAGTTCTAAAACCGTCTCTATACACTACCTCAGCACAATCCCTTTTTAGTCTCATTAACTAAGTTTCAACACACCATTAATACTGATCAGCCTCCCTATATATTTCGTCGCGTGGGAAGTATGGGTGAATCATCATACCGCCTACCTGCCCATCGTCTCTTATTTCGAAAAATAATAAGTTCACCCTTTCCCCATTTTTATTTAAAATATTTACTATTTTCACAAATGGATGTTTTATAAACTTGGTCTTATTATGAAGCATTAAAATATTAAATAGATTTTCTTAAGCGGTTCAGAATTAAATATAATCCGACCCTTCGATTGATTTTCGTTTAATATTGTACATTGCAGTACTTAGTGATATTTGTTAAAGCAAAAAACACTTCTCCCCTAATTATATAATAATTAAAATCTAAATAATAAATTTAAAATTAGAAAAAACAAATTACTCTGTTAAAGTGCACTTTTGCTACTTACCGAAGAAATAATAAAACTCGTACTCTTAATTATATACGGCACAACAAAAAATAAAAATGTATATAATGTTACATTAATAACATTTTCATCCAGAAAAAAATAATTCATTGCCTAAAAACAACAGTTAAACCTCTTATATTTCCCGCACAGGTGATGCACGGTTTATAAAAAAAAAAAAAAAAAAAAAATCAATACTTCAAAGGGAATAACGAAAAAAAAAACGCTTAACTTAACTTCATAAAAGTTAAATTACGGTATATCACTCGTCGTTTTTAAATTTAAAGATAACGAGTAAAAAAAAATCTGGTGCGTGCGCGCAACACACAACTTTCACTTACCAACTTACTTAGCTTAGAAATTAATGCGTTTTGTTAATTGCCACTAATCAAATGAACAGAACGACTTTAATTATGAACAATGATCTATCATTAATGGCGTACTCCGCATGGGTGGGCTCAACAAGTTTTATGAGTTGACTGAATATTTTTATTTTTTTTCTCCTCTTTATGTTTTCTTTATTTTTATCATATCTCATATTTAGCCATTTCTTATTTTTAGGCCTAACGAGAGACAGTTAATTTCTCCATATATACAAAAACAAAGGTACTTTATAGGAATCAAACAAACAAAAAAGACCCCCCCCCAAAAAAAAGCCCCCTCAGAACATTTTAATAATGATAAAGTTCACCTGATATTAAAGAACACCTAATTTTCATTTAACATGACGAATTTGATAAAAATCGCTAAAGCCGTTTTTGAGATCATCAAAAAAAGGGAAAAATTGGAAAAAAAATTATGAAATAATGTACCCGCTCCGTTTGACCAATTTTGATGAAATGTTGGCTATCCCATCTTTGGCATATACATACATCAAATACCCAGTTTGATCAAAATCGTTATAGCCTTTTTTGAGTAAATAAAAAAAACACGTGAAAATGATACAAAATTTATTAAGTAAATTCCCCCCTCCGGTTGATCAATATTGATGTAATGTTGGCTATCGCATCTTTGGCATATACATACATCAAATACCCAGTTTGATCAAAATCGTCAAAACCGTTTTTGAGTAAATAAAAAAATAACACCTGAAAATGATACACAATTTATTAAGTAAAGTCCCCCCTCCGGTTAATCAATTTTGATGAATTTTTCACAGTCATATCTCGGGCATATAAATAGATCAAATACTCAGTTAAATCAAAATCGTTAGAGTCGTTTTTGAGAAAATCGAAAAAAAACTTAAAAAGTTATTAAATTAAGGACCCCCTCCCTTTGAGCAATTATGATGAAATTTTTGCGGTCACATCGCGGGCATATACATACACCAAATACCCAATTACAGTTTTGTACGGCCTATAGTTTTTGAGCTAGTCTGTTCACACACACACACACACGCACACACACACACACACACACACACACACACACACACACACACACACACACACACACACACACACACACACACAGACCATTTCGCGGGACTAGGTTATTTGGACCCCAAAACGTGTATTTCCGTTGAAAACCGGAAGTCGAAATTTTTCACGATCGCAATACTTTCCTTACTATATATTCCATATATAGGTAAGTGAAAGTAAAAAAAAATTATTTTATTCGTTATTTAAATTAAAAAGTATCTTTAAATCGTTATTCGAATAAAAAATTATACGATAAAGCCCAACTTAGTATTCTTCTAGGTTCAGCGTAAATGCACCTTAATATTTTTTGCTGAACATACATATATCACATTGCGCGCACATATTTCAATCTGTCCCTACGCCTGAACCTATAGGACTCAGCTGCAGACTTCCAGGACAAAAGAACTAATTAGCATTCCCTTTACATCTTAAATCTCTTTAAAATTCTCTGAGTGCAAGAGCAGTTTCTTTCCCCCTTTTTTCGTCTTATTAACAAAACTGGGGACCCTTTCTAAAGTGATACAAAGAAACTATTTACCAATTTTCAGATTTCTTCTGCGACACTTTTTAGCTTAATTGGACTATTTTTATCCTTCTAGGTCTTTCTCTAGAGATTTTTTTCCCCTGTTATACTGAGATCGAGGAACATTGCGACCGAGGGGGGTGGAGTCCAGAATATTCAAATCCTAAACATTAAATAGACTTTATTTTCATGTGTAATTAATTTTATCATTATTACTAAGGTAAAGTGATATGCATGTTACGATATGAGAAATATCTCGCCAAATTTAGTGCATTGATTGTACCCCTATCTCGGCTCATTAGCATAATGATTACGCCTTTGTAGAATTAAAATCGGGCGGTTGATAATACCCGCATTAAGTGTTATGTGGCTTCGTGTGTTTCAAATAAACAAATAAAAAATATAACAACCATTATTTAACCCTAAGGTTCAAAGCCGACTATGCTGAAGAAACTAAACAAATGTGTGTGTGTCATTTATAAAAATAAATAAATAATAGTTTTTAGTTTCAAATAAATCTTGTAATTATTTATTTGTTAAACATTTCGATTTTTTTTTATTTCATGAAATTGTTAGTGTATACACGTTCAAAATATTTATCAAACATCATTCTTATGATATATATAAAGTAATGAAATTCAAAACATGGCCAGAAATCCCCAAAACCTTAACATAACAAGAATTGAATGAAAAAGTTTAAACCTTATCTAACTTTAATATTTAGAATCCCTTCGATATTTATTTAGACAAGATGAAATTATAAAATCAAGCGAAATGGGTTATTAAATGTACATATTTATAATTGTAGATAGTCCGTCTCCAGTTAGTCAGCACTAAACGCTAAATTTAAGATTTTAATCCTTTAAATAATTTAACACACCTTATTTGATTTATTACGGGAAGAACAAATATTATTTTTAAAACTATGTATTACCTTAACCATTAAATACACATAATACATAGTTTATTATTAATACATAGTTTTTAAAAATATGTATTACATTAACCATTTAATATATCTACTGAATGTGGGTAACTGCTAAGTAGTATCGGTATAATTATTATTATTATTATTATTATTATATCTGTTATAAGATAAGATTATATGATATCTTATATGTCTTCATCTTTTTATAAAACATTGGTATATTCTTAGTGTTTTTCTCTACTTTTTTAAAAATATATTTGGTAAATCCAGATATCAGCGATTCTTTTTTACATGAAATGCAAATTTTAAATTAGTTCATTTCCATATAAAATACTATGCAAATGTTCACATACGAGCCTTCTTTTAAGATTAAGTTATCTTAATTAAGTAGCTACGTCAAGACCCGAACATGCCGCTTCAAAAAACTTCTGTGGGAACTTGTGGTCTCCGACACGAATACTGATTAGCGTTCTAATCGTTAAATACGTATAACTAAAGCTCCCGATTAATATTACTTCTAATATTTGTTATATTTATTAGTATTAACAGGGATATTCTTAAAACTGTTCTACACGATAGTATGAAGATCCTCGAATATGGGATGGTATACAACGTTCAGCTGTTCTTCGAACAGTCCAGCCACCAGACCATGAAGTACGAACATTCGATTCACCACACGATTAAAGACACTTGACTCAAGCATCCATCAAATATTTGGGGGTTGTTTCATCGTGCCATCGGGCCTGCTTTTAAATAAGTGTTTTCCACAAACATTCCTTAAAAACGCCATAAATGAAACACATGCCTTATCCGCCAACAGAATCAATATTTTTTTTAAATAAATGATCTAATTTCAATATTTTTGGTATATCCAGTTTTGTATATCCAAAACCTAAAGGTGTGACTTAAAATATTTATATTATTTGGAATTGAGAATGGTTGCTTGCAGGACCCTCTTGTGAAAGGATAAAGAAAATACGGAGGGATAAAGATTCATTTATGCATGACCACGAAGAATACTTGAACAAGTTTTATGTTTTTCCGCCGCTTTCCGAACGATCTGTTTGTTTGGATTCAAAGCTTTCCCAGGAATGAATCTGTCCCGGCCCTATGTCGCAATATTATATTTGAAACGTGTTTTTTTTTTGCCTAAATATTTTCCCTCCTTAATGTTTTTAAATAACGTTTTTTAAAAATTCCACAACAACTTAGAAAACTGTAAAAACTTTTGTCTCCATTGTTCTATATTTTTGGGACCGGGAGATATTTATTTCTAGTGATATTTATATTTAAACTTATAGTTGAAGAGGTTGTTAAAAAAAAAGTTTTTTGGGCTCATAATTGGAAGGTTTTGGGTGAGAAAACTGGTATCTCCATTAGTTTTGTTGAGGATGAGAGAGAATGGCTTTTTTCTAAATTTGAGAGAATAATAGAGGGGTTGAGGCTGGGTTTTAAACATGTGTTGATAGAAAGAGCTGAAGCGACTCACCGTTATAATATTTATAAAGTATTAGACTTCAATGTCAAACCTGCTGACTTGACTGGTGGGGCAAACACTCATATAGGTCTCAGCGATATTCGTCTAATATTTAAACTAAGGGGAGAATTATTAAATTTGAACTGTAGGCCATTTAATAGCTCAGCACCCAGCACTCAGGATGAGTGTACCCTATGTAATTATAGAGTTAAAGAGGACATTTTTCATTTTCTAGCTGTATGCCCAATACTTGCCCCCTATCGCCTTGCAGTTTTTGGAGTAAGGCTTTTATCATTTGAATTCATTATTGAACTACTTAACGGTAAAAATTGGTCTCTTCTTATTACATACACAAAAAATGCTTGGAATTATAGAAAACTAATCTGTAATGAGTTCGCCTAGGAGCTTAATTTAATTTTAATTTTTATTTAATTTCCTATTTATTAATAATACAAATGTAATGTAGATGAATCTTTTTTTGAATACTAATATGTTTCTTTTAACTATTCAAATTTTGTTTAATTTTAGTGTGTGTTGTTTAAAAATATCAATATTTTCTAACTAAACTCCGGCAGGCGGTTCCCATGTCTTAATTGTTTATTTTATTTATATATAAATTGTATAATTTTGTATATTTTGTCAAATAAACTTATTATTATTATTATTATTATTATATTTAAACTTATAATTTACACATTCTGCATTTAATTGATACCAAATGTTCTTTATTGTTCTTATGTGTCAAATGTACTTGAATGTTCCGACTTGACATGTTCCTACATTAACGTAATGTAGGCTGTAGAAGCAGTCATTAACATGTTTGAATCTTGATTAAGTCACACTAATGAAAATTTAATAATAACATATTTAATGATCTCTTAATTTAAATAAAACTTTAAATAGGATTTTTACTTATATGTGTAATATGGAGATATTGCGCTTTACGCCTGGGAAGTCAGGAAAAATGAAAACAATGTATTTCTATTGGTTGGGAAACACTATCTATAAAGGCTTGATGAAGACTTATAATTCAGGTCAAAACTTTCAGACACATTTATATATGTAATATTAAGTATTATTTTATCATATTTTATGTTTAATGTATGTAATGAACTAAAAAATGATGAATAATAAGCAAACCGATCTTACATGGTTACCGCATCTTTAATTTCTTTTACCGATTTGAATGCGACGTCTAGCGGAACAATAGATCACCATGGTTAATTTGAATTGAAGAAATTTTACTTTTTATTCTACATAGATGGCGCGTTGTACATCAGTCTTTGATAACGGCCTCATTATAACGTATTAGATATTAAAATAGTTTTAGTTTTTTTTATGTATTAAAAATCAAAGTATTGGAAATATTATGCAACATGTTATAACATCATCGTACTATGAATAGAAGTAGATACATAAAAACTAGTGATGTAAAACTATCGATAGTCTCCCCTATCGATAGTTTCGATAATATCGGACATAAAACTATCGATACTATCGACAGTATGATATGAAGGTCGGGGGGGGGGGGGGGGGGGTATAGAATTTTACATATGAAACGATACGAGCTATAATGCAGGTTTCCATTTGCACTTTTTTCTTTCCCCATTTATTAGGGAATAATATGAACATTTCTGTAAATAAAGGGTGGGTTCCATTTATCTTGAAATCATTTTTATCATTTTCAAGCTTAGCCTTAACCGCAAACGATAAAAACTTTATCAAAACGTCAAAGAGACTATATTTAGAGGAAAGCTTTACCAACCCTTTTCAAGTAACGATGCAACCAGAATTCCCAGTTGTCGAAGAAGTTGATTTGACATGACAACATTCGGAACGCTATCCTCGAATGTGCCAGAGTTTTTGAAGAAAAAAGGACGTTTTGACATTTGTCTAGACATCCCTTACTTTGGAACGTGTATACTTCAAAAAAGTATCCACAGGTAGTTGATTAAGAGAGGTTGAAAGTATTTTTTTACAAAAACTTTGATTTTGTTTACACGCCATTAACTAAGAAATTTTCAAGTCAATAGACTGACAGGCAATCAGTTGTTTTGTTTTTATATCATTCCATCAAGCTGGAAGGCATGTACGAGCAAACCATTCAATTTTTGATTCTTATATTTTTTGCGTGAAGTTAATATTTTTTTTTATAGAGTATATTAGCATTTTTTGTTAGAAACATAAATACAATTACACTCTTACATTTTGTTTAATTTTCATTTCCATGAATTATTTAGCACATCGAGGCTTACAGGTAGAGTTTTCACTTTATCCTTTAAAAATAATGTTTTCGATATTACTATCGATAGTTTTAAATCACCAATAAAAACCATTTATTAACAGTGTTTGAATGTTTTTCCCCCGCTGCCGAACGAACGGACTATAAACAAATTCATGGTTTTATTTTCATTTATAAGAATAATGTAGGCATCGATGTGGTACAATTGTGTATGTATGTGTATATATTTATTTGGAAATAACATAGGCCCTTTAACCACTTTGATCATTTAGCCTATATAGTACATTAGCAGATAATAATGTTGAAGAGAAACATACAATAGCAAAAACACCAGTGCAATGAGATAAGGAAAACATAAAAAATATGAATGACAAAGTATAATAGAGAAGGTACTACAATAAGCAAGACTTAAGGTGTTTCGTACGAAATAATTAAGGTTATGTCATCAGGAAGATATTTAATTTTCAACAGGAAGACAGGAAGAGGGTAAATTTTTAAATGAAAATCATCTTATTTTTTCAAAATAAGTAATTATTCATAAGTAGATATCGGGCTAAATTAAAGGAAGATATATACATTTATACTGTAGATTGGAAAGTGTTTAAACCGGGGTGTCATACTGAGCTAAACGTTCTGTCTTCCGCCTTATCCTCTCTTTCATGGCAGAGCATGAAGAACTTAAAAACACACAAAACTGTTGACTGTTCTCGAACTAGCTGATGTGAAGTGAAAAATAAATAAGTCCCGACTCTTAGCAATTCTATCAAATTCCACGTTCAAAAATTGAAAAACGAATGAGATTGATACGAATTCATGATAGAATATGATGAAATGTATAAACAGGATTATTTCTTCTATAGTTATCCAAGAATGAACAAAGGCTGGATTCCCAGGAAATAAGGAAAAACACTCTCCTTTGTAGCTACACATCTGTCGTCGCGTTTCACGGAAAAAATATCCTCTCAAACAACGGATTAACCGGAAAGCAACAACGAATTATTCGATAAGAAATTGATTGTAAAGGACTATTCAGTTCCGTCCTATAATTTTTCAACGGAATATCCGAAAAAACGGATTATCCGAGACGGATTAAAAGGCAAACACTATATAAGGGAAGGATCCCGCTGTAGGAAGGCATTAATATGCATGTATACTCGCACACAATAGAAGTTTATACCTACCAATGCTGATGAAACTACGAGTATCTTATACATATTTCTTGATAAGGATCTATATTTATAGTATAGTCCTAGTTTTAGATGTTTTCGGTATTTTACGCACCTCCCATGATTTTTATGTATTCATAAAAAATGGGGCATTACTACTTCGTTCTTGGAGCATGCAATCTTGATGTCCTCGTATAAAATTTTTGTAGCTCCCTGTTCTTTATGACATAAATAAAGTATAAAAATGACTATACTTTTTTTTTGGTTCTAAACTTTTTTTCACATATGTTTTTTATGACGAATATCTTGTTTAAAATACCCATTTAAGTTAGTTAATATATTATAAATATTTCAAGTAGAAAAAAGGCATTTAAACACTAACCCTTCAAAAAAATAAAATGAAATAATCTAATAGCATTAAATTAAATATATGATCTAACTTTTTGATGCAGAGCAATTCCGGGATATTAGTGTTAAAAGTAGAATGGGAGGAAGCTGAATATTTACGATATTCGTGATATGATATAATTTTAGCATAATTATTACAAATAATAATTATTTTGTACTACTGTTATTGTGGGTTGGCCATTTTCATTTTAAACAATAGCTTTTATTATTTTAAAATAGTTTATTATTTAAAAAAAAAATCTGATATTAAACTCTTAATAAGCATTTTTATTTGATTTTTCTGTGAAAAAAAATAAATATATTTGCGGACTTTCTAAGGGCCCAGTGACACATCCCACTTTGAATAAATCAAATTCAAAATTAGAATAAATAATTTAATTCAGATTTAAAAGATTTTTATTTGTTCTGAAATGTAAATCATGTCGTTGATTTTCTATATCAGTTGTAATTTTTTTAGATTTGGGTATTGCTAATCTTTTGCATAAATATAAAACGACGTTGGGTTAGTTACATTACTTATAAATCAAGAGCGGTTATATCAATTTTTATGATATTTTATAAGTTAGATTTTTTTTCCATAAATAAGTTTTGGAGAAGGGAAAAGTTTTTACTTTAGTAAAAAAAAAAAAATCTGGTTTAGAGTAGTTCTAGATCTTTTGTTGTAACGAACTAACAGTTGGCCCAAACTGTCATAGTCTACGCTTGTGACTACGATGTTCGAGTATCATCTACTTAGGCCCAGAAGGTTCGTGGCTGGTCTTCTCACGTCTAAATATAATGAGACATGGACTGGAGAGTTAGTCTTGTTCTGAAGCTCAAGGCATATCGTTATTTGTGTGTTACAAAGTGATAATTTTGTAATCTGTAAAATTATTTCTGTGGTATTATAAATCATTATTTTCTTTGATAAATTATTATTGTGGATAGGTTTTGGGGGGAGGGTTGGAAATGGATAATTATTAATTTCTTAAAGGGTTATCCGATTTCAACGAATTTAACACGCTTATTTATTTTTAAAAAAATTTATTTTTTTGTCTATCACTCTCGTCAATTCAATTTTTATATATTTAGTAATCAAAAGAGCTGCAAATATTACGCATCTAATTTTATTTTTTCAAAAATGTAGTTTATTACACCTCTTCTGCTTAACTTCATATTTGTTAAATTAAAAATCAATGTTATATAAATGCAATAAGACTTATTTCATTTATTTGAGTGAAACTAATATACGAATTACGTTTTATTTTCCTTATGTAATAAAAGTCGACGCTTCGGGGTATCAATTTTTGGGTATCCTACTATTCTGAAGACTAATCACGTAATATGATTTCTTCATTATGGTGTTGAAGAATGAATGCTCTTTAGTATTAGTGTATAAAATAAAAATGGCTTGTATATATTTTTGGTGTGTGTGATTATGCGTGTATAAGATTTATATGCAAACGGATGTATTTAACTCGTAATAGAAAAGCATTAATGACCAATAAAGATTGAAGTGTATAGCCCTTTATAGCCCAATAGATTTTTCTATCCTTGGAAAATTGCATAGCCCTTATCTTTATTATCCTATTGGGAACGATACAAGGGCTTTCACGTTTATTGGATCGCTTATCTATTGGCCAATTACTGACCCTGCATTCCTAATATCCATTTTTAAATATATCAGCTGTTACATACATCAACTCAATCAAATGTATTTATACACGAAGAATAAAGTTTTGTATAGGTCAGTTATATCTTTGACTTTGGCTTGAAACCCGAATTAGCAGCCATTCTTAGGGATGATAATAAGAAAATAGAATTATTTTTCAAAATTTTAAAATAAAATAACCTACTATCGGAAATTGAAAATTATATCACCATGGGAAAAAATGTAAATCCTTCTGTTTTTATTATAAACGCAATACTGTTCTACATTTTTGTCCAACTTACGATTCACTCACCCTTATCAACAACGTCACATCTCAAAATTCGTCTGTTTGAAGTTATTAATGTTTTCCATATCTTCTAAATAAGCGAAAAAAAAGTTTAAATATTTTGTTAATTTTCAAACCAAAAACAAAATAAGTTGTTATCTAAAACGATCTGCTAAGAAGTAAAAAGTTCAATCGGAGGCTTAATACTATACTTTTTTAAGTTGGCTTACGTTGGCTTACCATAATAAATATCATTGTAACTGAAAATCCTGACCATTATTTAACCTATTATACTTTTTTAAACAAATTTTATTCTATTTTTAAAATTTGAAATTCACTCTCTTGAAAAATAAATGTTATCAAAATGTATTTTGAGATACAACTTTGTTGAAGTAATGAAAGTAGGGAGCGGATTGTATTATATAAAATAGTTTCGTCATAAATTAACTATAT
This sequence comes from Aelia acuminata, assembly GCA_911387785.2. Taxonomy (NCBI): domain Eukaryota; kingdom Metazoa; phylum Arthropoda; class Insecta; order Hemiptera; family Pentatomidae; genus Aelia; species Aelia acuminata. The sequence continues at coordinate 35,573,524 of OU426983.1, forward strand.
AATGATTAGAATTTTTTTTAGTATATTTTTCAACATCCTCGTACCTACATTACAGCCAACTTTAACTGAAGTTTTTCTTCAAAATGTGGATTGTGGCGCTTACTTTACATTGACCGATGTTACCGTCTGTATAATTATAGAAGATTCATGTATATTTATTGTAAACATTTTATGAAAATGTTACGTTGTTTTTTTCAATTTCTCTTACTAGACTCATTTTAATGTCTTCTCGTCTTCAGGAACATTCGATTTTATTCAATGTTACATAACACAATAAATAAATGTCTTATTTTAGTGAATTTTAGAATTTAATAATAGAATTTATTCTAAAGTTAAAAGATTTACTTAATCATAGGTGAAATAATGACAAGATGTTTGTTGGATTGAACACTGAATAAACATATATGGCTTTGAAAATCAATACGAAGGGAAATTCACCGGAAAATAAGTAATTAAACTTATGTTATTACTGTGTTATATGTTATGTTATATTACTTTAAAATATTCCAGAAAGGTGATGCGGAGTCCTGATCCTCTAAAATATGTAGCAGATTCATACTTTTATTTTCAGCGATGTTTTTCCTTCATTAATTTTCTGTAAACACTTAATTTTAATGGAAATTTTTAAAAGGATATTGTTTGCCGTTAATACCAATTTCACCAGGGCCTTGGAAGTAGTGTTGATTTTATCGATTGTCAGCTTATAGGATATTATTTTTAACTTGAAAAGCGATTTTACCTTGCTTATTTAATTACAATCTTTTTAAGTATAAGGCATATAGAGAGCTTTCGGTGTGTAGGAAACCAAATTGCGCAACCATGGTTTCTCAACCAGGTCACATTATCCGCGAGGGGGAATGGGCTTACAGTAGATGTTATATAATATATTACATATTATACCTATTCTATTTAATTGTTCCCTGTCTATGTAAAAGTCCTGGAAAATCATTTTTACATATATTTTTATGGTTATAAATATCGTCATCACCATGCTAAAGCAACGAATGTGCAACTAAAAATGCATATTACTTTAGCATAGTGATGACGATATCTCAAACAGAAAATAAAAAATTGAAAAAAGTTGAGTTGAGAAAGTATCATTACAATTCCAATAATTTCAAAAACCAAGTTTTCATTTAGCCCCGTACCTAAGAGAGTTGTTTTTTTTTTTTGTTTTTTTTACAAAGTAGATAAAGTAAAGTGATAGTAAGTTTGTTTCCTGAGAAGAAAACGCAGCTATGGGTTACTTGAGGTGGTGCTGAAGCAAACTTTTATAATGATAAAAGGAAAAAGGAAAAAAAAAAAAAACTATCTAAAGTGAGAGAGGAAGGCTTTCCCTAATAGCTGTAGTTTTTAATTCTAGAGTTTCCTTAAAAGCCACCCGTTTTAAGAAAAAGCATATTCTAGTAAAACGTCCACTTTTCTAAATATACCTAGAGTAGCATATTTTTTTACCTGCGTAAAAATGTCTGTCCCTTTTAACTTTCTACGTTTACCTTAGCAATTAGCCTATTGCAATGTAATAATAAAAATCAATAAATTATTACACTAGGGGTATTAATTAACCCTTCAACCGGGGAGTTCCCTTTTAAATTACGCAGCCTATAACGGGCGCGGGCTCTTTCACTAGGACGTGTATTTACGTCCCGCCCGGTGCAATGTAACTTCATATTTTTTTTTTTTTTTATTTATGCTTAAAATAAATTGAAAGGGTATGGAATATATTCGTTTCCGTTTATTTATGTATAAACCATAAAGGAAAACACAAAATGACAAACAAATAGTAAAGAATACCAACAAAAATATAAAAGTATCGAATTAAGAAATTATAAATTTTACAGCCTTAACCAATTATAAAGAGTACAAAAGATATATATATAATATATATATATATATATATATATATATATGTATGTATATATATATAAATATAAATTAAATATATTATTATTATAAATTATATATATATATATATATATATATATAAATTCACGTCGTTACATGTATCGATGACTAATACCTCTAATGTACGAAAATATAAGTCCCACCCGTTCCTGGGCATAACATATATTTCAAGGACGTATTTATACGTCCTGCCCGTTGGCGCTATAGTATAGGTTGGACGCCTATATACGTCCTGCCCGGTTAAAGGGTTAATAATTTTTTTTTCGTATAGAGAAGATAATAATTTTTTTTACGTATGAATTGTAAAAACTCTAAAATAATAAAATAGAATAGAAAAAGAATAATAAATGGAGTCAATCAAGATTAATCATGTGTTCGTAAATAATGATTTATAAAATATCATATATTAATATAAATAAACATACTCGTATATCATTTGTGTTCTCCGCACCTTGTATAATTTAGAACAAATTTTAAACATATATGTTGAAAGAGGTATTCAATCTTTTATTAAAAGGACATAAAATCTATCTATATCTATATATCTAAATCTATCTAGTCTATTAATTCTAGTATATGTATTCCTTTGTTTGAAAAATAAATAAAATTTATGCCATAGAATCCATGAAGTTATTGGGTTCAGTATCATTTAAAAATATGCTGCTTCTAGGTCAGCGATCGATTACGATGATTAGACCAAGATCATGCTTAACCGCTAAGTGAGGCCAAGTCTGCCAAAGCAAGAAAGTTTCCCGATTGTAATGACAATCTACGGATTAATAGAAAAGTAGTAAAAATAGACAAAATAATGTCATAGCCTGATTGAAATCTATTAATTCTATTTTTAATTTTTTTTTCGGGGGATATTAAAGGCTATAACGGTAGAAAAACACGTAATCAAAAATAAAATAGGGTGTTATTCTGTTTACTCCTAATTGTCGTATTATTACCATAATAAGATTGCCACTATTTGTTAATAACAGAGTTTTAGAAAGCAACTTTATGTAGGTTTCAGGTTTATCTATCCGTTTCTTTTCGAGTTAGTTTGTTAGGTAACAAACATACAGAAAAAACATGTTATCAAAAATATAATATGCAGTAACTCTGTTCATAACTATTTCGGTGATTACCTTTTCATTTTGTTGTGAAGAGATAACTCTCGTTTTGCCCCAAAATAATGGATATACTTTTTTTTCTATCTTTTATAGCATTTTTTCTATTGGATATATTAACATAATGTATGGCCGTTATTAGACAGCAAAGATATGTACAAAAAACAGATTTATCTATCTGCCAGTGTTCGAATTTTGACGTAATAAACATACGGCCCCCTCCTCTCATTTTTATGTATAAGATGACCGTTTTATTATAGAACTGTTTAGTAACCAGATGTTGCTAAGTGATACTGATTTTATGTATTTATTATTTTTTTTTCAAACATACTTATGTTTCTCTTGGGCTCTTAAGGTTGCATACTTTAAGTCGGATATTCCTTTTCTTTGAAAGGTTGCTTTGGCAAATGCATACCCCTGACCATGGTACTCTATTCCCTCTGGGGGACTCCTTTATAGGTTTATTTAGAGGCTCCTGAAAGAAAGGCTGGCGGAGACTATTCTTATTTCGTTCCGACATCAAAGGATGGATCGAGTTTGCACAAGCACTCACTCTCCTCAACTCGTCGTTTTTGTTCCAAGTGCTCCTAGGGTATCCTGTCAAGTGCATAAGTTATTTCCACTATCCCTTGTCTCCATTTATGGCGATGGGCGTTTCCTTATGAAAACTCGTTGTAACATTATTCATTCAGTATTATTCCGGATCTAATTTGAATAGAAGATAAAGGAGAAACATATTTACCCATCTCACTTAAGAGGGAATTGAGTTAAAAACATTTAATGGAGTTCAATTGTCTTCCTTTCTAAAGTGTTGGTGATAAACTTTGTTAACCTCTCGTCCGGATCATCATATTTACATACAATGTTTATTAATGACCGAGTAGATGGCAATATAAGTTTAGTTTTGAGTGCTACGGAATGATTAAATTCAAATGCTAAAGCTATTCTGTTGTTGGCTCTGAAAATAATTCTAAAACTAATAATAGTTCCAGTTATGATGCATAAATTTAAAAAAAAGTGGTGTTATTACTGAGTGGAAAAAACTAAAGCAGATTATAAAAATAACTAAGTTATTCTTCTGAATTTATAATAAAACCATAAGAGCGAACTTTCAGAAAAGCTTATTAAGGATCCACGGTCTAACACGGTTTAGACATGGTTTAAAATGGGAAAAATGCATCTTGCCGGGGGATTAGTGTTCAGGACAGGTTAAGGTAAATGATTTGATGAAGCTTGTTGAAGAAGAAAAGAAGGAAGAACAAACTAAATTACATCTAATATTTTTTAATTGAAAATTTACGACTGATTTATATCAATGTTAAGAACTACGGATAACGTTAACTGATTATGAGACAAAAATGTACTGGGATGAGTATTCGAAATGGATTTTTTTTTTTCAAATGTCTAAGAAATATCCTTTGTCTTGCGGAGTTAGATTTATTTATTTCATTTTTGTGCTACAAAAAGAGTCATAAATTTCCTATGGTTTACTTAGGATATGGATTTTAACAGGTTCCTGACATCGCACAGGCTCGAAACCGCCATTTGCGATAGCATTTCCAAGGAAATCCAAAGGTCCCCTCCAGGGCCTGAAAATATCAACATTTGGTGAATGATCAATACTTATAGTGAATTCATATAATGATCCAAATCTCATCACTCTTACAAACCGTCTATTTTATTTCCTCCCTATTTTACTACCTCACAGGCCAATATGGGTATTAGCCGACCATCTCTGAATCCTAAGGTCATAGGCGTTTGCAGTCATTTATCAAAAAACTTTTAAATGATCTCCTTCCTTCCTTGTAAATAGTGATCACTGCTTAACATAGTGTCTCCATTTATGATTCACTCCTAATATTGGATATTAACATTTTTTTTCCCCTTTTGATGAAGGCCTTCTCATATAATAAGTTCCGATCTCATCAGATATAAACTTCTTTTTCTTGTCTAAATAATTGGGATAAAAATGGATAATAAATTTATTATTTCTATCTTGAGGACCAAAAGATCCGCTAATGGATGGTATTAGCCAATTTAAAATGCACACTAAATCAGGCATGATCATTCATGAGAATAAGAAGCTGATAAGTTTCTTGCATGAATTCAACAATTCAACAATGCCGCTATGAAAATGACTTTCCTGCTTCGATCAAACTTTCTGACAATGAAAATTGTTTTGGGTGTCGAACAGTTAAAGAATTTGGTTTTAAAAAAAGAGGTGTGGATGCTTGACATACATACATATGTTTACTTAAGAATGAGGCGGTCGATATCTTAAAAATAGATACGCTAATCTTTCAACGTCCCGACCAAGATTTTTGGTAATCATTAGGGCTACAAGAGTTTGGAGGGATATAATTGTCTGAAATATTTTTCGGAAGAGTCTAAACATAAAAAAGTATTTTAAAATTGTCACTTCAGACTGAACTTTCAAAAACACTGCAGACTATTTCTATACTTATTTGACATCATTACTAAATGTTCAATTTTATAAAATAAAGTAATCATATCTGGAGCTCCAGAGTTGAGGATTGTGGTGGCTTAACAGAACAAACAAAAAGTCCTTCCTCATCTAATCCTTATAACCAAAAATGCTTTTTTCACTATAAAGTCATTTATAGAGACCTCATTGTTCCATATATAGCTGATCTGGCTCCATCTCGATCATATCTCTTCATATTAAACTGCACAACCATTCGAACCTAACTCCAGTCTAATATCTATGCCTAATACCTGTTTCCAGCCTTTCTTCCTCTTCGATTCATGATAATCTTTCTAGGTCTTCCAATGGGTAGTTTTTCAACAAGATTATTGTTGGACCGATGTCGTATAGGTTCTTTCATTCACATATATTTTAACTATTTAAGTTAATCAATTGTTACTTAAATATTCAGTAAATGGTTGACGCGATAGCCGAGTGGGCAAAGGGGTTAGAAAATACGCGTTGCCTTGTATGATTTGACACCCGAATCAGTCAGGCAGGAATTGAAGCCAGGGGATATTTAAAAATTCTTGGAATTAATACCCAAACCTCTCGCCTGGCCCGGGTGAACGCCCTATAGGCTAAAAGACGAGGAAGGGAAGTTTAGAAAACAAAATTGTAAATTGAAAAAATATGTTTAAAATATGTATATTTAGTATACTTTCTGTTCTATCAAACCTCACATGATACATTTTGATATTATTTCTCTCTCTTTCAATTGATTCCAACCCTTCTTATGGGCTAAAATATAGTTCAAAACATAGGCAGCTTATAATATTCTTATTTCCCTCTAAATTTTTTCTTACTCCTTTAAATACTTCACAAAAAAAATCTAATAAACGGATTGTTCAATCCGATTGAATATTTTCTTGACGCTAAAGAAATATGAGAATGAAGGGAATCAATCAATATCGACTTCGGTCAACTGAGTGAGTCAATAATTGCAGGCTGAGTGCCGGTCGTGTTTAAAGCACTCGAGTGTAGGCCGCACTCGGAGAAAACTTGGCAGACAGTAAGCACTTAGGGGAAACAAGGAGCTTTTCCATTGCTGCCCTTAACCTCCCCCTGAAATATACCTGCCCCTGCCCCGTCGTAGGCCATTCTCTTTCCATCCAGTCTCTCCCTCCCTTCCACCGTTTTGTTCCTAAAGAGAACAATATGTTCAGGAGGAGAGCTCGGAAGTCGCCTATTTGTAGATACAGTAGTCCAGCTCTTCTGAATCATAGGTCCATATAACCTTTAAATACTTAAGGAACATCCTTTAAGATATAGACACACTATAATTGTGGCAAAATACACTATATTTCCCTAAACTGGTCCCTAATTGCATACAAAGATATTTTGAAAGAGTATTGATTCATTTAATTTTGAGTGAAGAGGATTGACCTCACTGGAAACGCTTTGCATTCCCAACATCAGGATGAAAAATATAGAGGACACAGTGTCTTACGTCCAGTATTTACTTCATATTGATACCAACACATATTAAATACTTTAACTATCTAAAAATTAAATGTAAATTTAACTTAATGTTGTATAATATTTAATTAGGAACTTATTATTTTTTGGTTTTGAAGGATCAGTCAATCGGAAAAAAAAAATGAATGTACATTCATAAATTTGCAATTTCATAAGTGCAACAACGTAAATAAACATGTATTTAACTACTTATTTGTTTCTTAGCCTTATTGAGGAATATTTTTAGATCATTGTATTATATTATTGTAATAATCATAAGCATGTCAACTTTCATCCAGCTCTTGATTCACGCATATTATTCTCAAAATTTAGGTTTTTTAAGTATTCTTAACAATTCAATTTTCAGTAGTAAAAAAGTCATCTTTGTTATATCAACCCTAACCTAAATTTATTTTAAGTAATTACTATTAAAGTTAAAGTGTAATGCCGATACAGAACTTTTACTACAATGATTTTTTTGGCCGAGTGGGCTAAGACGCTTACTAAGTTAAGGAACGTCGTGCATGGTTAGAACAATGATGGGGACAACCAGCCCTAGTTCCTCTCCAAAGGTTTTTGAAGTCCATCAGCCTACAGGATGCGAACTCAGACCAACCGAAAGTGTTAGTGATGGCCCACTGTATCCAATCCGAAATCCTGATTTGGTTTTCCAGGATATCAGTAGCCGCGCGGAGGTTCGGCCCATGGACGCTTTGCTTCGTGGAAAGAAATATATGGGCTTTGCTGATAATCCTTAGAACAAGAACATATTGTCACCGTCATTGATACCGAATGAGCTGACGCTATCGGTTGAAAGGACCCAGTCAATGGTCACAATGGGTGTGGTTATTGTGGTGTGGTCATGCAAAGCCTAGCGCTGCATCATGAAAACCATGATTTGCAACAATGCGAAGTTGGCCTACCCACTCCAGGCTCTTTGTGCTCCTCCAGGCGTTACTTAAATAGGTCTGTGAGAAGATCATGTCATGCTTCACGAGGAGGAAGATGACGAAGAACGGTTAAAATTACTAAAGAGATCTTATAACACATTATTTTGAAAAGTAAATTAATATTTCTGCCTGGGAACCTATACATAAATATAAATTGCATAGCCGAACACAACAAATAAATTAATTTAAAATCATTAAGCTCATTGTCAGTTCGATCTCTTTGTTTTAGGGAATTTGTCACAATACAATATACTTTTTTATCCATTCAAAGAAATAAAAAAGGGGGCTTTAAGTTGAAAACTATCGATTAGATTTCGTGAAAATCGTTTGAGCTGTTTCACCTAAGTTATTAAACCCGGTTATTCCATCCACTCTCTACAATACTGTACCAGCAACATCGAAATAATGATACAAACAATTATAATTGTAATGAAATAATAAGAAATCAGCGAATCCACTGGCTTGTTATCACAAAATTATCTGTCAGGCATAGAGGAAAATGTTGTACCCTGCCCCACCTCATTCCACTCACCTTTTACAATGCTTAATTTCAGGGCATGTCTGAAATAAAGAGGTTCAACTTTCCGTAGTTTCCAAAATTATTAATGAATAAGTACTCATAAAAAGAAAAAAATAAAGATTGATAGTTAAAGTATGTTGCCCTTTCCAACTAAAATACCAAAAAAACGTGTTAATCATTGACAAATAGGTTATGATACGTAGCATTCAAAATAAAACAACCCAGGAATCTAAAATATTCCACAATGTTAGGAAATCTAGAAACAACAGTTCTCGGGCCCAAGGAGCGAAATAATCTTGTATAGAAAGATTTTTAATTGTAAATCACTCGATAAATTGTTAAAATTAAGCCAGCAGAAAACATATATTATTTTTTTTATCCTTTAGATAGCTTCAAAATTACTATCTGGACAACATATAAAAAAAAAGTTAAAAACTTCGAGTATTCAGAATCGAAACAGGTAATTCAAGAGGCAAACCATTAAATAGTACACTAAAGTGAAACATAGCTACTTAGTGCTCCAAGCAGGGACTTTACCGAAAATTGAAAATTACCATATTCTCTTTGAAAGGAATTTAAAATAGTTTACGAAACTTCGGCTTATGAAAACGGAGTTAGCTTGGCCTATTGGAGCTTCCTAGATCCTTATAAATGTAAAAACAACAAATAAAAGATTAAAAATCTTTTTAATATATGCAACTGGTCGATATGTGGCTTTGTTTTACTGAACCCGTAGACTTCTCGCAAATTTTTTATATTAATTGTGAAAAAAATATGTCAACATATTTATCTTATTTTGTTTGTTTGTTTAACGTCACTTTATGCCACTAAGGCTAATCGTACGATACTAAAGTGGGAGTCCTAAATTTTGCCTATTGAGGTATAATTAGGATAGGGATCTTTAACGAGTACCTGTCATCGTACAGGCTCTGGACCTCCATTTTACGTCCTGTCCGAGAGACGGCATGGCCAAGGATTTTTATCTCTATCTTATTATTATTATATTATTATTATTATTTATTTTTATATTATTATATAATTATTATTATTTTATTTATTCTCTTATTATTTTTTAATTTGAAGTTGCAACTATACATGTTTTAATCGATAGTGTTATGTTGTAGTACGAAACGAATATAACATTTCTGAAATGTATTTTAGCATTATTTATATCAGTAGTCATAGAATATAATCATCTAAGCATTTTTTTCCTACTCAATACCAAATAGCCAATGAAGAATACCTGGAAAAAGTTGTTTGCTGCTTCCTCCCAAATAGCATTTGTTTGATTTAATTATATTATTTTATAGACCTTGTTTATTCATTATAAAAATCAATCTGATATTTAAAAAAAAACTTAAAAAAAATGCATCATATAAAATTATCAATTAATTAATTTTTTATATATAAATTAAGTTTGTACTCCTTTGAGAGCTACGTCACAAAAATTATTATTAAACATTAGTGTTTATCCATGTCATTTTATATTAATTAATTAAAATTCATTTCGCAATCGCTAAGGACAGTAATACTATGACCTAAATGAGATGCATGATTCCTCCCAATGTATTTTAAAATTTAATGATAATTATTAGAATTAATGTAATTTAGATATTATAAACTCTTATTTATTTTTTTATATAACTATATTGCTGGAATATTAGATCTTAATCGACCCAGGGGTGTTTAGAAAGTCACAAACAGACCTGCCACTTGGTTAGGTTTTTAGGCCAATCTTGGACTAAAATATTGTAGTTCGTGTACTACTGGTCAATAAATACACTAAAATATTTCCATTCCAAGATTGATAAACAATTCGATATCGATAGTTTTTTTTAAGAATCGATAGTACTATCGAAACTTTGTTTTGGGATAGCCGAAAGTATAAAGTGATAGCCTCTGCCTATAAGCACCCAGGAGCATATATATACTATAATTCATTGAAATTAACAATGAACAAAATTTAACTGTAATTTTATGTATATTTCTAACAAAAAATGCTTATATTTTCTATAAAAAATATATTAACTTCAAGCATATTTGTTCCATCATTAGCTTTTACTCATTGGTAGGGCTGTACCAGGCAAAATGAAATGACAGATATCCAGGCACTGATTAAAATCAAAGCTCGTCAAAAACAAACGCCTTCATGAATCATTGGGAGGCATTATAAACAATCATGTTTGCACACATCGGGGATGTAGACTGAACTGTTGATTTTTTCCATTGAAATGATTTAAAAGGGTCCCGGATAAGTTGAGTCAAAGAAATAATAGCTAATTATTCTTCAAAGTTCCAACCAAAATGTTGCTTTTTTATTATATTCAAAAATCTTTTTTTTTTTTTTATTATTTTTATTTTATTTATTAACTGTTATATCCCGGTTAATATTAATATTAATATGTATATATTATTACTGTATATCCCGGTTTCACCCGAGGAATTTAATTTTTCTAATGAAACGGTAGATTTCTTAAGAAACCAATGTAAAGCGAAATCATAACGATCTTTATAACAATAAAGAATACTAGCTGGACCCGTGCGAAGCATTTCGCCGAAAAACTGTATATGAGCACACACCGAAAATGTTCTCCTTGAAAGCCTGAAAAGATTAATACCATTTAGAAACCTCTAGGACCATTTTGATTTTCTCGAACTCGCAATCGAAGGTGAATTGAGATATTTCCCTATTTTATCGGTGTAGGGGTTAAGGAAAGCTTTAAAATAATGCCTCATTCATGAAATTTGATGAAGTATTAACGAAGTTATGGCGCTCTGACAAAAAAAGGCTATTAAAAATAAGTATATGGTATGATGATATGATGCTGGACCGTGCGAAGTATTTCGATTATTTTTACGCATTTGGATTACAAATTTTACTTCTAGTTACTACGAAACATTTTTTTTTTTGTCTGTTCACGCCCCCCCCCTGATTCTGATTTCAACTGCCCTTCCTTATGACATACATAATCCAAATAATTGAACTCTTAACGAAATAGATTAAATTTCTATAAAGCAAATAAATGAGTTTCTTGGTATGAAAGAAGGAAGTCAAAAATAAAAATCATGAGCATCTATATCATTAAAGTGCCTACTTAATAAACCTTATTTGGTTTTTGCAAAAACTGTTCATATGGTGGTTTCCACGGTTACCTTTCTGACAATCGAGGGGAAGGTAGTCTTTTAAGAGTTTACATGGAATAAGTTTCTATCCATCGAAAGGTAACAAAACAATAAGTAGCCTCATAAAGCGGAGGGGCCCATGCCTTTTCTTAAAAACAATACTTTTCAGAAATTTAAAACGCCTGGCCCATATACGTGGATCGTGTACGGGTCATAAAGCCCGCCTTGAGACCATTGAAATTCATTTTCCTCATTTCGATCCTTTATTTTATTACAAATTCCTGATATAAAAAAGGTTAATTCATAAAAAACTACTTGTTTCACCTCGGTCTAACGAATCACTATAAATAGATTTCATTTATTTCTTACATTTTTTGGACTACAGTAGTCTCCCGCTTATCCGCCCTTGTCGGAATCGATACAGTTAAGCGAGATAGCCGGTCAATCCGGAAAAGTCGATAAAATTTTTTTTTTATTACTTCTACGTTGCGATGAATCCCAAATACAACACACAACCTAATTTACTAAGGTTGTATAAATATTCATTAAAGAGGATAACATTTTTGGCTAATCTAATTTAAAGATTTACGAAAACTTACACTATCAATCTACTCAGTTTTCACAAATTGTTTTATTTTTTCGTTTATACGCACCTTAATGCCATTTCATCGGTCTTCTCTAAATATACGAAGCTATTTCTTTTTAATTTTTTCATGAAATGGATGGAGGATAAGAATTTTGTTTCAAGAGCAATTTTGCTTCGAAGAGATTTGATTTAAAGGAGAACGGTCAAAAAATAAAAAACAAAAGATTTCTTTCTAACATTTCAATTTATTTAAGATTTATCGAACCGCAACACAATAAAAATTTTACCAAAATTTTTTACCAGGGGTTGATAATATGACAAAGTTATAAATGCTTTTAAGCATGTTAAAAAGAATTTTTTATCTTTTACACCGTCCGTCGATTTATCCGGAGAGTCGCTTAAACGGAGCCGGATAAGAGGAAGTATACTGTAATTTCTAAATGTTAGAGTGAAATTTTCTAACGCTACAATTAATTCTAAATCAGACGATACTACATTTATAGAACCTAAGCACGACAGTACCTTACATTTGCGGTAACCTAACACTGTAAGTAGTTGACCTCGTGCGGCGGAAGGGTCTAACCCAGGAGTTATCTCAAAAAATGGAAAGTTTTAGGGCTTTAAAACACAAACCCCAGTTTAGTTCATTAGAACTAAACTGGGCCTTAATGCTCGTATCGCAATTAATAAAACCCAATTTGATTCGTTTCAATTCGTTGAATCAGTACGTTTTGGTCGATATTTTATTCTGGACCAAACACCGAACACTGAGAATGCGATTCGCAAAAGCTCCATTAAATTCTGAATCCAACGATACCACATTTATGGCATTTGAGCACGACAGGACCTTATAATTAATGAAAAACCGATTTTTAGGCTTTGTGAAATAATAAATGTGGGATACCCAGAGATCAGCTGAATTTATGCAATTTTGAATGGTCAGCTGTTTGCACCTGGTATGAAAGAACCACTGAGCGAAATTTGGAGAATTTGGGACAAACGGTATGGATTTCTATATAGAACAAACAAAAAAACATAATTTCATCTTTATTTATATAAATTGTTTTAAATTTTATTATAACATTATTTTTAAAATTGTTATTTATTCATATTTTTATTATATTAAAATATTTTATGAATGAAATGACCCTTAAAAGGCCATGTATATTGTAAGACACAAATTGTTTTTTAGCCCTTATCATCTCCAAATAGAAAGTATGAGGAAAAAATTAGAACCATTAATAAGAATAAAAAGTGAGAAAACGATGGGTATTTTTATTAGCAATACAGAACTATATTACTGGTAGAAAAAAATATTTTAACTTCCCTTTGTTGTTAATTTTTCCATTGCTACTGACACCATGAGGTTATTATTGGTTATTTTGAGTCTTTTGTAATGTATACCAATATAACTTCCTGAAAATTTCCCCACTTCTACAATAATAACCCAGATCAACACTGGAAGCACAAGTGAAACAAAACAGACTCCACAAAGCCTTACAAAAAATTGAAAAAGTCGTTTATCTTGTAGGATACATTGCCCAGTTAAGGGTTCACCCATTAAATATTTATGTTTAAAATTAAAATTCATTTGTAAAATAATTAGCCCTCTGTAAAGATAATTTTAATTTAAAAGGGTACAGGTATACAATAAACTAATGAATAAATTATTTTAATACTTAATTAAATTGATCAATTATATTATTTATTTCGCTTATGATCTTTTTTTTTAACTAAAATAAAAATGTCAAACTAGTTAGTTATTGTCGACGTTCTCAGTAACAGATGCAAAAAACATACAACAAAATAAACCGTTTGAGGCTTTTAGGAATATTACACGGTTTTTATTCTATATCAATATTTCATCCCCTTTGTGTCAAAATTGATAGTAAGCTGGCTGAAGAAAAAAAAAAGCGATGACAAGCTTATAAACAGGGTTTGAAATTAACTCTTATTTTCTAGGAAATAGAATAAAAGTCAAATCAGGACTTTTATATTTCTAATAAATAAATAAAAATCACATCATGACTTTTATATTTCGGGCCAGAAAATAAAAGTCCTGATATGATCTTTATCCCAATGATAGCTAATATAAAAGTCAAAGCTTGATTTTAAATATTTAAGGATGAATTTATTAGCTTTTTTTTCGGATTTCTCCATATTGGTGTACATTATTGGGTTAACCGTTTTTATGGAAATCTTATAGGGTATAATTAATGACCTTATATCGATCTTAAAATCGATTATTAGATTATCAAGGCTGCTGATAATGAAAATAATATCGATATAAAACCTCATGCTCGCTCAGGTATCGATTATAACTTATCCGATAGTTACAATATTGAGGTCGACTTGTAGGTTATTTAGGGCGCTGATTGTGAATATGATATCGATTTTTCGATTACGCGCACAGGTATCGATTTATTATAACTTACGCGATATAAACCATATTGGGGTCTGCTCTTAGGTTAATTGAGGCGCTGAATTAGGAAATGATATCGATTTTTCGATTACGCGCTCCGGTATCGATTTATTACAACTTACACGATAAATAAGATATTGGAGTTCGCTCTAAGGTTAATTAAGGTGCTGAATTCGGAAATGATATCGATTTTTTGATTACGCGCTCAGGTATCGATTTATTACAACTTACACGATAAATAAGATATTGTGGTCGGCTAATACGTTAATGATGGTGCTGAATTTGGAAATGATATCGATATTTCGATTACGCGCTCAGGTATCGATTTATTATAACTTACGCGATATAAACGATATTGGGGTCTGCTATTAGGTTAATTGAGGCGCTCAATTCGTAAATGATATCGATTTTTCGATCAGGCGCCCAGTTATCGATTTATATAATTATATATGTAAGTTATAATAAATCGATACCTGGCCGCCTAATCGAAAAATCGATATCATTTCCAAATTCAGCACCTTTATTAACCTATTAGCCGACCACAATATCTTATTTATCGTGTAAGTTGTAATAAATCGATACCTGAGCGCGTAATCAAAAAATCGATATCATTTCCGAATTCAGCACCTTCATTAACGTATTAGCCGACCACAATATCTTATTTATCGTGTAAGTTGTAATAAATCGATACCTGAGCGCGTAATCAAAAAATCGATATCATTTCCGAATTCAGCACCTTAATTAACCTTAAAGCGAACTCCAATATCTTATTTATCATGTAAGTTGTAATAAATCGATACCTGAGCGCGTAATCGAAAAATCGATATCATTTTCGAATTCAGCGCCTCAATTAACCTTAGAGCAGACCCCAATATGGTTTATATCGCGTAAGTTATAATAAATCGATACCTGTGCGCGTAATCGAAAAATCGATATCATATTCACAATCAGCGCCCTAAATAACCTACAAGTCGACCACAATATTGTAAATATCGGATAAGTTATAATCGATACCTGAGCGAGCCTGAGGTTTTATATCGATACTATTTTCATTATCAGCAGCCTTGATAATCTAATAATCGATTTTAAGATCGATATAAGGTCATTAATTATACCCTATAAGATTTCCATAAAAACGGTTAACCCAATAATGTACACCAATATGGAGAAATCCGAAAAAAAGCTAATAAATTCATCCTTAAATATTTAAAATCAAGCTTTGACTTTTATATTAGCTATAGCTATCATTGGGATAAAGATCATATCAGGACTTTTATTTTCTGGCCCAAAATATAAAAGTCATGATGTGATTTTTATTTATTTATTAGAAATATAAAAGTCCTGATTTGACTTTTATTCTCTTTCTGAGAAAATAAGAGTTAATTTCAAACCCTGCTTATAAAGTAATTTCTTCCCCATTGAAATATTATAACTGAGCATTTTGGACGATGTACTTTTGACAAGGACAATAATTATACTAATTGACAGTTACGCTTCCGTCCCCGATGTGAGTAAACATGTTTATTACCTGTCACCATGATTCATGAAGGTGTTTGTTTTTGACGAGCCTTCATTTAAATCAGTGACCTGGATATCTGTCACTTCCTGATATGGCTACTGGGGTAGCCCTACCAATGAGCAATATAAACATTGCTTGTTATGCCAAAAACGGAACAAATATTTTTCAGAGTTTGAAACCGCTATTTAAAAATTTAACTCTTTATGAGGAATTTTATTTAACAATACTCCAGTAATATAATATAGGGTTTATTAGAGTACTAAGCCGGCCGAATCATATTAAATAAGAGTCAATAAATTCGATCTGAAATCTTAGACTATATTTTTAAAAACATATATGCAGTTTTGATATCATCAGCATATACATATATTCCTATATATATATATATATATATATATATATATATATATATATATATATATATATATATATAGTCCTCAAGTAATAAAGGAGCTTCTGATAAGAGCCTTCAGGGTGCCCTTGGGAAGGAAACTCCATGGGCCACATCAAAGGAATTCAAGGGCTTGGAAACCCTTTTAACCCGCTAATGAGGAAATGACTTGTTAGTGCATGTGATGTCGTTTTTCTACCGAAATTATTTAGCCTCTTACCTCATTACGTTTTTTATATGAACTAAAGAGAAATTTCAACACTCTAATCAAAAGTTCATAAAATAATGTTATTATAATTCTTAGTGCACCATCAACATATTTGTATAAGTATGTATTAAGGTCCACCATAATGGTCGTAGTTTTAGAAATAAAATTATTAGGCTTATTTATTAATTTTTAATTTTTTACCTGTGTGCCGTATATTTATTTTATTTTTTTTTAGGTTGCCAATATTATTTTGATGGGATCCCTTGTCAAGGAGCATTTGATTTGATATTAACATAAGTTATTTTAGAGATATACAAGGATTTTTTATATTATGTATGTAAACTTTACTAATTTTAAATTCTAATATAAAGAATCTGGTAAGATCTGGGCAACACACAACATTTACTTACCAACCTACCTGGAGTAGAAACCGCTGTTTTGATATTTGTGTAAACGATATTTAGAAAATTAACTGGAAATAGCTTTATCCACATTTATTCACATATTTTTGCTCGTTATTCTCCTTATGTTATAGAGTATTATAATTATTGCATAACTTTATACCGTATTTTGTTAATAAGTATATCGTTAATCGAAATCGATAGAAGGGGAATTTACGGTTCGTGGAAAATTTGAAGTCAGATTTGGAATTTTAGTCTCCAATGCATTCCGAGAAACCGACGAAGATGATTATCAATGTATGTCACAGCCAAAACCACCTTATATTTAATTCAGAAATCTATTATGAAACCAATGTTTTGTGAAACCGAAATATAATTACTTATTAAGAGTTATATTGTACCATATGTTTAAAAAAAAGAGCTTTAAATATTTTTAGCATTACTTGCTTTCTAACGCATTCACTCACTAAAGAACTTATAAATTTTATTTTTCTGTTTAGTTGATATGAGAACTTGATTTAGTTACCACGGAAGGAAATGGTTTGCGTTTAACATTGAAGTTCAACCAAGCACTTAAAACACGTATTCAACTCTTTCGCATTGGTTTTTTAATAGCAGCCCTTTTATTGAACAATGTTACAAGTATTCAATCATATTTGTTATAGATACCCCCGAAAAATAATTCAGATAATATTATAAAGAGAGTAGGTAGGTTATTAAAAAAACTTTCTGTCCGATACGTCGGAAATCCGTCAGTTAAATGAATATTTGAAGGTCTTCAAAATCCAGAAATTGTTCTTAAACTATATGATGTATTTTTAATATAGCTGCAGCTCACATTAATTCATCTATATTCTTCCTTTGTGTATTACTGTTTTAGAATTCATGATGTTGGTCTATACCAAAAGTAATAAGGGATTTTAAAAATTCTTATTGGGTCGGATTTAGTATTAAAACTATTTATGGTCGACCAATCTCAATTTGCTACCAATACTCGAGTCATGGCTATCAGGGGATTTAATTTTAATTTACTTTCATTTAATTTTTTTATAATACTTATATACTTTTTTTCTGTGGAAATGGGTTGAAAGCTTGTTCCTGTTAGTTGTTGGGTTGCGGGATGTAGGAAATACGCCTTGGCCCTGTCAATCGACAAATGATTAGCAACCTGAAGGTGGTAATTTCAAAACCCATAGCCAGGGGATTTTCGATATACTTTATATATATATATATATATATATTTTTTTTTAATCTAAAAATATCTAATCTTAATGAATTTTCTTTGCTCTCTAAAAGATGTAAACACGAAAACTAACAAAGAATAAAAAGGAAAAAGACAGTTAAAATAAAGTATATTCTTTTTAAAAGTAATACAGGACTTTAAGAAACTATCTAGTAAAACAATATAATTAAATAGTTCAAGTATAAGGAAAAATCGAGCCCTTGAGATCTTCCGGTCCTTATTCAAGATGGGCACATTTTAGTTGGGGCAATGAAGAAGAACAGTTTTTTCCTTTTTTTTTTTTATGTTTCATAAAAAGCTATGTAGCAGACCAATTACTTCTTCACCATCAGTGAAATCGTCCAACTCTTTCTACTTTCCTACTTTCAAATATTGTAGTAGATTACTAATCATAAATAGGTGCATTTCCCCTATTTTTTTTTTTTTTTTTCTCTTTCTGTTATCTTCGCCTCTACCCTATAGGGTCATTGGCGGTAGGTTCAGTTATATTTTGATGTAATACTGATTTCTTTTAAGTATTTTAACAAAGGTTCTATATTTTCCTCGTCGTCCTTTAACAATTCTCTTAATGTTTTTTCTATCTTCAGTTTTTTCCGGACATCTTTGTATTTTGAACAGTTTATTAGAAGGTGTTTCAACGTTTGGGGTACATCATCACATTCTTGGCATGTGGGTGCCTCAAGTCCTCGGGGAAGATATTCGTGCGTGAATTGGCAATATCCAATTCTGATACGACATACTATGACTTCTTCCCTACTCGAGATTCTCGAGCTCGTGGTTCACTTTTTGCAATCTAGTTTTACTTCAGATAGTTTGGACTGTTCGTTCCTCCACCTCAACTCCCAAATTTTGTTTTGGGATAATTTCTTTAGGTATTTTAATAAGATTTTATCTTGAGATTGAAATTTTCATCCCACTAATTACCGAAAACAGAGCGCTAATGGAACCTTGATAAAGGGACTAGATAAGGAGGGAAGCTGTTTGTGTGGGCAATTGCCCTTCCGAAATCCGCATCGGCTATTCCCTTTACTTAGGCATGAATTAAAATATCATGAAGCATATTAAAGAGTCTTTGGAGGATAACACAGCTTAATTCAATCGAGATAATTATTTCTTACTTGATGTAAGCCATAATAATCTTTTGATGAAAAAAAATTAAAAGTTAGTGAGTATTAAAGCTCCGTCCGTCTGTTAGGTCATATTTTTGTTCGGTTTAATTGGAAAATGGTATCAATCTCAATGGGAAGAAGATATTTCAAAATGAATGTGAAAACTGGATAAAATCTCAAAAAGTCGACAATTATCTATATGTGTATAAAATGTACCTGGCCGTGTTACATCAAGTTTCCTTACAAACTGCTAATGGAACCGGAACTTTCGTATGTATTACAAAGTGAAAAAACAATGACTTATAATATAATAAATATAACTTACAATAAGGAAATATAAAAAAAAATGGCCGGTTTCGAATAAAAAAAAACAGAGCAATCTTCAAAGCAATCTGTCGTTGCAACAGATCATCCTGTTTCGGTGGCTTTTTTTTTCTTCTTAAATTTATTGATCTTTTTATTAAAAAAAAAAAAAAAAAAAAAAAAAAAAAAAAAAAAAAAAAAAAAAAAAAAAAAAAAAAAAAAAAAAAAAAAAAAAAAAAAAATGGACATATACGTCAAAAAGCCTTCTTGAATTAATCGTGTTCTATCCATAACGGATAATATTAATGGATATTAACTGCATTCCCAAGCCTCGCTACTGATTTTTGATACAGTTTTATAGTATCTACTTTATTTCGGAAAAAAAAAGTGGTAATCTAAACCATGGTGTGTGTTTGTTTGCTGCATTATAAGAAATTCACCACGGAGGTCATTTACTATTATATTTAAAAAAAATAATATAGGATTATTATATGGCTTATTATACAAGAAACAAGACAATATTTTAAAAATTAACCAGAGAAATAATATCTGTATTACTATTTTTTTCTCCGACCAACATAATTTATTATAATAATAATAGGATACGAATATTAGCACAGATTTAATCGTTTTCTAAGAAAGAAATCTTTTATTTTTTCGTTTGTGTGAACTACTGAGTCATAACGTTACAGTTAATCAAGAGCAAGTCAAATTATTTGTTAGATGTTTTGAAGGTTTATAATTTAACGTCACCAACAACGGGGGGGGGGGGGGATCCGTTATTGTTCTGAAGGCGGGGGGCGCACTTTTATTATTTATTTATTTCACAAGTTATGAAGGTTCTAATTTATATAAGTGCATAGTAACGTTGCAAATCACAAGTAAACGCGTAAATACAATCCATTATCCATTTATGAAATGAAATATTGATAAATAAAAGTGCTTTTTATAAAGAAGTAGTATTAGATTATTTTTGTCCACTCCTACCAGGATTGGGAGAGGGGTTCGTTTTGGCATTGATCTGAAAGAAAAAAATAACTATTTAAACGCAGCTGACCCAAAAACTTCAAAATCTGAAAGAATTGTCTTTATCAGATATTATGTATATTTTAATAAGGAAGTTTGGGGTACAAAATCCGTAAGTCCTTTTTTTTTTTAACTTTAACTCGATGTATGCTTCGAATAATGATTTAAAACGTCGCACAGTGGGAAAATTTGGTCATTTAGCGGCCAAAAATCTGTAACTCCTGATCAAATGACGATAATTGAATAATTATTTTTTCATTAAAGAGTATGGGATTCCCATTATCAGTGAGAATTAAAAAAAATTCAAATACCATCGCTTAAAGTATTTCAAATTCATTTTTAAATTAATCCTTTTTTCCCTTAGATTTAAATAAAATAGTTTATAAGGTACAGGGTTATACATGGAAAATGAAATGAGTCAGGATTATTATCTATTGATGTTTCTGCTTATATAAATGTCTTTTTCAGGCACTTGCTCCATTTAAAAGGAGTTTAAATAATTATTGTCTGATGAAGAAAAAATCCAAAAAATTAAATTAAAAATACCCTATTTTTTATGAATTTCAACGGAAAAAAATATTGTCCTATAATTCAACGATAGGTATGTTTTATGATTCAGTCTAATGCGAGACAAAAAATATATTGAAAGTACAAATATAGGGGCTTAAATCTTAAAATCGATATATCGCCGATCGATCGCTTTTGATCAATCGAATTCTATTATGGTATTTTAGCACCCTTCACCCTCTACCAGTATGGAAAAAAACAGAACCAACTATTGCCAATAATAGAAGTTATATCAATTTAGATACTTTCTTTTCATAAATTACATTGTTAACGTGGATGAAATTAAAACGCATTTTTATCCAATAATTTTACAGTCATTCTTCTTATTTATAAAATATGCTTGGTGCATTAATATAAAAAGTAAAGCTCAATAGGAAAAAAATTAAATTTATTTTAATCAAAATCTATGCTCATCTCTCTGGTATTATTTTTTTTCCTATTGAGCCTTACATTTTAATTTATTGCGCCAAACATATTTTATAAGAAGAATGGCTATAAAATTATTGGATAAAAATGCGTTTTAATTTCATCCACGTTGACTATGTAAAGAAAGTATTTAAATTGATATAAATTTTATTATTGGCAATAGTTGGTTCTGATTTTTTTCACAGTGGTAGAAGGTGAAGGGTGCTATAATACCATAATAGAATTAGATCGATCAAATGCGATCGATCGGCGATAGATCGATTTTAAGATTTTAATCACTATATTTGAACTTTCAATATATTTTTAGCCGCAAATTAGACTAAATCATAAAACTTGCTTCTCGTTGAATTATTTGACAATTTTTTATTCCGTTGAAATTCCTAAAAAAATGGATATTTTTAATTTAAATTTTGGATTTTTTCTTATTTTGACAAGAATTATTTTAAAATCTTTCAAAAGGAGGAAACGCCTGAAGAAGACATTTTTATGAGCAGAAAGCTCAATAGATAATAATACTACTGACTAATTTCATTCTCCATGTATAACCCGGTACCGAATAAACTATTTTATTTAAATTTAAGTGAAGAAAGGATTAATATTAAAATTAATTTGGAATACTTAGAGTGATGGCATTTTAATTTTTTTTTATTCTCACTGGTAAGAAAATCCCATGCTCTTTAATGAAAAAAGAATTATTCGATTATCGTCATTTAGTCAAGAGTTATAGATGTTTTGCCGCTAAATGACAAAATTTTCCCACTTTGCGTCGGTATAATATCATTGGCATTAACTTTTATATATATCTGCTTTAAACAATTTATTATATGCCAGACAGAATTGGTTTAAAGAAAAACTCACTCTATATGACTTTATTCGATTTTCTATAGAAAAAAATTAAATCAAGTCTGTTTGTTCAAAAAATAAAAATATTATAATAATGCTGCTGCCCTATTTAGGTACGCCTTTGTCACTTGAAAAAGGTAGAACAAGATATAATTAATAATAAAGTAAATTTACTGATGAAAATTTTTAACGGTTTTAACGGTGTTCATTGCTTTGCCATTAATGACGAACTCGTTTAAGTTTTAAAATAAATTTTTTATTGATATTTTAACACCAATGTGGGCTTAAATAATTTTATTTACCTAAAATTATTACAAAAATGTCAATCAATCAATTAGAACTCAACATATTAAAAACGTTATAAACAGTAATTACAAGTGATAGAAAAAGTGACTCAATGCAAGAGATTCGCTTGGCAAGACTACCCAACTAGTCCATCGCTCTTATATTTAGTCCGGAATAGACCAACCGAGAAGGGCCTAGATTTTTCCAAAACATTTGATCACGTACCAATACAAGACTGTAAAAGTTTCACGCGATTTCGGAACTTTTTTCATTTTAACAGAAATAATCATCTGTTTTCCATTCACCCCACGTTATTACATAAATAATAATACAGTTATATAATAATATCTTAGGGCAAAGAAGTCATCAGCTACGAAATATTTTTATTTATTTATTTCTAATAATTCTGGTCAGAAATACATGTTATGATATACTTTTTTGTGTTTGTACGATTATTATACCAACTGTAAGTACATTTAATTATTATTAAATTACATACCGATAGCAAATAATTGTGATTGGGAGCCCCAGTTAAAATCAAAGTTGTTGAAAGAAGTAATTTCAACTAATTAAAACTATAACAGTAATTGTGATTAGATTTTATAATTACTTCGGTGTCATTGTTCTTTGGAAACTGTTTATTAGTATTTAATTTTAGACCATTCAACTGATTTGGCTCATATAATTTTAGTTGTAATTGAGTACTCATGTAATTAATTAATGTCTATAACTACGGTTTATGGAACCAAATTAGAAAAAAAAATCTTTAGTTAATGCACCTCTTTCTTTTATATATATCTAATTCCAAACTCCATTTTAAGCAATTATTTGTATACAATTAAAGCCCCGCATTCGGAAGATAGACTGGAAGATCTGATAGGGTAGGATAGGAGAGGGCATTAAGGAATGAGAAGCAGGCAGTGTTTGTCTTTCCCCGGGCTGATTAGCCTCCTCCCAGTGCATCTCTCGTCCAATTACTACCCCTCACCGGGGCCTTGTCCGTATCAATTTTAATTCTGGATTCTGATTGGCTGCCTGCAATAGATCCAAGGTTCAACTATCTGAAATAATATTTATTTAATCAGTTTAATATTTCATTCCAAATTAGTTCAACTGATCATTGTTTAATTTTGATCGAATCTAAGACTGTCACTCACGCTTGCGCAATGAAATAAACTCCATATCAAGGTATAAAGTATAGTGAAATCTTTACAGAAGATTAAATAATTTTCACGGATTAGCCAAACTTTTTTTCTAAAATGAATTTTCTCTTAGTGCATCAGCATCATCATTACATTTTCTTGTTCCTCAGGGTCATATTTATA
Source organism: Aelia acuminata (assembly GCA_911387785.2). Classification (NCBI taxonomy): domain Eukaryota; kingdom Metazoa; phylum Arthropoda; class Insecta; order Hemiptera; family Pentatomidae; genus Aelia; species Aelia acuminata. The sequence continues at coordinate 35,597,731 of OU426983.1, forward strand.
ACAATGTAACGCAATTCATTAGCTAAACGCAATTCATTAGATGCTAAACTATCCATAGTCATCGCTATCGATTCTATCGATAGTATGAGGTGATGACCAGGGTGAGGAAAAAAAAGGAGAATTTTCATTTTCACTCTTTTCTTTCCTTTTTTATTAGGGAATAAGACGAACATTTGGGTGAATAGAGGATGGTTTCCATTATACCTTGAAATAATTTTTATCAGTTTCAAGCTTAGTGATAACTGCAATGAATAAAAACTTTATCGAAAGGTAAAAGAATCTGTACATACATACATCAGCGGCCCGACAACTCAACTCTGAGTCTTGGCCTCCTGGATCAGCCTTCGCCAAGTGTCCCTGTCCAGTGCAGCCGCCCTTCAGTTGCGAACTCCGAGTAGGGTCCGAGCGTCATGTGCCACACCGTCCTGCCATCTTAATCTGGGTCTTCCTTTCTTCCTCGTTCCGAAGATCTTGCCCAGGAACACCTTCTTGGGGATCGCATGCTCGTCCATCCTCGCCAAATGACCAGCCCATCGCAGTCTGCCGAGACGAACGAATTGGGAGATATCAGGCTCTTGGTATAAGGTGTATAATTCCTGGTTTGTCCGGCGGCGCCACTCGCCAACCCGGACGACAACTCCGTAGATGGAGCGGAGTATCCTTCGTTCGTGGACTTGTAGAGCCAACTCGTCTGTCTTCTTAATAGTCCATGTTTCCGATCTGTAGGTCATTACTGGTCGGATAAGCGTCTTGTAGAGGAGCACCGCCCTTTTGTCGCCCTGGACAGGAGTCGGCTTCTCAGATGATGCCGAAGTCCAAAGAAGCACTGACTCGACTTCGTTATCCGGCATTTGACTTCCCGGGAGACGTCGTCGATATTGACCAGGCACCCAAGGTACGTGAACTCGTTCACCTTTTCGAATTGATAGGGGCCGAATTTTACTTGTTCTCCCTCTTTAGTGTATTGGCCGGTAACCATATATTTTGTTTTTGAGGAGTGGACTCTTAGTCCGATACGCTGGGCAGCACCATCGAGCGAGAGGAATGCGTCTACCATGTCCCGATAAGATCTCCCTATGATGTCTAAGTCATCGGCATACCCGAGTAGCTGTGTCGATCTATTGAAGATAGTCCCCCCTATTTGGATGGAGGAGTCGCGCACCGCTTTCTCGAGACCAATATTAAATAACAAACAGGCCAATGCATCTCCTTAAAAGAATCTGTATTTTGAGGAAAGTTATCCTAACCATGAAACCAGGATTCTCAGTTGTCGAAGTAGTCGATTTGACATGACAACATTAGGAACGCAATCCTAGAATTTGTCAGAGTCTTTGAAGATTGAATGACGTTTCTGTGACATGTGTCTAGACATATCTTGGAACTTGCATAATTCAAAAAAATGTTCTCAGGTAGTTGGTTTATAGAAGTCGAAAATATTTCGTTGCAAAAACTGTGATTTTGTTTCTATACCATCGACCAAGAGATTTTCAAGACAAGGAACTGGCAGGCAATCAGTTGTTTTGTTTCTATACTATTCTATCAAGTTGGAAGTACGTGTGAGTAAACAAATCAATTTTTCATTCTTATATTTTTTGCGTGAAGTTTATATTTTCTTTTATAGAGTAGATAAGCATTTTTTGTTCGAAACATAAATAAAATTACACTGTTACATTTTGTTTATTTTTCATTTCTATGACGTATATAGCACATAGGTGCTCAGAGGCACAGGGTATCACTTTATCCTTTTAAACCAATGTTTTCGATAGCTGAAATACTTTCGATAGTCTCGATAGTTGAAAACTATCTATATTTTTACATCACTAATTAGCTAGCATAAGTTTGAATACAGTTGATTCGATTTATCATTATTTTAAAATGTGTAATTATCAATTAAGGGAATTGAATTTATTAAAAGCTATTCCTAGGCCTCAAAACCTACGACCAGTTAGCTTAGACAGCTCATTGTACATCAGCTGCCCTGCCTCACATTAAGCTTCAGTAAGCTAGAGAATAGATCACCGCAATGCCTTGGACTCAGACAGTGGCCCAGAGCCTACAACCATTTGCTAGGATTTGAATAATCATGTTTCCCCTTTGGACAATTGTTCCTCCACCGATATTTCATCTCCTTTGCGGCTAATTTTGCTGGAAATTCTCCATGCCCCATTTCTTATGCATCTCTTTATCATCTTCCTGACATGATGAAAAAACAAAAAAAACATTAGCTCTCACTTTTGGCATGAATTCTTTTTTCTGCATAAAGAGCCCCTCCCAGGGCTCTTTTTAATTTATAGAAATCAAATATGTCCATCTCTTCCGGAAATTTTAATTGGTCGACTTTTATCACTAAATTATGAACATTTAATTCACGCTATTTTCCATACTTAAATCAATAGTTTGTTTAAGTTAGTACTTTTGCACATGTGAAAAAGGTTATAATCTGTTATTTATTTACTGAGCCTATTATTTATTTAGAATCTATTATTTTATTTCTTATATATTCTTTATTATTTATTTTGTGATCCGTACCCCTAAAATTATGGTACATTAGAACAATTTTACCTTCGTAAATTTATTCTTTTCTCTTCCCTTAATTATTCTATGTCGTTTTAATCGAATTATACCTGAATCTGGTATTATTAGTTATATGAGTTTATCAACAGTATAATTCTATGAATATTGACCCTGTGGTATCAAAGAACATGTATAAGTTTATTAGACCATTTACTTTTTGGCTATCTTAATCCATACTATGATTATATAAATTTTATTTATCTGTGGGATTTTATAGAGCATTAAGAGTTATTATCGCTTTTTACTGACATCATAAAACAAAAACCTAAGTATAATTACAAGCAATGTTTTAAATCAAATAATAAAATTTGATAAAAAAAAAATAATTTAGCTAAATAGTTTTGAAAATTAAAGAATTAATAGAAAATATAAATTTTAGTTAATAATTCAAAAAACTATTCAATAATTAAAAAAAAAATTGATTCAATCTATGAAGGAATGTAGTCGTTATTAATTACTTAATAACTGGAAATAAAAGTTTGGTATTAATATTAAAATTTGTGAAGATGTGTTATTGAGTGAAAATAAATCTATTTAAAACAAATTAGTTTATGTAATATTAATGATGCAATATAAAACCTGAAACTATCAGCAACGTTTAAATCCTAATAGAAAACACATTTGAACCAAATGGAACATATTCTTTTTGTCTGTGTTATATCTCTTATATCTATGTATCAATCTAATCGGTTTAATAATGGACAAAATAAATAAATTGTGCCGATTTAATTAAAATAATTTTAATTTATACGTAATCAGGAAAAGAACAAAAGATTGTTTAAATAACCAAGCAAAAAAAAAAATTATTAATGAGAAATCTAAAAGATTTGTTTCCTGCATTCTTCAAAAGCTCCTTAATGCGAAATTTTGTAGAAACTTAAAAACTACGGATAATTTCGATGCATTTAGATTTGCATGATTTGTGGATTAATAATAATCTGTATAAAAATTTTTATCGAATTTTTAAAAAATCAAATAGACTATAGATATATTCTTTAAAATTATTTATTCCTATATTTTTTTTTTCATATTTTTAAAGATGATTTTTTCAGTAAATGGCCTAAATAGCTCCCAACCGAAAAAAACAAAACAACGACGCTGGTTACATGGAGGAGGGATTTAGCCGGCTGGTAAGTTACAGTTTCGCCGGAAGCACCATGTGCTGCACCAATTTATGGATATGATACCATATCGATAGTGACCACTCCAAGTCCCAAGGGCTTCGGGGCTTTTTCTCCCTCCTACCCATGGCTCAATTCACCCTAACATAAAATCGGTTCTCAAAAACACAGCACTCCAGCTCTAACCAACTTTCCGCTACGAACAATAACTTATAAAAACCAATAAAAAGAAAAACCTTAATTTTTGTATTTAGCTGGTACCATGAGGCTCCGCCTAAACATTATCTTATCTGTGAAGTTATTCCTACTGAAGAATTCCAACTCCAACCTACTCTATAGTTTTTAAACTTAAAAATACAATATCTCTTAAAATCCAAAACATTGATAGTGAGCATTTATTAAGAAGTCATGTATATATACTGATTCATTGAGGTGAATAAAACTTATTCCCTATTTGTTTAACCCCTAGTTAATTTTTATTTTATTTTTTGTTCTCTAATGTTTTTTCCGTCTTATCGCAGGCAATTTCTTTTGTTTTATAAATAGTCTTTTTATTTTTTCTATCTTTAATTTATATTAGTTAAGAGATTCTCAATTATGTATATTGTAAATAAATAATAAATAATGTGTTTAGTTTTAATTGTAAATGGTATATTTTTATAACACGCTTATAAGAAACGTATGCTATGTACTATGTATGTACTACGTACTAGCATTGTTGGGGATAGTAGTAATACGGACCACAAACACGACGATAGGGCTGGGACACAACCCCGAGTATTTGAGATCGCCATCCTTATAGAAAATTTTAAATATTTAAGATCCAGGTTACCAAATATCTATGATTTTTATAAGAGGATGATCTGTATATCGACGGAGGATTTCTGAGACTACTTCGATATAAGGTTCGTTATAAACCATTTTCGCAATATGCGCAAGGATTGAATGACTTTTTTCTATAATGAACAATTATCTTATTTATTTGTTGTTCATAATATAATGTTAGATTTATTTTTATATTGCTCAAGAAGTTTGTTAATTTTTTTTTTAATGCAAGAAAATTCTATTTAATTTATTTTACCTATTTTCTGACAGTATTTTTAAAATATTTACTATAAATATTCATAAAATTAATAAGAAAAATGGAAAATTTATGATTTTCCCTTCCCAAAAAGCTATTCAGTATAGATATTTACTCTAGGATACTTTGATTCTACGTAACAGCTTAATACAGAGGCATGCATGAGTGTCAAGTCCCTTTGCGTAGCTACTTCCACAGCCTCTGATCTCTAATGCTCTTCCGTCTTAGAGTAACTCTTCCTCAGGATTACTTACATCCAGTTAAAATTTAAACCTGGCAAGGACTAAGTTGCTTTACTTCAAGAAGTTGAGAGCCAACACAATTTGTCGCAGGGACGTATCCTTGTATGGCTTTAAGAGAACTTGCTAAGTTTCTGATTTATTCAATCTTACTTCAAAGTAACTAATTGAAAAAAATAACTTATAAAGAAAAATATTAAGTTTATTGAAATGGAAAACTACATGAAGCAGACTGGAAAGTCATACAAGGAAAAAACATTTTTATATTGATTTTTGATAACTACATATTTTTCCTAAGCTTTAAAAAAAAAAAAAAAAAAAAATGCGTTTTGAAAGAAATTATAGTAATTTAGTATATAGTTATAAAAATAAATAACATGTAATTTTACACAAATCCCAGATACATTTGCATATTTTAATTTTTTTTTTTTTTTCTCGACCATGTAGTATATACAATTATGATAAAAAAATATTTCTCAAAGCAAAAAAAAAGGTAAATAATATAGGATTGATGCAGCTCGTCCAGTGGTTTAACTAACAATTACATTTTTTACTTCCATACTCGAATTATACACTAGTATCTCTGTGCAAGACCGCTTATAGACCGTACAATATAGAAACTTGAAACAATTTAATTATCAGACTAAGCAGGCAACAGCCATCAAAGGAATGGGAAAGAAGAAACCTTGATTGGCTCTACTTAATTTTTTTTTTCAGTTAAATCAGTCTAGCATGGGACTAACGATATATAATAAATATTTTGGAATCTTACATAATATCGGTACCAAAATTATAATATCACATGAATGTAGATACTAAATAATAGTTTGAAATGCAGACATTTTTGAAATATTCACAGCCAGACCTGCTATATAACAAGTATACCAAAATAAAATGACTGGAGATAATGTTCTAGTGTCTGCAACATTAAATTATTCATTGAATATTTTATGAAAATATAAAAAATTATGATTTATTAATTTTCTTCTTTTTTTTCCAGGTAAGCTCGCTGTTCATTTTCTTGATGGGTATGTTATATTTTATTTGCAGAACTTTTATTTAGTTTTGTTTTCAGTACATACAAAACGATATTTAAGAACCAAATATACATTGTTTATCTGTATAATTGCTCATACATTTCTTTTTTCTTCTAAATGATCTATTCGCAACTGTCAGCAAATTAGGGGGGAAGTGAATTCATGGAATTTAAGTAGGCTAGGCTTAAGGACAAATATTCCCCAGCACCATTGAAGTGAGGGAGTCTCTCATCCAGCTTCTTTTTTCCATTATATACATATATTGTAACGTTAAAAAAAAATATGGTTTAGAATAATTCTCTACCTTTTGTTGGAACGAACTAACAGTTGGCACAAACTGTAATAGCACACGTTTGTGACTACGGTGTTCGAGTACCATCTACACCGGCCGAGGAAGTTCTAAACTGTTCTCCTTACGATTATATATAAGGAGCGATGGACTAGGTTGTGAAGCTCAAGTCATATGTTTATTTCTGTGTTACAAAATGACAATTTTTTATAACCTGTATAATATTTATGTTTTTATAATTTGTGCGGCATTGAAAATTTCTCTTTTTCTTGGAATAAAGATTGTTTAACCCACGTATATGTTGCAATATATATATATCATTAATCGCCTAATAATTTGCATAGCAATAGAAGCCACCTTTTTATCAGTTTTTTGTTTCCATTCCATTTGTCCTGGAAGAGAAAATAAAGAGCTCGTATCCATATATTGAATTTTTTCATTTATGTACCAGAGCGGTGCAGAAATGATTCTTAAAATTTTAAATTTAGAGATAGAAGTTTTCCAATTTTTTTGTTTTTACGTTAATCTGTGATGCGTATGACAAATAGCGTTCAAGTAGATAACATGTATTTGGTCGAGTGTAATACTATTTTTGATGAAAAAGAATAAAGGGTGTACAGTATATTTTTATTCTTTTGCTTAGAGTCTTTCTTATCTTACACACACAAACACACTTATGTATATACATACTATTCATTCTAAATTTTTATAATGCATCTCTTGTGCATATCAAAGTAATCATGTAAATTAAAAATTTATATTATGAGTTAGAGCACAAATAATTCTGTTTGTTCTCAACTACGGAGGCATTAATCCAGAACTCTTTGAGTAACTTGGCGACAAAGGTACGATTCAGGGGGAAAATGTAATTTGCATCGGGGCGGGACAAAAGCGGGGCTCCCCCCTCTAGGGGACGGACAATGTGTTAGTTGGGAATACATAATTTAGCAGGAGCATCTGTAGCCAAAGGGGCGAGGCGAAAATGTTTCGCCAAAGCTTTATATAGCATATTCATAAGACAATGGTTTGTTTTCGTGATTAAACGAAACACTGTCTCCGAAAAGGAAGGATGGAGGGGGGGGGGGGCATTTATTCAGCGGAGCCTGGGAGCTAAGCCGGTGTATAAACTAGCTTTGGAAGCAAGTTTGGAGATTTCGGCCTTCATTTAAGTCAAACTCTAAACTTTATCACGGCCACTGATGGATTAATAAGCTTAAACTAAATCAAACAGCTGTCTGATAGCGCCCAAATCCCGTTTGTACAATTCCCTCTCTCTTACACACTCTAACTCTCACACACTCTCGCTATCTCAGACACACACGTTAACACAATCTCTGTCAAATTATCTTCTCCAAATTACATACGAATGCCATTTGACTAGCATTAATGTAATCAAATTATGAATGGTTTTTAAGATATTTTCAAGGGCCCACATTTGAAAATTAACTCACTTACAAAAATTACAAATTTTCCAATCCAAAATTTTAATTATTTAAGGTTATTAAAGCCGTAGGTCACCAAATATATCATATCTTTATTTAAAGTATATAATCTTTGACGTTTCGGCCTCAATATGCCATTCTCAAAGGACAAAACTAAAAATATTAAATAAAAAATTAATTAAATTTAATAACAATTGATATTAAAAAAATTTTTTTTTTTTTTTATACACATTTTAATTTATAAATACCTTTATGCACATAGTCACCAATTTATCCTTCTAATAGAATTAGTCTATATTTTAAAATACATATGTCAAGTATCTATCTGAATATCTACCACGTCTAACATCGTCAACTAGCTAGGAACGACTGACAAAGAATATCGTCAACTAGCTAGGAACTACTGACAAAGAATAAGTACGCAGGGGTGGGGTAAGTCTATTTCTCTATTGTATTATTATCCATAGTCTTTTTTTGAATATTAATTTTATGTATAATACTTGCGTAAAATGTGCTCAAATTTTCTACGTCTGTATGGTTGTTCACCGAATTCAAAATTTTAAGACTAATTACGGACGCTCCAATTAGGTACGTAAGTAACCAAACTCTGCATACAGACTTCTACCAACCGACTATCCACCTACCTACGAACTCATTACTCACGTTTTTTTTTGTTAAATTGAAAGGACATAATAACAAAATCATGGCCACGGCTGACATGCCCATTAGAAGGTGGCTAAAAAGAAGCTGGATGAGGGACCTCTCTCCTGAATTAGTGCCAAGCCCTGAAGGAGGTGCTGCTTGACACTTTCCTTCCCTCATGCCCTAAATGCCTTACATATTAATGCGTTGCAGCCACCTGTCGCATATTGCGGCAGTCAATATCAATATCACCTGTATAACAGGTGCGAATCAATGTTTCAAGAGAAAAAAAAAAAGATATTGTAAAAATATATTATTTATATAATTTGTTTTAGTATAAAACATACATTAATAACTCTTACTGAAGTAACTAAAAAAAATACATACTTATATCATTAGAAATATTTCTTTATTGAAAATATTTAGGTTATTGAACGTTAAAACTTTATATTCTATTATTGAATGGATTACCCGTTGCTATCAATGAATTTTAACTTTAGGGTATCCAGGATTTTTTTTTTTTTGGTAGCTCGAAATTATTTTGAAATATAAAAAAACTATTTAAAGGTTGGTTTATTTAACTTTCGAGATTACACAGGTTAAATATAAGTTCACTAAGTATTCTCTTGGAATATAATTTTCCTAATTCTCTATTGGCAAAATAAATTTAGAAACTTTAGACAGTAGATGCAAATCAAATTATTAATAACTTCCATCTCCGACCTTAAGGCATCATCCCACCCCTGAAATTCTCCAAATTTCGGGTTTAAATATTTCTTTTTAGTCTCTTGTTAATATTTTTTCTTAGTAGGTATGAATTTTTGACTAAAATATGTAAAATAAAAACCTAATAAGTAAAAATAAATATTCATTAATTGCTCTTAACATGTATTAAACGAAAAATAAATCTCGCATTCATATAAATCCAAACCCTACTAATTAGTCATTATTATCAAGCTCTAAACACTTTTATTATAGTATTAACTTTCCAATTTTTTTTATTTTTTAAATTGGATTAAAAATACGAACTTAAACCTTTCTTTAACGTAAAACTTAAATATAAGTTCAGGACAGACATAAATTAAAGTTTAAAATTTTAAAAACTGTTTTAAATTGAGGAACGCATTGATGAACTTCAGAAGAAAAAGAATATATATTTTTTAAAAACCTGCTCTAAGTGGTGTGCGGATGAAGAATCGGCAGATGGCCTTTAAAACGCCCTTCGAAAATCTTAGCGGAAGACCATTCAGAATATTCAAATTGAAATTCCATATTCAATGAACGAGGAATGAAAAGAAACCTTTTCCTCTTCGAACAGAAATCACTTGGCAAATGGAAGACTGGGAATAATTCTTGAGATTTAGCATAATCCCGTCATTATCTTGGTGTGACTCATACCCAAGGTGCAGCCCTCATCAGGAGATCAAAGGCTAAACCTTCGCACAGCTCCAGATCAATAGTCTACTGTTTTCCGATACCCGATTCACATCATTCAACTCTTTTGTAGTTTTTTTTTTTTAATGATTACACCCAGTTGGAATCCATCTTCGTGGGAAATACCTTGCTTTGGTAGGCTTTCAGTGACAGGCATTATTGCTAGATATAGAGAATTGCTTGATTGGAAGAACTGATGAAGGTAGATTTTTTTTTTTTTTTTCATGTCCGGGGTTAATGAAATCCAATTGTAAATCTCGACTTCTATTTCTTTGTTTGACATGAATGCTACATGGATCTAAATAGAAACTAAAGTGCAGAGTGATATAGTACAGGAGCCAGATGCAAACAATCTCACCCATAGAACATACACCGACAAATTTCAGCATAGTTAGAAAGAAGAGAGTTAAGTGCGAAATCGACCGTCTGGCAGCGATAAAATTCTTACTAATGCCTTAAAAATTAATTTGAATAATTAATTTTTTCACAAAAATTCACCCATAAAACATACGGCTGGAATATACGGCTTAATCGTTAGGTTTTTATTTCTATAGAAAGGGAAAAATCGTCTGGCAGCGATAAAACTCTTACTAGTGCCTGCCAGACGCGCGCGAGCGGTGCGCGAGAATCACAATAACTCACCCATAAAACATACGATTCATTCTTGTGCCAACTGATTCAAAAAGGTTCCTAAACACGAAATTCGGTCGTCTGGCTGGTTAAAAATTGTTACTAATACCCGCCAGACGCGTTTATAAGTCAAAAAATCGTTCCGATCCAGGTGAACATTAGCGTTGTTTTTCCATGTAATTTTATTTATGAGCATTTCTAAATGTTCTTAGAAGTACTCTTTGGGGCCCTAACATTCATATTTAGCGAAAATAATTATTACTATCGATGCTAATTATTTATATCAGAGTTTAAAAGCAAGAAATGCATACTTCCAAGCATTATTTCTTGGGACGACGAGGAGTTATTGTCCAGTCGATGTATTTTTTTTTTTGCCCCAAAATAACTTCCTGTATGATCATTGATTAGTCAATGTGAATATATAAATATGATGTTGTAAGCAAATTCTTTGTAGTAATTACGTCACCTTTTAAGAGTTTATTTTTATTAATTTGCGATATTTTTGTAAATTTTATGCTTAAAGTTTTTAACTACAAGTATTTCTTTTAGTAGATTTAATGTAAAAATTTTCATTGTGCCATAAAAAGAAATTTTGTTCTAAACATATTAAAAAAACAAAAACAACCTTTTTTTATTATGAAATATGAAAAACCGGAACCATTCACCTTATTATTATGCAAACCTTATTATAAAATACCAAGTACCGAAGTAAAGCAATAATCGTTGTAGGAAAATAAAAACCGTATATATTATGAATATAAGAAATGAGTTATATTTAACACCAAAATACAAACATATTAAAAAATTCGATACAATATAAAACACAATATAACATATAACAAAATGGATATAGAAATGAAATTAGAAGAAAGTCAAATTGAATATTCGCCATCTATCATAATCAGCATAAATGCATTGTGAGGAAATGTGGTGGACCAAATTTCTAAAGCACAGCCTGCATTTTGCGCTTTCTCTGGTTGCAATTTTACAGGACAGTAATTTTTTGCCCCCACAAACACTGAGGACTTAGGTATATTTAAAAATTGCACTGCATATCACATACGGATAAAGAAATGAAATTAGAAGAAAGTCAAAATGTGTGAAGGGGTCCAAAGTCCTTAAGCCTGCATTTCACGATTTCTCCGGTTTCAATTTAACAGAACAGAAAAAAACTAAACCAGTACATTTTAAGGAATTGCTAAGAAAATAAAAACTACATCTATTAAGTACATAAGAAACGATTTTCATTGATCATCAAAATCTAAACAAAATTAAAATTAAAATTAAAAAGTTGCACTCCTTTTCACATAAGGATTGAAATGAAACGAAATCACAAAGAAATGAATGTCAAAATAAATATTCGAATATTTCATCTCCACATTACCGATGTGGCCATCATGTTCTTGATTTTCTTTTGGGTTAATAGGATTATAAGCAAAGAGGTCCTGGATATCTTAAGAAGAAAAAGCGTGCTATGCAGGCAGCGGTTTTGGAATTAGTTATTTAAAAATCCAAAGCTCTAAGGAATTTTCTACATCTAGTTCTACGAACATTCTATCTTCAATTGATCGAATAGGTAGAGAACAGTTTGTCTGCCCTTTATATGGTGTTAACTGCTTCTCTTTTGATTAAACAAGATTATTATACAATAGAGAATATGAATTGAGAGGTGTGTTTTCATCATGAAAGTTACAAAGAGTAGTTGTTATATCAGCGTAGCCCTAATGTTACTCATTTCTTCTTAACAAAATCAAATAAAAAAATCTGGTGCGTGCGCGCAACACACAACTTTCACTTACCAACTTACTTAGATTAGAAATTGACGTGTTTTGCATAATATCATTTCCCAAAGTCACACATTTTTTTACCTTCATATCTTATTTTTGTTAATCGTTAAAGCCGTTTTTGAGTAAATAAAAAAACCCGTGAAAATGATACAAAATTTATTCAGTAAAGTCCCCCCTTCGGTTGATCAATTTTGATGAAATGTTGGCTACCACATATTTGGCATATAAATACATCAAATACCCAGTTTGATCAAAATCTTTAAAGCTGTTTTTGAGTAAATAAAAAAAACACGTGAAATTATACAAAATTTATTAAGTAAAGTCCCCCCTCCGGTTAATCAATTTTGATGAAATTTTAAAAGTCATATCTTGGGCATATAAATACATCAAATACCCAGTTTGATCAAAATCGTTAAAGCCGATTTAGAGTAAATAAAAAAAAACACGTAAAACTTTTACAAAATTATTAAGTAAAGTCCCCCCTCCGGTTAATTAATTTTGATGAAACTTTTACAGTCATATCTCGGGCATATTAATACATCAAATACTCAGTTTAATCAAAATCGTTAGAGCCGTTTTTGAGAAAATCGAAAAAAACCTAAAAAGTTATAAAGTAAAGTACCCCCTCTCTTTAAGTAATTTTGATGAAATTTATGCTGTCTCATCGCGGGCATATACCTACACTAATTACCCAATTTCAGGATCGCTCGGTTTATAGTTTTTGAGCTAGTCTTTTCACACAGACACACACACACACACACAGACACACAGACAGACTACACACACACACACACACACACACACACACAGAGACCATTTCGCGGAACTTGGTTATTTCGACTCAAGGGACCCCAAAACGTGTATTTCCGTTGAAAACCGGAAGTCGAAATTTTTCACGATCGCAATACTTCCACTTACTATATATTTCATATATAGCTAAGTGAAAGTAAATTGTATGTTGTTATATGTTATATTGTGTTTTATGTTGTGTCGAATTTTTTAATATGTTTGTATTTTGGTGTTAAATAAAACTCATTTCTTATATTCATAATATATACGGTTTTTATTTTTAAAAACCTAACGATTAAGCCATATTCCAGCCGTATGTTTTATGGGTGAATTTTTGTGAAAAAATTAATTATTCAAATTAATTTTTAAGGCATTAGTAAGAATTTTATTGCTGCCAGACGGTCGATTTCGCACTTAACTCTGTTGTTTGTAACTATGAAATTTGTAGGTGTATGTTCTATGGGTGAGATTTTTGCTATTAACGCTGTAATGTATTAATATGTAATGCAAACAATATTTTCTTTTCCACGATGAGCGCTTGAGTGAACGACAGAGCTAAATCAAAACCCATCCTCGATGTTGAACCTTTAAACCAAGATTCCCTTACTACCTCCCCAATTTCATAGTTCGTTTTTTCTTAAATTCAGTATTTTCACAAATAAAAATTTGAGACTTACTAAAGGAAATCCTTAAAAGGTTATTAGTACGGTACCGACTGGGCTAAGTCCGATTGTAACTTCAGGATTACATGTTTGTTCCCTTGCCTATGCGTCCATATAAATTTTGAATTTCTTTTACTGTAGAATGCAATTTTTAATTTTTTAAATTGCTTTTAAGGTGTGAGTCAGTCTGTTATAATAGTGTCAATATAATATAATGTTTTTGTGTAATTTATGAATTATGTTTTCGTATTTATAGAAATATTTTTAGTGATGTTCTTATTATTTATTTGTTTCACAAAATATTTATTTCATTATTTTTTTTGCTAGCTATTCTATTCGAAATTAATGAAACACATTTTGTTGTTCGCCATGGGCCAATTGATATCGGCAAATTCGCCAGTTTAGGGGAAACTGTTTTTGAACAATATTACGGAATCGCCCATCAGGTTATGTTTAGGTTCGCTTATTTATAGTATCATAACTCTTTTATCTTCAATCATTTTTACTTCTGGTATTGGAAACAAGGTCTTAAAATATACATATATTGAAAAGGACAGATGACGCCAATTTTACCTTGCCTTGAAGTCAAATCTAGAAATGGTATGATTCGTTGTAAAATCTAGAATAAAAGAATGGATAAGATATTGAGATTGGTTCTAGGGATCTGAATCCAATTGGAAGACTGCTTCCACAGCTCCTCCAATTGGATACTTCGTTGCCGAGCCGTTTATTATTCACACCAATAGTATTGGCACTTGTGTTCGGCTCTATCCTATATAGGGCTGCCTGCTATACCCTTGTATACTGTTTTTTATTCTGCCTTTTCCTCCCTTCCTAACCTCCAAGGAAGAAAGACTAAAATAATGCTTCCATTTTTTTTTTTTTTTTTTTTTTATTCATTTTCTCGTCATTCTCTTATAACTTTAATTAATGATTGTTCCTGATAATATTCTACGATGTAAATCGGTAAATACATAGCATTTGCTCTAAGTTTAAAAGATCTAGATGAGAATGAATAGGAACAACCAAAAACAAACATACGAGTGAATTTTCATCCAAATAAAAAGGTTCGGTACAAATATATTGTATATGCAAAACTGATAAACAATTTCTCTTTTCATTCTTACATTTACATATACTTTATAAAATTAACTTTTTTATTTGTTGTTACTTTAATGGATCGTGTTCCTCTGATAGAACCCTCTCTTTGCTTATGTTTCAGTAGCGTCCCCTGGTACTTCAGCGTACTGACATTATTTCACCAAACATTAGAATAAATATTCTTCCTCCTTTTCTTGGCTCATTTATTTTTTTTTTAATGAATAAATGTGCTATGAACCAAAATAAGAGATTTACAACTAATAATACATCAGTGAAGGAAAATGAATTATTTTGATACCTGCTGTCTCTATTAAGGATTACATTTTCTAGAAAGGTAAACAGCAGACATTCTCAAATAGCAATTTTCGTTTTGTAGCCCCAAGCATTTTTTTTTTATTATTTAAAAATAGATAAGTTTTGGATTTAAGGATTAAGGCCGAACTCCATCGGTTAATCTACTTTTTTCCCAACCAGCTTAAGAAAAAAGTAATTAAACTAATAATATAAAAGTAAAAAAGTAATAGAACTATCATTAAATCGCTGTCATTTTACCCAAGCTATTTCACATTTTTTGCCTCTTTAAAATATCAAATTATTAATTCAGAGAAAATATAAATAAAATCTAGGTCTAATCCTCCTGTAGGGAATGATTTCTTAAGTAGATTTTTTTCATTATACTTTTTAGAATTTATAGAATAGGTCTAGAATTAAAGAATAGTTTTTTTAGAATTTATAGAATAGGCCAAAGCATATTGTCCGCCATCCAAAAATGTGGTTTCCCTTAGTTCAAATGTTTATTTGTTGAATTATATAGCATCGCATATTTGCTAAAATTGATGATTATATACTTTACGATCTTTGAGATGCCTTCTAGACAAATGGATAAACTTCAGTTTATTTACTTGACTTATTTTCGATTTGTAGACATAAGCTAGTTGAATAAAAATGTTGGATACAAAGTCTATCCTTTGCTGATGTGCATAGCATTGCAACGCACTAGTCGAAAATAATATTTTATTTTTCTTTCATCATTGTGAATGCGTTTACAGTGACATGTTTTTCTTTTTTTTTTACGTACGTATTAATTGGTCATTCTTTAGTTGTTTGTGTATGAATGGATTCTTAAATCACTAATATTAATTTCCCTAGAGTATGTCTGGATTTATTATTTATTTTGAATAAATAAATAAAAAAAATCATCATAAAACTATATGATGAAAGTTAAAATCCTTAACTATTCCTTAATTTTAGATAAGCCTAACATAATATATGCATTCATTAGATATTTAATATGCATATATCTTTTAAGCAATCGTTTTGTATTATTATATATTTTTATGTGAAAAAAATAAAATATAACGGAATAAAGTTGGTTAATCGCTTATCGCCTAACGATTTATTGAATAATTTTTGCGGTTTTTATAGAAAAATAATAAACTAGATCAGTCGGTCAATCTAATGTCAGGTATCATTCAAAATACAAATGAGTTCATTAGTAGTTTCATGCCACGTTCCTTTAAACTAAATGAATCCATATAGATTGCATATAATGTTGAAATTTCAACCAAGTCTTCGTTTAAATAATATTAAAAAATTACTTTGAAATTATTCAGTTTAATGTAATATGGTGTTAACGAATTAATGTACTCATTTTTTTTCTTAGATCATTTTCATAATAAGCGGCTTAAATAATGTTATACGGAGATAAGTGAATAAAGAAAAAATATATATCCATTTATCTATATACATTTATATCGATAAAGGGAAGTTTTAAAATTTAAAGCAGAAAATAGGAGGCTTTTTTGAAAAATTTAATTCAGGAATTATCAGATATGATAAGTTAAAATTAATTACGTGTGAATGAAAATAAAAAAAGAAATATTCATGTTACCATTACGTGATTTTCATTTGAGTAAGTAAGAACGAAGATGGCTCTCACGAAACAACATTTGAAAGCTTTAATCAGGCTAATGTATCAATTTACATTGCATCTAAAATCCTCACCAGCCCACGCGCCGCGGACACGCTAAAACTGAGAATACATTAACAGCTGAGTTCACGACCCCCCGTATCCTTATCTGTCTTAGCCTACCTGATCTGAATAACAATTAGACGAATAATATGCAGGTGTGAGAGCTTTCGTTATCTTCAGGAGTGCGAAAGCGTTTGCCAACTTCGTGCTTTTATTCATTATGCTGGGATATGTGTTATGTAAAAGTTTATCGAAGAGATGCTTGATATAAGTTATACCGTGGCGTAAAGATTGATAAGAATAATCGCGGTTACATTTTTCTTTTGCATTTTTCCTTCTTCATTAAAAAAAATAATTTTTTTTTTCAAGAAAAAAGATAGGTCAATTCCGGGAGTCGAACAAGGGTTCCTGCATCTCAGTTGCGGAGCGTTGAACTACTGTTTTTTTTTTTTTTTTGCTTTTCTACAAATATGAATTTGAGAACACGTACAGTTTCTCAAAAGAGTGCTTTATTTGTATTTACTACTTCTTATGAATGGAATTCCGCATGTTATATTTCGATATATCGATTACAAAGTGGATGGTCCCATTGATAAATGAAAGTACTGCGAGAATATATTGATTTTGAATTGCCTGACGTTCACAGGTGCTAAGAGGCTACAAAATAAATCTTCCCCTTTCTCTCACACCCTCTCTCTTATGTTACTTAATAAAAAGTACTTCAGTGAGAACTAATGGTCTCGATGGTGTCGTGAGATGTTGCAATATTGTTCGCTTTTAGTTAGCCTAGCATGTTTTAGTCGATCAAGGACCTATAATGCTTTAGATTCGTCAATGTCCGCGTCTATTATCTTTCATCCTATTTTTAAATATTATTAAAACAGAAAAAGTTAGGGTGGGTTGGTTTCCTCCAATTGAATCGTACGAAAGGTTGAAATCTTGTTTTCTACGCATTTTTTTCTGTACATACCAATAGATCAAAAATATTCCATAATACAACTATTCTTATAACATCGCCTGAATGAAACTTGCTGACAAAAGTCTTCTTTCAATAGATTTTCGGAGCGCAATATAATTTTATTATTTTGTATTGTTTTAATACGATTTCTCTTCAGTGATCAAAATACAAATAGAAATTCGTAAAATATTGTAGACCAAAGAAGGCCATAAAAAACCGAAACTGGAAGCATTATACAACTCCACCACGTAAATTAGAAAAACAGGTGGAAAGGCATCTGTCTGTGACTGGTAATAATAGGACACATTGTCTCGAATCTCCAACATGCGAAATGTGTAATGTAGAAAGAACGGTACGATTTCACTTACAGGATACAATTACTAAATAACCGTTCACAGGATTGCAAGATTAAACAACAAAGAACAACAACATTTGATCTAAAATATGTTATTTTCCTCCTGTAATCACTGATAAAATTCAAACTACAGACTTTATTGTCATGGGAATAGTCTCCTTTAACCGTCGTAAAACCGTCGAAAACTGTTTATTTATTACTTATTTACCTCCAAGAGTCAGCCTGTTCTTCACATTATGCTGGTGAACATAACTTTACGAACACTGGCACATGCACATATAGATTTGAAGTGTTATGCAAATGTACTAGAGCCTTCATCAGTTTTGTTTTTATTTTATTAAATATTTCTCATGTTTAGTCAAAGATATCAGCATTAACAAATAGACATATTTGACCACATTTTAACATGAAAACCCGATACCCACTTATTTTTGATCACATACGTACTTAAGAATAATTGTTTTCAGGTGTTTAGTCGCTTAATATCGTCATGGAAAAGATTCAGAAGCATAGAATCCCACACTCATACTAACATGCAACACTTGACCTAATTTCAGTAAAATTAATTTCCAGACCTCCCCAATTTCAACGCCCCTACAGTTGCTCCCTAAACGTGTACCAAGTTAAAGGACATAAAAAATGAATTAAACTCTATTATTAAATATCCGTTCGGTACACTAGGTGAACTCTATAATTAAAAAATAAAAATAATAATAAAATATAATAAACATTAAATTGTCTTTATAGGAGAAAGATACTCGATTTAATTGAAGTAATCTCACACAGCATTTATGGAATAGCTACCACTTACTGGGTGCAGTTATGGAAATTGCGTTGCAGCCCCCTGCAGCGATAGCATCTACTCCATTGCATTTAAATGGTGATCAACAACATACCAAGTGATTAGGCATGAGTGCATATATAGCTAGTTCATCCTTTAATTAACAATATCATAAGTTTTGTCAAACTTATTTTTTAATAATTATTAATTAAATCAAGAAATTTAGGTGACGAACCATTGTTTATACTTTCCAATTATTTTTCTAGAGGATAACTGATATTGCTAGAAAAGGAAAAAGAAGGATGTAAATGTAAATTTATTTATTGTAATATCGATATCAATACTTGGTCGGTCTTTCCCCCACTCCCGACCGACCAAGTACACAAAATTTTACGAATTTACGCGATAAAAAGACAACTCATATAATTTGGAAATAAGGAATTCCGTAATCCATATTCGTGAAAAAAATATAAACAATTTTGTGATATACATATTATCTTATCTTATCTTATCATATAATATTATAATTTTCTATTTATATTGCCATTTCCTTTGGCATTGAGATGAATTTCTGGATTCCAGTTCTAGTAAAAGTTGAACTATGGCCAAACATCTAGAACTATCTCATTTGCGAAAACTCAAAACAAATTTTGACAAGAACGACCCTGAATGTTATTTTAGATACATAATCGGGTCTTGTTTCCTTTCTGAAAAGACGTTCTCCTGTGGGTAAACCAGTAACTTATTTTTGGTGAGTAAACTGTTACTTCAGCATATACGTCAAAATCCATCACCATATATCTATACGCTGAACAGACCTTTTTGATAATACAGCCAGAATAACATGAGGAGGTTATAATTTTTCAATTTTTCCTGAACCCACCCAAACTGTGAAGGAGTTTATTTTTTATCTGAATTTTTTATGGTAACTTCTTTAATGTCAAAATGTAGCTTACCTTTGGGTTCTTGCTAATAAAAAATTACTTCATAATGTTCTGTAGCTTAACAGTTTGATCACTTAACTCAACATGAAAATAAATTTGTTTTACAATACTCTTGAGTTGCATTATCCACCACAACACAATTCTTTTGCTTGATAAGATGTGTTTACTCTTTGTGATTAATAGTTATAAATATCGGCATATGAGCAGGAACTTATATTTCTCCATTCCCTGCTTTCCCTTAATTCAACGTCACCAAGTAAAATTGATTGAGTGTACCTCAATTAAAATATAAAATTATCATGGATGATCTTGTGCATTCATAGCCCCTTTTCCTACAATGTTTCTACTAAACCCTTCGAGCCCTACGGAGATAAAATATTGATGATGCTAATGAGTGAACATTCTAATTATTCCAAAGAATTCATAAAGCATTCTTATTTTAAACTGCAACATTAAAACGATAAACTGATTGTTGAGTTAAAATATAAAAAAATAAAACCAGTCTCTAGGTAAATAAAAATGTATTACGTTTACTATTCTGAGATGCTGTAGATTTTGAGAGAAAAAATCTGGTACTAAGGCAGGAAAAGTGACAAAATATTTAGTCATTTTTTGCCAGCTGAGGGCTTATAAACAAAATAAATTCAGGTAGCTGTGAAACGAAGGATTTTTAAGTAGGGTTTGAAATTAACTCTTATTTTCTCGGAAAGAGAATAAAAGTAATAATCCGGACTTTTATAGTTCTAATAAATAAATAAAAATCACAGCATGATTTTTATATTTTGGACTAGAAAAAAAAGTCCTGATATGATATTTATGACACTGATATATAATATAAGAGTCTGATATCTAATGATTTTAATCATTTAAGAATAAATATATAAGCTTTTTTCCTTATGGATTTCTCCATACAGGTATACATTATTGGGTTAAACTTTTTTTTTTAAACCTTTTAGGGTATAATAAATGACCTTATACCGATCTTAATATCGATAATTAGCTTATCAAGGATGCTGATAATGAAAATCATATCGATTTAAAATCTCAGGCTCGCTCAGGTATCGACTTTTATATTACAACTTATCCGATATTAATAATATCAAGTTCTACTTATAGGTAATTAGGTTGCTGGTTATGAAAATTGTATCGATATTTCGAATACGCCCTCAGTTATCGATTTATTACAACTTACGCGACATAAACGATATTGGGGTCCGCTCATAGGTTAATTGAGGTGCTGAAATTGAAAATAATATTTAAAAATAAGTGTTAATTTCAAACCCTGTTTTAAGGGATGCACACCTCTGAAGCTTATAATTGGTAAAACAGGTTTAAAAAGGCTAATTTATGGATAAACGGTAAGTACTAATTGAGGCCCAATGTGCTATCTGTCGTTTCTTCCATAGTATTTTTAAACTTCATAAATCTCATAACCTCATCGTGTTCTGATTGATTGATATAAAAATGTTCTGATTGACGGTATAAAAATCTTGTGTAAAAGATATTTTTATTTTATCGGTACAAAGTTTAGGCGCCAGTCAAAGAGTGGAATTCGTTGAAATGCTCACGTTGTACCATTATCTGATCAAAAGAAATACTGGGAGCACTTTGCGGTGGCTTTGACGAGGCCGAAACATCAAAATGTGTTTTGTCGACTTGCAGCCTCGGTTAGTTCGTTATGTTGCCAGGTTAAATTATGTGGAAAGCCTATTTATCTTTTTATACCTCTTTGTACTTGAAGCCCTTTGTGTCTTTGATAGAATTATTCAACGCGAAGTTCAAAGTTGGCAAATGTTAGGAACGGACTAGTCACCAATTGACAATCATCGCGAAACCAAGTGTTGATAAATCATTTAAGTCTAAATTCAAAGCAGAAAACAACCGTGTTTGTAAGAACTGATTTATGTATGCACCATTAAATAAAATAATATTTTTAAATAAGTTCAAAGGGAGTGAATAATTGCTAAAGTTAAAATATTAACAAGCAGAAAAACTATCATTTATTGAATACATTCGACATTCAAACTTATACATAACCATAAAAATCTTTCTAATAACCCTGTTTTTATCTTCTTTTCTGCAATCGATTCTATCGATAGTTTCTTTACATCCTCCCACCTAATTTTCATCTGCTTGAAAATTATATAAATTCTAAGCCATCTTGTTTGTCAACCACACGTCTACTTCTGGTCATGTCACGGTCGCCACAATTTTAAGCAAGTTCGTAGGGAGTGAATAATTGCTAAAGTTGAAATATTAACAAGCCGAAAAAAATATCATTTATTGAATACTTAAAACACTCAAACTTAAAAATGACCATAAAAATCATTCTAATAAAAAAGTTCCAACATAAAACTTCTACTAAATCCTTATAACCTTGTTTTATCCTCTTTTCTACAACTGATTCTATCGATAGTTTCTAAACAAATATAACAATATAAGTAATGTAGTTTATCGCACATTTGATTCGATTTCCAACCCTCAAGTAATTCTTTGGTGTAATTTATTTTTTATTGAAGAACTCTTGTTTCGGCTATTTATAAAATAACTTTTTTAACTAAATTTAGAAAAAAAGAAACTTTTATTGCGGCTTAGTTGAAATCTGTGACCTCCTTTTTTTATCATTTATAATTCATAGGGATTTTTATTTAATTATAAACTTTTTTTAATGAAGTGATCTAAAATATTAGTCAGCAGGACTTATTTTCATTTAAATCCCGCGTGTCATAAAGCACTCTCTTTCAAAATTATATGGAATGAATACCATGGCATTTTATTATACAGGAAAAAAAAAAAACAAAAAAAAATCATTAATGTTGAAAGTTTACTTTCTTACTTTCTCACCCGGATTTTCAAGACCAAAATATATATATTTTCTTTTATGTATTCATCATAAAATATTCAAGGCAAGCTGTAAACGATCTTGAAACAATTTAATTTGAAGTTATCCTAACTTCCAGTATTTGGAGTTTTTTTCCGAATTTAAAGTAATAATTAACTTAACATTATAATTTTTATAATTTCGTTATGTAATAGAAATAATGAAAATCGATTTCATGCTTGGCCGTGGTTTATAAAGAAAGAAAAGGTTTTTATTGCAAAAATGTAAATACATCTTTTGATTAATTTATGATCTGTCTTTATTTTTATTTTTTATTTTGTCAAAGTTAGTCATTACTGAACTAAATTGTTATTAGAATGAGGAAGACTATTGTAAATAAAAATCTTTACTGAATAACTAAGATTAAATGATAAAATAAAAGGAAAACTTGATAATTATGTAAATAAATATATTTAAATGTTTACGATTTATATGATGGGATTTCAGTGTTCTACCCAAGTGTTCTACGCAACGACTGTATTGCAACTTTTATTTCTTTCAGAGATTTGCACGAATCGTGGGCCCTATCCTTATTGATAAATACGCTCTGTAATTTAATTTTAGATTCATTTCTGAAATTTTCCATAATATTTTTATATTATCCATTCAGTGCATTTTTTATATAAAACTATTGTAAAATGGAAGATTGTAAATATGTACTATATTGTATATTGTAAATATTTACTATCTGTGTCTTTAGAATGTCAACGGCTTCTACCTGCTACAACAAAGAAAGTTGGCGTTTCCAGGAAAATCAAATAGACGGCAGACATACTGCAGGACACACCTATAAGAGAGATGGTTATATATTGTCACCTGTCGTTACCAATAAATCTAAAGTTATAATTTAATTTTACGTTTTTTTTCCAAAAGGGAGAAAATGATATCGCTATGTTACTTCTGAGCGTACCTTTTCGGCTGGTAATGTGACCGCCATATAACTTTGCCCAGTACCTACATATTTAGATTAACCGCCGCTGGTATATCCTTCAATTTCTTCTAACGGTAAGTAAACTAGAACCCAAAAAAGGGGAGGTCGTAATTTCGAAATGTGATTTATTAAGAATTTCTTATTAATTTATTAGGAATATTAATAGAAAAATTAATAAGAAAGGAACTCTGAATAAAAAAAAAAAATCACATTCTTGAATATTTTAAACTCAACGATCGAGGAATTAATTTTAGTTTCGGCATGCAATTTTATCAAATTATTGGAAAAATGTAATTTGTTTTTTTTTTCTCTCTAAGCTCAGGCTAAATCCAAAACCGTTTGCCACTCTAAGTGTATAGAGTAATATATACTTATGAAAAATAACTGTAAACTCACAGAAGAGAACCTGTAATAATATAAAAAGTATGGATGGTGAAAAAGAAAAAAATGCTATCTAAAAATAATAATCCTACAAGATATCAAAAAGAAAATTTATAAATTAAAATGACTTACTCTTAAATGTTTGCTTTCAGAATACACTTTAATTATTATAAATTTTGTTATTTTTAATTTTGGTACGCCCCTATACTCTGAGCTATTATATATGCGCATTGTACGTTATTCAACATAAAGTAAAGAAAATAATTACATGAAGAATATAGTAACAGGGGGGGGGGGGACTATATAATATGGAGGGAGAAAACTTGAAAGCGGGCGTTATCTTCTGTCTTTGTGAGCAACTAACTTATCTGCCCGGCCTCAGTTCACTTTTGTCCTGGAATGACACAATACACAAAAGTAGACAAATTATTATTTCTCACCCTTTCCTTTGGTCTCTTGGACCCAGGGGATGAAGATTGGTTTTTGCAGCTCAAATGATTTTTCCTTCTTTTATTTTTATTTTTTAATGAAGAAAGGGGTAGCCCGCCCGTAATTGCTCTTTTATAAGATATCTGTTAACTATAAACAGTAATCGTTTCCCCAAACCACTAAATAAATCTCCATCCCCTCCATTCAGTACCCAATTATGATTAAATATTATTATCATTGCATATAACATATATCATATAATTTTTTGTTTTTTCGGTACGCCATATATTTCGTATTTAATTCGTTAAACTCAATTAAATTTGATGGTTCAGACATTATTTTGGATATTTCATTCTGCTCCAATGCCAAACATTAGTCCCTCCCCACCTGAAAAAAAAAAAACCTACACAAGTTATTAACATTTTTATTTGCTAAAAGAACAAAAAAAAAAAAAAAAACCTAAACCAGTTTCCTGAAAATTTCACTTCTCTAGGTGGCTCAGAAGCTATCATATTATTTACACAACGGCCTAATGCATAAGTTTAGATGTCCTCCTCAAATCGAAGAGAAAAACATCAAAATGGAAATCCGACGATTAGTAATAAAGTTTAAGCTGTTAGTTTAGCTTTTCCTTTTTTTTTAAATATATATATTTTAAATTAAAGTTACATTAAAGGAAGAAATCAATAAGTCATTTGACCTCTCACTGTGCGAAGAAATCCAAGATAATATTTAACTAAAATTAATTCTATATGGATATAGCTAATTAAATGAAAATTGCAAGGTCTATTTTTAATAAATTCATAAAAATATTAATTTTCTGTTGTATTATGTACCGCTTTCGGTTCATCAATTTTGATTACTATAACAGCTAGGCCTTTTATATACCTCAAATACACAATTTCAGCCTCTTGTGATCTATGCAAAAACACACGCACACATAGCACTTTTCGCGAAACTTAATTATTTAGTTTCAAAACGTATATTCCAAGTTAAAACCTGAATTCAAAATCAATTACATTCGCTTTACTTCCGTTTACTGTACAATGCAATTACTATACCCTATACTGCAATTACCTCAGGTATAGGCAAGCAAAATTTAAAACGAATAGTAATTTTTTTAAAAAATAACTTTTTTTATCATTAACTATTTATTTTTTACTAAATTCAAAAGAGGATAGCTCCTTTGAAACCCAAAGGTCAGCCGCCGCCCACTCGTTGATATGTCAGGAAGACCTTTCACGGCCCGGGCGCGAGTTGAGCTGGACATTTAGCACCTCTACAGAAATATCTGCTATATTATTCCGAGAGATAGACGTTTCTAACTGAGCTAATTAAGGTTTTTTGATTAAATAACTGCATATTATTATTAATTAGCGAGTGGTTTGTTGAGCCTATTTCAAAATAAGGTAAGATTATTCTTTATCCAAACTATAATGTCTGTTCCAGTAAACACTTAAGAAACGTCCCGAACGCCTTTACAAACACCCCATTATTTACATGTTAAGGATTACCACGAATATCGATTTCTCTTATTATATTATATTATGCTTTAAAAAATATTAATATATATAAAATTAAGCAACCAGTTCATGAGCAGACATCGTCTTCCTCCAAGTTATTGATCAAATATTAGTCTCAAAAGAAGGTCTTCCCTGAAATGGCCATCATATATAGAACGGTTCCCAGAGAATCTCCATTTCTTCGAAAACCATTTAATGCTGACTGCCCTTTGTTAGCGAGGAAATCTCGTGGTTGAACCTTGAGGGGAAAAAAAAATTGCGGTGTTTTGAAAGTCTCGATATATCATATTCCTGGAAGAAAATATTTCTAGAAAGCGAATGACCCTTACATGTTTTTGTTAATAATAATTTTTCACCAGAATAATAATTTTTAACCAGTAGTGAATTTTTAATAGTAAAGTTCAGTTTATTTGTATAATATTTAACTTTATTACAATTTATGGATTTAATTGATGAAGAAGAAATCGAAAATTGACATATTGTTAAATCAGTTTAATTCATTAAAAATAGAGATACTATTAGCTCTTGGTAAAATTTAACATTATTAGCTAATACTATTAGCTCTTGGTAATTAGAATTTAATATATATATAATAATATTATGTATTTTTTTTATAGACGAATAACAAGCTTAAAACCATAACCTCTAATGAAATCGTAACCAATAGCTAACCATGCAGTAAAATAAAGCACAATCACCTTAACAAGAGCATACCTTAAAAAATAGTGAGATATCCCGGAAATGTTTTTGAGTTTTTTTATTTTTCATTCGGGAGTATTTAATAATTTTTTTTTTTTTTTTATATTATGGGTCGTTTAAATTATTATCTATTTTCTCTTCTTCTTCTTCCTCCGTAGTGCCTTTCAGCGTGGAGGTGCCTCAGTCAATCATGCCAAACCTCTCGAGCTCGTGTCTTAGCCTTCATCGCATTGAGTAGCTTGTTTCTCTTTTGGCCAATTCTACTAATGTGGTCGATCCACTGCCTTCTTGGTCGACCTCTTGGTCGTTTCCCTAAGGCCACAGCTTCGAAGAATTTTCAGGGATCACGGATCTCGTCCAACCGGCAAAGGTGTCCAAACCATCGAAGTTGTCCTTTCTCAAGGGTATCTTTCAGGGGAGCAGCTCCGAGATCTTCTCTTGTACGCTCATTTCTGATACGATCTTTCCTTGTTCGACCAGCCAATCTTCGGATATACTTCATTTCAGTAGTTGTCAATTGACTAAGGTGTTTTTCTAATGGTGTCCAACTTTCACTTCCGTATAATAGGATAGGCAGATAGACTACAGATAGACAATTTTCTCAGAATTAAAAAAATATTTTTTATTCTTTAAAATAATTAAACCACCTCCTCTAATGTTATGTTTTATCTATATCAATGATATATTTTTTGGAATGCATTCATTGAGAAAAGATAGAAAATTTGATGACACTAACTGTTATCAAAGCATTTGATAACGTCCTCCAACATTCTCATCAATCTGGAATAATCCAATTGTAACATTAAATAACGAACCATATGATTTTAGTTAATTACATTGAAGAGATCTGGACTTGGTGTTGGAAAAGTTACATAACTGTTCACTGTTAAGAGGCTAAGCCTTGCTCCAAAGATCGAAAATACAATTGTGTAACTGTATCGTTAGGAGTAGATACTTTTTGTAACATTTTTAAATAATTTTAGTTTTTATTGTTTGTTTGGCGTTGTGAATTATTATTTTTTTCTTCCAATAATTTTCGTTTTAAGCCTCAATAGTGTTACAATATGGTATAAATTGCATACAAAATAAGAAAGTTTTTTTTTTTTTTTATATTATAAAAAATGAAACCTTTTCTAATAAATCATATTTTCTAATGGTTTTATTCAAAGCTTTTCCGAACCATTGTGACGGCGAACAAGCTACAAAACAATTTGAGCATCGATCTGGTCGGAGGCAGGAAGGAGGTTGGCAATTAATAGAGTAAAAGGAAGAATAGGAGGAACAAAATACAAAATAAAAGATTTAATTGAATGGAAGCTTTTTTCTACCCTTTTAGGTTTTTTTTATTATTCTTTTAATTTATATTTTCTAGTATAAAGGCCGTCTGGGGTTTTCAGCCGTCTGATCTCTGGAATGTCCGACACAGGACGCTGGTGTGTTTTGCACTTGTTAAGCTGAAGTTTATTTTATTTTATTTCTCGACTTGTTTTTTGAGTTCCTTTGATTTTATTTGCTTTGTTTTGCCACGTTCAAAAGGTTATTGCGGATCTACCAATCATCTAAAAAGGTAATAAGATAATATTGATAATAAATAATAATCCACCTCTGTGTAAGTTTACCGACGTGGATTATTTTTCCATTTCCTTAAGACATTGTCTTGCTTTCTTCCAATTTATTATACTTATACGTAGCTGCTTTTGGTATGGAAATTAAAATTTTGATAAATGCACACCATTAAGCGACTTCACAGAAAATAGATTTTCTACATATTTTTGTAAATACCAATAAATTAAAGGCTATTATTAATAAAAAAAAACTTGAAAGTACTTTTTATTAGTTATTAAGTTGAAAGTACTTAAAAAAAATTCATCGATAGAAGAGGTTTTTTACCTTCTTATCGTGACGGTGACTCGATAGAAGGTGTATTTACGGCTCGTAGTAAATCGTTAAACTTGATTTTCAAATGTTTCTCTCCTATGTCTTTCCGAAAACCAAGAACGATTGCTGTTCCTCTAACACCAGCGTATATTTCATTCTGAAATCTATTATGGAACTAAAGAAAACTAAAATATAAAATGCCAGATACTTATCGACTTCAGTAAAACCATTTCGCGGTACTTTTTTTTATTTTATTGTTCCTCGCCTTTTAGAGTATACAGGGTTTCCGGGTCCAGGGGTGAGGTTGGGGGATTGGTGCCTAGTTTCTTAAATGTCACCCGGCTCCGGGTTTTAAACTTCCTGTCTTCGGATTCCCAATTATATATTGCCAAGGGCAACGCGTAACAATTTCGCGGTACTTTTGGAATTCAAGGGGTCCCCAAAACGTGTATTTCCGTTGAAAACCGGAAGTCGAAATTTTCACGATGGCAATACTTTCCCTTACTACATATTTCATATATAGGTAAGTGATACTAATTGTCATCCAACATAAAATCCATAACATTATAGCTAATAAGCCCATAATAATTATTTTAATCCCACAATTAATAGATTGTGTTTGCAATAAATCAACGCCTGCGGTAGATAATTATGGAATATTCTAACCCTAAAATATTAAACAAATCTAACCCTTACAGTTCATTATTAAAATTTATATTACTTATTGGAAAAGTAGACCTCCTACTACAAAGAAATAACAACAAAAGAACTTATGCTTGACTACAAAATATTAAAATTGATTATATTTCAAGATATTAAATCTCAATCCTTACTTAAAAATCTACCATCATATAAAAAAAAAAAATCAAAAAAGTAAAAACAAAAAACTGATACTACCTGCTTCCATTACTTAATATTGGACGCTCATATCAAAGATATCTGAAAATGTTAAATTGATACAATCTTTGGCAATAAATTGTTGCTCACTCTCCTATCGGATTTCAAAATAGATATCATTTTTGAAAATCCTTTTCTTGTCTTTCTATGATTACATCTTAAAAGAGGCTTATCATTGTTTTACAGAATTTTACAAGAATATCCCTCCGTAACATGAATTTAAACTTTCCCTATCCTCCATCGTTTTTGTCCCCTTCTATTACGGCTGCGTGGTTTGCAAGGCCAGGCTAAAGCAAGCCATGAAATGCTTCGTAATCCTCCAACTTCATGGCATTCCCATTTTTCCCACCATTAGGTCGACCTGCAGTGGTTCTTAATTCCCTTCCATCTTTTGACAATATTTCCTTGGCTCATCTCTTTACCAAACTATTAAAACTAATGATCCTTCACTATTATTATAGTAGTAAGGACTTAGTCCGTTGCCATATCATAAAATTTAGTTTTCTAAGCATTATACCTTATCTTCCAGTTATATGACATTCGAAAGTTGACTCCATGCCTTCTTCAAGCCACCTTTTTTTTTAAACAGGCAACAACGTAATCAGATTACCTCAGGTTATCGTAATGTATGATATAATTATTAATCGAATGATAGTCATATAATCTAATACGAAATTCAGAGTTGTTCAACAAAAAGCGTTAACATATATATATATATATATATATATATATATATATATATATTTACAACGCTATATATATAGAATACGCTCTTATTTGATTGTTGATTGACTGAAAAAAACAAAGCATATAATAAAAGACATATTAGCTACAGACTCCTTAAGCTCATCGCTGAAGTGACCTCTGATAACCCTATTGTCTTGAAAATAAGAAAATGACTCGACTGATAGGGAAATTGTGCTAAAAATCACTCGGCTGATAGAAAAAGTTTGCTGAAAATCAGAAAATGACTCGACTGATAGAGAAATGGTGATGAAAATCGGAAAATGACTCCTCGAGTGATAAAGAAATCGAGAGAATCCCACAGGATAATTTTATAAAAATTTATTCCCTAATATCTCTCGTAAATCGTGGTTCACACAAGCAAACATAGGCAAAGACACCATAAAAACACACATTAGACTCAGAGCAAACCATGGTATTTGCAATAATTATTTACACGAAATAGGCTTATCAGATAATAATCATTGTGCGAAATGTAGAAATAACGAGATTCTTGAACATATTGTAATGGTATGCCCGGGGTATTCGAAACAAAGAGAGGTATTAATCAAAGCGCTAGCTATAAAAGGATAATATGACGTACGATAGCTTATTAAAGTTAACTGAACATAGTAAAATTATTTCCATTCATAAATATTTAAAATCCATAAATAAATATGTGTAATAGATAAACTGAGTAGAATAACAGATAAGATCTCAATACAGTAAAATAGAATCACAGTAAACAGTTAAATATCATTTATTGAAAATCAAAATCTTAAAGGACTTATGCACTCGTATTCGTATATACTATGATTAGGTAAAATAATTATTTACATTAATTTAATTTACAAATATGCGAGACCTGGCTGCATGGGTAAAATCAATGCCATCCAACTTGGAAAATTTAAAGGTCAGGTGTTTAAAAAAAGTGAACGCCGAATTTCATACATATCAATTATTAGAAGATAAGAACCCTCGCGTGGTGATCAAAGGACTTCACCCATCAACACCGATTTCCGCAATACAAGAGGAATTGAAAGCATTTGGATACGAAGCCACAAATATTACAAATGCTATATCAACGAAAACTAAATTACCACTACAAATGTTTTTCGTGGATGTAACTAAAAATACATTTAATGAAAAAATATTTGATTTAGACCATATTTATTACACTAGAATTAAAGTGGAAAAGTTAAGAAAGAAAAGACAAATCCCACAGTGTTTTAGATGCCAAGGCTATGCGCATACGAAGAGCTACTGCAACCACCAGCCACGCTGCGTCCGTTGTGGCGAAGCTCATGAAAGCTCAACCTGTCTAAAACCCAGAGACAAGCCAGCAAAATGCGCCAATTGCTCGGGGGCTCACCCAGCCAACTACAGAGGATGTCAAGCCCTCAAGATCCTTCGAGCTCAGCGCAAAAATATTCCCCGCCCTTCGCCGGTAATTGCTGAACCACCGGACCTTGGAGAGTTTCCAGCCTTGCCAAACCAACCTCATCACCAGCAGCCCCCGGAACCTATTCCTGCATATTCAAGAATGCACAGTCAAGTTCACCCTCTTCCAAACACCAAAATAAATACTCTCATCCAACCCCTTTTCAATCTTATTACTCAAATTTCACAAATAACACAAGCCCTAGCCGCTACTTATGGACATTAGATCTTTCACTGTCGGGTCCCTGTCAGTCCTCCTTTGGAACTCTAACGGACTAATACAACATAAAACGGAACTAGAAATATATATTAACCAGAAACGTATTGATATTGTACTGCTAACGGAAACACACCTCACTTTACGCAACAAACTTTCTATACCAAACTACATTTTATACAGAACGGACCATCCCGATAACAATGCTCATGGAGGAACAGCCATATTAATAAAAAATACCTTAAAACACACCCCATATACATAGACTCGACGGCACAGATACAAGTAACAGCCATAAACTTACAGACCAAACACAAACCTTTAACAATAGCCTCAATTTATTGTCCACCAAAATATTCAATTAATGTTCAAATGTTCATTAATCTATTTGAGTCATTTGGGACAACATTTCTAGCAGGCGGGGATTATAATGCAAAACACACAAAATGGGGCTCTCGCCTGTGTACTACAAGAGGCAGGAATCTCAGGTGCGCAGCTCAAAACTTATCTTTGGACATAATTGCTCCCGATAAACCGACTTACTTACCCAATTCACATTTTAAAAAACCTGACGTACTGGACATATTTGTAGCAAAAGGCTTGAAGAATCTTCCAATGACTGTTACAACTGATACAGACCTCAGCTCAGATCATCTGCCGGTGAACTTGATGCTTGGTATGGAGGCATTCCTAAGAGAAAAAATACCGTCTCTCACCCGCGGTATCATGAACTGGGATATATTTAGTAAACATCTTGATGAGCAGCTGAATGTCCCTCTAGCTCTGAAAACTGAAGATGACTTGGAAGAAGCAGTTGAAATCTTCACAACATCTGTTCAGGAAGCTGCCTGGTCCTCCCAAGAAATAAGAAAAACGCAAGCACCACGTTCACCGTCCTACCCTCAATATATCCGTGACCTAATTGGAGCTAAGAGGAGAGCACGTAAGAAATGGCAAACTAACCGACTTCCTTCGGACAGACGAACTTTTAACAAACTTAATAATGAACTAAAAAAAGAAATACGGCAATTTAAACAAACTAACTTTGACAAATACGTGCAAAATCTGACATCAGATGACAACAGCTTATGGAGACACACCAAACGGCTTTTAAAACATTCCGAGGTTTCAGCCCCTTTGAGAAATGATGATGGTTCTTGGGCTGTGACGGACAAAGATAAAGCTGAAATTTTCGCTGACCATCTTGCAACTGTTTTGCAACCCCACACAAACTTAACAGACACACTCCACGAGGCCTTTGTTGAAACAGTTTTAAACTCCCCTCTTTTGATGTCTCTTCCACCAAAATCCTTTACTCCTTCAGAGGTATCTAAACAGATTATGAAAATGCCAAAGAGGAAGGCTCCTGGTTACGACCTTATCACAGCTGAGTTACTTCAAAAAATCCCCAGAAAAGCTTTAGTCTTTCTTACAACACTATACAACGCTATACTTAGGACAACTAAATTTCCTATCCAATGGAAATACTCAACAATTTTGATGATCCCTAAACCAAACAAAGACAAAAATAAACCTGACTCCTATAGACCTATTAGCCTTCTTCCTTTATGCTCCAAAATTTTCGAAAAACTATTACACGAACGTATTCTTTACTTACTGTCACAACAAAACATATTACCTGATCATCAATTTGGCTTTCGCTCACTTCATTCCATAACACAACAGCTACACAGAGTAACAGACTTCATATCTTCTGCTCTTGAACTAAAACAATACGCTTCTGGGGCTTTTTTAGATGTTACTCAAGCGTTTGATAGGGTTTGGCACCAAGG
Organism: Aelia acuminata; assembly: GCA_911387785.2. Classification (NCBI taxonomy): domain Eukaryota; kingdom Metazoa; phylum Arthropoda; class Insecta; order Hemiptera; family Pentatomidae; genus Aelia; species Aelia acuminata. Next base: position 35,631,361 of record OU426983.1, read on the forward strand.
CCTTCTTTCCAAACTGAAACCTATTCTTCCCAGTACTTACTATTTAGTCTTACAATCATATCTCTCCGACCGCTTTTTCTCTGTCCGCCAGGACACAGTAATCTCATCAATAAAACCAATCTCAGCAGGCGTCCCACAAGGTTCAATTCTTGCCCCACTCTTGTACTTAATATACACAAATGACATACCAACTGACAATAACATACTAACTGCGACGTATGCTGACGATACCGCTATTATTACAAGAAACACGAATCCTATACATGCCACTCTAACATTGCAACACAACCTTGACAACATACAAAATTGGTGTAGAAAATGGAAAATTAAGATAAATCAAGACAAGTCACATCACGTTACATTCACTTTAAGACACGAAACATGCCCTCCAGTCTACATAGACAATCACCCAATACCACAAACAAATACAGTAATATATTTGGGACTTACTCTCGATCGAAGGATGACATGGGGCCCACACGTTAAGATGAAACGAAAAACGTTAAATTTCAGACTAAGACTATTATACTCCATCGTACATAGACGTTCAAAATTACCCCTCAGACAAAAACTGAACCTATACAGCTATTTACTAAAACCCATATGGACCTATGCTAGCCAAATTTACGGACCCGCAAAAAAGACACATATTAACAAAATACAAACCTTTCAATCCCAATATTTAAGATTAATTACGAACTCACCACCCTATATTTCAAACGAGACCCTGCACAATGACTTAAGAGTTTCGACTGTGAAAAATCATATACGTATGAATTACAGACGGTTTTACGACAAACTACATGGACATACCAACAAATTTGTACAAGATATGGCAAGACGTGACATTCCTGACATAACTCGGCGAAGGCTGAAGAGGAGTTGGATGAGGGATCTCCTAGTCTGACAGAGTAAATCTTTTAAAAGCCAGGAGGATGCACCACTGGGTGCTATCTCCCTCATGCCTACCAATGCCTTTTGCAATTATTTTAGCACATTTGCTTATTGTAATTGTACAGGTGCAAATAAATTGTTTAGTTAAAAAAAAAAAAAAAAAAAAAAAAAAAAAGGTTTTTCAAAGGTAGAAGTAAAAAGAATTGCGGGAATAAAATACAACGTCACTTATAATTAAAATACTTTTTCCTAATGTTAATTAAATAAATATACGAACCACTTACTTCAATTACAAAAATGGTACTCACTCTGGAAAATGAAATTAAATCATGACAAATCACAACTTTCACACTCAGACGAGATACATGTCCACCAGATTATATCGGCGACAACCAAATTCCACAGACAGAAACTGTATGTTACCTTGGACTTCTGTTCGACAGAAAGATGACATGGGGCCCACATGTCAAAATGAAAAAAAAAAAGACCTTGAACATACGCTTAAAAATTATTTACTCTCTTTTTTCCAAATCTTATAATTTGAATATTAGACAAAAACTGAATACATACACATACTTACTTAAACCCATCTAGGCATACGCCTCACAGATTTTCGGCTCAGCTTAAAAGACACACTTACAAAAATTACAAACTTTTCAATCGAAAATTTTAAGACTAATTACGGACGCTCCCAGGTACGTAAGTAATCAAACTCTGCGTACAGACTTACAACAACCGTTAATACAACAACAAATACGAACGCTTTATTCACACATTTTTGTTAAATTGGAAGGACATAACAACAGATTAATTCAGGACATGGCCACGGTTGACTTGCCCGTTTCGAAGGCGGCCAAAAAGAAGCTGGATGAGAGACCTCCTCTCCTCTCCCGGAAAGAGGTGCTGCTGGGCACTTTCGTTCTTTCATGCCATAAATGCCTTACGTATTATTGCGTTTATGCAGCCATCGAATTTGCTGATTGTCGCAGAACGCTGAAAGGTGGGTATTAATGTTGAAAGACAAAAAAAATGTTTAGCAGGACATTGATGATGATAAGCTTTGTTTATTACGATATTATGAACTTTATAGAATGAATTCATTTATGATTTTGTTATAAATAATTGATTTAATTTCCAAAGTAAATCCACGTTTGGAGGTAAATTGTTACTGATTAATCTTGTTTACGGGCTGCTGAGGTAGGGCAGCTCGGTTTGGGGACTGGCTTCCTGAACAACACGCCTCAATTCATCGCGGGAAATTGCCTTCTGTTTCCAATTATCGATTCCTAATGCTATCAGTTCCTCTTCGACGTCACGGATCGTGCTGCTCCTTGGACCTCTTTCCTTCCACGTCTACCTGGCACTCCAGGGGCCTAATGAATTCTGGAGTTCTCTCCATGCTTAATATTCATTGATTAGCGACCAGGATTTTAATCTAAAGATAGTACACTGTCAAAAAATAAAAAAAAAAAAATCGTATAATAACATAAAAACGTCGTTAGTCCTCATAATTAAAAAAAAACGGTTAAGCTAATTATAAAACAAATTTCTCTCTAGTTTCTTTAATTATCACATTTAAGAAAACTATTTGGATTAAAAAAGGAAAATATCTTTTCCGGGGATAAGAACCCAAAAAACTAAAAAAATACTGAGGATTTAAAGTGAATGCTAAAAACAAAATAAAGCAAAAAATGAAAACTGAAGAACGCATGAACTACAACGACAAGAAAAATAATAAAAAATTAATATCGATGAAAAATAAACTAATAAAAATATGAAAATCAAAAACCAAACAAGGCATTGTGGACATAAGTTTAATTAATATTATCTTTAGATATTTTTCTTTAATTTTTTCTAACCCTAATTGATTTTGTTTCTTGTTTACAAGAAAGGCATATTTTCGTAGGCCTGGTTATTTTGCAAAAACAATAAAAATCTTCCTTCGTTTAGTGGTATAAAAAGAAAATATATAAAAATGCATTACGTTAATTTCTACGTTCACTTACCTTCCATTATCACAAAAATGCAAAGAGGTTAAAGACTCTTGTTTATAATATATTGTAACACTTGTGTGGGTTAAACAATTTTTATTAAACGAAAATAACAATTTTCGTTTTCACAAATGAAAACTCAAATATTTAAAAAAGGCTAGAAAAATCATCAATTTGCAACACAGAGAACATGACTTGAGCTTCGGAACAAGACTAACAACCCCACAGCCCATCGCTTCTTATGTTTAGTCGTAAGGATAACGGCCTCGAAGGTTCTATAGCCAGCATAGGTGGTTACGAACATGTACTACTACAGTTTGTTCCAACTGTTACTTAGTTCTAAGAACAAGTCTAGAACTGTTCTAAACCATATGTTTTGTTTCACGCTACAATATAATTTATATAATATAACATATAATTTCCTAATTAAGAAATGACTATTTCTTTAATAACAAGTCTAAATCCTGTCTATCTCATTCATCACTGCAGAATATTTTCATTAGCCGAAGTTTTCTATTTAATTTTGGGCCAATTTGGCGGTGGTATAGTGGTTAGCATGGGAACCTACAATACTAAAGGTCGCAGGTTCGCGCTCAGCGGTGGCTCTTTTTGGCCCCTTTTTAATGGGAGTAAAAAATCCTTAGCCATGCCGTCCCTCGGATAGGACGTAAAATGGAGGTCCCGAGCCTGTACGATGCCAGGTACTCGTTAATGATTATCCTATCCTATCCTAATTGTACATGGGTAGGCAAAATTTAGGACTCCCACTGTAGCATCGTCCGATTAGCCATAGTGACGTTAATCAAACAAACTTGGAAAATGAAATATTAGATATTCGTTTTTCTCAATTTCGCTACTATATTTCGCTTCAAATATTTAAAAAAAATATATTTTTCAGGATCCAGATTAAGATTTGCTCAATTTTTCCCACTGATTCTACTCAAAACTGTATATCTGCTTTATTAATGTATCAAAAATTATTTATTTTTCCAGAGTCTAGTTGTTTTTGTCGAGTTCCTTCATGGCATTACTAAAGAACTTTTGAAGGTCTTAAATATAATTTTTTTAATAATTTGACTGAATCGATTTTGATTCTAAACAATGCGCAAATAATTAATATATAATTAGTATGTAAATACCAAGTCATATCTACTGTTTTTTATCATGTTATACTGAAGATAACTCAGAAAATTAATCTCATGTGGTTCAGAAGAACCGAGCGTTTCTGTTCATTTATTGTTTTCTTCAATGAATCGGAAACAAATGATTAATTCCTAATTTCGTTATAGTGCACAAGGTTTATCCTTAATGCAAAAATATTCATAATGTAGGTTAACATTTACCTTAAATATAAAAATATTCATCCTTTGAAATATCAACTCAATCTATTAAAGTTTTTGTTTTGTTTTTTTATTAAACTTTCAGCGAAAAACTCTGCGTGCATTATCATCCAAATTGCACCAAATTTTGGCCCCACTTTATCTAACCAATCATCTCAGGTCGTCATTTGAATGTAAAATTCAAGGAATATTTTTACATATATATTTTTTCGTTTCGTAATGGAGAGGGGTTTTCATAACAAAAATAAAAAATTTCTGACTTCTAAAAGATTGAAAAATTGATAAAACTCTGACCAATATGTCAGATATAATTTTTAATACATAAAGGAGAAAAAAAAAAAGCGACTTCATTGAAAATTAGGTTATTTATTTATTAATAACATCTTACAAATACATTTTAGAATATTTTATGAATTTGTTCCTACTATAATAACCTCTTCTTCTGTATTAGCCTTAATTCGCTGTTGGCACCGAACACTTTAAATTTTGAAAGTTCCATAGGGAAGTTAAAATATACCAAAGCGTAGTGAAATAGATCAAATTGATTATTTACAATATATTTAAAATATATTGTGGGTTGAAATAATCATTATTGAATGTAAATGAGATTATACAACGTCAAACAAACTATGAAAACACAAATAATTAAACAGGTTACAAAAAGTATTACTTTGCAACTACAAAGCTACACAAAAATAACCATATGACTTTGGCTTCAGAACCAGACTAACTCTCCAGTCCATCGCTCCTTATATTTAGTCGTAAGAAGAACTATGTTCCTTATATTTATGTTTTGTTCTGTTTCACGTTACTCTATAAATATATACATGACTGTTCTTTTAGTTACCCAAAGATCTACCGAATGATAATTCTCTTCAATCGTTAGGAAAAATAAAATTGCTTCGATATAAAATTTTTATTCTGTCACATTGAACGTTATAATATGAACCACATTCTGCTTTTTTTTTATTTATATATAAAAATTTGCCAAATCCGAACATACTGTTTTTTATAAGTGGCTAAAAATTAAAAGAAACCAAAATAGAATTAATGATTGATGTGTTTTTATAGATACTGAAGGAATATAAAGTCCGAATTCTTCAGTTAGAGTTATAATATTCGTTATTTAAAATTAGTTCATAGAGAAAATATAATTATATACCTCATTTTTTTTAAATACAAAACATCTATAGGCATACTTTACAGACAACAAAAGTTTCGGAACAGGAATTCGTATATTTTTATTTGCCTATTACGCAGAATTGCCCCAGAATACTAATGTTAATCTCTGGTTTATGAGTCAATCTCAAGTTCTATCCTACAGAGATTCATCAAAACACTGCATTTACCCCCTCTCTCACCTATCACCTGGGAAAAACTCCGTTTAGTCGTGAAGGCTGTAAGGAGATAAAGATAAATTTTGTTATAGAATTTGCCTATTCCAACACGTTAGACCGCTAGGCTTTCACACCCAAGACCTGATTCACACTATTTATAAGACTAAGTGATTTAAGGGAAGCTGTTAAATTGGGGAAGCTCCACAGTGTTGGGGACGCCCGGACAGATAGCATTAGTAATCTTGCTGCTTATGAACTCCTTAATGGAAGAAGGTAGTTAATAAAAAGCTAAACTAGGTTACAGAGGAATCAGCGAGAAACAGGGAGCATTAAGAATTAGCCAAGAAAACCCGAAAGCATCGCCGAGGCGCCGTTCAACTTTTTCTTATCTAATTGTCCAACCCTTGTCTGGAAATTTATCCCCTTCCTTTCCGAGCCCTGAATACAGAGGACACAACCAGTTTCACAATATTTCCTTAAAGGAAGCAGATTTTGATATGGAAATACTACTCTGTTTGTTATGATTAATCGGGACTTGGGGATGTTTGCGGAATACGTAAGTTGCAGAAGTTGGGACAAGTTCCTCCCGGCTGCCTCGGGACCGCCACTTACCGCCGATGGGTTCCCTTTGTCCCCCTCTCAGCGAAGGCTTCTAAATCCGCGGAGACAACCCCAGGTCAGTATCGATCTATCCGAGTCGACAATAGACCGCGATGGCTCTTTATCTATTGTATCAAATATTGAGGAGGCTTTTGAGGGGCCTCTCATTTCCGATATCCCTTATAAAATATCTATTGTTCGTTTTGAAAGCTCTGCCACTTTTAGATCTCGGAGACTTGAAAACGGTGTTTGAGTTGGAGCATTCTTCCTCGAGGCTCGCTTATTGCGTTAGGTCGCCTTTTATCCCCGTCCGAGTAAATGTTTGTCAACTGACATAATGGTTTACTTAATTATATTGCGACGGAAGGCCTTTCAGCAGTAAGGCAACACTTCAGAAATAGTTTCTGCTAAGAATATTAGGGTTAATACTGCCATAACATCCATGTGTATTCCTAATTTTCCAAGATTCCAAATAATCTGATTGATACACCATATTTCACGAAACGGAAGAGCTCGTATTAATGGTGTTTAAATTCAATCGCAAAAATAAGATCGCATAGTACTTTCAAAGATAATATCAAACAGTTTTCCAACTCATATCCCTAAGATTAGCCCGTCTAGCTATTGAGAATAAGTTAACTTAAATTACAACTCAAGTAATTTATTGTTTCTGCTATTTTTTTTTTTTTTTTTTAATGTAGTTTGAAAACATAGCAAAGACTAGAAGGGTGAGAGTTGTTGGATATAATTTTTATCTTTGTTTTTGTATGGATCGTAACGTTGTATTGTATTTCATATTATATTTTTAAAACTTTTTTTTTATTATTGGAATCGAGTCTATGATATAAAAACAGTTCAAGATGTGTGCAATATATTAAGAAGATAGTTTAAACTCAAAAAAGGATTTGTTTTTTTTCTATTTTCGGATGATCATATGTGAAGTTTCAACTGCATTCTCAATTTAAACTTTAAGTAGGTACCTGTGCAGTTTACCTGTTCAACTACAACAACCTCAAGAAATGACATATATACATTTGTTTTGGATTATTTTTCCTTTGCCCACTGTGTACCGAAGCCATACAACCGTCTTGCGTATAAGAATAAACATTTCCTTTCTTTAACTATGAACTTAATTCATGGACCCTGGGACTGTAATGAATGTAGCGAGATCCTAGACCTGTGGAGCTTGACACTTCTGTTGACAGCTTCCTCCTGTATCGATCAAGTTTTAGTCTTTGTGCATCTCTAGCCACCCGTCAAGGGCACCATGTGTCTCACTAAAATCTACAAAACCTTTTCTCACTCATAATTTTTCTCGATTAATCTAAATTTCTCCTTCCTTGATAATCACTTCCCATCGAAGCAATTCCATATGCGCAAAGAAAACCATCAGTTAATTATATGATTGAATTTTTTAAACAATAAACCACTAACAATCTCTGTATAAGAGGCTTTGTCCAACGCAGAGCAAAAACTACTAATGATAGAAACTTGAAATTCGGAATTTAGATTTTAAACGCTATGTAGGTAAGCACTAAGAAAGGAATTTCGAAAATGTAACCTCTAAGGGCCGCTTTCTCCAAGATAGTTTAAACCGAGTTTAAATTTAATCCGGATTATCTCTTGGTTTAAACCAGATGTGTTTCTTCAAGTCGGTTTAACCTCTAAACTTGGTTTAAACTTAGATTAAGTTAATCCTTCATTTTTCCCGGTTTAAACTCTGAATTAGGTTTAAACTGCAAAATATAAACAAACATTTTGTGTGATAACATACTCGCTCTTGTTACTCAAGAATTATTGTTTTGCACTTGACTGAATACAAAAGTGGAGAATATACATAATTAAAATTATAAATGACATGGACGAAGAAGATTATGATGTGTTTTTGTTGCCAAAGAGAGGCATCAATAGACGCAATCAGTTAATCTAAGAATATTTTCAGAATATGTTAAATCAGTGAAGTAGAATTGAGATGAGAAAAAAATGTTTCTTAACGTGCATTATTTTTATTTTAATTGGTTCATAATTAATATGAAGGTTATGTTCTAAATTATGTTTCACTTGAATATCTCATAATGATATAATTTTATTATTATTAAGCTATAATAATTATATATCGCTCAACTTAGATCATTTATTATTTAAACAAAATGATAATTATAATAAAAAGGGTTCAACATTATTTGAAAACAATTTATGATATTTAATAAAGGTTATTATTATTCTTGGCATAATAATATCATATTATAAAGAACATTTCATTAACATACAAATTAAATCTCTGAAAACATCACCGCTCATTTCATTGAATTTATTCGCCAATTTTTTCCATTCATCCTCCTTCTCTTTGACAGTGACGAAATCTGTTTTTTTGGTTTCAAAAATGTCTCTCTTCTCTTCCACAAGAGCCAGAAGAACATTAGTTTCACACTGAGAAAAGTGTTTACTTCTTTTTGATTGTTTTTGCTCCATTTTTTACAGAAAACTTTCACCTTATTTACTTTTTTGGTAAAAACAAAATAATATGTATAAATAATCTTTCCATAACCCTTACATTACCTTCTCTATCCATAGAAGTTTCAACAAGAAAATGTAAACAAATATGTATCAACCTTTTAAAAAACATGATAACCTTCACATGATTAGGTTTAAACCGAGCTTAAACTAAACTAAGGCTGTAGAAAGTGAATCAGAGTTTAAACCTCGGATTAAAGATAATCCGGTTTAAGTTAATCTAAGTTTAAACTAAATTGGAGAAAGCGGGCCTAAGGGGTTTAAATGGCGATATTGTCGTTTAACTCTAACGGACACCTATTTTTGCACTTCAAGAAGAAATATCTAATTTGGACTCATTTTAAAGATCTTCATACGAAGAGTTTAACTCGAAAGCTACTACGGGGCGTCGAAAACCATGTTTTAAAGCCGAAGGCACAAGGTGGGACGAGTCCACACTCCCGTTGGACATCGGCTATAACTCTCAAATAAATTTCACTGGACATCTCAAATTTTGTAAGTACTTCCCCGACAGTAAGTAGTTCATAAGTAAATAAATTTCATTTATTTCAAAATCCCTTAAGTAAATAAATTTCACTGGACATCTCAAATTTTGTAAGTACTTCCCCGACACTGTCACTCAGACTGAAGCTGATGATTTACAAAAGCATCTTACGTCCCTCCCTTATGTATGGAGCCCCTCTCTTCACTCATCTCACTGGTGGGACACTGAAACACTTGCAGCGATTTCAGAACAGCATATTAAAGAAAATCACACGGTCAACTTCAATGAAAAAAATGAAAGCTGAACAACTGCATGAAATATTTGAGCTAGAAAAGACAGAATTCATCAGGAAAAGGCATATAAAATTTCTGGATTCGTTGCCTGCCATATCGAACCCTCTGTTCAACACACTGACTCCGCCACCGGCTCCAGTTCGCTGGCAAAACAGCTCTATTTTCAACCTTTAGGATATAAGTTAGTAGGATATTTTTAGTTAATAAGATAATTAGATTAATCATTATTGTAGGTACTCCCAACACAAAATATGGGAGAGCCCCATCACTCCAAGGTAAATAACATTGAGAAACATGTAACAACAAAACATTATCATAACCACAAGATAGACTTAAAATGTAACACTGTTACAGTAAAAGGTTCTAATATAGTTAAACATTTGTATTCTTATTACACAATAAATTTATTAAGGAGATTTGAAAAAAAAAAAAGAAAAAAAAATTTTTTTTGTCAGTTTATGTTTTTGAGAATGCAGAATCTTAATTATTGTCATTTCATTCATAATCATTACACACATATATATCGTACGTGGGTCATTTTCTGAAACTGTAAATCATACGTCCGGTCCATTTTCAACCACCGAAATGAGAGCTAGTTACCAGAAAAAAATAGGAACTATTTCACTCCTTTTGTTGTTCTATGGAGGCTATGTTTTAGCTCCAAACTAAATTTATAATTGCTTACAAAAAATTAAAAGTAATTGTTTTTTAACTCCCTTTCCTTGTCCAACTCCCAGGCAAGCCACTTAAAAAATTCGTATTCTTTCAACAATTGAGTGTTTGATTAAAGTGATTAATCGGTTAAGTCAGTTATTACTTCAAGATTCCATAAAAATAAGGGGTGTCATTTATTGTTACCAATAACAATAAATAAAATAAAAAAGGTATGTCCAGACATTTTTCCTTCACTCCCTCACATCAAGTGTTGGATGGTCTGAGCGTTGAGGGGAACATAGCTCAAAGCCCGGGGTGGAAAGAATCGGTTGAGGGAAGACCAAAAGATCGTTTTGACTGCCGACCAGGGGCTGCGATGGCTTGCCTCCGCTGTCAGATTTAGGTTATTACGGGAAAGCTACGGTGTAGTCAATAGCTACTTCACTCCCCCACTTCAAAAAAACTGGTGAGTTTCCAAGCATTTTTTTCACTTAACTATTTTTTTCGGTGCATAATGCTAACCGTTTTCAATTCTATAGTATTTTTTAATTTTAACCTACTTACAGTGACTAAAAAATAATAAAGACTTTGAAAATTTCACTCCCTCATTCTTCACTCCCTCACTTTTTCCAAAAACTTCTTAAATGACGGAGCGAATAACTACATTATTTGTATTTTCAAAAGAATTTGAGAATGCTTTTGAATGTAAAGGTGACGATTCCTAAACTATGACGTCTGTAAGTAGTGTTTTATTATTAACTTTGCTGAGAGCACCTGTTTTTAATATAAAAATTAGTCAAGGTATTTAATTTGAAAAATTCAATTATAGTTCCTTAAATCTTTCAATAAATAGTTATTGAACATATTTGTCCCTTATTTGAGAGATTATCATACATAGATATATTTCATTCTATTAAAAAATTCTATGCAGGGTTGGACACATTTAACGCTTCTTATATGTGTTGCCAAAAAATTTGTAAACCTTGTAGTGCTGGAAATGTTACCATAGTTGTTCCCACTTTATCATCCTAAGATATAACAGTACCTACAACATAAAAAAAAGATAAAAATGAGACAAGACCTAAGAAATATTTCAGTTGCTCCCGGTGAGAGTTTTAAAAAATGTATTTTTGACTGGCGGGAGCGGATAAAAAACTTTATACCAAGCGCGAGCTGGGATTTTGCGGCCCGCCTGGGACAGTCGCCATTTAGCTCAATTCTATCTCTACAGCTATTTGAAATATTTCTTGAAGAAGGTTCAAAAAACATTAGTTATTTCTGTTTATATTAAAAAAATATAGCATAAACTTTTTTTATTCCAGACCTAAAATTGCTTAAAAGAGTTACTTTTGGCAGACAACAAATGGGAACGTCTGCCATGACTTCGGTTTTTGAAATATCAGGGGTTTTGATAAAATATTCATAAAAATTGCTACTTAGATAGTTAGGTACTTGGCAAAATTTATCTTTCATAATCTTAAAATTTATCTATCTTCTTTCAAAGTGGTTATTACGTCAAAAACCGAAGTCTTAGCAGGCAGTAAGCACTACGAATAATTTCAATGTTTTTTTTGTAGTTCCCATAGGATTTAGCTAAAGTTGTGTGTACGGAGCTTATTTCATGCTAAATATGATGCTTTGCATAATTTATCTATAACATTTTTCATTTAACTTCATATGTTTCCGTTATAGGCGTTGGAACACGGTTTCCACCAAAATCGTAAAAATCACAGATTTTTGAGGTACCAAACCGGCTAAACCACTAAACCAATTTAAACTTCAAATATATCATTCTATTTGCAATAGTATAGCATGTTATGGTGAGAAGAAAGCAATACATACTTTTTGATCTGTATTTGCCGATTTCTATGAGAGAAACTGAAAAAAACAATTACAAAAATTTACGGATTTTAGAATTATTTTGTCTCCACAGGAGTGGGATGATTTTAAAATTAATAAGCTCGTTTTACTCAGAATTTAATATCCTACATCTATTATACGTAACATTTTTTATTTAGAGCAGCCCTGTTTTAATTGCAGGCCTTGGAACATGAGTGTAATTCATTTTTCCGCTAAAGTGGCTAAATTGACTGTCGGTCTTGGTGAAAATACTTAAACCGATTTTAATTATAGAAAGAACATAATTTTCTCTGTGATAAATTGTTTTCGAGTTTTGAGCGTAAAATTAAAGAAAGTTCGAAAATGTCGATTTTGTTTGCCTATAAAATTTGATGGCTACTGATCTGAGGTGGCAGACGTTCACATTTGTTGTCTATGAAAAGAATACTTCTGGCTGTATGATCAAAATCATTCTTCAAATCAGACCCCTTATTGGCCCTCAGCCGCCGGATTATTATTTCTAGTAGCAACGCAGTTTTTTTAATACTCATAGTCACTTTTGCCTTGATATATCTATAAATTTAATTCAAATCATGAACAAATTTTAGAGTTAATTCTTATCTGGAGCTTTATATTCTCTGCTTCCTGGTCCGATTTGGATTTATGTTTGTCAGATGAAAACTGGTCGCCACAGATTAAACGACCGCGCTTGAAATTTCTCAAAAAGAAAAAAAAAATCTTCCAATCAAAACATGTAAAAAACCGCTAATTGCAGGTCTAATTTATCTCTATAAATGGACCACCTAAATGTTTAAGAAAAATGCTCTTCTAAGGTTAGGGTTCCATTTTTACCTGTCACACTGTTTTATAAAGTGTTTGGATAGAGCATAAACAACTGTAAAGTGCTGTGATTAATTTATCCGTTTTTGGATCCATCATTTTCTTTTCTGTCTAAGTTTTTCAAGCTGTTTTCAGAAAAACTTGCCTAAATAATTATCTATTTTTTTTTTTAATTAAATTAAAACTGGTTCCTTTAAAGATTAAAACAAACCCATTTCAATTTGATATTCAGTTAAATAATAAAATAAGTTCTTAATTTACTTTCAATGATATACCGATTTATATAGTTTCTCGTATCTATTCACAATGCAATGTCCAATACTAATGATCAATGACTATACTATTGCTACAATAGTAATTATTTTTTTCATCTTCTTATGTTACAGAAAAAAAGTATGGATTTTGTTTGCCTGTCTAACGTCTCATCATTCGTTCTAATGAGAATAATTATTAAAATCAAGTTATTTTCTATGAACTTGATTATAAAAATTATTCTCATAATCATCATCAATTAGTTTTAGCATTGATCATACGACTTTATTACATAAACATTTGACTCCTCCTAAATTTTTTTTTTTTTTATCTTCATACTTCTGTTCACATCTGCCAACCATTAGCGACAATCAGCGAATGTGATCATATAAAATAAATACGTATTAAGCATTGTAGGCATGAGGAAGGAAAGTGCCCTACAGTACCTCTTTCCGGACTTAACTCTAAATCAGGAGAGGAAGTCTCTCACCCAGCCTCTTTTTAGCCGCCTTCTAAAGTGCATTTCAGTCGTGGCCACGTCGTTAATTAGACTGTTGTTATGTCCGTATAATTTATCGAAAAACAGTGAATAAAGAGTTCGTATGTGTTGTTCGATTGTTGGTGGTTGGAAGTCTGTATGCAGAGTTTGGTTACTAACGTACATAGGAGTGTCCGTTATTAGTCTTAAAATTTGGGTTTGAAAAGTTAGTAATTTTCGTAAGCGTGACTTTTTAGCTGAGCCGAAAATCTGTGAGGATTATGTCCAAATGGGTTTAAGTAAGTAGCTGTATGTTTTCAGTTTCTGTCTAATTTTCAATTTAGAAGATTTGGGAAAAAGAGAGTAAAGTCTTTTTAAGCTTACTAATTTAAAATTAAGCAAAAAAAAAAAAAACGACCGCTCTCCACAATGGCCAATGCCGTACAACTGGCATTAGATAAGGATGCGGGCCTAATACCTATTTTAATACAACTATATAAATGCATTATACACGCGTAAATGTATACATCTAAAACAAATATATATTAAATAAAAATAGAATTTAAACTTGTCTAAAATTTAACCATTAAGGTATGTTGATAACTACCATAATATTTCCTATGAATTTCATGGTAAAACGATTTTTGTCCAAGAATTTAATTTACTCGAAGCTCTGTGTGTTGAGCTGGATCTGTGAATGATTTATAGGTATTATCTTCATATTTCATGTATTAACCATTTGCACTCGGCACCGTTTCGGACGTTACCTACCGGCAACTCGACGCAACTTATACGCAATTTTAGAACCAAGAAGGGAATTGTAATGAAATTTAGGTCATATGTACCTATTTGTGAAGCTTCAAGAACACATATTTACAAAAAATTTATTTTTATTAAATTTATAAATAAAATTTTATAATTTTATATTAATTTCAAAATTATTTTTTTTAAATATTATATATATTTTTAAAATTTTATTATAAATTATAATAAAGATTAACGTACTATAAAATAGGTAAAAGATTATAATTATAATATATATATATATATATATATATATATATATATATATATATATATATATACTATAATATTACAATATTATAATATTATAATAGATAAAAGATAGCCGATGTTAAAAAATTAACGTACTATAAAAATATCGAAAAACACCGCGAGCCGCGACCGTCATTTATCACCAAAAGCGAAGTATCCTATCATTACGATTTGTTTATGTCATTATATGTTAAAAACTGAAAATTATTTGCATTGTCTCCGTAGCGGAGCCCTCGAGTGTAAAGACAAATTTTAAATGGCTCCGCTCCGGAGACCTCGAGTGCAAAGGGTTAATATATAGGTAAGAATTATTCCAGACTTATAATTTTTTTGGACTACTGATATCGTTTACAATAAAGGCCAGCCAAACATTTACAAAAGCTCTGGAAACGTCCCCTCAGCGACGGTTTCCATCCGCATCCCGTCAATATAAAAGGATAAAGTCAATAAAGGGCGTACTGAAGACAATGATCAGTCAATGAGAGGGGAGACAATATTGAGCTATCGACTGTGGAGCGCCAAGTTTGCTGACCCCTGAAATTTGTTGGGAGGAGATAAGGGGGGCTCCCAATTTCTGTTGCCCCAGTTGCCATTGCCGGCTTATCGTTCACGTCAGTCGGCGACAATTACAATTCCGCCAGGTCCATCTTCCTCCTGTCTAGCTTCTGGGATCTTAGTTTAGCTTTGCCTGTGTCTTTATTTTATTAAATTTATGGTATCTTGAAAATATATTTCGTATTTGATATTGAGTAGACGATTTCTTTGTTTTTCTTCTTTAATTTAAAATACTATTTCTTAAGAAAGGAGTTTACCATTAAAATGTATAATGAGGCGATAAAGTATACTGTTGTCAGGAACCAATAATAAAAGATTTATCAACATATCTCTTAATACATGAAAAGTATGTCTAAATAACACAACTAATGCTTAGGAAAAATATGATCACAATTTTTTATCACAATGAAGAAGACTGTACAAATGAAAACGGTTAGCATTATCCATAAAAAAAAATAGTTGATCGAAAAAATTGCTTGGAAACTGACTGTTTTTTTTTAAGTGAGGGAGTGAAGTAGCTATTGACCTCAGCATAGCTTTCCCGTAATAACCTAAATCTGACAACGGAGCCAAGCGATCGCAGCCCCTATTCGGCAGTCAAAACGATCCTGTAGTCTCACATGTACCGACTCTTTCCACCCTGGGCTTTGAGCCATGTTCCCCTCAACGCTCAGACCATCCAACACTTCATGTGAGGGAGTGAAGGAAAAACGTCCCGACATACCTTTTTATTTTATTTATTGCTATTGGTAAAAATATATGAAACCGCTTATTTTTTCATGGAATCTTGTAGTAATAACTGACTTAACCGATTAATCAATTGAATCTAACAATCAATTGTTGAAAGAATACGAATTTTTAAAGAGGCATGCCTGGGAGTCGGACAAGGTCTGGGAGTACTAAAAGAATTACTTTTATTTTTTTTTAACCAATTATAAATTTAGTCTGGATCTGAAACATAGCCTTCATAGAACAACAAAAGGAGTGAAATAATTCCAATTTTTTTCTAGTAACTAAAGCTCTCATATAAGTGTTTGAAAATGGACCGGACGTAAGATTTACACATTTTCAGATAATGACCCGTATACGTAAAAAATTCAATATCTTTTACATTTCTAATTTTCAAATAAAAATAATGGGCATGCATCAATATTTCCTATAGCGGCTGTTAGGATGGTTATGAGTTGAATAGGTGGGATTCGAGTCTGGAAATGTTATTGTGGGATGGATGGAAGAATACACAGGAAACGGACCTTACAAAGAAAGACCATAAACAAATTTCAATTGCCGAATCAAGAATTTTGTATTGAATTAAAATTTTATTTTTATATATTGGGATATGTAACGTTAAATAGAGAAAAAAATATGACCTGACAGCAATATTGTCATATAATTCAAAGTATCATTGTCACGGTAACTCTCACCATGGAAACGAGGGTTAAGAAAGGAATATAATTAAAACATTATTCATATAAATGCTGTACTTTATGTAACTAATACAAATTTGGGTAACTATCCTAAAAATAAATATTGCGAATAAGATAATTTTACAGTATATTTATTTTTTTGAATTAATTTATTTTACCGAACCCAACTACATGATTTTTTTTTTTTAATATGGACATAGCTAATCGTATTTGTATGTCTAGTTGAATATGTAATCTATTTGAGGTATAATTAATTGTTCATTTTTTCCTATATAGAAAAATTGTCATTTTTATTTCCTTAATTATTTATGGATAGGATATAAGTATTTTTCACTAACTAACTATGCTAGTAGTTAATTATTTCCAACGTTAATTATACCTCCATCAGGGGGCATTTTAGGATTACGACATCAGTATTGGATGACATAGCTATGCGGTGTCAGCAACTCCTAGCTAATAACACACAAAACAGAGAAGCCTAGAACTCGGATGTCACAGGCCCTTTGCCTCACAGATCCGTTTGGATTAGCTCTCTATGCCGGATATGTTGGTGAAATAATATCTCCCTCTGTATCAAGTTTCATCGGTTTTCTCAGTTAGAAATATCCATTTAGAGACATGAAACAGGATGTTTTAGTTTCATATTTAAATAAAGTTTAGTATTAAATACTAAAGCGTATGATTATAAGCTTAGAAACGAGATCTATTCAACATAGATAAATAGATTTATTCAATCTATATCAATAGCTAATGTTTTTTTTTTTTTTTAATTATTTTCTGTGTTTTGGATGAACTATTCAATTCTTTTTCGTATATGCACTGAATGAAAATACAAAGTATTATAAAATAATTAAAAATTTGTGAATAATGAATGATAGGCATTCTTACCTCGGGGTGGGGGGTGTAACATGCACGATGTCCGCTTCCATATTGAATTAAATTAAAGCTATACTAAGCTTACCTTTATATAGTTAAAATTAATGTATGTATGTGTAGGGGAGAGTGGGGACAGTGAGACGGTTCTTTTCAAATTGTCAAAAAAAAAAATAGAAAAAATATGCAGCAGATGTGAAACCTGAAACAGTTACTTACACACACACATTTTATTTTCGTAAAATCATAAGAAGGTTTTTGTCTTAATGTACATTACTGCAGGAAACACTGAGAAATTGCTTGGGGAACAGTGAGACACCATATCAAAACTGATAATTTTAATAAAATTATTAATATTAAAAGGCTCATTTTAATACAAAATATTATGAAAATATCATGACTACTTCAAAGTAGTCATTATGGCTTAGAAGTCGTTGACAAGTCAACTAAATAGTACCTTTCAAATATAGTGAAATAATTATTAGTGTTATTAATTAATAGTGTTAGTATTATTACACCTGCTCCTGCTGTCTCACTCATCCCCAAAGGGCCTTGCCAGCTTTCATTACAAACACCTGTTTCCAAGGTAAACAATCATTGTCCGTTTAAAGGTTAATTCAGTGAGTTTTAATAGGTGAATAACTAGCATATATGGGACGTTCTTTTACAAACCGAAAACCTTTCTGACCGACACATTTTAGATTTAACTGATACTTCTTTTACGGGTTCTATATCGAAAAAAAAGAGATACGTGTAAGAGGATTTTTTTTAATTTTCGATATTTTGAAAAATAAACAAGATCGAAAATTCTAAAGACAATCTTTAAGAAAAAATACTTTCAAAACAAATTGTCAAAAACTTCAAATTGTTATTAACAATTTCAATGTTTAAATCGGTTTTTAACAGTGGCGCCACCCATGAATCAACTTTTTACTATTTTTATCGTATTCTGCGTCAAATTTTCTATCGAAAACGCTTTTAAAAACGATGGAGAAGTTATTTTTACTGTAAGAAAAAAATTAATTAATTTAGCGCGGTACGCCACATCGACACGTGGGTCACATTTTACGGCTCATATTCTTGTTTTACACCGTTTATCTCTTATATACAAATAATTGTTTCATTTTTTAAATTAAAAAACATTTTATTAGCCAAGAAGATGGGAAAAAATAGAAAAAATACATAAATAAAAATAAATAAAAAACATTGTTGAAAATGAAATGTTTTTATTAAGATTTCGATAATGCATTAGTTAATAAGAACAATATTTAGAATATAATAATAAATGCAATATTTAAAAATAAGACAATAGTAGCCTTTACACATACGTTCTTTCCCACACGATTGAGTCGCGAAGGATTGCGCGCGCGCAATCACGTCGCGTAATCTTGTGGGAAAGATTTAGATGCTAAAAGAGTGTTCACGCGCTTTCCCACACGAAAGCGCGTCTACATGATTGTTTAGAGAGGAAAAACATATGCAATCCCCGGACAATCCCGTGAAGGATTGAGCGCGCGCAAAACTCTCGCGTTATCGTGCGGGAAAGCGTGTGATATAAAAAAGTGATAAACACGCTTTCCTCAAGGCACTGGATGGCGAGAGGGAAAGAACATATGTTTTAGACGATTTATGCTCGTAATCCCCAGAGCGTGGAGCGTTTGGTTAGACCAACAGTTTTGTTGGTGTGTCGAGTTTATGGACTTTTCTATAGCGCTATAAAAATGTCTCTTTATAAATATTGAAACCATGAAACTATCAGGCTTGTAATGCCTTCTTATCTTCTTTATATTTTCGGTTCCTCATGCTATTTCCAGCGTCGACGAGCCTTTACCATTTTCAGCCAGCCCTCCAACCCTTGCTAATTATTTCATTTCGATAAGGGTTTTCTCTGTTCCTCCTTGGAGGGAATTCGGGGACGCCCTCGTGGTCTCCTTCCAACTGTCCATCTTCTCATACCTTTACGAGTTATAATGACATCTACATCGATATATATATATATTTTTTAATCCAAACAGCGTCCCTCCTACCAGAGCTATTACTAGCGGTCACTAAGTAATTACAGCATTTTCAAGTCAGATTTAACCTTTTCCATGTTATTTTGAATCCTTTTCCAAGTCTAACTAAACCACTTCTTCATTTTTGTTCGGTCTACCCTCTTACCTAAGAATATTATATCAGGACGAGGTATCCATTAACATTAATATGTATTTTAAGGTTCGAGTGAGGGTGGGGGGACGCTATAATATTTAAAATGGCAACATTTACGAATTTCTTTTATACGGGGGTCCAGTACTATGTTATCAGGAAATACTTTTTTAAGAAAATTTTAATTTTGTATATTAGTAATGGGGGGAGGGGGGTGGAGGTACTATAAAAAGTTAGAATTACGGATTTATTTATTGTTTTTAAACACGGGGGACGAATATTATGTCATCTGTGCTGTTGTTTTTGAAAAGAATATTCATTTTGTATTTTTGCGGCGGGGGGGAGGGGGGTACGCACCAACAATACAGTTACAATTTCCGATTTCTTTCACACGGGGGTCCAATTACATATTATCGTGGAACTATATATTCATTTTGTATTTTACTGGCTGGGAGGGGGGGGGGGGGGCTGCACACCACCAAATTATGAGAATTTCGGATTTCTTTCACACGGGGGTCGAATTTTATGTCCTCGGGGCTGTTGTTTTTGAAGAAAATATTCATTTTGTATTTTAGTAGCGGAGGGGGGGGGGGCATTAGAAAATAGTTAGATGTTCCGATTTCTTTCATACGGAAAACCAATATTAAGTTATCAGGTACGGTGTTTTTGAAAAGAATATTCATTTTCTATTTTAGCGGCGCGGGGGGGGGGGGGGGGGGAGGGTGACGCACCAACAATATAGTTAGAATTTCCGATTTCTTTCCCACGGGGGTCCAATTATATATTATCGGGGACGTTATTTTTGGAAACAAATATATTCATTTTGTATTTTACTGGCTTTGCACACCACAAAATAATTAGAATTTCGGATTTCTTTCACACGGGGGTCGAATTTTATGTCCTCGAGGCCGTTGTTTTTGAAGAAAATATTCATTTTGTATTTTAGTAGCGGAGGGGAGGGGGCGCATTAGAAAATAGCTAGATGTTCCGTATTTCTTTCACACGGGGGTCCATTTATATATTATTGGGGCCGTTATTTTTTAAAAAAATATTCATTATGTTATCCGATTTCTTTCGAACGTGGATCCAATATCGTGCTATAAGGGACAGTGTTTTTGAAAAACATAATTATTTTTTATTACACTGGGGGGGGGCGCACAACGAAACAGATTTTATGAGTTCTTTCATTCGAAATTCCTATATTATGTTTTGTATACGGAAAATTGTTTTCATTTTGTAATTAATAGGCTTGGGGAACAATTTAATGTTTAAACCAAAAAGTGATTCCCAAATAAACCTTTGTAATATTTTAATCATATTATTTCAACAAAAATCTTCCCAGATAACTTCGGATTCCCGGTAAAAAAATCTGAAATTCTAACTATTATCTAATGCCCCCCCCCCCGCTAATAAAATACAAAATAACTATTCTTTTTACAAACATTGTCGCCAATAACTTAATATTGCATTTCCGTCTGAAAGAAATCGGCAATCCAACTATTTCCCCCCTGCCACTAAAATACAAAATGTATTATATTTGTTTAAAAAATCTCCCCCGATAACATAAACTTGGACGCCCCTGTGAAAGAAATCCGAAATTCTAAATATTTTGGAGTGCACTCACTCCACTAACTTACAAAACTAATATTTAAAAAAAAAAAAAAAACGCCCCAGATAACATTGTACTGGACCATCGTGTAAAAGAAATCTGAAAATGTTACCATTTTCAATATTATAGTGCCCCCCCCCTACTCTTGAGCTTTAAAATAAATATTAATGTCAATGGATACCTAGTCATGATATGATAGGCTTTGGTAAGGGGTAGACAGGGCTAACTTAACTTAGTGGTTGAATTCAACTAAGGAAATTATGAAATTGAAATATAAAAGGTAGAATTTGACTTGGAAAAGGTTGAATTTGAATTAAAAAAGGTTGAATTTAATTTTTTTTTTTTTTCGGTACCCCTACCTGGCTAGTGTGGCATACGGAGATTTACTCTAGAGCTAACCCTTATGGTAACCAACCTATTCTGACCATGGTGGGACGGTCGAGATTTATTCCCTGGGGCCTCCACGAAATAAAAGTCAACCCTCTCAAGGCGGATTCGACCCGCCACCGTTCGGCTCGAGCATGCTAAAGCGGGTCGCGCTAAAACACGCTCCGCTATCCCGGCCCATCGTTGAATTTGACCTGGAAATGCTATATATATGTCTACTTACTACTCTGTCATATTTTGGCGGCGTTTTTGGTGTAACTATTGTTGGTCAAAAGATTTTATCATTTGAATTTATTGTTTCCACACTTTGAATTTTTGCATATCTTCAGCGCCATAACACTCCTACTGATCGAACTCATAATTGCATATTTTTTTTCTTTTTTTATTTAAGAACTATCTTCCATTGGGCTTATACTAACTCTGCGAGCGATGGATCACGGTTCGCCTTATGTATTCTGAATTCCTTAAACGTTTTAATAATCTGATAAAGCAGGAGAGGGATATCAAAGAAAGGGAAAAGAAGAAATTTGATAAGCTTTAGTAAAAATCACTTTTTGTGCCTCCCCACAATTAAGATACCTTCTTAAAAAGTTCCAACCCATGTTTCCTGTCCTGAGCCAGCTTTCCTCGTCCAGTCCATTTCTCTCGTTTTCATGTCTTCATTATATCTTCTTCCCCGACCTTACTTATCTTCCCTGCGGCTCCAATCGACTCTATCTTCGTGATTGGCCTTGGCGAGTTCGGTCTTTGGCCATTTGTAATACCTGTCCATACCACTTGACTTGGGTCACTTCGATTTTATTTAGGCATTAATATGACCTTAGGTTTAAAATTTAATTTAGGTAGAATATTTGTAATTATACTTTCATGGTTTCAAAATTTTTACTTCATTTTTCTTTCACATCACTAGCAATGTAATTATTAAATCGAAAACCTGTTTTAATGCTATCCTTATTAATCATACATTATAATAACTTTCAATAATATTAACATATCTCCAAGAATCATTTCATCGACAAACATAAAAGAATAATAAGTAGGCGTATTCCGTAAACAATCAATGTCCAACATCAATCTAAACGTGCATTAACATTGACGACATTCGCAGATGTTCATGGTCATGTCGGTTATCAAACAAATAAATTGACCAGTTTAAATAATTTATTTATTGGTTATTACTGAGGTTATGGTTACTCGAGAGGGAACACAACACTTTTCTGATCTATGACAACTGTTTATTCTATTGGGATCTAGGTGCAGTAGTCAGTACTTCCATAGAATGGTTTACCCAGAATGAAGTTGCCCTCATTTGTCCTATGTTACTCCATACTTTCCGAGGATCCATTTGATTTTTTTGAGTAAATATCAGTTTATGGAATTATAGAAACAATAATCGAGTTTTCAACGACATATCTTAAATAAGGATCGATAGAAATGAATTACGGCAGATAATTAATTGGAATTAATTTTTCAAATTTTGTACGCTTGATTATTTTTCAGACAACGACTGCGATACTGTATTCTTCTCCAGTATAGACAGTTAATAACGAAAAGTCAATAATTAATAGAATACTGATTATAGAAAATCTTATTCATTAATGTTTACGAATTAAATTTTGTTTTCGATCGATAAACATTTTAGCAGCTTCTCTTTCTCTAACAATAATGCTCGCGACTTAATGGTGGTTCCTAGTTGGGTCGGGGAAAACCCTCCCCACCACCCTAATCTATAGTCTTACCTCATAAAGATTTTTGGACCTATGCGAGAGGTAATTAGTCACGAAAAAAAAGCCGTATTAATTACGGTTTGAAATTTTAAGTTCTAGAGAGCTAGGTAGAGCGCGCGGGGTATCAGTCGGGGAATGGGTAGGCAAAGGGGGGACGAAGTGTCCCACCAGCCTCTCCCCCTTTTGAGGACTTTTGGAATATTTACCTTTGCGAAAGGTAATTAGCTAGGAAAAAAAAACCCATAGTAATTAGTTAATGAAAATTTACGTGTGCGAGAGCTAACTTGAGCCCGAGGGCAACGAGTTGACGACAGTGGTGGTTCCTGGTGGGGTCGGGGAACCACCATAACAGGTATATTACTGACTGGATTTTTAATATCACAGTCAAACAGATGAATTATCTAGGATTTCGGATCAGGCAAA
Organism: Aelia acuminata; assembly: GCA_911387785.2. NCBI lineage: Eukaryota > Metazoa > Arthropoda > Insecta > Hemiptera > Pentatomidae > Aelia > Aelia acuminata. The sequence continues at coordinate 35,655,079 of OU426983.1, forward strand.
CGACTGCTTTTGTATTCATAGAAAAATTAGATACATCGCATTCTACGTCAAATCATCCAGCCGAAGTTCAAAATTGTACCTTCCCTCTTCAAATTTTGATAAAATTGTATTAATATAAAATGGTATTAAGTACATACAGGAATACGAAAATATGCCAAATTTTACCCAATTCCAACAAGTAGTTGCAGAAGCATGGTCATTAAGGAAGTTCCGATGACGACTTGACCTCAAAACCAACTTGTACGTCTGAAGACATTCCTCTGTAGAATGGGTATTTATTGAACTGAAGCTTTATAAATGTATTCATTAATTCTGCATTTCATACTGAATCGGATTATACCATAAATATTAGAGACATTATTTTTCATCATGGAACAAAAAACAATTCTTAACAGTCAAAAGTATCAATATGAAGCTTCAACAGAATAGGTAAAAAAAGAATGTCATTTTTAATGATATTAGACGATTTTCAAAGTGAACCATGATGTGGAAATATATATAAGCTGTATTAATTTGCATGCGCCAATTTTAAAGTTAATTTTACTATATTACATTCAAATCGAAATATGACTCTTATAACTCAATAACCCACTAATAATATTTCATCATTAGGTAGAAAATTCTATCCTCCTTTCAGTTATCACCAATCATCCAATTCTGTATGAAAAGCAGAATTAATGAATAAATTTTGAAAGCTTCAATTCAATTAATACCCATTCTACAGAGGATAGTCTTAACACGTACAAGTTGGTTTTAGAGTTCAAGTCGTCATCGGAAGTTCAAATACCTCAAAGGTTCAAACGACCATAATTCTGAAACTACTTGTTGGAATTGGGTAAAATTCTACATGTACTTAATACCTAAAAATTTGTATCTAAATCCGACGGTGAAAATCAAAAATTTTGAACTTCGGCAGGATGATTTGTGTGGAATGGCTCTCGTGTAGTTGAATAGTACTGGAACAAATCAATCTTTCTTTTCGTTTAAACTTGATTCTAATCACAATTCTCAAAGGCCTCTAACAAAATGTAAAAATACAGGTTATTGTCGATTAAATAACAATCATCACTAGAGAATTCAAATTTTGTTTTGATATTGCATCATTTTCGTTTTTCGTTTGAGCCAGTAAATTCAGTACATTTGTTTGACAAGGTTGCACTTGACATCTTCATCTAATATGAGAATGAATAATTGGGTCAACAGACTCTTCTAGGATGGATAAAAAAAGGGGGGGCGTAAGCCAGTATAAAATCATATTACTTTTATTGAATTAATAAAGTAAATAACTACACATAAAGTACAAGGAACAAATTTAAAATGGAAAAACGAATATCTAAACTGCTGAAAGACGATGTAATAAAAATAACTACTTGTTCCATTAATGAAGGAAAATATTACTAATAATTATTACATAATACATATTATAGTAGAATAAAACGAAAAGCAAGACCAATGATTATTATGATCATTTATTCCACTAATTCCACTTTGCGATTTTTAGAGGTATACATTTATTCCACTCATAATCTTTTTCGCTTTAATATTTATTTTTTTAAACTGCATTTCCACCAGTTTTATACGGCATTTAAAAGGTCAACTAATTTTTCTATTAAACCATCGCATTATTAAATTAATATGAAAAGAAATGAGGAAAAACACTTTGTAAGAATTATTAAGCACGTCAAATTATAAATCACTTCAACATTTCTTGAATTTAAGACTAGAGTAGTTAAAAAGAGTAATGTATTAAAATAATTTAATACATTATTCCAGGTTTGCTCTTATTGATCATGATCCTTCTTGTCTGATCTTATTGAACTCGATCCCGTCAGGTTTTTAACTCTATTTTTCATAGGTAGCGAGCGCATTTCCGTTGCTTGAATTTAGCTCTCATGCTTGGTTGTCAAAGTTGAGAGCTCACTTGCGTAGGTTATAAACAAAAAGTTTTGAAAGTAGAATTTAGAGTGTAATGAATAGTGCATAAATGGAGGAAAAAAATAAATATAATATGATAAGAAATGAAGTGAAAAGAATTCTAAGGATGGGGTATTATACACCGAAACGTTGATGCAAGTAGAGAAAATAAAGTATAAATAAGAGAATTATATTTTTTTTATTCCACGCAAAAAGAAACAAACTTTTGGTATTACTTCGGATGAGGAGCTCCAAGATGGCGGCCGGCGTGATTAAACAACAAGGTATTCCGATCAAGCCCTACACGATATCCACGATTCAGTTCGGGTTAACCGAGAGTTCCCGAGATCTGATGTCGGCTTTATCCACATTTTTGGAGGGGAATTCATTCGTTGCTTACTTTTATTAGGTTAGGTGCAGCTACATATACATACACACTGATGCAGCTACACAGTTTGTACCTATATCCAAATGGCATATTTATATAACGAATTTCCAACAGCTCGTCGAAACTTGGAAAAAATGATTGATATATATGTGTAACTTTTAATTGGGTTAGGGCAGAATAACATTAACAAATATAAAAAAAAAAAATAAATCATGTACTTCGGAATAAATAATAATAAAATAATAAAAGAAAGAATAAAACAATAGAATAATAAATCATGTACAAAAGAATAAAATAATAGAATAATAAATCATGTACAGTTTGTTCTTTTTCCGTAGGAGAACTATTTAAAATCATCATCAAATCATTTTTAAAAATATCCATTTTGGTAATTTAAATACATTTTTCTTGAAATACAAAAAAATAATATATCGTGGCTAAGAAGGCTAAGATTTTTATATTATTAATTATTTGTACCTTGTGCAAATAAGTCGATCCCATTTAATAATTTAAACAGAACAATAACATTTAAAAAAAAAAAATTCAAAACAAAATATTAAATTATTCTTTTTTCGTTATCTAAATACATTTTTTCAGGTCAGGCCACACATGTCAGACAGGCCACTTTAGGCATAACTATAGGTAATATGTAAGATAAATTAAAAATATTCTGAACATAACCTATATTATTGCTGCGGTGCGGACATGTGTGGCCAGACCTTTATACGTGCATTTAACTTGAACCCATTTAATCATTTAAACAGTACAATAACATATTTTTAAAAAACAAACAAATAAATTCACAAAACAAACTATTAAACTTATTTTTTAAATGGTCTGTTTAGTTTTAAATTTAAAATTTTATGCAACCATCACAGGAAATTTTCATATATTGAAATAGTACTTCCATTCATATCTGTTGTACTTTAATTATATTAAAGAAACATTCATTTGTACTTTATGTTTACTTTACTAAGGCGGGAAGGTTATCTGGACTACATCTGCTATGGAACTCTCGGTTAACCCGAACTGAATCGTGGATATCGTGTAGGGCGTGATCGGAAAACCTTGTTGTATACTCACGCCGGCCGCCATCTTGGAGCTCCTCATCCGAAGTAATACCAAACTTTTTACTTTCACTTACCTATATATGAAATATATAGTAAGTGGAAGTATTGCGATCGTGAAAATTTTCGACTTCCGGTTTTCAACGGAAATACACGTTTTGGGACCCCCTGAGTCGAAATAACCAAGTCCCGCGAAATGGTCTGTGTGTGTGTGTGTGTCTGTGTGTGTGTGTGTGTGTGTGTGTATGTGAACAGACTAGCTCAAAAACTATAAACCGTGGGACCCTGAAATTGGGTATTTAGTGTACGTATATGCCCGCGATGTGACAGCAAAAATTTCATCAAAATTGCTCAAAGGGAGGGGGTACTTTAATTAATAACTTTTTACGTTTTTTTCGATTTTCTCAAAAACGGCTCTAACGATTTTGATTAAACTGAGTATTTGATCTATTTAAATGCCTGAAATATGACTGTAAAAATTTCATCAAAATTGATTAACCGGAGGGGGGACTTTACTTAAAAAATTTTGTATCATTTTCACGTGTTTTTTTTATTTGCTCAAAAACGGTTTTAACGATTTTGATCAAACTTGTATTTGATGTATTTATATGCCCGAGATATGACTGTAAAAATTTCATCAAAATTGATCTACGGGAGGGGGGACTTTACTTAATAAATTTTTTATCATTTTCACGGGTTTTTTTTTATTTACTCAAAAACGGCTTTAACGATTAACAAAAATGAGATATGAATGTAGAAAAATGTGTGACTTTAGGAAAAGGTAATTAGCAAAACACTTCAATTTCTAATCTAAGTAAGTTGGTAAGTGAAAGTTGTGTGTTGCGCGCACGCACCAGATTTTTTTTTTAAATTTCCAAAATAAAAAAGATTTTTTATTTATTTTGGAAAATACTAATTGCATTTCGCAACAGCAAATTGCTATCGTGCACAAAGCAAACATATGGTTATAATTCTATAACCTCCTTACACTGTACAACTCTACTATCTCAGAGTAATATCGAGAGGTTATAAGTATTGTAAACTTAAACAAAAGCTAAAGGCATCTGTTCATCCGTGTATTACAAAGTGATAATTTTTGTAACCTGTTTGTTAAATATTTGTGTTGTTATAATTCGTGTGGAATTGAGAATTTTTGTTTTTTTTTAATAAAAATTAATAACCCACATAAGTATTACAGTATTTTTTTTTTTTTTTTTAAAGAGGATATGTACAATCCTTCGAATCTTCTGGAAAGGCTAGCTTAATTTTTTATATTATTATTGAAGCATGGAAATGCAAAAGGGTATAAGTGCCTTAATTTTTTTTTCTCCAGAAATCATGTAAATTATACCCACTAGGGTGAGATACGTTCGACACTTACACCCATGCCATCTTTCATACGTTCGATTTACCTTCTAACAACAAAACATTACTAATACCCATTCCTGAAGAATGGATTTGGCAAATATTAAAATTAAAAAAAAAAAAACCTTTTTTTTATTTATTTTTTTTGGCATTTATACCCTTTTGCATTTCCGTGCTTAAATTAACAAGAGGTGTGAATAAGAACGATATCAATCGTCGATAATATCGAAGTAGATGATATCGATGATGAAAATATTGAATATCGGAAAAACATCGATAGTTCTCATTCCTAATACTCTTGTGTTCAGTGTTCATTGTACTCCAGGCAGGGGCCCCATGAAAAAAAATTATTTTTTTGGATAATAGCTGCTCGCGGTCAGACATGATGCATAAAATAACTTTTAACGCATTTCTTACATAGATTAGATCCTACGGTAACATCGAAAAAATAAAAAATTGAATAAGAAGTCTCAAGTTGGGTGCTATGGGTAAAAAACAACTTTTGTGTTTCATTGTGCCCCATCTCCTCCACGTCTACAGTGAATATCCACTCCATTGTTATATCCGCTCAATTGTTACACAAACAAAATTAAATAATTAAAGTAGTAATTCGGATACAATAAAAAAATGAAGATTCCATGATCACATTGAATATCACAATTCTTAATTTTAACAGAACCTGAATCGATTGTTTAACAAAGAATCAGATGTCATAAACATAGAAAAAATAAATAAAAATGATAATTTCGGAGGTGGAAATGGTGAACAAGACACTCCTAGGGGTGAAACTTCTTTTCTTAATTCTATACCCCTTATGATTATTTTCCCAATGTTTCAAAACTATTTTGCTTAATATAATTGCTCTTGTTTTGAATAATTTGCCTAGACTATTATAACGAGAAAGAAAAATTAAATTTGTTATGCGGTTACTGTAGCCCTAAAACGCCGTTTTATCCCGCCGAGAATCTCGGAAGATGTTTTATTACTATTTAACGCGGCCCACAGGATTGCGTGCGGGAAAGAGCGAGCACAATCCCGCACTCCAAATGTCACATTTACACATACACTCTTTCCCGCGCTCTTTCCCGTTTGGGCCTCTTTCCGTGCGGAAAGCGTGTATGTGTAAAGGCACCTAATGTTTACATTTTCTGTTTAAAAATTTTTACAATATCCTTTTTTCCGCAAGATGAAAACCGTTTTGCTTCCAATTGCTGTAAAGAAAAATCTGGTGCGTGCGCGCAACACACAACTTTCACTTACCAACTTACTTAGATAAGAAATTGACGTGTTTTGTTAAATATCATTTCCCAAAGTCACACATTTTTCTACATTCATATCTTATTTTTATTAATCGTTAAAGCAGTTTTTGAGTAAATAAAAAACCCCGTGAAAATGATACAAAATTTATTAAGTAAAGTCCCCCCTTCGGTTGATCAATTTTTAATGAAATGTTGGCTATCACATATTTGGCATATACATACATCAAATACCCAGTTTGGTCACAATCGTGAAAGCCGTTTTTGAGTAAATAAAAAAAGCACGTAAAAATGATACAAAATTTATTAAGTAAAGTGCCCCCTGCGGTTGATCAATTTTGATGAAATTTTTACAGACATATCTCGGGCATATAAGTAGATCAAATACTAAGTTTAATCAAAATCGTTAAAGCCGTTTTTGAGAAAATCAAAAAAACACGTGAAATTGTTACAAAATTTATTAAGTAAAGTCCCCCCTCCGGTTAATCAATTTTGATGAAATTTTTACAGTCATATCTCGGGCATATAAATAGATGAAATACTCAGTTTAATCAAAATCGTTACAGCCGTTTTTGAGAAAATCGAAAAAAACCTAAAAAGTTATTAAGTAAAGTACCCCCTCCCTTTAAGTAATTTTGATGAAATTTATGCTGTCAAATCGCGGGCATATACCTACACTAAATACCCAATTTCAGGATCGCACGGTTTATAGTTTTTGAGCTAGTCTGTTCACATACACACACACACACACACAGACACACACACAGACCATTTCGCGGGACTTGGTCATTTCGACTCAGGGGACCCCAAAACGTGTATTTCCGTTGAAAACCGGAAGTCGAATTTTTTCACGATCGCAATACTTCCACTTACTATATATTTCATATATAGGTAAGTGAAAGTAAAAATAGATTAATACAATGATATTTTAAAGTTCCTTATATTGTTATAGCTTTTTGGAAACGTTCGGACAATTGTTTTTCTTCTAATTTGTATTCATATGCTAAATTAAATTATTTTTTTCATACAGTAAAAATAACTTCTCCATCGTTTTTAAAAGCGTTTTCGATAGAAAATTTGACGCAGAATACGATAAAAATAGTAAAAAGTTCATTCATGGGTGGCGCCACTGTTAAAAACCGATTTAAACATTGAAATTGTTAATAACAATTTGGATTTTTTGACAATTTGTTTTGAAAGTATTTTTTTCTTAAAGCTTGTCTTTTTACCTTCAAAATAAAAAAAAATTAGATTTTTTAGCTTAAACAGAACCGGAGTTATGAATTTTTGAAAAATAGGCTATTACCGATAAATCATCAAATTCATGAATTTTCGATCTTTTTTATTTTTCAAAATATCGAAAATAAAAAAAAATCCTCCTACATGTATCTCTTTTTTTTCTATATAGAACCCGTAAAAAAAGTTTCAGTTAAATCTAAAATGTGTCGGTCAATTTTTGTCCAAATCTGTTCGGTTTGTAAAAGAATGTCCCATATATGAGCTTTATAGGAGTGTTTTCGGATCAAATTCAAGTCATTAACTAAAATCTGAACAACTTGTTTTAGCATTATTTTTTTCATAACTACCGTATCTGTTTGATCAAATACCTCTACTTTTGTGTAAAATATATGTATAATAAGGGCTTTTAAGAAATTACTATATTCCTTTGTTTATGAGTCAATGAGAAATATATGTTAATCTAATGGAATGTTAGTCCGTATTCCTCTGGATCTAGAAAAACGATCATGAAGAAAAAATAATTTAATCGAATCAGGCATTGTGGATGAATTTAAGATGGTGCTTAAGGACATAATTTTTTAGTAATAGATAGCTACCAGGCTCCGTAGACAACTAACCATAGAAACGTCTTCACGTTTTTGGACAAAAAGACGAATACAATTTATAAATCACAAAATACCTTATTGTTTTTCAGTAGAGTATAATAATTTCAGATACAGTCGAGGTTAAGAAACATGATACACTTATGTCAAGGTGTTAACAGTGTATATTTTTTCCCTAACCCATGATTGGTACATCTACAGGAGGATGGTGGGGGGAGGTGGTTGCGTGAAGCCTTATCAGCCGAGAACCTAATACAGTTAACAGCGGAAACGATCCCGAAATTGGTTCTGCCGCGAAACAGCTTTTTCGATTCGGATAACTACGAATGTTACTAAACCGAGAAAAACATCATATGTTTTATCATTGTTTTCTCAGGTACAAATATTGCCTTAGGGTGTGTTTCATTCGCAATTTATAACAAATCTTTTACGTTAATTAATTGTCTGAAAAAAAATACATTTTATTTTTATTTTACATTTAATTTTTTGAGAATCTGCCTGAATTATTTTTTCAAGCTTAGTTTTTAAATTTTGAAAGCAATGATTAACGTTTTTATATATTTTCTTATTGTACTAAGTTAAGATTATTTTTCATTAAAAAAAAAAAAAAATCCTTTCAATCCCAAACCCAAGTGAATTTTCGGAAAACCAGATTTATTGATAAGACATTTTTTTATATGTTTTTATTGTCTGTTCTTATTATTTAGTAGATTATTTTTTTTATTTTTTTTTATGAAAGAAAAAAAATTTCCCTCATATTTTTGAATACATTATTTCAATTTATTCCATTTTCACATATTTAAAAAAAAAAAAAAAAACACATACATACATTCAAAGGAATTCATATATATGTTGAATTTATTTAAATTACTATAATTATAAATTTATAGAAAATATAAGTTTTATTTTTTCTTAGTCAGTTCTAATGGATGAATAATAGAAATCAATATTAAGAATTTGAATTCGTTTCTATATAAATGTTTTAGTTAATTTCATTCATTGATGTAAATTAATTGCAGCTCCAATTCATTTACTAGAGACATAAAATGTCCAAGATATTTTATTCCTAGATTTTAATTTGAAATATATATTTTTTTTTTCAGGTAAGTTATTCTGCAACCTATCGAAATGAAAATAACATTCACCCATAAGGTATAATTTATTAGCATACTTTTCACAACCTGAGATATTTTTACTTATTTCTATGATCATTTCATCAAGGATTTTTTTGGGGGTGGTTTTATTGATATATATTAGAATTTTTCTAAATTACTTTGAAGATATGTGTTAAAAAATTTATTTAACAATCAATATGTTGAAATTTATATGTTCCTGAAGGACAATGACTTTTTAATCCACCAATTAAACATTTTGAATTATAATAACATAGAAAGAGAAATAAAAACCCAAAGTAAGTATATATTATTTCTACCCTTGGGACGAAATGAATTATGTTCTGACGGCCTACTATCTATCCATACTATTTTCAAAAATAGTTTATCGCGTTTTTGCATTCAAAACTTTACTTCCAAAGTTCAATTAATTCAGTTTAAGTAATGGTTTAATATTGGAGAGAAGCTATCAAAGTATTTTAACTAAACTTTTTTGTTAGACACAATTTGTAGTTTTTGAATTTGTCGGGATAGGTACAGTTGACTAAAAAGACTTGATATCATGTATCCCGAACAACCCAAAATCTCATCAATTCATTCCTAACTTTCACTCATTTTGTTGGTATTTCAATTTTCCCTTTTACGTCCCGCAACTCAATAATTTAGGACTTAAATCCGCTTTAACTCAAATTATAAAAAAGGAAAATAGATTTTCTGTCAAAAGCGAAAATGTGATTTGGGCTGGTACAATTTGAGTGACGATTTTTTTTTTTTTTTATATTATTTCATATATAAAATTACTATATAATGGATTACATACATTTTTTTCCTCCGTTTTTTCCTTTAAAAACTTTTTCTAAATTTATATTTGGAAATTATCTCTTGTTTTATTTCACGCATAAATTGGTTACCTATTAATTGAAGATCCTAAATTTCCCAAGGTATAATGAGATAAATTATTACCGAAGAGTATATTCAATGGAAGCGCCCAGCGGGGGCATATATAGAGGAAAAAACTGTAAATTAACAAACAAGAGAGAAGCTAAATAGAAATTTATGACAAAAAACAAAATATTTAATTATCATTAAATATTAACATATTTGATAATATATTTAGATTAATAATATATGTGTTTAATAAGTTTAATAATATAGTTTGATAATAATAGTTAATAATAATTGCTAATATTAGTTTAATAATATATTGTTAATGTACATTCCACATTAAATAAGAATTTATATGCGATTATTAAGTTATCATATCAATTAAGGTGACATTGAATTTTCACATTTGTGAGCACCATGTTGTAACGGTCATTCTTAGACTGGCGTCCTTTGTGGTAACATCTATTTTGTATATATCCGAATAAATCGTCTTTTAAAACATATATTACTTGTTATTAGTAAATCCCGTTGTGCACTCTGATAGGTTATGGGCCCAGGAGTGTTTTGAGCAAGTGAATTGTGTTTTTAAGTTTGATTTTTGTGTAAATTCGGATTGGGGACTTTTTGTTGTTAGAGTCAAGTGTTCCTTAGTTTGTTTACAGTTTTAATATACATTATGGCTACTGTTGGAAACATCCCTTTTGGTATTAAACCTTTTGATGGGACGAATTTTGGAAATTGGAGCTTTAGGATAAAGCTTCTTTTGGAGCAAAATGGAGTTCTTGAAGTCCTGGACAAAGAAGATCGGAAAGGAAAGCTAAATGATCGCTCTAAAAAACTTTTTCTTGCAGGTTACTGTGATAACGGTTACCGGTTGTGGAACCCAATAACTAAAAAAATTGAATTTGGACGAAATATCATATTTAATGAAAGTGGTGTCACAAGTTCAGCTTGTGATAAAAATCAACAGCGCACAATAATACCTCCAGAAGGTAATGACATGCATCATCATGAAATTAGACCAGCTGATGAAAGAGAAATTAATATAGAAGAACCAGCTACTCCAGGTTCTGAAGATGAAGATTTCTTGGGTTTTCCTGAATAAGGAGAAGAAATTGTTGGTACCCTTCAAAATTCTTCAAGGACTATCAGAAGACCCAAGTATTTAGACGACTACATCACAAACTTTGCGGTTGATGTTTTTGCACTTTCAGCATCTGACAATATTGATGCACCAGAAACCTACTCAGAAGCTGTGAAAGACTACGGGTGGTGTGAAGCCATTGATGAAGAACTAAAGGCTTTAGAAAGCAACAATACTTGGGAAGTAGTGGACCCACCTCCAGATAGTAATATTATCGACAGCCGATGGTTCTTCACCACTAAAGCTAGTAGTGATGGAGTTAGGAAGAAGAAGGCTCGATTGGTTGCCAGAGGGTTTCAGCAACCTGCCGATGATAATGACAATATCTATGCACCAGTTGCTCGTATGATGTCACTTCGAGTATTGCTTTCCCTGGCTGCCGAAAGAGGACTTCTGGTTCATCAGCTGGATGTATGCTCTGCGTTCTTGAATAGTGTGCTACCAGAACCTGTCTACATGAAACCCCCTGAAGGTTGTAAGTGCAGTGATAATAAAGTGTTAAAACTAGTGAAAGCTCTTTATGGTCTAAGACAGAGCCCCAAAGTTTGGAATGACTTTGTTAATAGTGTATTTATTAGTTTTAATTTTGTAAGATCTAAAATAGACCCATGTCTCTATTTCAAAAATGGTACATATATTTTGATTTGGGTAGACGATTTTTTGTTAGTCTCCGATTCATTAAAGGATTTGGAAGATATTAAGTTCAAACTTAAGTGTAAATTAGATATAAAAGATTTGAGTTCTCAAAATCATTTTCAGTTCTTGGGTATGAACATTATCCTTTGTAAAAATGGAAATATTTTTGTTAACAAAAATGGTTTGATTAAGAAAATAATTGACAAATTCAATATGACACAATGTAAAATTAGTAAGATACCGATTCAACCCAAACTTAACTTGATAAAATCAGACATAAGTGAATGTAAATTGCCGTATAAAGAACTTATGGGTAGCTTAATGTATGTAATGTTAGAATCTAGACCTGACTTGTGTTATAGTGTATCCTATTTTGGAAGATTCCAAAATTGTTACACCACCTTGCATTGGAAACATTTAAAACATGTCATAAAATATTTGAAGTATACCGAAAATGTTGGCTTAAACTTAGTTAAATCAAACATTGAAAATTTAACTATCCAAGCTTATGCTGATGCTGATTTTGCACATGATGTAAATGACAGAAAAAGTGTTTCACGGTTTGTTTTAAAATTAAATAATAATGTAGTCCGTTGGTGCTCAAAGAAGCAAGCAGTTATTGCATTGAGCAGCACTGAGGCTGAATTGTATGTACTTAGTGCCTGTATATTAGAATCCATTTTTCTTAAAAATTTATTAAGTGATATTTTTGATTCTGAATTTTTAATAAATATTTATGAAGATAATTTATCAACAATAAAAATTGCTGAGACACTTGAAACCAAGCGGTCAAAACATTATGATGTAAAATGTCATTTTGTCAGAGATTTAGTTAGGTCAGGTAAAGTTAAATTAAATTATATCAGCACAACTGAACAACTGGCTGAAATAATGACAAAAGCTTTGACTCAATTTAAATTTGACACATGCTGTAAAATGTTAAATCTTGGCCATATTTAATGTGGAATTGGGCGGGTGTGTTAATGTACATTCCACATTAAATAAGAATTTATATGTGATTATTAAGTTATCATAACAATTAAGGTGACATTGAATTTTCACATTTGTGAGCGCCATGTTGTAACGGTCATTCTTAGACTGGCGTCCTTTGTGGTAACATCTATTTTGTATATATCCGAATAAATCGTCTTTTAAAACATATATTACTTGTTATTAGTAAATCCCGTTGTGCACTCTGATATATATATATATGTAGATATAGTAATAACATATAGGTATATATATATATATATATATAAGTATTTATTCATATTATAAATATTAATATAATTATTAAATATTTTTTATAAGAGGAGAAAAGATTGGTTTCTTTATAACTATTAAGGCGCTCTTTCCATTTGAGCCATTAAGCGCATATCCCGGTCAGGTCAATCCCTTATCTTCACTGACCACATTCTCATCGATCTCGCAATTAAATAGAATTCAAGATAAGTAATTGATTTAATATTTAAAGAATCATTGTGTTTAAAGAATTAAAGTGGTCAAGTGAGGTCAGTAATTAGGCAAATCCTCCATATAATTTGCCTAAATTGTGAGATGGGTAGGAAAGTGGTCATTGAAGAGAAAGGATTGACTTGACCGGGATATGTGCCTGGTAGCTCAAGTGGCAAGAACGCCATCCAGGTTCAAATCCCAGCCAAGGCCAATCTTTTCTCTGCTTATAAAAAAGATTTAAAAATTATATATATACATATATATATATATATATATATATGTATATATATATATGTGTATATATATATATAAATGTATATATATATACATATATATATATATATATATATATATATATATATATATATATATATATACATCTATTCTATATACATTATTTAAAATTAATTTTTGTAACGACATTATAGTTGGTATCGAAAATGGGAGAATGACCCATATGAAAAATTTAACCAATATAAACTGGAATCCGTTTTTAAAAAGAATAATCAAAAGAAACAATAAATCAAAGCAATTACTTCAAATTTTACAATGAAATCGTTTAACTCTGTTCCAACGACGAGGTATTTATCTCTAGTCTTTTCAGCCCTACAACGAGACCTCTCCAAGTTCACTGACCTAGAAAAGAAGTTGATAGGAGTCCAAGTCTAAAAGCGGAACCGCCAGGTGATGGCTGTTCGAGAGGCTACTTGGAACAGCATAAGGAAGCCATTTAAGTCAGCAATAATCGGTGAAGTTATCTATGTTGACAATGGCAGAGTCCTTGTATCCTTAATTCAATGAGTATTCTTTATGCCCTCTTCATTGGCTATTAAAGGTCTTTTTTTTTATATATCCCCACAATTGTGTTTTATTGTTGGTTCGTTTTAGTTTATTGGGGTAGAGCTTCACCCCATGCTTTTTCGCCTTTTTTTTTCTAATTATTCTTATTTTATGATATATATATACACAACCTATCAATGCACACATCCGTGTAATGAATTGAAAAATATGTTTATATCAAAATGGAAGATGTGAATTTTCACTGTTTTACAAAATTGGAAAAGACAAGATTTTAGTTTGTTCTGGACATATGTTATCAAGTCCTTCATAACTATCGTGACGTCACTATATCCTGTAGAAATAAAAAAAAAATGGAAGGCTTGCTATTGAAATAAGTTAGGTTGTGTACACGTTTTATTTAGTTTAGTTTATTTAATTTTATGGTTAGACCTTTTTCTTTTCTTTTTTAGAATTTCTTCTTTTTTTTCGGAGTAGATTATAAAAGTGTCCGATATATTTCGGAGAATATCAGAGAAACGAGATTTATATTCGGATGGTTCCATATTATTTTTCGAGTATTTGGTGAGATGTAAAATTAGTAGAAGGTCAAGGATGGGTTGTTATTATTTGACTGTTTAAGTGTGGTTATTTTAAGAAAACAATTTTAACGATGGTAAATTCGACGGATGGGACTTTTCATTTTATATCTTAAATCTCATCTCATATAAGTAGCACCTGCCACATGAAACGTAAATTATTTTTTTTTTTTTTTTTATCAAATAAAAATATGATACATATATATTCGTCATTTTTACATTCACCAAATATTATTAAATATAAACTAAAAAGAAACGAGAACAATACTGACCGAAAAAGGTAATGATATTAAAAAAAATAAATAAATAAATAAATAAAATAAAAATCATTAATAACCTAATTAGATTGATTTATTTGAAGATGAAATTTTCGCTGCTGTGAAAGAGTAGCTCGCGGGCGTAAAGGAGATTAAAAAGTATTGGGAACACCTGGGATAAATTTTTAATTACTTTATTTTTAAAAAAGGAAAGTTTGCCGATAATTATGTATTTGAATAATTTCAGGACCGAGAATCCTATAACTATTATATATGGATTAAATCAATAAACGCATGTACAGGTTGTTCCGAATAAGTTTAAACAAAAAACATTTTAAGTAATTCTATATAAAAGATCTTACTAAAAGTCGTCTGTGATGTACATAATTTTACTATATATCTGGTCTACACCGAATATCTGTTGTTTTTTTTTTTTTTTAAGATCTTCTTATTATAATTTCTTTTTTTATTGAAAAGGTCGTTAAATGTTAAATAAGTTCGGTTTTATAGTTTGTAAGAAAAAGTTATATTAAGTGTCTTGAACGTTTTGTGCGATACAAAAAAAAAAAAAATATATAGTTTTAAAATGATTTAGTGTGTTTTGATAATAGCTTAAAGATTTATATAAAGACGAACCAAATAAATGTATATATAAAAAAATTAGAAGGTTCAGTTTCAAAGAATCTCGGAAGATTTATTTAACGTCTTATTGCAATATATTTTATATCCTCTGAGCTTTTATGTGAATGGAGCATGACACATTAAATTCAATTTCAAAATAGGATATTTTATATTGAAAAGGGATGGGGTCACCTGAGGTATAGTGGTTATAGCATAGCAGCCTACAATACTAAAAGTCGCGGGTTCGCCTCTCGCGATGGCCCTAGGATTTTTTAATGGGAGTAAAAAACCTTGGCTATGCCGTCCCTCGAATAGAACGTAAAATGGTCAGATACTCGTTAAAGCCCCCTATCATATATTTTACCTGGATTAGCAAATGTTGGGACTCCCACTGTAGCATCGTCCGATCAGCCTTATAAGCATAAATGGACGTTAAACAAACAATAAAAAGGCACATAGGTATTGAATTGAGTAACCTCCTCTATCCAAGTCGATTAAAAATTGATTCAGTAGATAAAAAAGAATTAAAGGATGAAAAAATCCTTGACTATGGCGTCAGAATCCTTGAAAAATCTGTCCTTCGGATGGGAAGTAAAATGGAGGAACCGAGCGTTTGAGGTACTGTTTAAAGATACCTATCCTAATTATATTATATATATTATATATATGGATAGGTAAAATTTAGGAAACCCATTGCAGCATCCTTCGATTAGCCATCGCAGAATAAAGTTATCTTTAAAACTTTATCTTTAAGTAAACAAACAATACAGTAAATAAAATAAAAAATGAAGATGCGTTATTTCACGATGGTGGAAGATAGGTGACCGTTTATCTAAATAAGGGGAAATAATTGGGAGTGCGGTCAAAATGACTAGCACTAATATGTGAGCATTACATATTTTATTTTAGCCAACGTTTCGACCCAATTTTTAGGTCATCATCAGGGTTAAATATTAAAATCCCAGAAAACTTTATATAAAATTTAAAAAACAAAATCTTTAATTTTATCCAATATACTTATTTAATTTTGTTTAATGTTTCAATTACATTTGATATTTGTTTATATTTCTCTGATTGGCTGTTTCTTTGGTTTTTCTCATTTCGCCCTGATGATGACCTTATAATTGGGTCAAAACGTTGCACATAGGGGTATTTGGCCCTAAAAGCTGGCCAAAACCCATTTTTTGAAATTTGAAATTTCTGGTAAATAATGACTCGAAGTTCAAGTAGAGGACTAGTTGGATCATGCAAGATGATTCTTATCTCTTCCAGGCCCTTAATCCGGCGGATATTCTAATTCAAATCTGACCTTATCCTTTAACTCGTCTGTGCTCATAAGTATTGTTCTACAAAATATATTAATTTTCTTTGTTTTGGGTCTTTTTCGTTTAATGCACAATTCGGTTATTAAAAAAAGTAACTGTTATTAAAAAAAGTAACACGTGATATAATTACAACCTCCATATCAGTAGAACATATGACTACATTTCTTTGTTTCGTTTAAAACCTCATAATGGCTATGTTCAGGTTATACGAAGATTTTAAAGATTTGGACCGAACCATTGCATTCTTACAAGAAAAAGGCCTCATCCATAAAGAAAAACTATGCCGGAATGGACATTCTATGAAGTTGCGCAAGAGAGATGACCGGTACAGATGGCGGTGTCACAATGCAAGTAGTCTTTTGGAAGTAGGACTCAGGGAAGGTACGTGGTTCAACGGTTCAAAATATCCTCTGAATAATGCAATTATTTTTATTTACTCATGGACCAAGAAATATACAACAACGTTATTTTGTAAAGACGAATTGAGTATGTCTGCAGAAACAGTAACAAATTGGAAAAATTATTTGAGGGAGGTTTGTGCTGATTCGCTACTTAAAAAACCTATCACAATAGGAGGAAATGGTATGACCGTAGAAATTGACGAGTCCTGTTTTACAAGAAGGAAACATAATGTCGGACGAATATATCCCAACCAATGGGTTTTTGGTGGTATTTGCAGGGAGACGAACCAATCTTTCATATATTCAGTGCCCAACAGGAACAAAGATACTTTAATAGCGTGCATTAAAGAATGTATTCTTCCAGGAAGTATTATAATATCAGATTTATGGAAAGCTTATTCCACTATAGAAAGATTAGAAGGGTATGATTTTAAGCATTATACAGTCAACCATTCTGAAAATTTTGTTGATCCTTCAACTGGGGCGCATACACAGTCGATAGAATCGTTATGTGCTGCGGCCAAAAGAAGAAATAAAATAGAAGCTGGAACTAGAAGAACAATGTTGGATTCATATCTCTGTGAATATATGTGGAGACAAAGGAATATGGGGAAAGACCTTTTTGAGGTTATATTGGAAGATATTGCTTCATTTTGGAAATTAGAATAAACCATATCATTTGTGTTAACAATTATAGTTACTTTAAATTAATCACGTGTTACTTTTTTTAATAACAGTTACTTTTATTAATAACCGAATTGTGCATTAAACGAAAAAGACCCTTTGTTTTTACTGAATTATCGGCATTATCATATGATGGATAATTCGAGACCAGGTTTGTACTTGTTATCCAGACCGTTATAAAATGTTTGTATTCAATACTAGTATCAATATTTCTTTGTTTTTTGGTAGGTAGATTTTATAACTAAAAATAAAATTTGAAGGTTAAAAAGTTATACTTCTGGTCATTTCTGGGCAACGAAATATTTTTTATGGTAATGTGTAATTATCGTATTTTATGCTTCATGAAAAAATTCTGCGAATAGCTGCGAATAGGAGACTTAAAATTTTTTATTTCTAAAATGTCAGTTTCATCAAATAATATTAAAAAAGTAAATGTTATTATATTTTCATTAATTTATATTTTTGGATATATAATAATAACTAGAAGGGAATTATTTGACATAATTTCAAAGTCGAAAGCATTAGCTTTTAAAAAAAAATAAGGAATTTTCGTAGTCTTTCCTCATTGGGAAATATTGCCTAGCTAATAGCCTAGAGCAGGTGAAAGAGCTAAAACATAAGTTATCAAATTTGAGGCATGATTTCTAAGTAAGATGGAATGCTTCTTCAAGGAAAAGAGAAGTTTTTAAAGCAGCAACAAGGAATGGCTAAGTCGGACGATATCAATTAAAAGCTCAAGATCTGGTGGACGCCCTGAAAAATCATTTGATGGTTTAAATGAAAGAAGCAAGAGGCGTAAAACAGGAAAACTCAGATCATCAACTAGCACTGATATGCTGACGTACGCCACTTTATAAAACTAAGAGATTATGGTGATATCAATGCGTTCCATGTTCTGAAGGATCTAACAAAAACTCCATCTCGTGCCATAAAATATAGGAAAGCATTTAAAAATTTCAATTTATCAGAAAAAACTACCTATCAGCACTGGAAGCTTTATTTACATATATTGCATATTGGTGATTCTATCAAGTGGTTATTTCATAAATTTAGAAATGTTTTCTATATTTGCTAAGGATCCGTATTCTTTTCTCCATAGAAACTTTACGTAAAACTTTATCACCACAAATTTTTATTTTTACCTATTTTTCACTATTCCCATTTTTCAAAAATAATAGTAATAGATAAATTTATAATGAATCTTTATTTGTTACAAGCAAATTTTATAGGTGCATAAAGACAAAATAATATGAACATAAATTGTAATCCCATAGATGACTATTTCACAGTCGGTGGAGTAACGTAAAAATTTATTTTAGGAAAATTTTCACCTATGAATATTTTTTTAACTGCTAAAAACATATTTTTAATGTCTATTAGAAATTTAGAAGCCATTTTGAGGACGTTTGGACTAATAAAATGGAAGGAAATAGTTTTGGCCAGGTTTTAGGGTCAAATACCCCTGCGTTGGCTAAAATAAATTAAGTAATAATCACATATTACTTAGTGCTAGTTACTTTGAACGCTTTCCTAACCATTTTTTCTTCAAGGATATTTCACTTTGATTGAAGGACTTTTTAATCATGGGATGAAATAAATGAGGTATATAAAAAAACATGATTTAGCATGTTTTTAGTCCTAATAATTGTAATGCGCCTACATAAAAATATTATATTAAGCGATTCCAGAATAAATAAATTGAGCGACGTTTAATAATAAACCATAATAATAACTCCTATATCCCCCGTGTTGGCGTTATAATTAAATTAAACTATATCATCTACATCCTGATGTTTAGTGGTATGCACTACAACCTGAAGCCGGACCGCAAATATTCTAGTGCATATAACAGCTAGTTGTCATTACACAAGCTTTGGCGGCTGCTTCTAAACCACACAGAGCCCCGCTAGCAAATAATAATCGAGTTATACTAGCCAAACATTGTATAATATTTGTGATCCCAGGTGTTGATCCAGACCAAGGCTAATTTTTTTTTTATTTTCTGTTTTTGTCCTTCCCTTTCGATATTAGAATTACAAATTATTTTCATTGTTTGACTTGCATCTGAATTGCAAATGACCTTCCTGTATTTATATGCGTAATAATATTTTATCAAAGTTGCCCCTTCTCCCCCCTCCTAGCGACCACCGCCTCCCTCCCCCCCTATTTCCCTAAAACTTTAAATTCAAATTCCCCCTTTCAAGGCTAATAAGCTCCTTATCTCAAACATTAATCACGGAGAGAATCGTAATGCTTTCCCAGAAAAGGAAAACAAATAAAGGTTTTTATTATTTAAAAGTAAATTTCTTTACGTAAGGGAAGTTTTACGTGTATCTAAATTTACTTCTTGCTACATGTACGACCTCGGTCCGGAAATACCACAATACCAATACGCAAATGTTCCTGTCATGTTGTTTGAAGTTAAACTTAGAACTCGAATAAAGCCGACATTCACTGGCCAGTCAGACTTGGTTTAGTAGAGATAAGTGATTAGGCATCTATAAATGTAAATGTAACAAAAATATTTATCTCCGTGAAATAAGTATTTTAGCCAATGTCAATGAAAAATTGCATGAAATTTAATTTATTTACACATTTATTTTCAACCTAACATGGGATCTTCAGCCACTTGGGTCATTTTAGACTCTGCGGTGTATAAGAAGATAAGTATGTTAAAGAGAACATATAGTGGGTAAGTATAATAGTACCATTAGATAAAAGAGTTATGAAATTTTAAGTTATGAAAATAATGAAATTAATTAAGAATTAATTAATTAATTATGAACTATGATATGAAAGTTATGAAAAGTTAGATAAAAAAGATAAAAGTTATGAATGACAAATCACAATAAAGAAGTTAGCACCATAAGTAAGAATTAAGTAAAAGAAATAGTAGTGAAATCAGGAAGACAGAAACAAAAAAAAAAAATAAATAAAAAAACGATAATAAAACAAAAGATAACGCAATAAATAAGTGATAGTAAAACAGATAAAAGAATTTTCTTTTTCACTTCAGACTTTTATTTGCACATGTCGCAGATTACCAATGAGATATAAACTGCTGTATGTTGACATTTTAACACGTTCACGCCGGCGTGTGCCACCGGTGGCTCACGCTAGAATGCTTAGAATGCCAAATAATTAGATCTTTAACACCTTGACTGCCGAAAAAGAATACCTGAGAGTCATGCTCTTGTTTCGACACAATTTTAATATTTAATTCTCTGACAATTTTTACATCTCTGACATTTAGTCGATTTCAGGTGACATGGCAGCCAAAGTGTTAATAAAGTAGAAATAATTTTTATATATAGCTGAAAATTAAACGTAAATTCATTAATTTTTATATTTATTTTCATATGGTTATAAACGTATAAACATTTATTTCTTAATAACAATCATAAACATAACTAGTTGGATAATAGTTTTTATAGTTTATTTTATTATTGTTGGGTTGCCAGTGTTGCATAATGATTTGCTCCCGCCCGATAGAGCGAACAGCATTCAACAGTCCCGGCGTGAACGTGTTAAGGCATGAAGGAAGATAGTGCCCAGCAGCACATCATTCCGGTCTTGCTTTAGGAGAGGAGGTCTCTCATCCAACTCATTTTTAGTCGCCTCATAAAAAGCATGTCAGTCTTGGCCATGTCATTAATAAGTCTGTTGTTATGTCCGTGCTATCTGATATGAAAACCAGAATAGAGGGTTCTTATTTGTTCGTCGATAGTTGATAGTTGTAAGTCCGTATGTAGTGTTTTGTTGCTAACGTACAAAAGAGCGTTAGGTATTAGTCGACAAATTTTGGACTGAAAGGTTTCTAGTTTTTATACGTGTGTCTTTTTTGCTGAGCCGTATAATAAAAGGCGTAGGTATATTTGTTGTTTTGATATGAAGAAATAAACCCCAATGATGCATGATAGGAATTAAAATGTTGCGATTGAAATATCTCGTTCTCATAAAAACATACAACATGAAAAATAATCCAACTATCAAATACATTCCGTTTCTTGCGCATTTTCACGAAATGATTTTGTAGGTTCCTGGTAAAAAAAATATTATGCGCCATTACGTGGTAGAAGGAGAAAAAAAAATAAAATAAATTACTTTATTACTTATCTCCAGTTTGAAAAATGATTTAAATGCAATGATATGATTTATTGCACCACAGTTTTTATTTTTGAGTGTAAAGAAAGAAAATAAAGCATTTTTAATATATTTTGTTTTAAGCAAATCAAATCGTAAAATAAATGTTAAGATATTTCATAAAACTACTCTTGAAAATACTATCTTACACAAAAGTTGGCGTCAGATTTGAATTCAGAAATATCATAGACATTTAAAAACGATTATGTAATATAAATAAATAAATATTGATTTTTATGTAATTGAGGGTGCCGACAAATTTTTTTTTTGAATGTGACGTCAAATTTTGTGTAAAAAAAAATCTGTAAGCGTAATTTTGTTCAATAACTTAAAATTTGATTCAGAATAGGATTTGCCTAAAACAAAATAAATGGAAAAGCTTTATTTGTATCTCTATCATCACTCAAAAATAAAAATTTTGGTGCAAGAATCATGCCAATATCATTTTTTAAACTCAACATGTAAAATAATGTAGTTCGGCTTCTACAACCAATTGGTGTCTAACGTTTTGATCTGGAGCTTCCAAAAAAAATCCATCACGATTCACAAGAGTTATTAGTCGTTACTGATCTTCTTAGTTAAATTATTAGTAATTTTAAATTGTTTCGTTTTAAAAGAACGGGATATTCCATTCGCAATCCAGCAATTCAATTACTTCAAATTCCAATTCAACACACCTAACAACGTTGCTTCAATAAAAACAGAAATAATACGATTATCAATCTTTTTGAGGGGGTTGAATTCGAATCGGACATCATTTGTAAGTAAAAAAAAATCTACTACAACAGTTGGCATTAAGATCTAGAAAAAGGTTTTTACAATTAGATTTAACTACAATATAATCCATGGAACGGCTGTATTTTTCCTTAAATCCACTTTGAAAAATAGTAATTTCGGTCCTATAATTATGGCATTATTATTTTTAATTCGATATCGGTGTAATCGGCAAAATTGATGTCTAAAATCTTGATTTGACTGTCCGTATGAATAAATTTAAATCCACTCAAAACAAATATGGCAGGACAGGACTTATTTTTTTAAGGATTAACCGTTGTGGAATAAAATCGTCCATTAGCGTTTATATTCATAATAAAGTTTTTAATATCTTGAGAACGTTAAAAGAGAAACAACTTTGGCGAGACCGCCGTTGAAAGTAAAAATAAATTGGATTACGGATTAATGCACTTGGCTTAATAAAAATAAAAGGAGAGAATGGGGGGCAACTACAGCGTAATTCTTTTAGCCAGATAATGCTATAGGTAAGTAGTGGGGTTTATGGTGGCGGACGAAATAAAAGGGAGCCGAGAGGAATAAAAAGGAAAGAAATAAATGAAGAAGAAAAAATCAAACGTAAAAGAAGAAGAGGGAGAGAGTGAGTGAACGGACCTTAAGAAAAAGAAGGCTCATTAAAACTCGGCCCAATTAGGTTAAGTCGCTGGCTTAAAGGTTGCTTTGCTTCTTAGCGATTACTTAGTAAAAGCTGACTCAGTAAAGGCATTGTTGCAAGCCTGTTAACTAATTAATATATATTGAATTCCGATGTTAATTAACACTGACGAGGCTAATTCACGGATGGGTATTACTTATGAAGCCCATTGTTATTTATATGATCAGATGATTAATATCTTAGCTATAGCTTGTAATCCATTGTTAAATGGATTACAAAAGAATTTTTTTGGGGAAGAATTTAAAGTAGATCTTTTATGAAGGGCGGATTCATAGTTCATAATCTCCTTAAAGGGTAGAGAAATTTAATGAACATCCTAAATCTTATCCTCCTCCCACTCAAAAAAAAAAAAATTATAAATCGGAAAGTATAATGCACCCAACCAATTCATTAGCGTTGTCCTTTATTTTTCCTATCTTTTAATGGACCAGTTGGAGAATTGTGGGACTTTCCAGCGAAGGAACCCCTCAATAGGTTGATGGACGCTTTGTTGCTTATAGCAAGATGAGCAGGCGGAAACAAAGATGGGAAGATCTCATGGCTGATCTTGCGGAGCATGGTGTAACGTTGGTCGGTGGATTGGCTTGTTCTGAAACTGTTACTCAATTAATCGATAAACGATTTTTACTATGCAATTAAAACTATCCAGGACATTGATAATTTTTATAGCCGACTGGAAAAACGTATCTGACTTGAAAGCCTATTGCCATCTCGTACCTACTGCCATAATAAAGACTATAATATTTTTTAGCATTTATTGAGGTGATGTCCAACATCGTGTTAAAAGAAAGATGCTTCGGTTTCATAGGAATACGTTTAATACTATTCTACTTTTATTTTTTAACGAAAGATAATAAGGAGATATAAAAAAACAATGTACAATATTTTATTTTATTGTCATTATCCAGAGTTAGGGTCTGGCCACACATGTCCGCACCGGATCCGCACCGTAGCAATAATACAGGTTATGTTCAGAATATTTTTAATTTAACTTACATATTACATTTAGTTATGTCTAAAGTGGCCTGTGTCTGACATGTGTGGCTTGAACTTTAAAGGTAATATGTAAGTTAAATTAAAAATATTCTGAACATAACCTGTATTATTGCTACGGTGAGGATCCGGTGAGGACATGTGTGGCCGGACCTTTACTCTGCCCGATTAAGAAAAAATTCTATAATAAATTTATAATTTAATTAATGTATTAATTATTTAATTTTGTAATTAAATTAGTTAATAATTAAATTGAATAAATTGATATTTAATAAGAAATAAAAAAAATTGTATTTATTATCGGCTTATTTCCTTTATTAATTTATTTAAATATTTAATTGTTATGTTTTTTTATATATATATTTTTTTATTTAATCTTCAGTCCTGTGATGACTTGAATTTCTGGTAAAGGGAAGTTTAAAGTACATTGTCGGTCACCATTACTCCCCTTAACAAAGTCCCGCTTTTTTGTTTGTTTTTTTCTAGGGATCTTCAGAACTGTACAGTAAAGTTTATAATTATTAATGAATGCAATGTTCATAATAAATTATATGACTGTTGTTTATTTCAAAAAACAAAGGAAACACTACACTTTACTATAATATACTGCGCTATACTGGACTAAATGTATACTGTTTATCGGAAGTAATTTACATTTACATATTTAGAATTGATTTATATGCAATTTTCTTCATCGATGTCTTTTCCCCTTTCAGAGGGGATTTTTTTCGAGATTTCAATAGTCGAGATATCCGGAACAAAGACTCGGGAGCCCTTGATTATTTTTTAAATTACATTCCTCCTTATAGGATCCGCCGAGCATGAACAATTAGCGTTGTTTATAGAAGACTGTTCTGGATTTGGCGGGGTGAGCACAATAGCTCCGGAAGAATTCATGCTACAGCGGGCAAAACAGCCTCTTCTCCTTCGGTCGGCTTCCTGTAATATTCATTTATTCCCCAAAGAGTCAGCCGCAAGTTAAATGTGGTCTGTTAATTTTACTCTGTAAGCGGATGGGGAGTATTTGCTTCAGCTCTCGCTCATATCCGACCTTTCAGTTTCAGTACTGGCTGCAAACATTGCCGTTAAATAATGTTTTGCTTTGGGAAAATAATATTTTGATATCAAAGCTCAATCTAACCCCGCGGGTGGAAATCAGGATCATGATGAACATTTTTTGGTGGTTCTGGTCAAAAAATTGCCTCCAATAGGCCATTTGGATCAAGAAAAAATACAACAGTTCCATACATTCAGTTTTAGGTCATTGTCAGAAAAATGATTAGAACATTTAAAAAACTACCGTTAATGTTCTATTTCCACAAAAATGATTAAATCATCACCCTTAAAAACTGATTTAAAAAAAAAATGATTTTTAGTCATTTGAGGCTGCTGAATTCCAATGACTTCATTTTTTGCTCGAAAAAAATGTAAAATGTAGTTTATTTGTAAATCCGACATTTCTTTTAAAATTTCATAGACCTAAAACTAAATCTATAGCTGTATTTTTTCTAATACTTTGACTAAAAAAAAAAAAAAAATTTAGTGCGAAAATCTTGTCAAAATAATTTTGTTTTACCTCGGTATATTCAATAAAGCAGGTCAATTCTATTTTTGTTTACTGTGGCTTCTACGGCCGATTGCCGATTAATATTTTTTTACCAAGAACACTTCCATCAAATTCGACCAAGATCTGCAAAAGTTTGACCGTGTTCTCCCCTTGTAGTTGATAGTATTCCAAACATAGCTATTTGGTTCTATAATTCATTTTTTATTCTGCACAATGGATTAGCATGGTTCGGATATTATGAACTCAGTCCCGTATAAAAAACATTAGCCATTCCACATTTTTTTTAAAAAACATCAACTCTATTTGCAGGGATTAAATACCAACTAAGTATAGAAATTATTATCAAATCCTAATATTCCTGGAGTGTTGGTGGTCTATTAATTTGGTTCAGTGGTCGTTTTCAGAATCCACTATTTTCGTATTTTTGAGGAAAGTTCAACGTTTAATAATGAAAAACTGATTTTATGCCAATACTGTTTCAAAGTCCAGACATTTTTTTTTTTCTTCTTCTTACTTGAATAAGTCAAGTTATTTTTGTACAAAGATGTATATTTAAAGAGTTCTACTAGTTTAGTTTCACTACAAAAGGAATGTGAAAAGTTAATGTTTTTACTGTTAAAAAAGATTTTTTATATTATATTATTGTTTCAACGTTAGTGGCTTCTGCACCATCATCAGGATCAAAACGGCAACAAACATAGTATTATACATTTTTGTCATTTATAAAATGTAGTCCACTTTCATTTATCATTTATTGTATTTTTTATTTTTATGCACCTTTCTCAAAAAATGAGAGAACATTTCATATTCCAAAAACAAGCTACTCTAATTTCCTTTTTCTTATTCTGACGAATAAACCAGTTAACAAAAACAGTAATTCTCTTTCCCCTTTTACCGGTATTTTATCTGTTATCTGCTCTCAAACAAAAGACACATTGTACGTTACGAGGAGTGGAAATATATATATCCGGAGGAATAGGGACTCGCATGAAATTCAGATGGCCGAGGGAGTAAGTCCGTTAGAGGGCACCGTGGACTATGAATATAATCCACATATCTTCCCTTTGAGCCCTTCTTGAGAGTTATTTGAAATTCTATCAGTACGAGCAACTTCTTGTTCCCATGGAGCATTCATCGTCTCCCCTCGCCCCAGAAATACGCCGAGTTCAAATGGAATATAACGAGCAGCATCGGTCCTTTACTCCGCCGCTACCAGTTTATGAATATACCCCGGATAAAGCACAACAATGTTTTTTCTGTATCACCTCGAGTCTTGAGTATTAAAATGTAAGATTATGGTCCCCAAATAAACGCAGGTGTTAACACAATTTTTGAAAATGATAAATCTATTAGGATAATTTTTTTTCTGTGGAATTGTGAGTAATTCACGTTTTGCTCGCCCACTCTTAATTCTTCATTAGTCATTAAACTAATTTGATTATATTAATTAAATTCAAGCTATTTTTATTAAATTCTAATTTAATTTCAACTCACCTTTCCTCCCTTATTCTATCAGTTTCCAGCTATTAAAAAAAAAAAATAAAAAAAAAATTATATGTTCCATAAAACATCTTTTTGCTTTATTATTAGGAGGATTATTTTATTATTTTTATTTTATTGTATTTTTATTATTATTATTTTTTTGTATTATATTTTTTCTCACTGGCAAATATCCATAGTAAAAACTGATTTATACTGGGTCATCATTTTACCCTCTATTATACTTCATTTTGTTAAGATGTTATTATAACACCAATGTGGGTTTAAATAATTTTATTAACGTTAAATTATAATTTAGAACTCAAAAATCTGAAACAAATAACGAATTAGAACCCAAATGAGTAACAAAGCAGTACAAGTGACAAAATTGTGACTTCAAAGTAACCATATGCTTCGATGCTGAAGGTAAGAATAAGCCCCCCGTAGATCGCTTTTTATTTTGCACTTAGTCCAAAATGGAACAACTCAGAAATGTCTTGATTATTTCAAAACATGTAATTACGTACTAATTCATGAAAGTAACTGTTCAAAAAAATTCTAGAACTCTTTTCAATGTAAAAG
Organism: Aelia acuminata; assembly: GCA_911387785.2. NCBI lineage: Eukaryota > Metazoa > Arthropoda > Insecta > Hemiptera > Pentatomidae > Aelia > Aelia acuminata. The sequence goes on from OU426983.1 coordinate 35,683,017, forward strand.
GAATAATCGTCTCTTTTTTTTTCAACTCACACTATCAATTTTGCTCATTACCGTTGGCCTGCTTAACGTCCCTGTATGATGCAAGTCGGACGATGCTACGGAGGGAGTACTTAGTTTTGCCTATCCAGGTATAAATGCATTTACTTAACTCCTAACTTAGTTCAGTTTTGCCATAAACGTTTGCTAATTGGTCTTCTTAAAAAAAAAAAAAAAAAAATTGCATTTTTTTTTTGCCTTTCTCAGTAGCAAATTATAGAATGCTGTGAGTAGAAAGGGTTCACTTTTTAATTTAATAAGGCATTATTGACCTTATTTAAAATATATGTACATAATAACGTTGTTAATCACAATAAATACTTAAATACTACCAATTTTCATAAATAATTATTATTAAGGACATAAATTATTACTAACTAGAAGTTCTTTTTATGAAGAAATAGTAACAGATAATATTTATATTCACCTATGGCGAGGGGATCGTGTTCCTATATACATTTTTGCATTGAACCTATGTTATTGATTGTTAAAAATAATTTCTGTAACAAGTAACTAACAAGCACAGATTCAGGACCTCTATTTTACATCCCATCCACAGGAGGCATAGGCAAAATGACAAATAAAGGTTATAAGGTTATTAGTTTTAATTTATTAAGAAAATATTCTTTATCATCGTGTCCAAATGCTGTTGTTATATTTGTTCCCATTCGACCGTTTTCCTTCGTCTTTCGTCTTTCGTCGTCTCGCCCAAGTTCCATTACTATCTTAATAGTTCCCATAGTTCTGTTACATGAAATTTTAAAGTCGTCGTAACGTTATTTTCACAATCATTTCCTAGTAGTGGTGTAATCGTACCTGTGGTGGACTTACCTAACGAAATTTTCGCCTATTTTGCCGCCTAACATTTTACTCGTTAGATTTTATGAACGTCTCCCTTAGATATTTAGAATCTCTTTTACATGTTCCATGCTTTAAAATTTAAAAAATATTCAGTTTTGCAACTTTCATATATATTTTACCAAAACTACTTTTTGCACTAGTAATGGACACCCGAAAATATTGATGTTCTGGTGATGGACAGGGGTTTGGTATCAGTAATGGATGTACCTCAGAAAACTTTAAAATCTTTATTAAACTGTAAAAAAAAAATAAAAAAAAAAAAAAAAAAAACAATTGGGTATAATCATATTGATTTAATATTTTTTTATTTAATTCTCTATTAAATATAGGAAATGTATTATGAGGCCAATAAAGACACTGATCATTCTGAAACCAACTTTTGTTTATTTTATTCACACAGTTGTCAGCAGTAAGCATTGTTCTAAAACCTTGAAAAACCTTGAAGCTGTAAACACACAAGAAGTATAATTGTTTGTATTCAAAGCCCAAGCTGTGTCCATAACTGGTGCGCTTGCCCTATACTACGCTTGGAAAATTACTACTTCGTCCGCAGGGCAAGTAATTTTGAAGCTAGAGAGAGAAAAAAAAATGTAATCTATAAAGCTATTGAAGTAGGAGAAAAGGTGGCAGACTCGTCTGATGGGATCGATCCTTCTCCAGTCCTCCAGCGCCTGAGGAGAGCCAGTCCTTGACGTTCCAGCCTGGAGTGCCGATGGACTTCCTTCCTCTTCCCACTAGCCTATCTCCGACCTGTTGACAATGCTGGAATCGGGGGATCTGTCTAAAGTGGCTTTTAATGTCGGCCTCCGCTCTAGTAATTTCCAGTAACTGCAGCTGATTGGGTTGAACTTAGAGCTCAACGGATTATACCATTCTGTAAAATCAAGAAATTATTTTGCAAATTAAGTAGATTTTTAAAATCTCAAAATTATTTTTCACAATCCATCACACATGTCCAATGTAAATATGTATACAGGAAAACGATCCCCCCCCCCCCATAGGTGAAAATTCATATTATCTGTTACTATTTCTAGATAAAAAGAACTTTTAGTTAGTAATATTTTATGTCTCAAAATGGAAAATTGAGAGTATTTAAGCATTTATTGTGATTAACAACGTTATTATGTATAAATATTAAAAATTATTTCATTCAGGACCTATAAAATTAAATAGGGCAGCCGTTCTCCTCACAGCATTCCATAATTTGCTACCGATAACAAACCACATCAATTACAGAATGTCATTTTTTTGAAACCATTATTCCATTACTTTTTTTATTCTTCTTCAGAAAACCAATAAACAAGCATTTTTGGTAAAACTGAACTGGTTATCTCCTTTTATCTTGATTTTACTAACACTTTTGAAGACGATATCTTTCATTCAAAGTTTCCTCGGCCCCTCCACAATTGTGCTTTCATTAAAATAATTAAGTCAATAGTAAGACATGATTAAATCTTTGATCTTGTGTGCTGTACTTGACCCTTGCATGCATAATTTTTTTTTTTTGGTTAATGATGGAAAATGTTTTGTTAATGAGTTTCTTAGAAAGTGGGGAATGAATATTTAAAAAGGACGCCAGACATGAAAATAACTAATTATCTGTCAGGAATCAATTTCTAATTAGAATTACTTAATGATATTTAGAAATTTATGATATTTTAGGAGAAATTAGCACGCATTAAACTTTAATAAATAGTTTAAGATTGCTATTTGGTAAATAACAAAAACTATTTCAGTCGTATTGTATATTGTCATAAATTCTAAAAAAAAAATTTTTTATATAGACAGATATATAGGCAGATATATTTATATAGACTGATAAGGTTAATATGTCCAATGTGAAATATTTTCGTATAAGAGTGAATTTAAATTTGATAATGGATTAAGACTATCTTAAGTACGTGCAAGCTTGCCCGCCACGTCGAGGCGTTGTCTTCAGGGCAACTCCAGGCTAAGCCGTTAATATTTAAAATTTATGGTTATTTAGATTTATCAAATATGGAAATTATAAATGCACTTTGATTTCTTTCAAGCATGTGTACAATTAAAAACATAAAAATTGAATCAAGGAAAACAGAAAGAAATCCAAATGATTGTGTCTTTGGGAAATTATGGTTCTCAATATGGATAGAATTTCAATACATGATTCATTTCTTCTACACGTTGAATAATTAAACTTAAACAATTTAAAAAAAATTAGGTGTCAATTAATAGTACTGTAAAAAAGGGCTTCTCCTGAGGAAATATCTGAAGTGCTATGGTCAAAGTTTACTCTAGTTTTTCATTCAATTTAGGTATTTTTAATAGTGGAAAGTAAGTATTTAATAAATATTATAAAATAGACTATTATATATATATTCTCTTGAAAGATATAATTATAAAAAAATAAAATTATTACTTATACTATCGCTATCGTGTTGTCATCTCCCTTCCTGAGATCTTGGGACTAAATAGGTATCGCCTTAAAACGTTGAAACCATGTTCAGCTCCGTGGCAGAGTTGGAACTTACGATTCAAATTCAGACATTGCCTGTTTCGATTTCCTGAGCCAATCTAGATTATTGGAGTTGATGGCAACTCCTCCTTGCTTTGATGGTTCAGACAGTGCTATCAAGCTCTCCTCGCTCCCTGTCATTGTGCTCACGGATGTTCTCTACCAGATACCATCTCTCGGTTTGTTATATATTATATAAAAAAAAAGAATCACTTCATCTTATAAATTTTATCTTGTTCAAAAAATGCATTTTTGTATAGAGTTATTGTTATAGTTAGTTATATAGTTATTGTTAACATAGTTAATAAAAAGATCAACTTTATAGAACATATTGCATTACCTCTTTTTTTCCATCTTTCAGTTTAATATTTAAAAATCAAGAGTAAATAGCCATAGCTATCTCAAACACTCTGCTCAGGTTTCTTTGGCCATTGACAGTGATGTAAAACTATCGATAGTACTATCGATAGTTTTAAACTATCGTGACTATCGATAGTTGTTTGATCTATCGATAGTTATATCGAAAACTGTGTTTGTAAAGGGGAAAGGTGTTAGCCTCTGTCTCTAAGCACTCTCATCTGCTATGTAATTCATTTCAATGAAAAATAAAAAAATGGTACAATGCTATTGCGTTTATAGTTTTAAAAAAATGCTTAAAATAAACTCTATAAAAAATGAACTGATCAGATTCATCCTTATACCATGCTGATCGACTTTCAATGGCCGCGCTATGGGAATCTTAAGTAAATAATTAAAAATCATAAAAGAAATCCCATTGATAGGCAGCCATATTAATTTGTTTTGGATAAAACACAAAAATTTGACTGATGGTTACTTCAAGAGGTTTGTTTTCACTTTTCTGTATATCAAGTTTTCTTGATTTTTTAAGGTTTTTACTTTTCGGTTACTACCAAGCTTGTATATTGACTAGTGATGGAAAACTATCGTGACTATCGATAGTTGTTTGATCTATCGATAGTACTATCGAAAACAGTGTTTGTAAAGGGGAAAGGTGTTAGCCTCTATCTCTAAGCACACCCATCTGCTATGTAATTCATTTCAATGAAAAATAAAAAAAAAATGGTATAGAGCTATTGCATTTATTTTTTAACAAAAAATGCTTAAAATAAACTCTATAAAAAAAAAAAAAAAACTTAAACGAACTGATCAGATCCATCTTTATACCATGCTGAACGAGTTTCAATGACCGCGCTATGGGAATCTTAATTAAATAATTAAAAATCATGAAAGAAATCCCATTGGTAGGCAGCCATATGAATTTGTCTTGGCTAAAAACACAAAATTTTGACTAATGGGGAAGTAACAACCAGAAGTATTATCCAATGTATGTCTAGGAAAATGTCAAAACACGTCCTTTTTTCTTCAGAAACTCCACCACATTCGAAGATTATGTTCCGAATATTGTCTTGTCAAATCAGCTACTTCGACATTTGGGAATCCTGGTTGCATGGTTACTTGAAGAGTGTTGGTATAGTTTTCCTTTTCTTTTGCCTTTTGATAAAGTTTTTATTCTTTGCGGTTAAGATTAAGCTTGAAATTGATAACAATTATTTGAAGGAAAAATGGAATCCATCCTCTATTCCCATCGTCTTATTCCCTAATAAAAAAGGAAATAAAAAAGTGAAAATGGAAACTTGCATCATAAAGCTCCTGTCGTTTCAAATAAAATATTCTAATATCCCCCCCCCCCCTCCGGTAACGACCTCAGGCTATCGATAGTACCGATAGTTATTTGTTGTCAAATCACAGCTTACTTCGAGCTGAAATATCTAATTTCATTTCGTATGAAAATCGTTTCTGGGCTAGTCAATTCACTTACACATAGTGAGAGAAAATTTTGCGGGATTTTGTTATTTGGACTCAGGTGACTCCAAAATCTCTATTTCCGTTGAAAACCGGAAGTCGAAATTTTTCACGATGGCTATACATTCCCTTAAATATATTTCATACATAGGTAAGTGTAAGTAAAAATTAACATATTAATAATTTATAAGGATAAGAAATAGTTTTTCGGCTACACGTCATAACAGCAATGGTATTTAGAACGGCAAGCTGAAGTCATGAATGGTGCAAGTAGGTGGAAGAGTTTTGCTGAAAAGTGAATCCTTTAGAATTCCATTCATCAGTGGAGTTTGAAGGATGGTATTAAAAAACTGGGCCACGGTTTCATTTGCTTTTTTGCGGCTTCAGATGGTCATCAGTGTTCGTTAATGAAGGAAGATTAGTGTCAGTGGCATTATTTATGAAGAAGATATGAGAATTCTATAAGTTTATTGACTTTTCCTCATTATATCGTTAGCATATACATTATATACCCATAAGATAATGAGATTACTCGTATTATATGTCATACATATCATTTACTATATATATATATATATATATATATATATATATATATATACATCATACATACATACTTAATATTTTTTTTTGTTCTTCCCCAACCTCGACGATTAGGCTATACGAGGTTTCCCGGGCCAGGGAAGAGGGTGGAGGATTAATGCCGAATATTATTAAATGTCCCCTAGCTCCAGGTTTCGAACTTGCTATTTTCGCAAACTTAGTTTTTCTAACGTGCGTTTGTTCCCACCACAAATACACACATCTAACACTCTTTTTATATTTTTTGTTTGTTTTTTTATTCAAGCCTTAAAAACAATGAAAATCAAACTCTTTATATTTTAGACTTACATTGACCCTGTCGACAAATCTGGATATATTTATCGAGATTTTAGTGTTTGATGTTTATGTTTTATCAAAAAGAGTTTTAAGTATACGTTTATCCATTTCGGGTGCGAGATTTAAAGAATTATTTATATATATCCTAATTTAAAAGGATGTAGAGTCTCCCATCAGAGCAGCATGACCAGCCCGACGAAGTCCTCTTAGGTTTATGACTCTTACTATATAGTTATCTTTAAAATCACTGTAGAGAGATCTGTTTTTCATCATCATCCAGATTTCTTCCTATTTTACTGCTCGGAAGATTCTTCTGGGTACCTGACTCCTCATATACGGATCCTGTTGTCATGCTTCTGGCCCATACGTGAGGACTGGTTTTACGAGGGTCTTGTAGAGCTTGTGTTTTGTACTGGAGGAAAAATAGTTGCTTTTAGAATGTCTCTTGAATCCTTGAAAGAAACCTCGAAAAAGAGAAGAAAGTATCAGTGCCATTAATCTGCCTAATTACAACCTACCGTAAATCGATACGTGAATTCGACACATCGAATCAGAGCTATATTAAAGTTTTTACTATCTGCAACTTATAGAGATCAACATCTAGGGATGTGGCATGTTTTGTACCACCGCCGCAAAAGACTATATAGATTTGTGTTCATGCTGGTCTATCTTGAGACCAACATCATTTGCAGCTGTTTCAAACGAGATTAAGTCATGTGTCATAGCCTGCTCAGATCTTGTCACGATGTCAAAATTATCGGCCTATCACAATAGCTGAATAGTTTTGTTAAATATGGTGTTAAATAATTTGAATTTTCGGACTGCCATATTAAATAGATGGGAAGTATAGACATATCCTATTTATTTTGTTTTCGTAATTTTTATTTATTTTTTCTGACACTAATAATAATAATAATAATAATAATAATAATAATAATGCTTTATTATTGTAAAAAAAAAAGAAAATACAAAATTTCATTCAAGCATTTACGGCTTGGGACGTACCCGTTTCTGACACTACGTTTCTATGATATCTGAAACCAAGATATGTTTAACTGTTGAAAACAGGGATAAGCGACCCGATTCGAAATTATCTCCTATGAATACCTTCCTTGATCCATTTTAAATCTAGTAAATGTACAACGGGCCTTCGTTTAAAAAATTTCATTTTAGTTTTTGGATAATCGAACTGATAATACTAAAAATTGGGAAATAAAATAATTACGCCATATTCTTAGATGTTTACAATGATTACAGCTATTCAAATTAAAAAAAAAAAAAACTTGTTATTTATATTAGTATATTTACCGTTATGATTGCCTTTTATTTTTTAGAGGGCTATAACACCATTAGGGGTTATAAAGCACAATGTGTGCTAAAATCTTAACCAAATAACCATTCCCTATAAAACATGATGAAACTCTTACTATTGGTGCCTGGGGAAATCCACTGAAAAGGTATCTTAAGGTACCCTTGAGGGAACAAATGTCAGACGTGTTTATATTTATAATAGCTTGGAAAATCCTGGCTTAGCAAAAGAAAATTATGGCCAGGCTAAATAATAAAATAAAACCTTAGATTTATTTTCCCAACCAAAGATAAAATGGGAATGAGGAATTAATTACAAATAAAATTAAGATTTATGATATAAATATGAAAACTGATTTATAATTATTTACATTTTAATAGCTCGCAGAATAAACTCATTTTATTCTTCTTAAAGAGGTTTCCTATATTATTTGAGATGGGTGTGATCTCTTTGTTTAATCTTTTACGCTAAAAATTAAGATATGGTTGAGATGATTGATAAATTGAGATAATTCTTTATTTATTCCCGATCGTGATTAAGCATGTGAATTGACAAGGTTTTAAATATATTTAACTTATCTATAATTCACTATAATATAAATTTGCAGAATTTTCTTCAAAGCATTTCTAAAGCGTTTTTAAAAATTAAGTTCAGTAAATTCAAAAGCTTATCCATTTAGTGTATATCAACTGAAAACTAATTTACTTTACGTTTTAGTTGAATTTTTAAATGATGGTTACTGGAATTATTTTTATTTATTTAAATAAATTTTTGGTGCTGTGGAAAACATCGTAGGCTAGAGGCACCTAATTCTCTTGCATTAAAACGTAAGATTATACATAAATTTATACTAAATTCCAGTAAATTATGTATACATATTTACATAATTTTATATACATATGTATATTCTATAAATTTATAAATATTCTTTTTTTAAAGAAATTTAGTTTAGTTTTCTGAATATTTCCCAGAATATATGATCAAAAAAAAATATATATATATATATATATATATATATATATATATAAACCCCCATTTAAACCTAATTTAAATTTAAATTTAAACCCATTTAAAGCTTGATCATATCCCTGAACAAATGAAAAAAAATGTCCCTGAAATTATATGAATGAAAACGAAAAATTATCTTAACCCTGATAAATATGATTGATATTTTATTTGTGGCAAATACTATTCACTTAATGTTCTAAAGATAATTTTTTTTTAACATCTATAATTTTATTCCGAATCAGTTCTAGTATTATTCCGATGTGAATGATAGAAAAGCAGGTGCTGACCAAACCATTACCCCGCACACCGGAACCGCCCGTACGCTGAATCCAGATTCCATTACCAGCTGTGGTACTGGAGTTCGATTTAGTTCTCCAGACGTGAGGCACATACTCCAGGAGCTCAACATATTCTAGGGCATTGTCGTATAAGAAACGACCCTTAGAGCGTTTGGGATTTGGAAATATCCTGCTTTGGAGATTCCCTTGTATTCCCTTTCAATGGAGTTTTTTTTTTTTTCTCTTTGATTGTTTACCCCTTTCATTCATTAACTTATAACCTATAGTATTTAATTAGAATATATATCGCTCTTCCTAAATGCAAAACTATAATGAATATTTGATGAGTTGAACTTACTAGGTACCTTTATTGAATTTATCAAATTTATTTATTCCACTTTTCTACCATAATTTTTTTTTTTTTTTTTTTTTTCAAAGCGAAAATCATAAAATATATGTTTTACCACCACCCGTCTCTACAGTATTGCAACCAAAGCGTTTAAATTATCCTAAGGGACGGCGATGTCCAGGATGTAGTAGTTGCCCTATAGCCACAGGATGTTGTCTCAAGGGTTCCTTCCCTTATTGCTAAAACCCCATCTCTTCCTTCCTTATTTCGTTCAGCCATTCTGGTCTAATCTTCCAGCTAACAAAACCGGTTTATTTTTGTTTTATCTAAAAATTTTCAAGTCTATATCTCTGTTTCGAAAAAAAAAAAAAAAAAATGATTATATGTTTGTTATATCTCCGCCTCAAAACGTTGTATTTATTTTACGCTACATGTTTAAGTTTCCTAGATATTTATGGTTGCTTACCTATTGCAAATTAAACAGTGGATAATCCTTCACACTTAGTCAAGTACTGACTCTTGATTTAGATTTTTTAGTCCATAGTTTTATAAGGTGGTAACCATCCATTGATTTATACTCAAAAATAATCTGAATTTTAGGAATATCTCGTTGACCCGCCATAAAAACATATGGTGTGGGAGCTAAGCTAATCATTCAAAGTCGAATATTCCTAAGCCAAAAATTGTGATGCCTCAGACCAATTGTTTTAATTTGGTCCTGAGGTAAGGAATAGTGGAAAGCTTGTGGAAGACCATCATAATTTGTATCTTAAAAACTAGATACGCCTATTAAGAATCTAGATAATATAATCCAGATGTTAATTTTATTGTTTTTATTTGTAAACATTTTTTTTTTTTTCTTCCAGCTATAAACCTGAAGAGATTTAATAGTTATATTTTTTTTTGTTCGCTGGTGGTACCACAGAGTCCCGCCACCAATTTTTTAGATCGTATAATTATTATGTTTAATATAGTTATTAAAACTTTAACAATTAAATTTTTTTTTTTTTTTTTTTTTTTTTTTTTCCCCAAGATTTGTTTCCAAATCCTATATTGCCAGTTTTGTTAGGGTTATTATTATTTCCAAATCCTATATTGCCAGTTTTGTTAGGGTTATTATTATATTTCGATCTATTAAATTATCGCAAATTATGAACTAAAAAGTAATGTAACGTTTGACTCTAAATTTCGTTATCTACCATGTCTATATTTGTTTCTATCTTACATTTTAATTTAAAAAATTAAAATATGCCTGATATTTCATATTATTCGCTGATTGTATTTTATTTTTAGACACAGGTGTGAATGTAAAAAAAAAAAATATTAAATAATAAAATTAATAGGGTAACTTTCTACCTAGAGCACATATTTCAGTAACGATAAAGTATTACAAAAACTTTCGTTTAGTTTAATGGATTCATAAATCGTTAAGAGTGTGCCATACGACTGTTATTAATTAATTTAATGGAAATAATTTTGACGAAATACTATTTGATTTGATTTTTTTTCCAAATTCTTTCTAGATTTTTTCATAAACATAAGTATATAATTTTATGTTTTCCAAATATAACATTTTTTTTTTTAAACGAAGTACAAAATTGACATTTCATTCTGTTAACTTAATAAGAATATCCAAGGAGCTCAGCCGTTTGCGGCTTATCAACGGGTACAGGAATAAGTAGGCGAAGCAGGATAAGGTTAAGTTGGTTAAGCAGGAAAAGAAAGGGTGTTAATTAAGTAACAATAACAGTTAACAACAGCGGAGAGGCGGCTTAATTAACACTAATTAACAATGAGGGCTGTTAGCTGAGTAACGTCACCGAAGACTTCACTGTACCTCAAGCCTCCCAAGGTGGTGGAATTGTCACCTTTACCGGCGGAAATTTATAAATTAAACACCTCGACTTAATCTAATTATTTTAATTGTGATAATTTGTACTAACGCTATTCAAGTAAAGTTTAAATGTTTAATACATTAGGGAATTTAGGAACTAATTGGTTAATAAGGGCATGGTGTAAACTAGAATCTAGTTATTACGAGTATAATTATTTACCTTGGTGAATTTAATTCTTTCTTGTTAAATAAAACTATTAAGTAGGTGCTATAAAGGTTTTTAACGAATGAAAAATAATTCTTGAGGCAAAAAAACAAAACATTTTTCTGAGAATAAGATATACTTATATTCATTTAAATAAATATGCAATGAATTTTAATCAATGCAAAACAGGATAACAACTATATTGTACAGTCATAGGTTTCATCATCAATAAGTAATTGGATTACCATATTTTGCTCACTCGTTTTGACAACGAGGTTTCTGAAAAATCGCCTATTTCGATTTATGGTTGTTTTACCATATGATTGCGCTCCGATATTTTATAGAGATGATTTTGATCGTCTGTCGAGTAACCTAGATAAAAGTTTACACCGTCTCTGCTTTTCGTTTTAGTTTAATGTGAGTTTTCCATGTCAGTCTCTTCTCCAGGTAAAAATCTAAATATCTAATTTCCTCTGATTCCGGAACAGATATTTTACTAAATTGACCATGATTAGGTGTGAAAACTGAATGTATACTCTAGTTTTCATTAATATTTATTTTCTACCAGATAGTTCTGAAGAATTTGAAGAAGATGCTAAAAAAGAATTTTTTTTTTCTGAATTAAGGATAGCTGTACCGTCAACAAAAGTATCCAGTAACGTATTTGCCTGTTTTGATAAGTTTCACACATATAAACCTCCTGAATTCACGACCCTGGGCCACACTTCAGAAGTGGTACCGAAAAACGCTGTGGCGATATTTTTTGGACTCTAAAGAATTGGAGATAGAAGCTACTAAAGTATGGATTTGCTGGACAGTTGAGTAATGTTTCCGAAAGCCGAATTGATGATTTTTGATAAATTTAAATATCTAAAGATAATCAAAGCGTATTAAAAATCGTTTTTCAATTAATTTTGGAAATCAAGGAAAAAGTCTGATCAGGCTGTGGAAATTTGAAAAATCTGGTGATATATTAGGTTTTAATACAATGATAACTTCTTACTTCAAACTCAAGGTAGAAAGCGTTTAGGTACTAACTTTAGTATAAAAACAGCTTAATTCCGTGCGTGACAAGTTATTCGAACATAAGAAAACAAAAATTTATTTTTTTTGGCCGATATTGAAACATTTTAAAAACACGTTGGACTAATGTTAATTACATTTATACATGCACATATTCTCCCCCTACTCCCCTAATAGAGAAAACAGATCAAAACGCACTCGATAAGTAAATTATAAAATCTTAATCATGTATCGAATTTGGCTGATGAAATTTTCGGTTAATTTGTATTGAATAGATTTACATAAAATACAATGTTTAGATAGTACTCGTTAAAATACTTGTTTTGTTACAGATAAATGTTTTATAATGTCCTAACAATCACATCGTTGGCCATGCTGAATAATGACCCGTATCATAAGTGCACTACAGTGTGTCTAATGTCACAAAGCAAACATCATGGTCCAAGACTCCTTTTGATCCTCCAAGTACGGCTGAGGGTCAAAGGAGAACTGCAGCTAGGATTACTGTAGGCTGACCCGGAATGACATTATACCGAAGGGAAGAGAGGATACAGGTAGCAGTGATATATAGCCTAGTTGGAGGAAGTGACATGATTGGAAGAGGCTAGTGTCCGGCAGAATCAAAGAAAACATTGCGTCAGCTATTTCCTATCTGGTTGTTTGTCTTCCTCGGTGTTTAGCTTCCGCTCCAGCAACTCCTTCATCACTAGTGACTTCCACTCTCATGTCCTCTCTTGTGTTTTTCCTCCTACCAGTTTTTGGGAGTCCTCTTCCTAATATTCCCCTGTAAGTGACTCCTTAAATAACATTCAAATGAATTAATTATCTTGGATATTGCCATTGGATGATTGAAGAATAAAGGAAGCAAGTAAATATGAACTCATGAATAAAGAAAGCAAAACCTAAAACAGGAATAACGGCAGGATTTCAGAGAAACTACCAAGCACTAAAAAAAAAAAAATCTTTTGATGTTAAAATAACATTTATCAATGCCACGCAAATTATGAAAACACAAATATTTGAACAGGTTAAAAATATTATCACATTTTAATCCAGAAATAACCATGTGACTTGAGTCAGAACCAAGACTAACTCTCCAGTCCAACGCTCCTTATATATAGTCGTAAGGAGAAAAATCCAGAACCTTCGAGACCAGCGTAGATGGTTTGATTTGAGATGGAACAAATATGTTCTATGACAGTTTGTCCCAACTGTTTGTTTGTTCGTTCCAACATCAAGTCTAGAATTATTCTAAATCATATGTTTGTGATAGAACATATGTTCTAAAACATATGTTGTGTTTATTTATATATATATATAATAACGTATATATGTAGTGATTATATATATATATATATATATATATATATATATATATATATATATATATATATATATAATAGACGAGGAAGATAATCTCGTTTCTTGAAACAAGGAAATCTGTTTATGAATTTGACGTGGGAATACGGAAATTAGTTTGTTGACACTTTAGACGTTGAAATGTGTTCTGTGGTCTTTACCATATTTTACGCTTCACCGAATTAATTTCATGTTCTGCAACCACACCGCCGCACAGTGGGACGAAACGCCAATCTAGTGGGAAATAATTCTGGAAGCGACTTATTTTATGTTAATGTTTGTAGAAAATTGCATTTAAGCATGAATTAATAAATAAAAGTCAAAATAATGGTTTTTGGCAAGGGTTTCATAAAAAAAAAAAAAAAAAAAAAAAAAAAAAAAAAAAAAAAAAAAAAAAAAAAAAAAAAAAAATTGAAATTTAATATAAAATTATTTAGATAAATTGTAAATAATGGAGCAATTCTGTTTATATTTCTTTATACAAATTTCAATCATTCAAAAAGAAAAAAAAACATATTAACTATAAAATAACCTAAAATACATTTTTAAAAAATTATATATTAACTTCTAATATCGAAATGTAAAAAAAAAAACTGTTTTTCATTCCGAATCATCTGAATCTTAAAGGTATAGGTTTCTTATATATCCGAATCAATGAAAAATTCCAGAGCTTCTTTTATTGAAAAAGAACGTGGTTCAACATTTCAATCATTTTTTTAAAGTTTTTTTTTATTTGGGTGGCAACTTCTGCTGAGGGTGATGCAACTTCAGTTATTATTTTTTGTGCTTCACTTTTCCCAGCATCTCTTACTGCCTTTGCGGCAGCGAAAACTAGCTCCTCTGAAGTTCTCGTAGCAAGCAAGTCCGTCACTTTATTTCTTTTTGTTTTTCTGCAGCAGTCTTTAAAATTTTTCAATGGTGGGCCTATCGGATTCTTTACTGGATTATTATAAATGTTATATTTTTTAAATTAAAGCTTTAACGTACCTGCCAACCATTCTTTGTTCCTACAGAAAAAATAATCCCGGTTACGATAAGAATTTTTCCATTTGCTTTTTATTCTAGCTATAACTGCTGACAAATTACGTTTGGCTATGGCTTTGGAGCTTTCTGTAATATCTTCTAATGAAAACTGGTTTATTATATATGTATACATTTCATCTATACCTCCGTGCTGTTCCCACATACTAAAAATATCGGTTCTCAATAATGACACGTTTACACCTGGAAAAAAACACCGTACCACACATTAGCAGGAATAAAAAATGCGTATTGAAAAATTTGTTATTTTATAATGTTGATTATATTCTGTGAAAATATCTGTCTATTTATCTAAGTCGTTACAGATTTTTAGTTATCGCATTATTACTAACAATAATTAAATAAGTAGTAGTTTAATGTAAGTAAGGGATTAAGGGATTAATGGTTTGTAAATACCTAAGATATAGGTACTGTTGTTTTCATGCTTTATTTCTTTCTTATTCCTAGAAAGGGAAAAATCTTGCTATTTGCTTTTAATTGTTGTACTTATGGTCAACGAATCTCGTTTTTTCATAGCTTCGGAGATTGCCGTAATGTATTCTAATGAAACTGGTTTACTATATATCTATAAATTTCATTAGCACCTCCGTATTGCCTCAAAATATTAAAAATATAGGCTCTCAACAATGAGAGATTTATACCTTTAAAAAAAGCGCATACCATTATTAGCAGGTATTAGCAGTTCATAATGAATACTTTACTTCCATATAGTGTGGACTATATTCTGTATAAATATCTCGGTGTAGATCGGTGTAGATTTTTAGTAACTCCCTTTTTTATATGAAAAAAATATAGCTTATCAACTATTGAAAAGAAAGGAGGGTACTCTGTTCTATATCCACATTTTAAGAACCAAGAACTTATATAAACTTAATTTCTGAATCGTCTTCTATTGCCTAGCATAAATTTTTTTCAAACAAACACGATCCATTCTATGATTCTATTGATTTTACAATATAATTTGGAAATAAGCTGACTAAGCATTATGAGGGAACTACCGTATTCAAACCCCCATTATTCTGTTAATACTTGCTTAAAGTGATTAATAATTTGTAAATGCCTTAGCTAGACTATTATTTTCAAGAGACCGACAAGATTTTTTCATTTCGTTGATGTTAACTATTTCCGCCTAGATTGGCGATTCGTCCCACTGTGCGCCGTTCCTATATTTAACCTTCCTACTTCTGTGTCTGATTGTGATCCTTTCTTTACCGCTTACTATTCAATGTAAGGAGTAGACTACATTTCATTTGTTAGGTGTTTCAACTAAATCATGATGTCGAATTACAATGTAAGAAAATTGCATTAAAAATAATGTAACCACACCGCTTACAGGTACAAATTAAAATATAATAACGATTCATGTCCTGCAATTGTGTTTAACATTTACCTTATCATAAAATTTAAGGCTATTAATGATATGATATTGAGATATCCATCGTCCCCAATTGCTTTCAAAAACTTACATAAAAAAAAATATTACCTAGTATTATTTTGTGTCAAGAAAAACAATGCACAAATTTTTTTTTTTTTTTTGTGTATATGTGTATAATAATATATGTTTTTTATAATAAAAAAATAATATATGTTTTGTAGTTCACTCAGCTGTCAATTTACTTCCATTGAATCGTTAGTTTTTAAGTTTCGTAAATCCTTACCATTGAATGAAACACGCGTTCAACACCTAAAATCATAAAGGTATTCATTCATTGCTCCTGAACCACTAGGTGTATTGAACTTTCGAATTATAATTCATGGACCATTCTATATTTCTTTATTTTATTTTTTTATTAAGGCACCATTATCCCGACCTCTTGATCTCATCCCATTTTTCTTGATCAGAAACAGCCACCAAATGCTTACCGGAACCGGCCAAAACAACTGACATCTCATATTTTGCTCTTAATTTATTGCTTCAGCTATTCGTCCATTCCTTCCCCGTCCGTTATATTTCAAGCCGTGTGAAATAACGAAAGCTCGTAAATCACGATACTTCAGCTATTTTCGGATATCCTTCCGATTATGAATAAACTTCGATACACATCCGTTGTTTAAGTTATAAGTATTTAACATTACCCAATATAAAACGCTTACCAGTTACATTATTGTAAACCTTAATTTTATAAATAGGTTGTAAAGGGTACCAACAGAACACAAAAAAAGAATTTAGGGTATCGGTTTCTTTATTATTTATTATATTTAATGCACTGCATAAATGTAATATTATGTCAAATAAAAAATGGAACAAATATAAATGTGGAAATATTTTTAAAATAAACAAACTGATAAAACAACTACAATATAAAATACAAACAATTTAGTATTTATTGAAAACATTAAAAAAAATCTGGTGCGTGTCGCAACACACAACTTTCACTTACCAACATACTTAGATTACAAATTAATGCGTTTTGTTAATTGTCACTTCTCAAATGAATAGAACGGCTTTAATTATGAACAATGGTCTGTCGTTAAAGGCATACTCCGCATGCGTGGGCTCAACGAGTTTTATGAGTTGACTGAATATTTTTCTTTTTTTCTCCTCTTTAAGTTTTCTTTATTTTTATTCATATTTAGCCATTTCTTATTTTTAGGCGTAACGAGAGACAGTTAATTTCTCCATGTAAACAAAAACAATGGTACTTTATGAGAAAGAAACAAATAAACAAAAAAGCCCCCTCAGAACATTTTAATAATGATAAAGCTTACCTGATATTAAAGAAAATCTAATTTTCATTAAACATGACGAATTTGATAAAAATCGTTAAAGCCGTTTTTGAGATAATCGAAAAAAAGATAAAAATTGGAAAAAAAGTCATGAAATAAAGTGCCCCCTCAGTTGGACCAATTTTGATGAAATGTTGGCTTTTACATATTTGGTATATACATACATCAAATACCCAGTTTCTTCAAAATCGTTAAAGCCGTTTTTGAGTAAATAACAAATATGTACACGTGAAATTGGTACAAAATTTATTAAGTAAAGTCCCCCCTCCGGTTGATCAATTTTGATAAAATTTTTACAGTCGTATCTCGGGCATATACATACATCATATACCCAGTTTAATCAAAATCGTTAAAGCCGTTTTTGAGTAAATAACAAATATGTACACGTGAAATTGGTACAAAATTTATTAAGTAAAGTCCCCCTCCGGTTAATCAATTTTGATGAAATTTTTTCAGGTATATCACGGGCATATAAATGGATCAAATACTCAGTTTAATCAAAATCGTTAGAGCCGTTTTTGAGAGAATCGAAAAAAACGTAAAAAGTTATTAAATAAAGTACCCCCTCCCTTTGAGCAATTTTGATGAAATTTTTGCTGTCACATCGCGGGCATATACCTACACTAAATACCCAATTTCAGGTTCCCACGGTTTATAGTTTTTGAGCTAGTCTGTTCACACACACACACACACAGACACACACACACACACACACACACACACACACACACACACACACACACACACACACACAGACCATTTCGCGGGACTTGGTTATTTCGACTCAGGGGGTCCCAAAACGTGTATTTCCGTTGAAAACCGGAAGTCGAAATTTTTCACGATCGCAATACTTCCACTTACTATATATTTCATATATAGGTAAGTGAAAGTAAAAATACAGTATTGTACATATATCGAAAAATTAAGAGTATCATACCATACTCATTCTGAAAAAATAAAAATTATTGTATTCAGTACTATACCTATTTTATACAGTTATTTAATTTTTAAAAAAGTGGACTTAGTATTGTTTACCTCTTGGGTACAGATACGAAATTAGAAAAATTAAACATATTTAAGATTAAGGTGCCTTTATTATTAACTCATAAGGCCCGCTTACCCCATTAGGTTTTAAGTTTTTTTGAATGAAGTTTCGAACAAAACGTTTATTATTTGCTGGTTTGACGCAAGGAGCGGTTTTAATAGACCCAATAAACGTATTTACAAGGTTTGCTGCTTCGATCAATCTTATGATGAAAATGTTGTAGTTAACTTATTAACCGGTTAATTATAATGGTTTATTACAATTTTTTTTTAGTAAAGTTTGTCTCATTTTCAGGTGTTTTTTTAACTCAAAACTGCTGTAACGATTTTGATCAAACTGGGTATTAGATGTATTTATGTGTCCGCGATGTGTTAGCTAAAATTTCACCAAAATTGTTCAAAAGGAGGGGCACTTTATTTAATAAATTTTGTCTCATTTTTACGGGTTTTTTTTTTCTCTCAAAAACGACTGTAACTATTTTGATCAAACTGGGTATTTGATGTATGTATATGCCCGCGATGTGACAGCCAAAATTTCATTTCCCGTATTATGATAATAAAAAACTTTAATTTAACAATAAAAAAAATTGGTATAAAATAATCTTTAATTAACTCTATTTTAGTTTAGAAACTTTAGTTCAATAATAAGTTTTTGAAGACAATTTAAAATGATTTTAGAGGAACAGTAATCCTTCTCGATTTCCAGAAAGGTATAAGAGACAAATTTGCAACGAGACGTAAATAAACCTTCTATAGATTCACTTTCACGATATATTTACAAAAAGCAACTCGTAGAACAAAAAAACAACCCGTAAAAAAAAACTCGACTGTTTATGAATTTAGGCCCCTTAAAAAAATAAATAAGCAATAATAAATCGAAAAGTACTGAGGACTTTCAAGTTCAATTTTTTTTTTTTTTTTTTTTTTTTTTCTGGCTCACAGAGCTACTTTCAAGTTTAATACTAAGTAGAAGTATAAATATAAGCAATAAAGATCTTCTATTGTAATAAATCAATCGTAATACATTATTGTAATAAAGATACTTTGTATATGGAGATAAACAAATATTAGCATATAAATGTGGAAAAATGTTTGAAGTTAAGGAATGACTGTTACCTTTTGACGAAACACGTCGATTTTTAATCAAGTTCGTAAGTGAAAGTTGTGTGTTTCAGAGTGTCCAGATTTGTTTACTTTATAATTCCACTTGTCATTTTAAAGTGACAAAAAATGGGTGTTACTTGTTATAAATGATCGCTGTAAGGCTACAGTGAACTAAGCGTCAGTCCCAATATTTTGAGAAAACTGAAGTTCGAGTTGAATTTTGAGAAATACGGCTCATTTCTAAAGCTTTTGAACTACAATATATTTCACTTTGTTTTTATATTATTTAAATACAAAGGAGCTTGATTAACAAAACAAAACAGTCATTTAGTAATTTAAAAAATATTTCAAATTATCAAATTGGTTTGTCTCTTAAGTTCACTACTATAACGACCACATATGAATAGTTTATTCAAATGAAGTTAAAGATAATGCTAAATATAGTTATATTAATAATGTCAATCAAATCTCGAACCATATTATATAGATATTAACTCTATCGATTATAATAACGACTAGTGAACATGTTTTACCGTACTGATTTTTAGAAAAATCTGCCATGAAATATGACGAGAAAAAAAAAATGAAAGTATGAGTTATTCCTATTCCCGTAGCTGCTAGCAGAGCTCTTTTCATAAAGGGAAAAGCTCTCGTTTCAACGGAATAATTTTCCTGAAAAACACCGGTCCGCCCTTTCACTGACTGCGTTCGCTGTACATAAGCCATCAAGGTTTAACGACCACAAAAAGTAAAATGTTCTAATTCCTTGTTGTGACAATACTCGTATCATAAATACTTAAAAATAAGCTAGCCATGAGAGGTA
Source organism: Aelia acuminata (assembly GCA_911387785.2). Classification (NCBI taxonomy): domain Eukaryota; kingdom Metazoa; phylum Arthropoda; class Insecta; order Hemiptera; family Pentatomidae; genus Aelia; species Aelia acuminata. The sequence goes on from OU426983.1 coordinate 35,703,215, forward strand.
AACATCGTTGATTCAGTTATACTTTTTACTGTATAATTTTTAGATTGCACTAAAAATCGTTGATTACTGAAGGTACAGTTTAAAGAAGGAAACTACCTCTGAAAATTTTTAAAAACAATAAATAAATAAATATATATATATATATATATATATATATATATATATATATATATATATATATATATAGGGTAACTACCAATAGTTGACAGTTTAAGAAAAAAATATTAGATAATTGACACTGTTTACTAAAATATTGATGTTAGGTTATTCTTTCTTATGAATTTAGTTCGGCCAATCCATCTAGAAAACTGGGAATACAATATTCTATGGTCTACATTTACGGTTTTTATAAAAAATCATTTCTTTGAACCTTCTAATATGTGCTAATAGTTGACACATCAAAATGGAAAGGTTTGGAATGTTGACATTTATTGTGTCAATAGTTGACGCTTACATTATCTTTTAATTTCCAAGGGAAAATATTAGGTAATAAGGACTGCAATAAAAGTTAATCATTTTTTATTTATAAACTATTCAAAATTGAAACGAAACATAAAAATTTCCACAATTTAATTACTTTATACCCAAAAACTTAACAGACAAATGAAAAAATATTATAAAAAAGAAAATGAGATCATCCAATTAAGAATAATATAGATACCATATAACAACAATCATTTTAAATTAATCTACCCAGAGTTGGGCAAATTTTAATCTGAATAATGCTTAATGAACATGAATAATTGGTAATCATAAAACAAATGAAAAATGAATAACCATTATTCATAATTAGTACGGAGTATTTTTAATGATTATTGAGTGTTTATGGTATTCATTTGAAATGAATAATGAATAACTAAATACCAGTTGTTCATAATAATATTTCGACAAATGTTCAGTTTGCGGTCCAAATGCCGCAGCGCGCCCACGGGTGGGTTAACCCAACTACATCCTATGATATCTTTCCAGTATTAATCAAACCACTGAAATTCTCTGATTTTGAGGTATGAAAAATGTGTATATATATATGCAGTTTTTACTTTAAAATATATCGGTTTGCCATTTCATAGATCATTTCAGTGGTTTCAAGTGAAACGTAAAATGAAAAATCAATTTCTTTGAGGTATGGTAGTCTTGCATTGATGGCGCGATATCATGAGTCGATGATTACAATATTTAAAAATTATTCAATTGATTAAAAAAAAAATGAGTTATTATCATTGTTAATTTTTAGTCCTGCAGTCATCTATGGAATCCGATTGTACTTTTTGTAAAGTTGTTCGTTGAAATAATATTTAGTGAGTAAAGCTCACTCTATTCGATTCTACAAAACCTGAGCCCCTTGTAAAAAAAGAAAAAGAAACAAAAAAGAAAACAGACTAACCCTATGGAAATATTCTTCGAAATAGCGAAGCAAAGGAAGCCTAATGAGAGGAGAGGACAGATCCGAGGTCCTGCTGGGGCAGTAGTCATTATCGCGGCCCCCCTCCTCCAATTTCGCCCTTTGTCTATTCTCCTGTATTTACAACAGAAATGGAAGCCAACCGAAAATTGAATACAAAGGACTCCTTTAGCTTCCCGACACTCCTCCTCACATTTTTTTTCTTTTTGCAATCTTGTATAAAAATACAAAAAAGTTCTTGTATTACTTTGAATTAAATAAGCTTCTTCCAGCGTTGTGCCTTTGCGAGTCACTTTTTGTGTCAAATTGTTTAGGGATGTTTTTTTTCTATTTTGAGATTAATTTTTTTGTTAGGGTTGTATAGTCTACAAAAATAATTTACTGAAGGAGTAACATGTAATAGTGATTTATCATGAATTCCTTTTGTGATATCTTATTCTTCAACCAGATACAGTTGAGTGGATGGGGGATGGCTGAGTGGGCAAAAGCGTTGGAGAATATGCGTTTCCCATGGCTATGTACAAAACATGGAGCCAGGGGACATCTAATAATATTCGGTATTAATTCCCCGCCCTCTCCCCTGGCCAAAAAAACTACATATTTTCCCCCTTAGTACATTAATCCGAGATGACTTAAATGCGGACTCGCGGTGTTTGAGAGTCTGCTATCCAAGACTTCGCTCAGACTTCTTATTCGTGTTGCCAATAATAAGGTTTAAATTTTAAATATCGTTGTTCTCCATCTCTATTTCTGTCCCTTATAACCTTCTGATGTCTGCCGCGATTGGCCGTAACACTATTAACATGTAATATGATTGAATCCTAAATATATCTACCTGTGTCGAACTATGAATTTTTGGAATGCATCAGCCACAATAAGTGAGATCTTGTAATCACAAGAAAGATTTTGTCTATGCAAATCAACTATCGCAATAGAGGTTTTCCGGAATTTAGTGGAAAAACTCCTCCATCTCTGCTCTCCTTGCGCAACAGACACTTACAGTTGTACCTAACCTTTGTAACAGACGCTTTCTTAGTGCTCTTTCTCAAGTTAAATTCATTCCGATGCTTAGATTTCAAATGTCCCTATTGTCATCATCAAGCCATCTAGTTTTGTGTCTTTTTTATATTATCAATATTCGTTATTGATATATGTATATATTGACGATTCCTTTGCGAAAATAACATTTAGTAGCCGACAAACTAACGTGAAAGACGAAGTTTTATTTCCTCTCAAAGCTTTGTTATTTGCATCAATCAGACGCAACGGTACGGTAGTGGTCGACAAGAATAATGATCACAAATTTTGATTATGGACTAAACGTACGAATTTTCTTTTATTCTCCTTAACTTCATCCGAACAATCAGATAAATCATTTTCCTTGCTCTAGTCTATCAAATAAACCACCGTTTCTGGTGCTTAGTTCAGTACTGCGCTAGACTTCGTACAGTAAAGAATTGGTTTTGAAATCTGAAACCACAATAGCACCGTAAGGAGCAGCCAGAAGCAGATAAACTAGGTATCAAAATAAATAAGAAGAAATGTACTATTTATGGTTAAAATGTGGACAAACCGTTACTTTATGATCTTTAGAAAATCATTTCCAATCATTATTCCCCTTCTTCCTGAATCTTGTCTTTCTCCAAATTAGTTCCTTTCAAATCAATAATTTTCTTCAAACTCTGGACTTGTTAAATATCAATGCTTGAGCATGTTAATACATGTCTTGTACAAGTCTATACCAATACATGAAAAAAAATACATTTATAAGAATGGATTTATAGTAATGGTTTATCGTTTTCAGAATGTATAAGTGATCCTGATGAGCTCCGGAGTATTAACCAATATTTTTGCCGTATTGCTCAATCGCAACTATGAAAATTTCTTATTCATAGCATAGCTTATTCAAAAACGTCATTACTTGTGACATAATTTTCCTATTCCTCTATCTTTTCGATTTTGCTTTATCTCGTTGATTTTCAGAATCCTATTTTCTCTGTTTGCTGAAGCTATCCTCGTAGAAGTATTATTCAACGTTGGAAGTAAGTAAACCGCGGAGAAGTTTCTGGCTAGGATCACATTAATTTCTGTTTTGCCGCCAAGTTGGCCGAACTGGAACTCAATAGCCGGGTTAATTAAACCTATCGACGTCTCGATAGTTGGGGCATATCGATTAGAAGGCATCGCCTGTCTCCTCGTTTATCTCAAAGCCTCCTTTCATGACTCCTTCGTCGATAGTGATGGATAAAAACCATGTCTTGGTCTTTTATTTCTCAAAACCGATTAATTTCCAATGTTTTAATTATCTTCCAGATTTTTACATCGCCCCTTTTAAAGTAAGTTAAAATAAACTAACAGTTGGCTGTTTATTCGGAAGCTTATGAATTCATTGATTTGCAATGAAGTACTGTTTTGGGGACTTCGATTGTGTAAGGTGGTGGTGATTTGTCGAAAATCATACCCAACCACCACTTGTCAAATTGTTTTATTATTTATAGAGACTGACTATGCACTGGGGGGTACTGCAGATGTATCAGTAAGAATAGTACCCTCATACTTGCATTATCAGGAACAGAGGAAGAAGCAAGTTTGGAACGTAATTTAGCATAGATCAAGAGTTGTATGAGACTAAAGATCATATTATTCTGTCAGTTTTTACTAAATGAGCAGAATCAAAGTTTTTGGATTGAAAAATTAGTTGGTATAAGAATACGATAACTTTTAAGGCCCCATAGATCCCCTGTGTAAGACCTAATAGTTGTTTTAGTAGTCTGCAAATCAGCCTTTGTTAATTTTTAGTATTTTTGACCTTTCGACTAAAATTTACTGAATTATCCGGTAGAGCAGTTCGTTCTCTAGGTTTAGGTTGAATATTACAAGAAAGACTGTTGTCTCGGCGAACTCCGTAGAAGCCGGTTACTTTTTCTAAACGGCTGTTTCTGATTTATTAAGATTTTTTTATATTATTATGGGTATAGTGGCTGTTAACCTTATTGGAGCAATCACTTAACTTTAACTTAGACTTAAATAGTGCTAAGTCTTTCAGCATGACGACACCAGTTAATGGTTATATATATTTAATTTATAAAAAAAAAAAAAGAAATTTTTATGTTGAATTGGTGAAGGCATTCTTTAAAGCTGGATAAATTACATCCGTGTTCAGATTGAGACTTGAAAATGGCGACATAGCCGAAACGTTGAAAATAAGCAATAAATGGTAAAGTTGAGATTGTCCTGGTGATTGCTCTAATAAGGTTAACAGCCACTATACCCTTAATATAAATATCCCAGGAAATTAAGAAACCAATTATATATTGGATATAATTGAGTTAAATTATTGTCATTAGTCATTTAGGTAATTTTTTTTTTTACCTGGGTATTAGTTTGCTACGAATTGCATTTAGCGAATCTTTTCTCATCCGATACTGGTTTGCATTGGCCAACACTAGGGTGTTGTCAACCGCATTGAAAGATTTCGGAAAGTGGATTCGTGATTTGAGTTTTCCTGTTAAAGGATATATGTAATGTCTTGATGGATGGAAGTTTTTGGTGTATTCTTTTTGTTTTTGTAATAAATCATAGATCAGTTAGCAAGGTAAGTCTACGATTAGCAACAATTGGAAAGTTAAAATGTTCTGGAGATTTATTTTTCTGTATGTCCACAAAGTTTTCAGAAAAAGTTCGTGAATATTATGTTAGTTGGCTAGGAATGATATAGAGCGCCTTAGAAGTAACTAGGTCATGCTCCAATTAGCTTATTTTCTTTTCAGACTTTCCAAATCTTACTTTCCGAGATTCAGAAATTGGAATGTTATTAAATTATTTTGAAAGTTATATTACGTTATTTTCATTCGGATGCCATCCTACAAAGGAATCAAGGGAAACGAGGAAGCCGACTAGGCAGCAAATATAGCTAGGATGGAAGTACAAGGAAATATAACAATACTAAAAGAAGTCATAAAAGAGGAGTGGCTGCACCAACCGGAGAAAAACCTGAACAAAACGTGGGGGTTGAGGTGGAGGACCGAACAGTCCAAACTATCAGAAATAATACTGGAGTGCAAAAAGTGGACTACAAGCTCGTGAAGAGAAGAAGTTGTATTATGTCGTATCAGAATTGGGCACCGCGAATTCACTTACAAACGGATACCTTATCCGAGGATCTGTGACCTGTGACCTGAAAGTACCCACATGCCAAAAATGCTATAAAATACCCGAAACTCCTTTTACTTCATTGTTCACAATACAAAGAGCTCAAGAAGAAACTTAAAATGGAAAGAACACTGATTGAGCTGTTAAAAGATGATAAAGACAAAATAGCTACTCTGTTTAAATACTTAAAAGAAGTATCATACTATATCAGAATTTAATTGAACACACCGCCAATGACCCCGTAGGGTAGAGCTCAAAATAAAATAAAGGGAAAAAAAATATTTTGGAGCGCACGCATAAAGAATGCATCATTGCTAACTTAATGCATACACTCTTCATTCAATTCAGTTTCACCTTGCTCCTGTTTTTCCAATTTAAAATATAAAATATTTATTTAGAATATAAAATACTTGTTTAAACATACAACAGCGTTTAAATGTTGTCTAGAAACTAGAAAGAACATAATTCCAGAAATAAAATATTGTTGAGGTAAGGTGGCACAAAACAATGCTATAATTTGTAATAGTAGGGTTCGTGGGTATAATTGAGGTCTCCTTAAGAATTCATGAAACTGGGATTATTTATAGTTTCATCTTTCCTTTGAAAGCGAGGAACCGTCTTCTAGTACATCGTATATCACATCGTAGGAAGTAAATATCCTATTTCTCTTTTTCCATCTTGCTTTGTCACAAGCAGATATTATTTCGCCTTTTCTATGTCGGTTTCTCAACTCGTATCACCTATCTACTCTCAAAAATAGATTATTGTTTTTTCTACTTTGTAATATATGGTGATATGTAATTGTTAGTGTCAAAAACAAACATTCTTGAGTCACTAAAATGTAAAATGCAGGTAAGCAAACTTATCTGTGATAGTTTCGCTAAAAAAAAGTACATAATATAAGAAAATTAAATACAATGTGTGAAATTCTTTGAATTCTGATAAACCGATAAAAAATCGATGATTTTTTTCCTTCTTCCCTCCCCACCTATATATCCATGATAACATTTATGAGGAATCAAACTTCATATACTATTATAAAACCCAAGAACTAAATTTTCTCAAATTTCGTCGAAATCGTATGAAATGATAAGCAGTCAATAATTAACCCCCTCCCACCTATTTTTCGAATGTTTTAATATTTATTTTGCTATTCGTGACGAGGAGAAATATGCAACTAATCAGATATCTAATCTTAATCTGTGGGTGACCACCTTTTTTAAATTATTTTTAAATAATTTATCTTTTCTCTTCAAAAAATAAATTATTTATATAGTTGTATAGACACATTTTTTGCTCTTTTGAAAAATTAACCGTTAGGGATATTATATTGACTATTTAAAAATATTATGTAACAGCTTTAATATTATATTTCAACGAATAATGATTAGTTACAATTTTATATAATAATTAGCTGTACGAGTGTATACCAGCTTCACCCGGAGAATTTCATTTTTTAAATCTATAAATTCTATAAAGTGAGACTTTTGTCGACTCAAACAGTTGATTTCGTAAAAACCAATGTAAAGTAAGATCAAAACGATTTTTATAACAACAAAGAATATACCCAGAGATTGGCTGAAGTTATGCAATTTTAATATGGAGTGGTGTTTCACACCTTGTGTCAAAGCACCACTGAGCGAAATTTGGAGAATTTAGGACACACGATATGGATTTCTATAAAGAACAAACAAAATTTCATCTTTATTTGCATAGATTGTAGCTGTAAATCCCAGGGAATTTCATTTTTCTTATGAAACGGCCGATTTCGTAAGAAATCATTGCAAAGCGAGATCATTACGATTTTTAAAAAATCTGGTGCGTGCGCGCAACACACAACTTTCACTTACCAACCTACTTAGATAAGAAATTGACGTATTTTGTTAAATATCATTTCCCAAAGTCACACATTTATCTACATTCATATCTTATTTTTATTAATCGTTAAAGCCGTTTTTGAGTAAATAAAAAAAACTGTGAAAATGATACAAAATTTATGAAGGAAAGTCCCCCCTTCGGTTGATCAATTTTGATGAAATGTTGGCTATCACATATTTGGCATATACATACATCAAATACCCAGTTTGGTTACAATCGTGAAAGCCGTTTTTGAGTAAATAAAAAAAGCACGTAAAAATGATACAAAATTTATTAAGTAAAGTCCCCCCTCCGGTTAATCAATTTTGATGAAATTTTTACAGTCATATCTTGGGCATATACATACATCAAATACCCAGTTTGGTCACAATCGTGAAAGCCGTTTTTGAGTAAATAAAAAAAGCACGTAAAAATGATACAAAATTTATTAAGTAAAGTGCCCCCTGCGGTTGATCAATTTTGATGAAAGTTTTACAGACATATCTCGGGCATATAAATAGATCATATACTAAGTTTAATCAAAATCGTTAGATCCGTTTTCGAGAAAATCAAAAAAACACGTGAAAATGTTACAAAATTTATTAAGTAAAGTCCCCCCTCCGGTTAATCAATTTTGATGAAATTTTTACAGTCATATCTCCGGCATATAAATAGATGAAATACTCAGTTTAATCAAAATCGTTAGAGCCGTTTTTGAGAAAATCGAAAAAAAACTAAAAAGTTATTAAGTAAAGTACCCCCTCCCTTTAAGTAATTTTGATGAAATTTATGCTGTCACATCGCGGGCATATACCTACACTAAATACCCAATTTCAGGATCGCACGGTTTATAGTTTTTGAGCTAGTCTGTTCACATACACACACACACACACACAGACACACACACACACAGACCATTTCGCGGGACTTGGTCATTTCGACTCAGGGGACCCCAAAACGTGTATTTCCGTTGAAAACCGGAAGTCGAAAATTTTCACGATCGCAATACTTCCACTTACTATATATTTCATATATAGGTAAGTGAAAGTAAAAAATAAAGAATATCAGCTGAAGATCGGCTGAAGTTACGCTATTTTAATATGGACAGGTGTTCGCACTTGGTATGAAAGAACCACTGAGCGAAATTTAATTTAGGACAAACGGTATGGATTTCTATAAAGAACAAACAAACAAATAAACAAAATTTCATTTTTACTTATCTAGATTATTACCTAATTGGATTATGTAAATTAATGGTTTTATGCTTGTTTATGTTGCAGAGCTCGGCGGAGAGGAGATGAAGAGAAGGGAGTGAGGGACGGGGCCATGGGGTCCCCGCAGCCCCGGCCCGTCCGCCAGCAGCCCTCCTGTACATAGGCCCCCTACCGTACTATATATTAATATATAACGCTATAATACATAATAATAATAATATAATATTGTAATATATATAGTATATACTTTAAGAACATTTTATGTTCCTTCGTTTGGCCTCAGCGGTCGTTTTTAGTTGTTTCTTTAAGTCCTTCAGTGCAGAGGGCCTCGGTCAAAACGGGTACACAATTAGTCAGAATAAAGTCGTAGGAACGAAACCGACTTTTTTCTAAAAAAAAAATTTAAAAAAAGAATAATAAAATTATATATGTATATGTTATAAATATTTTAAAAAGATGAATAATATAGTTGTTAATAAACGTGTATAAATTAATAATTTTACTGGTACTAGTAAGAAAGTACTAGTAAGATCCAAGAAATTCTAAATTTGTTGACAATTGCCTTTGTTTGTTACAATAAGTTGTGTGCGTGACGTGTTAAGTGGAGTTATTTTTTTACACTGGAGACTGTAGATAGCGAGGAGGGCTGAGGGTAGGAGCGGATGGTGTTATGGAGCTGCCCCCACTCTACTCGCTGGACGACTCAGCGGCCAACAGGACCCTCTTGTTCTCCCTCGACGACGACTATGTCATCTTCGTGCCCTCTGACCAGGGCAACTATAGCGAGCTCACCAGCAACTACTCTACCAACTCATCCTTCGATCTCAACGACACCTACATCATCTTCCGGGGGGACACCCTCTACCCCAGCGGCTACTCCCTCTGGCACATCATCCTCGCCTCAATCATCGTTACCCTCTTGATGATCGTCGTCGTCGTGGGTAACATGCTCGTCATCATCGCCATCGTCACCGAGAAGGCCCTCAAAAACATCCAGAATTGGTTCATCGCTTCCTTGGCCGTGGCCGATTTCTTCTTAGGACTCGTTATAATGCCGTTCTCGCTTGCTAACGAACTTATGGGGTATTGGATATTCGGTTCGATCTGGTGCGATATCCACTCGGCTATGGATGTGCTCCTGTGTACGGCGTCCATTATGAACCTTTGCCTCATATCCTTGGACCGCTATTGGTCCATAACTCAAGCCGTAGAGTACCTCAAGAAACGGACTCCCGGGCGTGCGGTTGTTATGATAACCTTGGTCTGGATCCTCTCTGGAGTCATCTGCATCCCTCCGCTGTTAGGCTGGAAGGTGGAGCGGCCGGAGGAGGAGTTCCCCAAATGTGTGGTGAGTTACAATTACCTAGTTTTACTATTATTCACTATCATTTATTTTTTACTCATGTAAAGCTACTCTTCAAGCATGCAAAAGTTGAGTACAATATATATCTACATATCTTTGTTGATACTGCGAAAGGTCGTATGTCAATTAATAACTGATTTTCAGGAGGACAAAAAAATCATTTTATTTGCAATTCATTTTCTTAGTTTTTGAGCTTGATTATGAAAAGAAACAATAAAACTGTTACTATATTCATTTGTAAAACTTTTTTTGAATTAGAATTTAATTTTACTGGCTGGTGTCACTCAGGATTATTGACCAAGAAAATCCTGAAATTCGAATATTTTTGTACTGTGCATGATTCTTCTTTTCTAATTACTAGTGACATACTTCATCTTATGGGATCTTAGAGCTACTCTTTTTGATAAAATATACAATAAAATTACAAAATCGAAAATTTCTGACATACCTTTTTTCAGTATCAACGATGATATATTGTAATTTCACATATCTGATTGTTTTAGCTTACTTTTGTTACAATATTCTGGTCCTCGAGTATAGTAACACAACTGAGAAAAATTGTTTTTGTCTTTAATTTTTTTTTAGATTTGTGATCCACTTGTTTGCAAGCCGGCATAGCCATTCCAAATTATTTATGTTCCATTCTGTTAAGATAAATTGGATTAATTTTCTTGTGCACGTACAGTTAAATTTCATTATTTGCAGTTGTGTCATTATAATTCCAAACCAGCATTATGTAATTTTTTATTTTTTTTTTAGAATAGTTTTTAATAAGTAGAGGAATTGTCATACACTATCTTTTTATAATATCGCTCGGCGATTGTAAGAATAGTCTATCTAAAAAAAAAGCGATTTTTCAGGAGGCCCGGTTAAAATTTAATTCTTCTCCCTTCTTTTGAAATCCGTTGTAAGCTTTATCCGATTTTTAAAATGCTTCAGGAATCATCAATAGAATTGTGCGGAAATATAATGCGGCAGGAATTTTATTATTATTTAAAATATATAGAAAGAAAGAAAGTATTTTTATTCTGGGACATCTTGTCCCCTAAGAATAACAATATATGTACAGATACAGAGTTCTTTGTCTGGCTAGTTTAGAACAAGGTTGGTATAGAAACTAAAGAACTAAAATAAAATTAAAGCAAGCCTCTTAAATAAAACAAACAGCAAAAAAGGTATGAGAATATAACTTGACTGGTTTCCAACCATTTGAACGTAAAACAATAAAAGAAAAACAGAATTTTATATCCACAAATACAGAAAAGTATTATAAATTATAACAGATTTCACTATTTTACATAGTTGCGGTAGTTTGAAGATTAAGGAGATGGAGAAATAATTGGGCTTTGAAAGAAGTGAGGGATGAATTTTTATGGATGGAAACGGGTAAGGAGTTCCAAAAAGAGGCACTACAGATGATAAATGATTTTGTAAAGGTGGCAGTTCGGTAGGAAGGGATGTATAGGTTTAAGGTTTGGGATCTGGTATTTAGAGAATGTATGGAGGAACAGGGTTTAAATAAATTCAGAATGTACGGAGGCTTCTTAATTCTGAACGTTCGGAAGAGATATACACCAAGGAAATATTGCCGCCGAAAAACTGGGTAGAGCCACTTCAATTCTGTATAGCAGCTTGAGACGTGGGAGCGCCTGGGAACAACGAAGATGAATCTAATGAAGCAATTCATCAGCCTCTTCAACCTCGTCTCGTGTAAGGTAGACAGTCCCCCGTATACAAGGCAACCATAATCGAAATGAGGAAATATAAGAGAGGAAACAAGGAGCTGACGGGTTTTAGAGGACATGCAATCACGGGATCTTCGGAACTGTTTGAGGATAGCGATGGTATTCTGGTGATTTGGGAAATATGGTTACTCCACGACAAGTGCTGGTCAAAGATCACTCCGAGATTTCTGACACAGGAATGGAAATGGATAGGTTGGCCTTTGAGGTAGAGTGAGGGGTAATAAGGAAGGGAATTAATGAGATACTTGGAGCCAATCAGGATGGCCTTGGTTTTTTCTCCATTCAATCTCAGTTCATTGTTTTCTACCCAGGCGTTTATGCTATCTATGTCTTCCTGCAATTTTTGGATTGCCTCTAGCATCTCGGTAGGGCGGAAGGATAGGTAAATTTGGAGGTCATCAGCGTATAAGCGGTGGTGTGAGTGGTTGATGGAATCTGGTAGATCATTAATGTAAACAGAGAAGAGTGTTGGTGAAAGCGAAGACCCCTGTGGAACGCCTCGTGTTAGTAAAAGTGGTGAGGAAGGAGGTTTATCAGGGATATGAACTGTTTGTGAACGTGAGGACAGGAAGGAGAGGAACCACTTTAAGACGCTGTTTGACATGGAAAGGTTTTGGAGTTTAGAAAGGAGGATCTCGTGATTGACGGTATCGAACGCTTTTGAGAAATCAAAGAGGATTAGAATGGTCATTTTACTTTCGTCTATCGAGGATTGAAGGTCCTGAGTGATCTTGAGTAGAGCAGATTGTGTGGAATAGTGGGAGCGGAAGCCTGATTGAAGAGGATCGAGGAGAGCATTCCGCTAAAGGAAATCATTGAGCTGGGAGTGGACTATTCTTTCGAGCGGTTTGGATAAGTTAGAGAGAATGGAGATAGGTCTGTAGTCGGTGGCTAAAGAGGGAACAGGTACCTTGTTTAATGGACGGACTATAACTTTTTTCCAGGCATCTGGGAAGCAGGAATTTTGTAGAGAGAAGTTATATATATGTAGGAGAGCAGGGAATATGACAGGAAGGCAGAGTTTAATTATCTTTACGGGAATTTAGTCTGAACCGAAGTCATTGGTTCTGGACTTGAGGATAGATGAGAGTAAGGCTTCTGGTGAAATATTGAGGAAATAAAAATTATCTGGATCGAAAGTTTGTGTGAACGATAATGAAGAGGCCTGATGAATAGATGGAGAATTGGCGAAGTAGGAATTTAATTCATCTTGATCGATGGGGTAGTAAGTGCAGGCTTTGGATTTTACTATGGACAGTTTTTTAAGGATTTTCCATCTGGACTTAGGATCGAGGGCTTGTGATAAGGAGTTATGGAAAAATAGTGCCTTGGCACGCCGTATGGAAGATTGGGTGAGGTTCCGTAGGGACTTGAAATGGGAGTAATCTTCAGGGGAACGGGTACGTTGGAAACGTCTTCTGGCAGCATCTCTTTTTCTCATCAACTCTCTGATGTCGGGATTTATCCAGGGTGCAGGAGGACGTCTAAAGGTGGAGGTCTTCAGGGGAGTATGTTGATTGAGGAAAGTATAAAGATTAGAAGAAAGGCACTCCACCATTTCATCTATGGAGGATGACGAATAAATGGTTTGGGAAAGTGAATCGAAAAAAGGATTCAGCTTTTCAGGAGTTAATGAGTCAAGATTTCGCCGGGAGACTTTTCGGGGAATGACTTTAGGTGCTGGAATGTTATAGGAGATTTTGATGAGGTCATGGCTTGATATATAAGTAGTTATAATTTAAATATTCCTAATATGTAAATGATGAAACATTAATTATAACATGTTTAGATTTATCATAAATTATTGCCGGATTAACAGCACTATAACGCACTTGGCCTGCTTAGGGTTTCCTTGATTTAATGAGTCTAGCTAATCTTGCTTCTATCTGAACCATCATCCCCACTAGAACGTGTGCCGTATATTATTTGTATGATAAATAATATTTATCCCTTGCCTGATTTAAAAGCGAGGTAATCAAAACTAAAATTGTACTCATTGCAGATAAAATATTTTAAAAAACTATTACTAAAAACAATTATCCCATGGATTTAAAGTTTAACTACGATATATAAAAAATTCAATAAAATATAATAATTAAAATGAAATCTTATATTTTGAATGGATGTATGAATAACTGTTTTTATTTGTTTTTACAGAATAAACATATTACCTTATAACTTATAACTAATTACTAGTTACCTTATAACTAAATTAACATTGTTAACATTGTTAGAAGAAATCTTTATTGGTATTATTACATTCTGTCTCTTTTGAGACACTGGTAATATTGCTGTATAACTAAATTACAACATTACTATATAGAATTTTGGTCTATTAGACCATCAGTCCAAATATTTTAGTTCATAAAGATTGTGGAAATTATATAATATATATTAATGGTTGGAATTTCTTTGTATCCTCCTGACCAGAATATTTGAATCCCTACCCTGGAAAACTGATTAGTGAAATATTGTAGAATGGCTTTCATCTTTCAAGAAAATAGTTCCTCCTGATACCTAATACCTAAAACCTGATACCTAATACCTGATACATGATACCTAAAACCCGTCAAACGTTCGCTATTTCAGACATTATAATTATACTAATTAGTATTAGTCAGGAAATGGCAGATTGACTATTCTTAATAATGATATCCCAAGCCTAGATCTCATTAGATGAAATATAATGATCTCATTCAGCTCCTTATATCTGTTTATTATTATTATACAATGTCCGAGAGAATTCTTACAGTCTTTTGTGAAAGTTTTTATATTTTTATTTATTTTTAAGTATGTCTATTTAAATTATTATGTGTGTATTTTTATCTCGGTTCATCTTGCTTTTAAGTGATCTATCGTATATCTTTAAACGTAACTGCATTGAAACGTATAGGTATATAATGTTGTAAAACTTACGTGGGTTTAAATATATTTTATTAGAATAAAATAATAATCCACAATATCAGAAAAACAATCAAAACTTGAATTATTAACTATGATACAAAAATTAACTATTTATAACGGTGCAGAAACACAAAAATAACCATATGATTCGATATTCAGAGCAAGACTAAAACCCTTGCTTCTTATATTTAGTCCCGATCCAAAAATTCTCGAATGTGCTCGAATAGGATTCTGATAACTGTTACAACAAAAGTATCAAACTATTTTCAATCATATTGTCTCACTTAATGTGGGTTAAACAATTTTTTATTTAACGAAAATAAAAATTTCCAATCCCACACAAATTGTTATGAAAACACAAATATTTGATCAGGTTACAAAAATGATCACTTTGTAATATAGAAATAACCATATGACTTCAGCTTCAGAACAAGACTAACTCTCCAGTCCATTGCTCCTTATGTTTAGTCGTAAGGAGCATAGCCTCGAAGGTTCTGGGCCAGAGTAGATGGTACTCGAACATCGTAGTCACAAATGTCTACTATGATAGTTTGTTCCAACTGTTGGTTTGTTTCACTTTACTTAACTCTATTTTTTTATAATACAATATAATTATATAATATAGTATAATAATAGTTGGAACATGTTACCTGTTTTAATTTTTCTTTTTTTTTTTTGGAAACAACAAAATTCTATTTTTAAAATATTATCAAATCGATATTACTCTTTCGACTGCTCAGTTCCCCATTATCCAGATTTCCGTCAACAACCAGGGCGTTAAACAATCGCTTTTGTCCCTGGTGCGAAACATGGAACAAGCAGAAAGCAGTCAGTAATCCGGCGTTAAAGAGCAATTCATAGCCGGGGGGAGTTGGATCCATACATCCACCGTCCACCGCCAGACCACTTTTGAAGAAATAAACAGTTGATGGTCATTCGAACTCAATGGAATTGCAAATTGACACCGCGAGCTGCATTCGCCTTTATGGCTCTTTTATGGAAAACAGAAAATGGGAGCGCTTTCACAAGTATACCCTTCATTCTGATAGTATCGCACTTACAGCTATTCACGAACATATTTCTCGGGACTCCTGGTGCTAATGTTTAGAAGGGCAATAGCACAGTATTGAATAATTGAGTTAGTAAATATTAAGAGGAAAATTCCCTTTTTCATCAAGATATGTATGCCTTTTTTCATAAATATTGAGAGTTACTTCCACATATCTGCTTATGTTAATTTAACTTTATTGTTTAAATAAAAAACGTTTTATTTACCATATAGCTCGATTATACCAGTTGAATGTGAAAAGGAATTAAAATACTGTAGCGTTAAATCGTTAAAAAAAACAAACATATGATTTGAAATCCCAGACCGTTTGTTGGAACAAACTAAGCGGTTGGAGCGAACTGTTTGGATCTAAATTGTTCGAGCTCCATCTACGTCGTTCCACCACCTTCCACGAAGACCTCGAACCTTCCAGAATGTTCGTTTTACGAGTATATAAGGAGCAAGTGACTGGGCCAATTATTCTTAGTCTTAGCTCAAGCATATGATTTTTGCGCTATAAAGTTATAATTTTTGTAACCTGCTCGAATATTTATGTTGCTATAATTCGTTGCGGCATTGATAATTGTATATTTTCGTTCAATAAATATTTTTTAAACCACAAAAGTGTTGCAATACTTATTTATTTTATTTTATTATAGTTATTTTTTTTTTTTTAACGGCAGCAAGGCCCTCGCGGATATCATTTCAGTTTTCTCTTGACAACCTCATCCTGCCTCTTGCTCCAATAATCTCTCATCCTCCTGGACTGTTCCCTTCGTTCTTTCTCAGTTCATTTACTTCTTCCTCTTTTCTCCTACCTCTTTCCTCTTTCTACCTAACAACCCCAACTCCTCTCAGTTTTTCCCTGAAAAGATCTCTATCTAGGCAATTTTTATCTGTGATTTTTAGCCTCCCTAGTCCCTCTTTTATTTTATTTTTTGTAAACCAAACAAATCGATTTATATATAATAACCTACACGTCCATTCAAACCCAAAACAGAATTATTTAAAAAAAAGATTACATAAAACAATTTTCTCGGCTCCTCGAGCGGACCTTGTACGAAAGCCTCGGAAATAGGTAGAATTTTTCGAATTAGACTCACTACAATTCCTTACCTGTCTCCAGCCGTAAAACTTCATCCCTTACTTCCTATAAAACCCAACTGTTTCTCCACCTCCTTAATTTTTAACCCACGAAAGGTAGCGCTAATCGGAGGTGGTTGTTTAGGTAGGTAGCGCTTCGTCGATGAGACGAAGTAACCTTATTATCGTTTCAGGGATGCCTAATCATCATGTAAATGCATTATTTATAATGCTTTAAAACAGACCTTATTTAAATTTGCACTTTTTATGCCTTTTGTCAATAAGAAACTAAGAAT
Organism: Aelia acuminata; assembly: GCA_911387785.2. Lineage (NCBI taxonomy): Eukaryota > Metazoa > Arthropoda > Insecta > Hemiptera > Pentatomidae > Aelia > Aelia acuminata. Next base: position 35,720,279 of record OU426983.1, read on the forward strand.
GGTGTAATTCACTTACCTACTAAAAGTTAAGGTTCAATATACACAAAACACTTTGATTTTTAATGTATGATTTATTAGAAAGAATAATTATTTCATACAAAAAACCACAAAGAAAATGTCACAAAACCAAAATTGCCAAAGAAATAATCAAACAGTAAATAGAATAAATAAACTACGAAAGCATATTAATAGGAATACATTACACTACGGACTAAACAGGAACAATGAGTTACAAATAATAGGAAAATTTACATTGAACTTATAGTAAATAAATTTTCTCATTAATTATTTATAATCTATAAGTCACAGCCTGGTTTTACAATCTAGACATAACTTGACCTTATGATCTCCACAAATGCCCTTTCCACAAATACAATAAGATTTCGACATTCTTCTCTTCTGCATTTCTCATTTCTCGAGGTCCAAATAGTCCATAAATATTCCACCTACAGGTAGAATTAGCTTTCAAGTCTTTACTCTAGAAAAATATATTAAATGATTGTCTTACCTAAATCGCCCGACCTTCTACCTGCAGGATCTGTTCTAGTACTAAGTGGAGATAGAACTCCCAAACGGCGGGGCTAGGTTGGGGATTCATCTGTAATTAACAGAAATGTGCGGTATCTTCGTCGGTAAGGTGAACGCTACCTTTCCCGGCTTAATCTACTGTAAATATGTAAAATAGTGAAACCAACATAGTATATATATTTATTTGATTTTTACTATAGTTTTTAAGCTCAAAACCTGATCAAATTATTGTACCCAATATCCAAATGTTTTTTTTGTTTTGTTTTTCAATATTCTACTCTTTTCTGTTTACTTTATATTTTAATTCTTAATCTTTTTACACTTAATTTGTTAATGCTTGTTATTCTGAGGGGACTAGATGTCCCAGAATAAAAATTACTTTCTTTCTTTCTTTCTAACAAAAGTTTGATCAAATGGTAAATGTGCCCTCCACTTCTTAGTAAAGAATGAGAAAAATGAATGCTAACTGATATTTATTTCGATTCCTGACGTCTATACGGTTACCTGATGATTTAGTTTCTATAACCGGTTTCTATTATTGGGTAGTTGAGATTCCTGAAGCACTTGCCACATATCCATGTTGGATATAACTCTGTTATCGGGTTGTAACTTTGTATTGACACAACTCGGAAGACAATCGGAGAGGGTCGGGGTAGCCTTAGGCTATCGGGGGAGCTCGGTCTGCTGGACAAACAGCTTTCGGTTTTGATTGGCGGGGTCCCGGAAACTTCGCGATCTCTCCCCCATCTCCCCAGTATGAACTGTTATAACTCAAATTATTTGAGAGCTCTAGATAAAAATATGTAGTTATTCAAAGAAGAAACTATGTGTTGTATCTTTTTTTTTTTTAATTTACTTGGTTAGTTAAGCTAAGTTCATGGGTGTATTGACCCAAATTTAAACAATACATTACCTAGCGTAGATTTTCTTTTTTGAGCGCAACACCAACATTAATCAGATTTATTTTCTTGTTGAATTCAAGGGTCGTTTTGTCCTGACAGTCCAGCGTTGAAATATCGTGTTAGCCCCTCCTTTGGACAGGAGAGGGATTACAAGGGGGAGAGAATACTGGATGTCTTCGGGACATTTATCGCTACCGACATGCGATACATTAGTTTGTTTTGTAGCAAGGCTCACTTACAGAGCACCGGACACACAAGTACATTTGTCGCTTGGAGTGCAGCATCCATCTTCTTCTCGGACTGATCACTTGCGATCCTCCGACAAGGCATTGACGGCCTTCCTACCGTCTTGGGTCTCATCTACGTCCATGCTGAAGGTTAATGGTAGCTCTGGGAGAAGGTTACCTGCATCGCTATTTATTTCCATAATGCTTAGCTGACATTTAATATGCACAAGTGCATTTTTTGACTGCTTCATTGATTTTATTACTTGGCAATGCGAATTTTCGCAGCATTTACAGCTTAATATCAACTTACTGATGTCTCTTTAAACAATACATCAGTAGCATATATAGAAGAAATTTTTGTGGGGCAAGTTATAATCACCTGAGAGAGGAGGTTCCGACTTCTCATAATTGAATGGATCCGCCGAAAAACGTTTTAAGCGACAAAGTTGCCGAAGTGGCACTTTTGGGTGAATGTATTAAAATGTATAATAGTACGTCATAGTATGATCTAGTACTCCATTATGTCATTTTACATGTATACATAACAAATCACATGAGAATGTAAATTCACCTACAGAACTAACAATAACTTTAGACTATGATTTTTTTTCACTGATTATTCCACATTGCCTATTAGTCGCTTAGAACGTTTTTCGGCGGATCCATTCAATTATACTTAAGTGATATTTGTAGGGTTCTGAATTCTAAGTCTTCCACAACAAATCTAACCAGTTAAAAAGCCATGTTGAACCAATAGATTTTAGATTTAGATAATGTTTAGATTGTTTATTTTATCAATCAATGTAAGAAGAAATACAAAATTTTAGATTTTTTTACATAAAGTTTTTAAAATATATATTTTAAATTAATAAAGAAAAGCTAAAAGAACGCGTTTTTAAAATAGCTTGTGAGTGATATTTCTAAACCTACTTTCGCTAAAATACAATATATATATTCTAGGATTAATAAGTAACAGCATTTTTCAAAATTCAAAAAAAAAAAAATTAGTTTTTTTTAATAATTGCATGTTCATTTTTTTTTTTTGATCGGTACCCCTATCTGACCACTTGTAGCATACGGGGGTTACTCTAGAGGTGTAACTAACCTATTCTAACCGTGGTGGGTATGTTGAGATATATTCCGTGGGGCCGCCACGAAATAAATGTCGAACATCCTAGGGCGGATTCGAACCGCCGCCGTTCGGCTCGAGCATGCTTAAGCGGGTCGTGCTCAAACACGCTCGGCTATCCCGGCCCTCAATTGCATGGTCTTGTAGTATAACAAAATAAAGAGTAAATAAACCTGAAAAGGTCTATCAATGTTATATTTTCCTAATTTAAATATTGTTTGAACTATCCCAAAAAATCACCTTTTATATGTCAACATTTTTTATCTTGTATTCAATTTTTTTTTTCTTTTTTACAATGCTGCAGTATTATTTTGTAATTATTGATGATAACTACAGTGTTCAGGAGATGAACAGGTAAATGGGTAACAGGATCGCATATTTCAGAGTGCCCTAATGAATTCCATGAATCCCACAATGGATTCAGATTTATTTTATTTGTATAAAGTTTGCCGACGCTAAACGTTTCGGGTTACACCCAGACATGAATGCTATACAGGTGATAACTAAGCGTTAGTTGAGCATTAAAGATTTTTGAGCTGAGAACATTTTTACAGGGGTATTAATATTTTTTCGAGGAAACCAAATAAAACCAACGGGAATATTATTTGTTACACTATGTATAATAATCACACAAGTGTAATTATTTGTAGATATGTACAACAACAATACAAGTATCAGTTTCGCCTGTTAGAAGGAGAGGAAAGCAATTATACATCTTTAGAGAGGGGGGGGTTGAGATACGCTATTGTCATTGGCTAGAAATGAGCACCCCCTCCACAGCCACTCTGATTGGGTAACTGGTTTGCCATTGATTTGTGGATTAACCGGAAGGTAGAACGCATCGCTTGCATCAATTGAATGATTGAAGGACAGGCACAAACATATTTGGGTTGACGTAGAAAGAAATTTGTATTCATTGTCGCATTTTAAGAAAAATACGTTGCTAATATATTAAGTAATATTTTTGCTTTATAATTCTGAAAAAAAAATATTGCATTTGAATTCCTGATATCTCCTCAAAAATTTTACAGCGTTTTAGAGTTTATGTCGAATTAATGTCATCCTACATACATCAGAATGCAGATTAAAAATATGGTGCGATGCGCGCAACACACAACATTCACCAATCTAATTGCTGTAGACGTGTTATAGCATATATGCAAATGCCATTTTTTAACTTCACAGAAAAAAGCTTTATCCACATTTATTTACTTATTTTTGTTCGTTATTCTCCAGAAGGTATAGAGTATTATAATCATAGCAAATCTTGAAAGTCTCCAGTAATTTTCAATAAATTATTTCTTTTTTCAAGGGAGAAAAAATTATAATTTCATCAAAAGTCGAATCGTCTTTTGTAAATATTTTGTGCTTTGGAATCGATCGAAGGATATTTACCGTTCTTGAAACTTGAAACTTAGTTTTTGAATTTTAGTGTCTAACGTAATTAAAGTAGTATATAACTACAAAGAAGGAAGAAAGCATGAAGTCGGGTCACCTGTGGTGTAATGGTTAACGTGGCGTCCCGAGGTCCCCCTAGGATTTTTTAATGGGAGTGGAAATTCCTTGGTTATGCCGTCCCTCGGAGAGGATGTTAAATGGAGGTCCCCAAGCCTGTAAGATGTCAGGTACTCGTTAGAGAACCCTATCCCAATATACCTGGACAGGCAAAATGTAGGACTCTAACTGTAGCATCGTCCGATTAGGCCCGTTGAACACGAGAGGCATTTTTCCGTCCTGGCCTGGCTTGTGGTCAGGGGTACCTGGAGTATAATGGTAAAATCCGGTCGGTCCATTATATCCTATAAAGGTAAGCGTTAAACAAACAATCATGAAGTATTTTTGTTATGGGTAATGTACTTTAAGTTAGTGTTTACAAAACGATTGCGATTAAGTACTTTTTTATTAAACTTTAGTTTCTCTAAGTCAATCGCATTGCTTATGACGGTTTCACTAAAGAGTAATTCAAGATAATATTTAAATTCTTCAGTACCGTAGGTAGAGACGCATTTTCTTTTAATTCTCTTAGTTTAACTAAAGATATACCCTTAATCGATTATTTGGTTAAAAGGTAGCTTACTGGGGGATAAGATTACAATTGGTATAATTGAAGGAGACCAATCTACATAGACTGCCTTTAAACTAGGACTGTAAACTCCTTCATCTGCAAGCCGGCAGAACAATCTCGTTACTCCAGTTAATTCCACATACTGGGCCGTTCCATGGATTGATGACCCCTCCGCTATTTACCATCCCCCCTTCCCAGCTCCCGGACGATTAAGCCCTCCCTTATCCGGGACCATCCTAGTAATCCGCCTTAACTGCGCTACCGTCCTCCTCTTTACGGCACCATTTCAGCGCTCCGGCCAAGCGAAACAATTAGAGCCGGTTGATATTGTCTCTAAGGTAAGAGTAAGCGGAGGCTCCTGGAGTCAGGTTACTGGAAGGCTGGCAATGGAATCGGTGGAAGCCTTTGTACCAATGCTCCCTTGATCTCAATAACACCCCGGTTTACACAAAGGACTGCTTTCCCGATTCCGGTGGAGCGCTCTAAAGGATATTTCTATTTTCCGGATACCGCGCTCTCATTGGATACCTTATCGATTTTCCATTAAAGAAAAAAAAAATTGAAGCACGTATTTCCAATGGTTTTCTGGAAAAGCGAAAACGTAATTGGATTAAGCTTAGAGAAGAGGACTTGCTAAAAGCAGGAATGAAAAAAAAAAGTGAATTTAAAACAAGGTTGTTAAAACAATCGAGAAAGTATAATCCAGGATAGGTATTTCTATGTTGCGCTATTTTAATTTAAATTATTACTTTTGATATTCGTCCTTTTCAGTTCCATAAATTAGACGTGTTATTAAGGGGGATTATGATTAAATTAAGGATGTAAGTGAATTTATATTTTTTATTGTTCTTGATTAACATAAAAAAAATTAAAAGCAGGAATTAGTACTTTTTAATGTCTATTTTAATACAAATTGTACACTTCTTTAGGGAACACTTCGGTACACAAATTCTTCTTATTTTGTAGGATCTTCGATCTTTTCGATTTCTAAATTCAGAAAAGACATATTCTAAACGGGACGCAATTACTCCATTTTTGTTTACACATGCCTCCTCTCCCGTATTTTTTATGTATGTATGTATACAGGGTGTCCCAGACATAGTCAACAAATAAACCCTCCCCCCCCCAAAAAAAAAGAATGGGTAATAGTGCACACTACATGGGGTAGAATGGCGCAGAAACGAGTTTCCTATCTCAATCTGTTGAGGAGATAGAATATTTTTATTTTTATTTTTAAAATCTAACTTTTGTTTTCTGAAAAATGGCAGTTTTCTCTGCTTTGGTTTAGCTTAGGAACAAAAACGATGATATTTTCTTATTCAGCATTAAATTTTCTAAAAGATGAGATGGGTAATTGGGGGGCTACTTATTTTAAATTCACTTTCAGTGGCCCTTTTAACGCGCAAAACATTTATCAAAACTTAAATTTTTAATAGTTTTTGAAAATTCCTCACTCCTCACTGGAGCACCCTACACATTTGACATCTAGGGTGCTAATGCGTAATGCAGGGTATAAATGCATGTTTTATAAATGCTCAAAGTTTTATAAATGCATTTAAATTATTATTGTTTCAATTATATGGATAAGAACCCAAAAATATTTTTTTCTTAAAACAATCTGAACAAAAAAGAAAATTGTTGAATATTTGCTTTTTGCATTTAGTAAATTGGGTAGATATTATATTGTCTTCGCCACCATAACCTTTATGGAAGTTTTCTTCCATACGGTAGTAATCAAATTATAGGTTCTGTTATATTGTACAGTAACCTGCTGATATTTTCGTTAACGCTGTTATAAACTGATATTATATTACATATTTTTTGTATGAATTACGAGAATTTTAAATTTTCAATATCGTTAATTTTTTTTTTTTAATTTTCGCGGATTTCGTAATTTATATTTTATATTCCTTTTTGTCTACGTTTCGGAGTCTTTCCCCATCCTTATCCTTATCCTTATCCATTACACCTTTTTTATTAAATTAATATTATTTCTATGTTTTCGTATATTCTTATATTAATATAATTAAAATTGCCAATTTTACATACAAATTTACTTTAGGTTATATTAACACTTGGTTAAATATTCAACATCCAAATTTTATAAAATTTTCAACGCAACATATGAATTTCTCAATAATAGTAACTTAAAACTTTTCAATCTTACTATTCTACTAGTCTATTTCTAATGCAGAATGTTTATGTTCTTTTATTTGTTTTACTTACCTGATTTTTACATTTTGATTAATTTTTTAACAATTTCTCCATAGTTAGTATGTTTTAGTGTTCGTTTTGGATGGTTTTCATTCTATATTTCTGTTTTGGCTTTTACAAATTTTTATTTATTTTTTTCTGAATCAAATCCTTGTTTTTGTCCGATGCTACACTGGGCTAAAATAAATAGTTATACATATTTGTAATGCTTTGATAGTCATACGATTTTATTCATGTTATAGATGAAATATAATACTCAAGTGATAGCTGTGTGTATTACTCAGCCACAAAAACTGATTTTTCAACTATAATCCTTAATAATTTTTAACTATTTGTAGATTATACCGTCTGATTTAAAAGTAGTTATATAATCTATTGGGGCAATGCTCCACTCCGACCTCTTTGTAGAAAAATCAAGTTTCATTCTTCCACCCCGCTTCCCACCATCCCCAAACGATAGTTATCCCCCTTTAATTATGGCGGACTCTTCAGATCTAGAATCTTACTACTAAGGAAAAGTTATTATCAATTTTTCATGAAGAAAAAAAAATTTTTTTTTTGTACTAGTCTATTTATTATCTTCAATCATATAACGTGAAACACATACCTAAGATTGATTGTTAATTTTTTTTTCTGTTCTTGATTTTTCAAGAATCTTCTACGCTATTCGGGAATGTTCGAATTCAGTCTAAATATAATGAGTAATGGACTGGAGTCTTAGTCTTGCCGTGAAGATCGAATTATATGGTTATTTTTGTGTTAGTGTGTCTTTACATTGTTAATAATTCGAGTTTTTATTATTTGTTTGTCTATATTTTCGTCTAATAAAAATTATTTAAACCAACGTTATTGTTACAATATTTTCTTAAACGTGTGATGAGATATTTTATCTTAGCCATTCAATACTACAGATAAATTAATCCCTGGAAGACAGCGGAGCTTTGTGTTTGAACACAAAGAGTTGAAGGAGGGTGTTCCGCTAAGATCAGAGATTTATCTAGAACCAAATCTTAAATTCATCTCCTTTATAAATTAAAAGCGGTGCCTGGGCGAAAGGATTGTATTCAGGTTTATTCGAGGCAGGGCCTGTATTTCTGAAGATATCAACCGATTGCTCCCCCCCCCCCCCCACCTCAGTGAATTTATTACGCCCTTTTACATTTTCCACGGCCGATAGGTTTTCCATTCTCTGACCGGATCTTGCCTTGCCTGTGAAAAGTTTAGCTACGAGATCCTTTAGTTGAAATAGGATTTCGGAAATACATTATAGATTTTCTTATTTTATGTATTTTAGATATCTCGTTTCTTCCAACGTTATGCAAATCTTAGAGAAATTGGAACACATTTCGAAAAATTATGTGTTCTTTATAAACAAATCTGTAAATTTATTTTTATTTTTTCGATTCTTTTTGCTACTTTTATCTCTTTAACTTTGTTTTTTATCAATTAAAATAATTAGTAAATTAATAATAACGATGTTTTATAAAAGTTATTCCGTATGAAATATAACATCCTACAAAATTATATTAATAAGGCAATAAAAATAACTGATAGTGAGAGGCTCCCTGAAGTAAAAACAAATATTTTTAAGACATTTACTGATAATATGTACCCAGTAAAGCTAATTAAAAAAGAACGGGTAAAAAATTACAATATAATAAAAACAAATATAAATAATAGTTGATAGAACATAAAAATAATGTCAATAAATTTTATAAATGCACATGGAGTATACAAATTAAGTTTTAAACCAACAAATAAAGTGGGTAATATATATAAATATATAGAGTATAAAATATATAGAGAAAGTACCCGAAGAATGGAAAGAGTCTATACTTATACCGATTCACAAGAAGGGGTCGCGGACAGACACTAATAACTACCGTGGGATCTCACTACTTCCGGTCTGCTATAAAGTATTTACGTCAATACTGACTAGCCGAATAACCGAATACGCCGAGGAAATTATCGGAGATTATCAATGTGGTTTCAGACGGAACCGATCTACCGTAGACCAAATATTCTCCCTCCGTCAAATATTAGAGAAAAAATTAGAATACAATGGTATTGTTCATCAACTGTATGTCGACTTTAAAAAGGCTTATGATTCAATAGACCGCAATAAACTGTATAACATCCTGACTGAACTAGGAATACCGAAGAAGTTTGTAAACTTAGTAAAAATGTGTATGACCGAAACGTTCAATAAAATAAGAATCGGTCGTTATTTTTCTGAGTTCGAAGTTCTAGGTTCACTCTGGTTTGAAACAGGGGGATTCGCTATCCCCTGTTTTATTTAATTTAGCTCTAGAATATGTCATTAGGGAGGTGATAAATACCGGAAAGGGTTTGAATCTGGGGGGAAATATATCCGTACTCGGTTACGCTGATGATTTGGTTTTGCTTGGCGACGACGTGGAAACGATAGAACTAAATACAAAAGCATTGATGGAAGCCGGAAAAGAAGTAGGGCTAGAAATAAATACGGAAAAAACAAAATATATGGTTAGTTGTAGAAACGGTGACAATTTTGGCGATATTGAAGTAGTAGAGGAAATATTCAAAGCCGTTGAGAAATTTAGATATTTAGGATCTACTGTAACTAGAAAAAACGAAATCGAAGAGGAAATTAAGGCTAGATTAAAGGCGGGAAATGCTTGTTATTTCTCGGTTGCAAAATTACTTGGGTCACGCCTTTTATCCCGAAATTTAAAAATTAGGATTTACAAAACTATAATTCTTCCGACTGTTTTTTACGGTTGTGAAACATGGCCGCTTACAGTAAGGGATGAGAAACGCCTTATGGTGTTTGAAAATAAAGTGCTGCGTAGAATATTCGGGCCGAAGAAAGATGAGTCAACAGGAGAATTTAGAAGGCTACACAATGCGGAATTGCGTGAGCTTTACCCGGCAAATGTAATCGAGTCTATAACTGCGCGTCGGCTAAAGTGGGCATGCAAAATGACGAGTCTTAGTAGTGAACGAATTCCTAAAAGATTAATAAACGCTTTGCCGACTGGAAAACGGCCGAGGGGTAGGCCTAGGCGAAGGTGGGAAGATTCGGTGAAAGCAGATCTTGTGAATTTGGGATTGGACGGTGGTAGGTGGATGGAGGTATGTAGGGACCGATTGGTGGTGTCGGCGTCGGGCCTTCGGGTCCGTTAAGCCTTATTGTATTGTATTGTAAAATTAATGTTAAAAACCTATCAGAGGTGGTCTATTAAATATCTTGTTTGGATTGCCCAGCAATATAATATACATTGGCGAAACAAAGCAGTATATTTCTGATCGGATGTAGCAGCATAAAAATTATGTCAAAGATATAGAAAAAAATGACCAAAAAAGAACAGGTCTAGTGGAACACATAAATAAAACTAAGCATAGATTTGATTTTGATGGAGTTGAAGTAATGCATAGGGAGTCAAGCATGTATAGGAGAAAAATGCTTGAGGGTTTGTCAATTTCAGAGAACATTTATAGAACAGTTAACTTTCAAAATGATTGTCATGGTATTAAAATAGGTTAAATATTGAATATTTAAAAAAATTTATAATGAATTTTTAGGATTTTAGAAAATTAATAAATAGTAAGATACAATTTTACTATAAAGGTATTTATTTTATGATAAAAATTTTGATCTTGGTTTTAATTAATTTTTTTCAATTGTTTAATGAAGTAACAGTGGAGTTACATGTTGGAGGGGATAAGTGGATTGATATAATAATCCATTTGACTTTGAAGCTTGAGTAATAAGGACTATAGTTTTTAACTAGTAATTTTTTTTTTAATTTTTATGACAAGGGTACTCAGCCTATTTTATTAAAAATACTGCGTGGTCACAGGTGGGTATAAACATATTTCATTATTTAACTGTTTTTAATTTAATTTGTAAAGTTGAAATATATTAAAATTCTAAATTTTAGATGTTCATCTTAATAGTGGCGGGAGTGCCGAAACGTTGAACAAAAAGATTTGTAAAAGTTGAGGTTAAATAAAGGATCACAAAGAAACTTGACTAATAAAAGTTATTAAGTTTTTACATATTCTGTGTCCCAAATTTGTTTTTATTAATGAGATCCGATAAGTTTTTTTTGTTATTTATCTTTTACCAAATTATAAGTAAATTTTTCTCAGTTCTTAACCTCCGTAGGAAAGTTCATCAATTCTTCCTACAACAGCCAAAGATAAATAAACACAACATACAATTTTTGTCAATTATAAAAACTCCTAGTTCCAAAAGAGGATTAACTCAACATAATTTTATTAATAAATAATAATATATTGGAAATCCTAGACCATTAATTTCAATATTAATCGTAATTGTATGTTTATTTGATAGAATTTTCTTCGTTGTGAGTTGGGGAATGAATTGAAACCAATTTTTTTTACCTTTTAAAACATAGATAAATTCAATAATCTTAGAAAGGGATTTGAGAACCATCAATATATACATATAGTATTGATTTTAATGACTAACTTATTTCACTTTTTTTTCAGGTAAGTTCCAAAATGTTTAAACATGTGTAACATATTCCGTCTTTCACTGTCCTGTAAGTAAAATATAACATTTTAGTTTGTTTGATTAATAATTATGATCTTTTTATTATTATAAGTCCTTAGTTTACTTGTACGGTTATTTTTATTTATTTTTTTTTCTTTCTTATTCTTTTTATTTTGGTCTTTACATTATCAATTTGAACGCAATAAAATAAGATTTCGAATAGATTCCTCTTGATTGATTTGAGTGCTGTTATTGTAGGTGATATTTAAAATGTTTAACTATCTTAATAATTATTCATTAAATTTTAATTCTATTGCAGTAACTATATTCTTAGAATATAACGCTAATAAAATCCTGCTAGTTGAAGTATAGTTATAACCATAAACGAGAAATTCAATTTGGATTCTATGCCACCAGCAAGCAGTCTAATTTACAAATAGGCGCTATTTGCTTAAACTCGGGGAATGCCGGTCGTAAAAGAGCCTTGTTTACGAGGGGAGTGGAGATTATAGATTAAGACAGATTATCTTGGGACGAGTAAACTGAAATAGCTTATTGGGTCCGGGCAAAACGTTATTTATAGCCCCGAGTAAGTAGTTGGCCCAGTGTAAACAGAATACTGTCTGACAATAACACCCACCACCCCCCGCACACATACCGTCGAAGCTTTTAGCGTCTTCTTATAAAGATCTGAGGTGTTTAGATGGAATCTCAAGGTCTGTGGATCGTTATGATGGGAAGGAACTATTAAAAACGGGATATTTCTGCATTGGAGACTTAAACTGGTCTCGGTAAACCGTAAAAGAAATTTTTATTTCCTCGGTAAACAAACACATAAACGTTAAAATTTATACTTGATTTATTTTTTGCAATTTCTTTATGAAAAAATAAAATCAAATGAAAGAAGAAATTTTATTTATGTAGGTTTTCTTAAAGATCACTAGCCTAAAAATGATTAGAATATGATTATATTTAATTGATTTATAAGTATTTCACCAATGTAAAAATAATATTTTATAAATCTTGAATTGAATTAAACTTGTTTAAAAAAAAATTAACTAAAATATAGAACCTAAGTACCAAGCGGTGAAGTATATATTTTTCCTACTGTTTTAAGAGCATGAAAAAAATATTAATTAACATTTTACACAGGGATTCCTTTAAATAATTTTGTTTTAAAATATTTAAGGATAGATATTGTTTTTGGCCTCACTTCTTTTATAAATATTTCCTACATTAAGCACTTAAGCCATTTTCTAGGTTCATCTACCTTAAATTGACATAATAATAATAAAAATACTAAATAAGATTTAAGAAATCGAAAAGTTTGCTGCAAAAAAGACGAAGTTCAAATTTTTCTAGATTTTGGGAAAAAAAGAACACGTTCAAAAATATTTATTTTAAAGTTATTTTAAATATTTTTGTGGCCTACTTTCAAATATGGTGTATAAATATTAAAACAGTATTTTCATTTAAACAATATAGTCATCGATGTTGCATAGATACTATGCAATAAATTTAAATAGTCTTTTGTTCAACTGAAAAGAAAGTACAGCGTATCATTGGTGTTACAATAAAATATATAAAACATATAGTGGGGTCACCTGTGGTGTATTGGTTGGCATAGAAACTTAAAATTCTAAAATTCGCTGGTTCGCGTCCTTATGTGGCCCTAGGATTTTTTAAAGGGAGTAAAAAATCCTTGTCTATGTCGTCCCTCGGATAGTACGTAAAATGGAGGTCCCGAGCTTGTACGATGTGAGGTACGCGTTAAAGATCCTCTATTCTAATTATACCAGGATATGCAAAATTTATGACTCCCGCTGTAGCATCGTCCGATTAGTCTTAGTGGCATAATGTGACGTTAAACAAACAAACAAAAAACATAGCTTCAATCGTCACCTACTCCTTCTGTAACATCTGGGTTATCAGGCCCGTTGCCTGGCAGTAGTCGATAGTAAAAACACATAGTTCGTCCGATGTAATGGTGGGAAAGGTCATCACATCCTAATATTCTTTATCCATGATTGGAATTTGGTTGACGTTTGCCTGCAACTAACTAGACAGAGAGCTCCATCTATCAAGTAACGCAGGAAATAACTAATGCAGGTGCATCCGTCTTATACTGAACGGAAGAGGATACTATTTTTTTTTATTTTTTATTTTTTATAACCATTAGTGATAATATGGAGCCCACCACCTTTGAACAGAAATCCTTCAATTCAGGGAGTATTTGAGGATGACGAGAATATTTTTTAGAGGTTGGTGAAAATGAAGAAGTTAATGAAATTACACAACGTAGTTTAAAAAAAAAAAAAACTATTGCCAATGATCGGGTTGAGATGAGACTCAATAATAAATTAACATTTCGTAACACCGGTGAAGTTTAAATAATTTTATTTACAAAAAATTATTTTTATTTATTTATAATTACATTTTAGGTGCCGTTTTCAACAAGGGCTAAAGGCACCAAATTCTATTTAAATTATAAATACATGGAAACTATATTAAATATCGGTAATTTTATACATATTTGTAAAAATTGGTTTAAATACGTTTTTTGAATTTTGTATTACATGTTCGACACTTTGGTGAAGGTTTACACAGAAAAGTTATCATACATAAATATCAAACAAACAACTACGAATTAAATAATTGGCACAAAACAGTCAAACTAGCATATTTGTTCATCACTAGAAAATATAACAATGTATGTAGGTTTGTAAATATATTGTTTTTAATGTTGGAATTCAAGGAAAATAATAATCAACCTTTGGCTTCCAACTGTTCGTCGCCGATCCAAAGTACCAATCCATCTGTTTAAAACTGCAATAGTTTATGATCTTCCCCTTTTGCTATTTTTGCCTGGGCACAATTAAACATGACAAAGTGGCCTTATATTTTAAGCTGAGGTTTACAAAGAGATATCTGTTTTGTGTAGGATACCCTCATCGAATCGGCCATAGTTAAATCATGTTTATGCGGTTCCCTGGACAAACATCTCGGAAACCTTGAGTTTCTATTTGTGTTCTATATTTAGTCCCTGATGGGGTCCGGTGTTATTGTAGGGGGTCTCTCTTTTCCTGACTGACACTGCTTATTCATTGGTCTGCTCAAGTATTATCGGGGTCGCCAAAATAAATAGCTCATTATTTATCTTTATTCTTATTTCCTTTCATGTTTTGTATTTAAAAGCTTACACTTATAATAGTTATAAATTATACGTTTATAAGTATCAAACTCATTATTTGGATTTTTAAATTTATTATAATTATTTCTGCTGTGAAAACATGTTCATTTTGTGATGTTTTTTATTATAAATATTCAACTTAAATATTTGCTTTTTTGAAAGAAAAACCAGACATAAAAATAGATATATCAAGCAATAACTATTAATAAATTCATAATCTAGTATATTTAATGTTTTTAACTTCTGAATTTGATTCAATAGACAAAATTATGATGGAAGAAATTCATTCCAGTTACTAAGCAATAGTTTTGTTTTTCTTTTTAATTTTATGGGTTAGACTTTTTAATTATGCGCAATAGACCCTAACAATATTGGAGAATAAGTGACGAATGATATCTACGATAATTCTACTCACGTCATTTCCCTGTATAATATTTATACTTATTATATATATTATATTGAAAATATAATATTTTCAATCGAGTTTAATAATGAAAAAGCCACACAATTTCAATTTCAATCTTTCGTTTATTTCTGTGGTTTCTAGATTATAATTATAAGGTGGAAGGATTTCTTCCAAGATTAGCTGAATCATATTAAAATGGCCCCTTAAAAATAAATTCTGTGTCCTAATAAATTCCATTTATCGACCGGCTGAATAACCACATAAATGGCTGATTTTATAATTATACGCCTTAATTGTTTTCATTATATTCTGTATTGAAACCGTTCTAGTTCTATCTGTAAAAAAGGGCTAAAGGTGATTAAGAATAAATAATTATTTGACCAATCAGTGTTCTCTCTCTCTCTTTCTCTCTCTCTCTCTCGTTCTCTCTCTTTCCCTTTCTCTAACTATCTCTATCTCTCATTAGATAAAATGTAATTATTTCCATTAAGTAGTATCCTTCATTAGGTCTGTGTAACATTTATGCTTATTCCGTGTTCCGATGGAGATGATAAACCTTAGATATATGTTTGTCTTCGAAATCCACAGACAGGGTTGTTGAATTGCTGGATTATATGAATAATTCATTGCAGGTTCTTCTATTCGCTCATCATCAGCGGTACGGGCGGGCGAATACCAATCCTTTGGGACCGAAAATGCCCCTTACCTCTGCCCTCTACAGGAATTTTTCCCAATTCATTGAAGGTGTGTGTGTAATAATGGTTTTAATACTTATAAGTTAAATATTGCTTATCTCTTTCGCCAAAGATGTTTAACTAAAAGTTATATTTAGGAAATCAATACTAAAAAATATTCAAGATCTAAACCCGAAGCTCTAAAAATATCAGTACAAAACATTTTGATATTGAGACGTTTCAAAGGTTCGGAATATTGCATAAAATATACTCGTATAATGTGTGGAAAGGACTCGATCAGTCACAACCATGTACTAGACCAGTTTGTTCCAACAAGTCTATGTTCAAATCATATGTTTTGAGTTTTGTTTCACGTTATAATATTTTTGTGTTGTGTGCACTATTTAAAAGTTTATTTTTTTGGATTATTTAAAAATAATAAATAAACAACCTTTATCACTTAAAATTCCTTAGGAACCAATTACACGAAGTACTTACTTCCGAAATTTATGAAAACCGACTTTTTTTCCGAAATTTATGAAAACCAACTCTGGTCACTGCCAATATTTTCACATAATTTGTTCAGTTTTTTTTTTTAAAACCCCAGTTAGAATAAACGGGTCGAAATAACGATTCATCATTCCATCTCCGTGAAATTCCCCTTCATTCGATACCTCATTCATCAAAATCCATCGCCCCCCGAAAACCAGAAATCTTAAATACCATATTGTTAATGATGAAAAAGTAACTATGTTTTGTCTGTCAATTTATTCATTATTAAAATATAGTATTTATGCATAATAACTGACATGTGAATAACTTATATTTGTACAAAACTGATGCTAATACTAACCTTGCGGTAAATGATTCCCTTGGGTAGATAGGGACTACATTGTAATGAATTATAATAATTTAATAAATTTGCTATTATTTTTATAAATTAATAAATTTAAGGAATGTGTCGCTTTATGTACTTTCGTTTCTTTTCTTTTTTTATGCCGACAATTTCTTCTCCACCCCTTGAAATTGAAATCCGGACTCCGGAAAAATTGAAAATCCGGGACTCCGTCTACTGGTAATTGAATGTAATTATGTAGGTGTTGCTCATAGGCGTGGCCTGTTTTGAGAGGTTATTTGACCGTGATATTATCGATCTCCCATTGCGTATTTTTAGGTTGTAGGGCTTTGATTAACTTTTTAAGATCCCAGCTTAACACTGCCGCTCGGTATGCTCGCTACTTAGTGATAAATAAACCCCCAGAAGGTCCTTTTCAGTGGAGATCGGACATTACTGCGAAGGGCTCCTACAGTACGGCACCGAGCCAAGAAGTTCTACCGAAAAAATTATTCAATTTTTCTTTGACTATTATAATATTTATATGTAATATGTGTTGAAGATATATAAAACAGAACAACGCAACTTCTTGCCTGCGCTGATTAATACGCTTAAGAGCACCACTCTCAACTCTGGCGCGAAACAAACATAACTCGATGAAAGTGATGGGAAAAGTGTTTACATGAGGTCTAGGAAAAAGGTCATCCTTTTTTGGGAAATCATACTTTCGAATCATACTTACTCTTTTTCAAATATTGAGTAAGTAAATGGTAGCAATAATGTAGCATTAGACTTTTAAAGCAGGATTGCCGCAGGTAATATGTACTTTTTGCATTTAAAGGAGCATAAAATTTTCCATCACTCTTGTGACAAGCAAAAGTGTTATTCTATAAAATACATACTTCAACCGTAGTTAGTTGCGATAGCAAAGCATGGGTAAGAAAAATAAAGGTACACCGCGAATATTGGTGAGGAAACTTCTGAGAGGCCGGACACTTGAAAATAACAAGTGGTGTATTAAAACAAATAATGAAGTGCTAAGACTATTGGAAGAGCCAGATCTGGTAACCTATAATAAGAAATGGAGATAAAGGTGGATCAGATATGCAGAACGAATGGAAGAGGATGATGTGTAGGGTGACCTCCGAAAGGTGGTCTTGAGAATGTGGAGAAGAAAGGATGTGAATAGAGAGAGGTGGAGGAAGATTATTGAGGAGGACCAGATCCTTACAGGACTGTAGTGCCATATAGTTGGTTAGTTAATTAATTATTATATTTATTTAAATTAAAAAAAATATAGAGTAATGCTGCCATATAGGGTTGCCAGTCACACTGCATACTGATCCTTCCCTATAGACATTGATTATATATTCACTTGTGTATTGGTTGTTTTTTCCATAATGTGAGCTGTTCCTTGATGGCAGCGTTTCAGTTACTTTTTAATAAATATGGTGGTGTACCATCCCTAAAGAGTCTAGGATTATACTTTCCAAAATATTATGTGTTCCTATTAAAAATATTTTCATATTTTTCTAATATCTTCATCAGTGTCTCCGAATCAATGTGTGCGTTGGAAAAAAATAACTGTGATACCAATCAATCGATAGAGAAACTAATAAATTTAAGTATAACTTTTAAGCACGTTTGAGTAACATTTATTTAAAAAATTGTAAAAAAATCTTGTAGAAAACAAATGTCTTTAAATCGGATAACTATCTGAGCAGGAGGAACCGCATCTTAATCGGATGACATCAACAGGTCGGCTGACCGGAGAGATTAGCCGCGAACAGAGACTATATGAGGGCTTGTGGGTTGGCTAACCAACTGCTATAATCGATCGCTGCCCACCAATAAGATCTCATGTTCGCCTCTTTAGCTAATCAAGTCCATTCTGATTGGCTCTTCGGGTAAAAAAAATGCGAGCGTTGGGTACCTTCTACTTGTTCTCGTAAAATGTGATTTCATTATTTAAAAGTATAGAGCTTTTATGCTTCGTTAATATCCTAAATGGTCTTGACGTTTTTTAGCGTTCATTTAATTTTTGTTTTGTCAAAATATGAGCTTCTCCGGCACGAAGCATCAAATGGACGCTTAAATACCAGGATTTTGTTCCTCTTGATTTTTTTTTTTTACATCAACTTCATAGAGGCTGGTTGTTTTTCAAGAAGGTCTGCCGACTACAGAGACGAATGCTTGCAGAATAAAAAAAAAAGTATAAACGAATAGACTGAACCCTCTTCGGAATCAAACAGATGTTGGTATAAGCAATAATAATGTTGTTTTAATAAGCAAACTTTTTCAAATGATCACAGATTACGAATGGATTTATTTGATATTTTTTTAACAAAATGTGTATATAATAGTAACAAAATAAATATTAATAAATAAACAAAGTGACTTGACTTACTTTTATTTCTTACTTTTATTTTTATTTCAAATTATACAAAATGTAAAGTAACTTTATTATTCTGGTTAAACAGTATTTATCATAATTATTTTAAAACAAATTGACCTGTCTACTTTTTAAACTTTAAAAGGGTATTTTTATGACTGTTGATTTTGTTTTCTTTTTATTTCAACTTTAAATAATTTTTAGACTTCTATACTTTTGTTTTAGAAATTAGAAACACTCTATCTGGGCACAGTTAGAATAGGGAGAAATTTAAACATAAAATTTCTCGCTGGTTCTTGAAATTTTGAACTGAATAATGAAGTTACGGAAACTATGAAAAAATTAAGTTAGTTTTTTTTTATAAGCGCGCCTTATTTTCTTTTTTATGTTATTTTTTAATCCGTCTTCCCGATAAACATTATACATTATATATAATATTACTGATACCTCCAGTTTTTACGGTATTAAACACTATATGTAGATATAGCAAGCTAACATTTTATGATGCCATTAAAATTTTTTCGTAAAACTATAAGTTTGTAACGTCCATTATTATTGATCTTTTGATATATATATTTTTTTCACAAACTGGACAGCCAGACTTAAATTGATAATCCACTGCTTTTTTAAGTGGCAAAAACTGGAAAATGTTTTCCAGTTAAAAATGAAAAAAATGCTATTACAAAAATATAAAAAAACGGGTCGGAATTGACAATGGCTTTATAGGAATTTATTGTTATCAAATTTGACGTGGAATCGCTAGGATTTTTTTTATTTTTTGTTCTTATTTATCAGGAACTCTCAGTTTATTTATTTTATTTTTTTGTTCTCTACACATGCGTATATTGTTTTTAGGTTTTTCCCGAATCCTCTTCCAATATCTTTCACTCTTATAAGGTTTGAGTCACTATCATTCTTTTTTGTTTGTGTTTTTATGATATCAGAATTTTTTAGTAGATGTTAAACTGAATACGTTCACTCAATACTTCCCTGAATCCGTCGGTAAAGTTTTAATTGAGCTATAAAATATATAATCTATGCCAGGTGACGATGTCCTAGAGATACCGCATGCGAGGTGTATCATGTCTCCCTAACATGCGAACCTTTCAGGACATAAAATAATTTGATTCCTAGGAAAAAAACATTGTTTGAGCACAATAAAATTTTGTTTGAATAATGGTAAGTTAGAGTTTTCCATATTTAATATTTTTTGTATTTTATAATCGGAAAAACTTGTCATATATTGGAACATTGGAATTTGATTAAACAAATTTCAGTCGATTCTATTTTGAAGCAATATCGCTCTATTAGCATTTTAAAGTAAGCGGACGATAGGAAAAAAAACATTATTTCTAAAGTTGTTTTTTTTTGGCGTGCCTTATCTTTCATAATATGTACTTCATAAAATTAAATTGAATGAATCATAAAATATTCTGCTTCTCTAGTCCTGGAAAGGTCACTGATGATTACCTCGAAAAACTTTATGAAGAACTTTGTTCGTCATTTATATTGTGAATAATAACCATTATTGATTTCACAATCTCCTTTAAGATATCTATTTGGACCTTCTTCAGAAGACAGAATAAAATATTTAAAAAGTACTTTATTTGCGCATAACTCTAAAACCCTTTTATTTATTTTTTTGTACTGCGTAAATGCAAAAATTAAATTTGTCAGTATTACCAAAAATATGATTTACAAATAGGAAGCCATTTATTTTGAAATTTTATAGGAAACCAATTGTTTCGGAAGGGTATAATAAAACAAATAAATATCAAGAAGAGAAGATTTGACGAGAAAGCTATCTGGAACTCTAAGATTGGTAAAGTCGAGCTCGTCAGGTCTCGCGGGACCCTTGCGGAAGCTATCATAGCCAGCCAGCATTTTATAGAGTCAATATATCGACGAGACTTATCGATTTCACGGATCTTATAGCCTCGATATTATTGGCTGAGGAGGCTCTCTCTCTTGCCCTTGCGGACCAATAAAATGCCTAGCTTAGAGCTCATTGGTCGCTTGCGATCTATGGTCTGAACTATATATAAATATATATATATATATATATATATATATATATATACATTTTTTCACGATTGAATTTCACATTTCATTTCTAACGAGTGAATTTACTGAAGAAGAAATCTTTACGAGAGGAAGTTTTGAGATATCCTTTTTATTGAGACGAATGGGGAATCTTGAATCTTAAGCTGTCTTTATCTGGGTTGCGAAATTTACGGAAAACCATTTATTGTCTAGTTTCTTGTTTCCCAGGTATGACCAATTCTCAAAGAGAAATTAGTAGCCTGTTTTATTAGGATGAAACTCTAACTGAGTAAAAACATTAGAACTACATTTAAAACGGTAAAAAAAGTTTGAGTTAAAGGAGACCACGGTAATTACAATCAAAAAGATGCGCATCAGAGTAGGTTAATTAGGAGTTGAATATTGCTATCTAACTGATTCCAGCCTTTAGGAACATTCTAAATTTTAATCAGGCAATGTTACTATATTCCACTGCATAAGAAACACTGTACTTCCCCAGCAAAATATTTTCGGTTCTGGTATTTACAATTTTTTTTTAGGATTGGTTTCCTGGTCCCATTCGTAGTTGTCGTTCATTTTAATGGAGGTTTTCTTTTGATTTTTTATGATTCATATTCTAAACAACACACCTCTTAAAAGTAAGAGTAAAAACGTGATTAGGACCTACCAGGATAATTATAATATCCATATTAAATAGCAACACTTTGACATATTGGTTACATATAAAGTCCATTCATGAGTTGGATTTTGTAGATGAGCTATCACCATAAAGAATGAGGCGTAAGAGGTTGTGACTATTAGTGCCTCAAAAATCTCATCGAGTTCGAGAATTACACTCATAAAGTGGTTCATTTGTTGTAATTTTTGTTTCGAAAAAATATATTGGTAGGTGTTTTTAGTTATAGTTTTTATTCGTCACATATAAAAATATACCTTATAAATACTAATATAAATATAGAGACGAAGGACACGGAAAAACGGTTTCTTACTGAAGAAGATGGCAGATCCTCGAATACAGGATCAGTAACAGTTGCAAATTGGGCGTGTCCAAGTGATTTGCATTTCGTCCCTTCCTTGAGATGCAAAGGGATAGGGCTTAGGGCAAAAGGCCTGTTCATTAGGCGTCATCTGCTGCACTGAGAGAACCCATTCTCTATTATCCTATTCCGGTCTACCGAGTTCTACAAATAAAAGTCTGGTCACACATCCCCGCACCGCAGCTACTGACGTACCAAAAATCAGCCACGGTAAAATGGGTAAAGGGGCATTCAGGTATAGAGGGCAACGAAAGAGCTGACCACTTAGCGAAAGAGGCGGCTAACAGCGATGAGTTGTTGCCCACTTACACCAAAGCACCCATATCGCACATAAAAAAAACTGATTATTAGGCATTCGGTCATTAAGTGGACCGATATGTGGAGAAGATCTCCCAAATCACCCAGTTTACATAAATACATCCCACGAATTACACTTACTAACTTAAAACAACTACACAGTACAGAATACACATTGACACAATTTCTCACAGAACACGGAAACACAAAACACTATCTAAAACGTTTTAATATAATAGATACAGACACCTGTGACGAAGGGACAAGTTCTCAAGTTCAGACACATACTTTACGATTGCAAACTGTATGACAGACAAAGATTTGAACTGATACGAAACATAATACTGAAACGTGGTAACTGGCCAAAAATTGAACACGTACTATTTACTAAATTTAAGACAGACTTAATGAAATTCATAAAACAAATTGACTTTGACCGACTTACAGACAATAGAGGGGCAACCTGATGGCAACATATAGGGCAATCTTGTGCTTGTAGGAGATTTTAAGTTTCTGTTTTATTTTATTTAGTTTATAATTTTTTATTTTTTTTGTTTTTTTATAATTTTGTGTTTTATAATTTTGTTTTTGTGTTTGAATTCATAATTTCTTAAAGTTTTGTATTTAATTGATAGTAAAAAACAAGAAACTTTGTAATATATGTAGTATGCCTCTAAAAGCATAGGACTAATAATAAAAACCGAATTGTAGTCATATACATCTATTAAATAATACGGAAGTAGAGTTTAAAAAAAAATCAAATAATATCGTTTTAAACACTTAATTTTCTCGTAGATAGGATAAAAGTCATATGTAGACTTTTATATTTAGGGCCAAAAAATAAAAGTCCTGACAGGATCGTTATCACAATGATATTTAATATAATAGTCTGAGCTTGATTTTAAGTATCTAAAAATTAATATATAGGTTTTTTTTTTTTTTTTTGTATTTCTCGATATTGGTATATATTGTTGGGTTATTAATTTTCTTTTTTTTTAAATCTTCTAAAAGGATGAAGTGATTTTCTTTTATTCATTAGAAGTATAACAGCCCGGATTTGACTTTTATTCTCTTTCCGAGAAAATAAAAGTCAATTTCAAATCTTGGTTTTATGATTTGTGATATCAAGAAACCATCATAAGAAATCGTAAAGTATAGAGGAACAAATAAAAGCAAGAAATTATGACATTAATTCCGTTACTAATAGAATAACGCCTTATTTTCTGAGACGGAAGTTATTGCTATTTGGATTTACTACTAATCTATAATGTTTTTTTTTTTTTTTTTTCATGAGTTATCCATCCAGGTTTCTTGTTGAACGCATTTTTTAATCTTTATAATGTCGAAAGAAAAATGAGTCTTTAAGCCTTAGTTTAAAAAATATATCTGCACTACTCTTAAACTTTAAATTTGTACGTTTTAATTTAAATAACTAATCATTAAATACCAAAAGTTCGACCCACATTTAATGAATAAATAAATGAAACTATATTCTTTCAACAGAAACTGTAATAAATTAAGAATAACGAATAAATTATAGTCAATTATGAATTTTAAGAAGACAAAAAGAAAAAAAATATAAGATGACAAAACTACTGAAGGAAAATAAAAAATGACATACTATTGTAAAACATTATTAATGAACATTGATACAAGTATTCTTCTCGGGTGTACATGTTTATGTTAGTAATTACAAATATTAAGTCCAACGTTCCTATTCCTTGTTTTCCTAACATTTGCTTGCCTCATAATTAACTCAATGTGAACATATTTTAGAATAAGTGTCTAAGATTTAGAATAGTGAAAATTTTACATATAAAAGTAAATTCACAGTAATGGACAAAAATGAGATTGTTTCAATAATTTTTAATGAGATTAATTTTTAATACTCTCATGTTTCTATGATACAAATCAAAAGACGTTTCTATTTTTATACAGCATAATTAATTTAAATATTAAATTAATATTATTATGTATATTGCATTAAATGATATAATGAAATAAAGAAAGAAAAAAAATCATATTAATCAAACAATGATTTAAAAAGCTATTTAAAATAAATTCTTTCTGATTGTATTTCTTTAATCTGAAACTATGTTCTTTGATATAAAACTGTAATAAATTTTGAATAACGAATACATTATAGTGGATTATGAATGTTAAGAAGATGAGACAAAAAATTTTAGCTTTAGAAATTTTAGCTCTAACTTTAGACTTTTGCCCTTTTGCCTAAACATAATGAATGGATAAACAAAGTCTAATTCGCTATAGGACACGTATTATATCCTATAGCGAATTAGACTTTGTTTATTAACTACGTTTTATATTATAGTTAACTTAACTATATATATATATATATATATATATATATATATATATATATATATAAATATAACTTTACATAGCAAAAGAGAGTCTATTGCAAAATGAAACGTTTATATTCTTTGACTCCCCGCGTTTACACTTTAGCGTTTTATTTATTTATTTATTTTTTTTTTTGAAGAATATATGCGGGACATATATTTTAATAATGCCGTTACAAACAAGGGACAAGGATGGGGGTATATCAAACACAAAGAGGTTGCTAAAAGGCCTTTGTAGACCGCAGGATTGAGCAGATTATTTTCCGCGTGAATTCATTTCAATTCGAAAATGAAATTCGCCAGCCATTCTCCCTCCCCCCCCCCCCCTCGACTTCCAAAGCCGGGCGGTTCTTTTAATTAATTTAGTTTGGAAGTTAGTTGAGTACATGACGCCGGCTCTAATCAGCCTTTCAGTGCCACTTTTGCATTTAATGAAATTCTCCTACCCCGGGTCCCCCGTTATTCGATCGCCCAATTTGTCAGAGCCGAACACGAACCCAATTGCTAATTTTGGATTTCGAAAGTTTAGACAATACCTTGTTAAGAACTTAATTTTATACGTATTTATAAAAATATTTACTTTTATTTATTGCATTGTATAACTTCAACCCCTAAGGGTATTTGGCTTTAATTTTTCCTTTTTATATTCTGTTGTTGTAATTTGTTGCCTTTAAGGATTGGAATAAGTTTAGGGCTGAAGATTCTTCATCCTTTACTATTTCTTTTATAGTTTTTGCTAGTTTAAATTTTTTCCGTATGTCATTATATTGTGCAAAATCTAGCCGGTGCTTCGAGACCTCTGAGTAGATATCCATGCGTACATTTGCTGTATTCTAACGGCATTCTGCACAATACTACTTCTACTCTTTTCGATATTCTAATGGATGTGACCGATTTGTTGCACTCTGGTAAAACCGCGTTAGTACAAAATATTTTTATTTCAGTTTTCCTTCTAGTTACATATTATTCCCCTTCGTTTCCTCACCTATTAAGTGAGACGTTTGGTTTCAAAACCGGTTACATCCATTTTAAACAATTTTTCAGGACTGATCAAAAAAAGATCAATTTAAAAAATTAATCAATTTAACGAATTCTTTTTTGTTCTTTTTCGTCGTTTTGCTAACAATTACCTTCAAACAAAAATTTTTGACAACTTTTTATCACATTTTATTTTTTAAATCTCGTTTAACATTAAAATATTTGTTGGATGTACCTGACTTTGATAAGAAAATATCCATTTTTGGTTAATAGATGTTTTTTAAAAACAAATAATTCTACAGGTATCTATAAAGTTAAAGAAATTCACCGCCGTCTCATTACCACCTGAAATGCCGTCTCATTTAATTCATAAAAGTGATGTATGACATTCTGACAGATTTATATATACCAGGTGTGTAAATATGAAACCGGAATTCGCCAATGATAGGAGTTAGCAGTCAATATAATCTTCTAACTAATCCGTCAGTGGTGTTATCTGATTTTGCCTACATGTAATAAAGAGATCCAATGGATACCAACATCAGTTTCATTCTATAACCGTGTTTTTAGTGGCGTTGAACATGTCGAGTTTTGTGCCAACAAATCAAGATTTGCGGACAGCATTTATTTTCCGTTTCCTTCTGAAAAAAATTGGAGCATTATCACATAGGATGCTTGTTGAAGCTTACGGACAGTACTTCGAATAAAAAAGTATGTATCATTTTTACACAATCAACTCTTATTTGCTATTTGAAAAATTCCGGTTACATATTTACACACCTGGTAATGTTTAAATTTTATCTGAGACAGTTCAAGAAATATTTTTACAATATTCCCCAACTGTCACCTACAACTGAAGACTATAAATCGAAGGAATCCCCTTTCTTTCGGTGGGTAGATTCTGTAGAGGACAAGGGAAAGGCCGAAGTGCCGGACTGAAGGAGTAGACCTTCAGGAGCAGCAGGGCGAGGCTATTGAGGAGTGCGGCCGAGGAGTGGCTATTCACTAAATGAAGAGGCAGTTATTAATTCTCAGCCGAGCTCTGTTGGGGGGGCCATTACCTAGGGATAGTTCTTTATCTTGTCTAATCAATAGATTTCCTTCTTCTTTAACTAATTAACTCGGGGTGGAAAAAGGGTCTCTCTCACTCTCCCTCACCCTCTCCCTCTCCGTCCTCCCCCTCTCACTCACTCTCTCTCTCTCTCTCTCTCTCTCTCTCTCTCTCTCTCTCTCACTCTCACGCCCTCTCTCTCTCTCACGCCCTCTCTCTCTAGCCCCAAATGAATAAATTCCTTTGAATAAAAAATAATTTACCGTGGGCTCTCTCTCATCACTCCATCCACTGGAGATTTTTTTTTATTAGTTAACTGAGGAAACAATGTCGTCGATACTTCAAAAAAAGGAGGATGATTTCGTGATATATAAGAAAAATCATAGCTAATGTTTTGTTTTTTTCCTGCAGTTTCGTGCGTAAGTTTCTGATCACCCTAACCCTGAATCTGCTGTTTTTAAAGTTTTATATCACCTTCAAAAATTAATGAATTTCAAGAATTCCAAAGCTGCTTACAACTATTAGCCAATACCTTTCTAATACCACCAAATTGACAAAAAATACAATGAAATTGTGATTTTTATAATAAAGAACTAAAATATTTTATTTGATTAAATGTATTCATAAAAAAAAAAAAATGGAATTTATGCTCTTCTGTCTTTTGAAATTAGAGTAATATGATCCATATCTATCGAGCCTATTATAAGCTTACATATATTTTTATTTAAAAAACATTTAAAAATGGATGGGCATGTCGTTTCTCAAACAACCGATTCAATTGTTAATATAATATAAATACACATTGGTTAGTCTTCATAGCACAACAATTTAGACAGTAATACAAATAATAAATCCCTCATTGAATCCCATATAATTATAGTAAATGCTAACTTTCACGCTATCTACACTCCGTTGCGAAAAAATGGTATTTTGCAGTTAAAAAAAAAAATTCACCGTCGGAAGAAAGTTTTATGTACGGAAGATGGTAAGGGAAAGTTGTGTGATGCAGGCACAGTACCTTTTTTTTTACTAGTATTGAAAATAAATAATATTTATCGTACATTTCCATGCTTATTAATATTTAAAAACAAATGTTTTCTATAATATTGCCATTAGGGGATCCTTGGGAATAATACTAGTTGTGAGAGCCCTCTATTAGAGCAGAGAGCAACCACGCGCTTGTTCTATTTATCATCCCTCCTATCATATGAGATTGTGCGTTTGTCAATTCGTTTCTGTTTCCTGTGTTGAATTCTAAATCACTGTAAACTTAAATTCCAAGCACAGGTAAATAAAGGCTCTGTATTTTAACTTATTCAATATCAGTACTAAATTATTATTTTTAGGGTCTAATTTGTTTTAGGACAACCCGTGAATTTTGTAGGGATAGTTTTATTTAATATTACATACAAGAAAATATTTTATGTACGGCAGAATAAATGCGCCTTAAAAAAACGGACGCATTATTCCTCACTAACGAATTTGGTAGTCAACTTAGGAAAAATCATCGCTAAGAAGAAAGATTTAAGAGCTCAACTAATAATATGTTTATTTTAGACGTTTCATACGGTTACTTTTGTGTCACTGTGTTTTTACAAGGTGATCCTTTTTGTAACCTTGTTGACTATTTGAGTTTAATTGTTTGTCTGACATTATTAATTATTATTTTAGTTTAATAGCATTTATTTAAACCCACAATATCATAATTGTTTTTGATTTGCAGCTAGTTAAGATCTGCATAGCAGTACGGTAGCTAAGACAAGAGAGATATTAATGGTACGACTAACGCATACAGAAGCGTATCGATACCACGTATCGATTAGGTTATGATTCCTATGCATACGTGATGAGCTTGATCTTCTCAATTGCCTCCATGATGTATAGCGCACTGTACGATAATGCACGTCGTAAATTCGGTTTCGAAAATACCCTTCCATACTGCATTGTACACCATGCTTTTGTAAGTGAATATAACCAAACCATTTTTCATTATGGACTGCAATATTTCATTGTTTTTTTCTAAACATGACACAACTATAACTCCAAGGTTTTAAAAGTTGATTATACTGTTGGCTTTTTAGAGATTAAAAAAAAAATAACTGGGACGAATCTTTAATTTAATTTAAAATGACAGTAAATTTTATTTTGTACACAATTTTAAGATGATTTTATTAGGTATCTGATGGTTTATAATATATATAGGTGGGACGTTTATAATGTATATAGGTGGGGCGCAATGAAACACTCGGTACACTGGGCGAACCAAAAGGTCTAGTGTAACCAAATTCAGACAGCAAGCGGTAAGGGTGATTCCAAAGTCAGCAATTGGCCCCTTTCTACTTGATGTGTGACATTACAGTTTTACCCCCACAAAACCGCACTTCAGGGTTTTGTGGGGTAAAACTCAAATTTTTCGTCGAACGGATTTTCGTTATAATTTGAGAGTCGTACGATTTAAGGGTAAACTCTTCAGTCGTCAACGATTATTTGTTGTGAGATCAATCGGCAACAGGGCTCCTATGGTTTCTGACGCAGATGATGAATTTCTTCGCGCAGTGGCGAGTGATCCCAAACTGCTGCACCTGTCACTCACATCCTAAAGGGGCTGCCTTGATCAAAGGATCAAGGCGTGATTCCAGTGAAACTTTGTCTCACTGCAATTATACTCATGCAAGATAATTGCAAGGGGAATATTCAATAGTCTCACCTTAATTATCCACGTATCATCATGCAGACTGTTCGCTCTACCCTCGTTTTGACCGGATATTTGTAAAGTTTCAACAGGAATTATTGTTTTTATGATTATGGACTCTAGTCTTAAAAAAAATATAACAATATCTTAAAAATATAACAACCCTCCATGTAGTAACCAATTTTTTTCATTTTTCTCGCTACATAATTATTTTAGATCTCGTATTTAATTAATCCCAAGAAGATGGACTGTTCAACAGAAAAACGGGAAATTCTATTAATTTTGGTTCTGGGACATATTTCTTCAAGAATAGCAGATATGCACGTATAGAAGGTATAAAAATATATATCTGACCATGATCTAGCTGTAAAAATATACAATGTTTAAATTTTCGGTGTATAAAACTTATAACGAAAATTAAGAAGAAGAAAGTTCTTCGGAAAAATGAAAAATACATGTAAGAGGATAAGCAGAAAGAGAGAGAAACACTTTATTTCATCATAAAAGCGATGCTGCCCAACTATATTGGGTTGCTTATACACAGCATACTCTACATGTTACCTCAGACTATTTTTAACATTTTGTTGCAATCATATATAATAATAGTAACATACATATGTATACCTACTGGGTTATATATATTTTTTTTATATATTTTTTTATTATTTCTTTTTTTTATTTTTCTTTTTTTCCATTTTTATCGTTTTTCTCTTTTACTCAAACCCTTGAGTGCTCTCTCGAATGCGAAAAATAGACATATAAAAATTTAGACCTTTGAATAAAATATATCTATCATGCAACAATAAAAATTAGAATAAAACCAAATCAACTCTCTACCAGGCACATTAAATTAGAAATAAAAAAAAGTATTAAAATTTAACAAATCATCACATAACTAATTAATGTCTAAACTATAAATAAATAACTTACATACATATATGTCCCTTCACCAGCCTCGAATTCAGCCACCACCATAAATGTGGTGATGTATTATTCCCAGGGAGTCCAGGACTATACTCTCTGCCAAGCTTACTACCACCTTTATCTCCACACCAAGATACTCCATGAAGCTCCTGGTTGATCTAGGTGTAGTTCCGCGGGCTCCGAACCAAAGGCCTCTCACGTGGAACTCTCTCTCGCCGAAGCTCTCGCGGAACCTCTCTTTGATAAAAGGTATACACTTTTCATATATATATTTTTTTTCCTCGTCAACTTTACTCGGCTGATCGAGGTCATTAGACTCGTACCTCACAGTGGGATCCAGAATGAAAAAAACATTGTGTATAGGCTTTTGTATTGATAGACTTTTGCTTTTATTTGTTTCTCCTTAATCTCTTGGCTATCCAATCAAATTCGATTTTCAATTAATGAAAATTTTTTATTTTATTATTAAATTGCTTAATCGCCCCCACTTTCTCAAAAACTCTTGATAAACGACTGAAACTACTTAAATCAATTTTTCGCAAATCCTCAAAACTAAAACTTAGACAGAAACTAAATACATACACATACTTAAACCTGTATGAACATACTCCCCAAATTAACGGGGCTGTAAAAAAAAAAAAAACATTTACAAATACTCCAGACTTTTCAATAAAAAAGATTCCTACTCAATTCAAAAGCATCTTGGTACGTGACTAACCAAACCTTACATATGCTGACATCCACATGCCAACAGTCGACAAAAACATAAAACTCTTTACAAACGTTTCCACACTAACTTACACGGACATATCAACCTTCTCTTGATATGGCTACAGATGACATGTCTATAAATATTATGAGTTTAGTAAAAAGGCGTAGGATGAAAGATCTCCTACTTTAACATACCAGAGTAACTGAAACAAGCCACCAGACAAGGGGTACTGCTGGGTACCATCCTTCCCCATGCCTGACTTGTCAGTATATGACTAGTCATAAGAGCCATCAAATCTGCTGATTGTTGACAGGCGCAGATTCACAAATGGAGTCGAAAAATGAATTGCTTAATTGGTGGATACAGATGAAAAAATAACGACAAATAATTTTGCGCACGTAGCTTGTACTAATCGAAACATTGTGAGTCACTCTAAATTTGTAAAAGACATGTGGTCGAGTGACCTTCTCTCGCATCTATACGTCAGGCTGGTATAATGCACTGCTCATCCACAATGTCTCTTTGAATTGTGCTTCCATTATAAAGACGAAAAGTGGTCCATTTCTTCCCTTTCATTCACACTAATTGAATATTTGTTATAAACGTACCAATTGACAATGTGCGTGAATAAAGGGCTTAAAACAATTACCTATAACCATTATCGGCTTCATGACGGCCGATGACCGTCTAATGACTAATGAGTTAGGACAAAACTAAAAACGTACTTCGGTTTATTGAGGTATAGTTGGTTCTATACCTATAGTCATTAAAGGTACTAAACACAAATTTACTTCGGTCGGCGGTTGATCTATAGGAGCTATGCACGGCTCGTCGTCTAGAGATACTTCGGGATAGGGGAAAAAAAAAAATAGTTTCTCTACCTCTTAAAATTATGTTTGTTTAGAGGCATAGGTATGATTTCATAAATAAACAAAAAAAATCTTCTTGATTTTGACTCTATGCAAATAAACAATCTTATATTCGACTAAAAAAATAGTGATAATCCCTCACGATAGCCGATAGTGTTCTAAACCTTAGACCTCTGGCATCACCTGTGTGTATAGTGCATATAAAAAATTATTGGGGTAAACTATTTTTTTATTTAAAATAAAGCTTGTTTCTATGGCGATAAAAATGCATTGCTATTATTACTCTGTAATATAGTGATTTTTTGAAAAGAAAAAAATCTGGTACTCCAAGAAAAGAGACACACTACTCGTATTTCTTCTTTTCCCCGGCATCTGGCAAAGAAGAAATAGTTTGTAGTAATTGGTATAGTGTACTATAACTGTACGGGAGGTTGAAAGATGGCTATTAACTATTTCAGGTTGTAATGCAATGTAAGTAACTTGTAAAAAAAATATTAATAAGGCCTTCGATTGAATTTTTTACTATTATCGTTACTAACTGATTTTGTTTCCGCAGAAGACAAAAATGGTTAAATTAAAAACAGTCTTTTGATTTCTGCCATTTTTATAGTACTTGCTTCGAGCGAAATAAAAATTTGACGATCTTGTAAAGATGTAAATAATCTCAGCGCATTCTGAAAACAGTCATAATTAAAAAAAGCCAATGTTGGTTGTAACTATGAGTGATGAGACTTCGAATGTAATCTTGTTAGATATATCATAAAGATTATGATATACTTTATGTAGATCTGAGTCTTTTGATATTTCCTTAAACTGGACAAGTTTAAGCATTCATGGAATTCTGTATGTTCGTTTAGGTATTTCAATTATGGGTAGATATAAAATGTAATCATGGGTAGATATAAAATGTAATCATCAGCGGACTGCTAATGAGTGTGTTGGTGTTGCATGAAACCACTACGTATCTCAGTCCTCGACGGTTTCTAAAACTTGAACAAGCTGTTCCTGTTGCCAATAAGACTTGGAGGGCTTCCGGAGGCTGGCGGTATCCTAGGCGAGGACAATACGTTCTGCAGATGTCGTTCCATTGACTGATGTGCTCCTATTGTCGAAGGGGGTCTTTGTCCTCCTTCTTTTCTTTCGTCACCGCCTGCCCTACAATACCGGTTCTTCAGTTTTTACACGAAGTAGTTCCTGTAGGTATGCAAGTTTTTCTATTAATACATAACGCAATAGGGCGTATCTGCATTCGCGATCATTTCGATTATAATATTAAACATCATGTAGAGATGAAAAAACGGGACAAGATGTTTTTAAGATCATTGAAGTCTGACTAACCATTCCATATAAAACATTGGATCTTTTCTACACTAAGGCTGCCAGTTATTTTTACTTTCACTTACCTATATATGAAATATATAGTAAGTGGAAGCATTGCGATCGTGAAAAATTTCGACTTCCGGTTTTCAACGGAAATACACGTTTTGGGGTCCCCTGAGTCCAAATGACCAAGTCCCGCGAAATGGTGTGTGTGTGTGTGTGTGTGTGTGTGTGTGTGTGTGTGTGTGTGTGTGTGTGTGTGTGTGTGTGTGTGTGAACAGACTAGCTACAAAACTATAAGCCGTGCGAATCTGAAATTGGGTATTTAGTGTATGTATATGCCCGTGATGTGACAGCAAAAAATTTCATCAAAATTGCTCAAAGGGAGGGGGTACTTTATTTAATAACTATTTAAGTTTTTTTCGATTTTCTCAAAAACGGCTCTAACGATTTTGATTAAACTGAGTGTTTGATCTATTTATATGCTCGAGATATGACTGTATAAATTTCATCAAAATTGATCAACCGGAGGGGGGACTTTGCTTGATAAATTTTGCATAATTTTCACGTGTTTTTTTTTTAGTTACTCAAAAACGGTTTTAACGATTTCGATCAAAATGGGTATTTGATGTTTGTGTATGCCAAAGATGCGATAGCCAACATTACATCAAAATTGATCAACCGGAGGGGGGACTTTACTTAATAAATTTTGTATCATTTTCACGTGTTTTTTTTATTTACTCAAAAAAGGCTTTAACTATTTTGATCAAACTGGGTATTTGGTTTATGTATATGCCAAAGATGTGATAGCCAACATTTCATCAAAATTGGTTTAACGGAGGGGGCGCTTTATTTAATAACTTGTTAACCAATTTCTACCTTTTTTTCGATTATCTCAAAAACGGCTTTAACGATTTTTATCAAATTCGTGGTGTTTAATGAAAATTAGGTGTTCTTTAACATCAGGTAAGCTTTATCATTATTAAATTGTTCTGAGGGGGCTTAAATGGGGAAGGGGCATTTTTTGTTTTCCTATAAAGTACCTTTGTATTTGTTAATATGGAGAAATTATCTGTCTCTCGTTTTGCCTAAAAATAAGAAATGGCTAAATATGAGATATGATAAAAATCAAGGAAACATATAGAGGAGAAAAAAAGAAAAATATTCAGTCAACTCATAAAACTCGTTGAGCGCAAGCGGAATACGCCTTTAATGGCAGACCATTGTCCATAATTAAAGCTGTTCTGTTCATTTGAGAAGTGGCAATTAACAAAATGCATTAATTTCTAATCTAAGTAAATTTGTAAGTGAAAGTTGTGTGTTGCGCGCACGCATCAGATTTTTTATCAACAAATGATTACTTTAAAAGTAATCGCTTTAATTAACATATGCCCATGTAAACAAGAATAAAGGTTAATAAAACATTAATTTTAACCATACAAAAACAATGAAATAAAAAAAAAATATGCTAAACTGGAAAAAAAGCAGCCAAGTCTTAAAATATTTGCTAAAATAAATTGTTGTCACTGTCTCGCATTTTTGTCACAAAACTCGCACGTATAAGAATCGAAGAAATCTCTCATTGTGCCACACTCTTTTCTGTTTCTCATTTTAGCCTTCACCCAGAGAGATTCAATTTCTTGGGTGTAGGTTCCTGTAATAGGGTCTAAAAATTTTTTTGAATGATTCACTGTAAGGTGCACGTAATTCATAGATGACGATGTTTCTTCTAACCCTTTATAGGCCTTCCAGCAATCCGAAATTATCGTTGTTCCTGGCCTTATTGAAGTTTTTATACAATTTAAAAGAGTTTCCGATGGCCTTGAATTTAAGTAAGACACCTTTATCTTGAAAAAAAAAAATGTAATACGCTTTCTTCTTCTTTACACATCAAAATTAATTCAATTAAATTCATCTCTGTATCCATTTTACACAGGGAATAACCTCTTTTATAGAGTTTTTTAGGTGCCGTATGGTTTAATTTATTTTAAAAAAAAGAATGATTAACTGTTTAAAGTAATTATTTGATAATAAAAAGTAACTGGCAGCCTTAATGTAGAAAAGACCCGAATCATATTTATATGTTTGCCTATAAAGTTGTTGATATCTAGATTAGTTATTACTCCATGATATTACTCTGAAATACTAGTTACGTTATTATCCTTAATTTCGCATTAGTAATCATTTAGGAAAATCATTAATTAGGCTTCTTCGGAATATGTATGTTATTAATTGTAACTGTATTATACTAATCTGGTAACTGAACCTTATTATATTTTCAAAAGCTATTGAATTATATGAACGGTGGGTGGCAAGAAGGTTAAACTTGTTACGTATTGTGAACTGAAATGAATGTTTCAAGTTTATAATATTAATAAATCTAAAAGAAAATCAATATATTTTTAATTTAATAATTTATTTTAAATAAATTCTCATAGCCACGCTAAATCAGACTTGTACATATCATTTATCATGAACGTCAGACTGGACCGCGCAGTTCATTAAACACAATATTAACATAACCAGTAAGTGATCGGAGGAATCTACTTTTGGGAAACGCAGCTTCCCCCTCCACTGCCTCACCTGAATTCAGAAGCTGGAGGCAGAGATGGCGGATGATGGATGGTCCATCAGAGATGTGTACGGTCTGCGATTGAGGCAGTGATTGATCGTTGTGTAATTATTAGCAGAAGACCATCTGTCAGCCCCAAGTGGTCGTACTCTTCGCCACGCTCCTACTTCTGGAAATTGTCGCTAATAATCCAATATCCAATCTTGAGGGTTCCCCGTATCCATATCTTTCAAAATTTATACGATTTTAAAAAATCGATTACTAACATAAGTGTTCATCATCATGTTAGTTCTGATGATGTTATCATATCTCATGAATGAGATATGAGGTTCCCCTCATCCTCCTTCCCAGGTTAAGGTTCGTTAGCTCGGCGAGATTCGTGCGACTATCATAGTAGTGTCATTTTGCTCTGGACGCGTATGATTTATTAATATTTCGTAAAATTCATTTGTAGATTGAAGATAGAATAGAAGTATAACATTACTTTTGAATGTACGGCGAAATACTTTTTCATACTTATGTAAAACAAAGAGCCAAAAAACGCCAAAAAAAGAAATAAAGAGTGACTAAATAGAATTGGAAATCAACACCCTATGAAAAATTTGGCTACTACATGGAGAAATATGGTAAGATAATTTAATTAAAAACATTAATTTCTGTTGAAACTTTACAAATATTTGGTAAAAACGAGGATAGTGAAACGCAAAGCGAACTGTCTGCATGAGGATACATGGATAATTTAGGTGAGACTAAAGTATATTCTCCTTTCAATTATCTTGCTTTAGGATAATTGCAGAGAGACAGAAGGTTCACTGCAACCACGTCTTGGTCCTTTGATCAAGACATCCCCTTTAGAATGCGAGTGACAGCTGCAGCAGTTAGGGATCACTCGCCACTGGCTCGTTAAGAATTTTATCATCTGCGTCAGAAACCATAGGAGCCATGCTGCCCATGAATCTCACAACAAATAATCGTTGACGGCTGACGAGTATACCCTTCAATCATACGACTCTCAAATTATAACGATTGTCTTCAACGACTCACCCATAGAAAAAAAACATACATGAAATACGAGTTTAATCGACGAACGATATCTCGATATGATATCTCATATCATCATATGTTATATTCTGAATTTAATGTAATTGTACTAAACCCTGTTCCAATTATATTTTTTATTAGTTCCTTTTATAACTATCATTCATTAAAACACTATGGTCAAATATAAGAAGCAAAAAATGAAAACTTTAACCCATCTAAATTCTTTACCGAACAATTTTAAATTTGGCGTAAAGTTCTATTTTAAATCCCGTTGGTTTTTAGATTAGCTTAAACGTTTTTATCTTTATCAGTGAATTTTAATTTTACTATATAAAAAAAATAGGATATCACTTATCCAACGCATTGTAGCTACTGAACAACAGCAACGCGTGGCAGAGTCTGCTCGTAATATAATATATTTAAAATAAAAATGTCCAAAATAAGCCATTTTAAAAAATGATCATTCATCAAATCAACATAAAAAACTATAAAGCAATATAAGTATTAATAAAAAACTGTTTTAATTGGATGAGAGATCTTCTTCAACACCCATAATAACAGAAAAAGCCATCAAATCTGCTGATTTTCAATAAGTTGTAGACAGGTGAAGATATATTAGTGAAGTAAATATATATATATATTTTTAGAAACGGGATAATATAGATCAAGACCACAATCGTATAGTTAAACAAAAAAAAAATCTCTTAGGCCAGAAACAAAAACATTAGAGCCAATTCAAGAATTGCAATGGATTAGTTTACTTTCTTGCAACCTCCTCTACTTCATTATTCTCTTTCTCTTTTTCCTTAATTGGAATCTGGATCTTTATCAATCTGAGGGTTTCTAATTAAAAATCAGATAGAAATCATGATTCCCTTTTTCTTTCATGAGTTGACATTTATATTTCTAGGTCTTAATTCATCGTGACACTTTTGAGTTACACATATTTATATTTTACTTGCTTTAACCATAAAAAATCATTGTTTTTTCTAGTTTAAAAATATTTCATCAAAAAGTTTAGAGAGGGCAATGGAGAACGTGTCATATAAAAATAGCACATTTAAATAAATCGAGTACATTGAAGAAATTTGATCCTCTCAAAATCCTTACCATCTTTCAACATTCCTAGATACCATATGCACAATACCTATACAGTTACTACACACTATTTCTCGCGGGAGTACCAGATTTTTTTTCTTTTTAAAATTTCAATATGTTACAGAATAATGATAATAATTCATTGTTATGTTCATTGACATATTCTTTTATTTTTGACTAAAAAATTAGGTTAATCCCGTAACTTTAAAGTTTAACATAAGATTGATTGAAGAAATAAAGGAGGAAATAAGAAAATAATTTTATGATTTTTTTTTGTTTTTTGTGGAATTTAAATATGCCCTAAAAAATCATAGTTTTAAGAGAAAGAGAAAGGAATTTTTATTATTATATACTTATTTATTTTTTGCTATCCTACGTGCATGGCGCGCCGCACAGTGGTTGAAAGGCGGAAACAACCTATTTTTTGAAGGTATCGGAATATTCTTTTTTTTTTCATTATTAATAAATAGAATAGTTGGGTGTTTTCATGAAATAAAATGATACTGCAAGCACTATCAAGGATACTAATAGCAAAAAAAAAAGCAAAAGTGCTTAAACTAGCCGATCTCGAGTCGAAAATTGATGTATGATTTGTTTTTCTATTTTCCTTACACTCCCGGTTAATCCGAATAGCCGGTTAAGCGGGGCTCCAACCTATACATTTAATAGGAAATTCAATCGTGGTTATGATAATATCAACTTTATTTTTTTGCGGCTTACAGATCAGGTTTGACAAGGTTTTTTCCGAAAATAGTCGATTTTCAACCACTGTGCGCCGTGAGAAGTTCACTATAGACTAACCCTCATGACCGAAGTACGTTGTTGGTGTAGTCCTCCTCATTAGCTCTTTAAATGGAGGTCGTAAAGCTTACATACATTCAATCTTTTACTATGTTAAAATCATGAATTACACCATCATAAACGATTTATATTTTATTATTAATAAAAATAAATTATGCTGGAAAATCATTACTTGTAATCTACTTTAATTTGCATATTCAAGTAATTTAACAACATTTTGTCCAACCACACTCCCATTTTTAGAAAATAGAACAATTTTCACTAATGGGTAATTTTTGTAAGATATCGATTCAATATTCCCGACTAAATATGCTTAATGATACTTTTCGAAATAAATATGAAAACATCGGATGGAACACCATTTTAAAAATTAAAATGTGAGTTGCGGACTTACGCCTCTTTATGTTTAAGTCCGGCTCTGGAAAGTGGCCACTTAAAATTAAGATACCTGTGGGGGCCTACTCATTGTATTAATTATTTTAATATACATTAAATAAATTATTTACGAAATATAAATTATTATTTAAATTATTTGAAATACCTGTTTCATTTATTTTCTAACTAACCAAACCGCCGCAAGTGTGTGGTTTAACATGACCTATTCGCATATATTAATATAAAAAACTAAAATAGTTTTTATTTATTAATTATTTAGTTTAAATTATTAATTAATTAAAATTGCAAAAATAAACGG
Source organism: Aelia acuminata (assembly GCA_911387785.2). NCBI lineage: Eukaryota > Metazoa > Arthropoda > Insecta > Hemiptera > Pentatomidae > Aelia > Aelia acuminata. The sequence continues at coordinate 35,759,834 of OU426983.1, forward strand.
TATGGATATATCAATGTTTATCTGCATTGAAAATAAAGAAAATTTATAAGTAACATAAAGTTGGCCCTCAGATTTGACAAGGGGGTGCCACGGAAAAATTCTGATATGTAAAGAGCGCTGAAACCCAAAAATGTTTGGGAACTCCTACTGTAACCTTTAACATTATTTTTTTAGTTTTTTAAGTTTGGTTTTAGTTTTAAGATTTGGTTACTTAAGATTTGCACATGGGATGTTAGCCAAACCAGGTGTTGATTGTGATGGTCAGTATTTAGAGTTTTGTTTTCTAATCACAAAAAATATAGGACAATGTTGATTTAATTCCTGCAGAGAGTGTGCAAATTCAGTACAGACATTCTATTTTTAAGCCCTTGCTATAAAAAAATTTCTATCGAAGCAGACCGTGGCAAATATTTTATAAAACTTTTAAATAACTCCTTTTCTGGTGGTTTAAAATATCTTTTTTTTTTTCTTTTAGCATTGAAAAAGTTGCCTACTTTAATTCAGGATCCAGTAACTGTTTTGAAGTAGAGTTCATTGAAGTTTGAGTAGTGAAATAGGGGCCATGAATCGGGCAAAAGTTGGATGAATGGAGTCAAACTGTGAGAGGCTAAACTCGACAGCACAAGTCACATTAGTGAAGGCGATTAGCTTCTTCGCCTCATAAAGCTATTGCAAATGTTTCTTATGTTTTAAATTGTTGCAAAAAGGAAAATTTTGGTGCGAAATAGGTGATCAATTATACTCATAAATATTTTCTTTTTATTTATTAGTAATATGACTGCCTGCGTGTAGCCAATTTTAAGTTGTTTATGTGGGCCGGAACACTAATTAAAAGAACGATAAATATCCTTTTGGCTGATACAATTTGCATGGATGACAGTAAATTAAATAATAAACTAATATTGGAACTTTTAAAAATTTCAAGAAATGTTGTAGCTAATCTTTCAAAGGTAATTTAATGTATTCTAAATTACATACAAAAAATCATATGATTCAATGAGATTTTTTTTTTTCTTGTATGGTGGAGAATAATGAGAATAACACATTATGATATGTAAATATGTGAAATATTTACCAAAACAAAGAGCATTATAGAAAATTATTTATTATTGGATATCATGTCTTGAAACTTCTCCCAAAGTTTTTCTTCATGCAGTGAATCACAATGTCTCTCTCTATACGACTTTATAGAGTTCTTTAGGTTCTGTCAATAACGTAGTTATTCTACTATGTATATGGATCTCAAAATCATGCCCTACCGAGCACAAAATATATGTAAAGCTTTGTTAAAATACTAACAAAAAGTTAAAATTAATATCAAACCATAAAATATATTGGTTTAGAATATATATTGTTATATAATTCAAGGTATGGGGTTTATGAATATAGTATGTATAAATATACTCACTACATAAACTACATACCTATATGTACAGGAACTAGCCAAAGTTCTGTCAATCGGAAAACTTTCCAAGTCGAATGTAACCATTTCCAAATGAATCGTGACCTTGTCCAACTCAATTTAAAAAGTAAAAGTGAATGTAATAGAGCATGCTTAGAACTTAGTAACGTATCACTACATTGAAATGAATCAACATCCATTAAAACCAAAATCGTACCTTTACTTTGTATCAGTTGTATCAGAAAGACAAAAAAAAAAAAAAAAAAAAAAAAAAAAAAAAAAAAAAAAAGGATAATTATGAAAATTAAGTTTAAAGTCATTAAAGGAATAAAAAAATTTATTTTAAAATGATAACATAAATAAAACTACTTGAGGTTCCAAATTACAACTTCAATGTATCATATATATTATTTTAAAAGGGTCTTTTCTACATCAAGACTGCCAGTTACCTTTTATTATTCAAACGATTACTTTAGGCAGTTAATCGTTCTTTTTTTTTAAATAAATTAAACCATATGGCACCTACAAATTCTATTAAAGAGGTTATTCCCTGTGTGAAATGGACACAGAGATAAATTTTATTGAATTAATTTCGTTGTGTAAAGAAGAAGAAAATGTATTACATTTTTTTTTTTAAGATAAAGGGCTCTTACCTAAATTTAAAAACTGTGATCAAGGGCACAAAATGAAATTGTATTTTAAACAAAATAAGTGGATTAGCAATATGAAAAGTTGCAGAACTTCAAAAGATTTAAGCTTGATATATTTTTTTTTCATTGTTTTTGTATTGATTAAAAATTAATATTTCATTAACCTGTATTCGTTTTTACCTGGTCATATACTTTTAAAGTAATCATTTGTTGATTAAATTAAATGTTTAAAAAGTAACTGGCAATGTAAAAAAGACACTTTTAACATATCCGTGGCAGTAATTCTTCTTTCGAAATTAGTCCGTGGTCGCGTACTTTGAAGCAATGTAAGCTGTTTGTCATGAGCCACATCGAAGTATTGAAGTTGCATTTGGTTTTTGTCATTATTGTTTCATTATTTGTAATAACTTTATTTTTCTATAGGGGTCCTTGAACGTATGGTGGCACCCCCACATAACCATTAGCCCCGAGCTCGGACACCGCTATCCTAGGTAACGATGATAAGTTTGGAGACCGGGAAAGACGAAATGGTACAAAGAGAGACAATACCTGAATGGCACAATAACTCCTATTTGTCCCTAGCACTATCTATCTTCATAGCCAGCCCCCCCCCCACTGTTAAATATTTCAGAGCCCCGCACTCAACTCTGCTAAACCTCTCTCAGCTGAGCTGTATGTCTAGCGGCTTAGGTCTCTGCCCCAGTAGCACTCTCTCTTGGGAAACTCCCGCGTTATGAGCAGCTCATCCTTTTTTAAAGATCCTCCTTATCGTTTCTCGAGTACGTGCTTCGGTTAAAAAATGTTATGAATTAACTTTTATAAAAAAGTAACATGTATTATAAAAGTTAGTAGTAAAACATATTGTTTTATTATAAATTTCTTTAGTGATCATAAAAAAATTCAATAAACATGTATAAGGCTTTTCCCTTTAAATATAAACTAGCTTTGGGGCCCGGGTTTGCTCAGGGAGTTGTGGAATAGGTGGAATGAAACAATAACTTTCAAATGTAATAGTACAGAAAAATATGCCAAAATTAATCATGATTAAAACAAAATTTGTACCATCCTGAAACTTCAGATTAGTATTAGTGGTAAGTTTCGAAACCTCAGAGTCCGTCCATATATGGTTTGGGTATAAGAGACCCCATTAATGCGGTTTTCTTTTTTTTTCTTCCCTTTTCTTGATTAAGAAAAATTATTTTGGCAGTAAATATGTCCTTCTATGTACAATTTTTTATGATTTCTATGTTCTGATTCCATTGAGACCATTCTAATGACGGTACCGCATCCTTATCAAATTGAGTAACTTCTCCTTTTTCGAATTCGGTGGAAAATTTACGAACAGAACAGAACTATTACCTATGTGAACACTTTTATTTTCAGTATATATTTCATTAGGTTATATCTTTTATTCATATTATCTATTTTATTCAGTGTTAGTTTTTATTCGCTCACTACTCTAATAAGCAATTTTTCTTTTGTTGTAAATTAACTCTTATATTGTATATTGATTAAAGGCAATGTTTCGACCAATTCTTTCCTCTTCTGTAAAACTTAATTCGCTTAGGAATCCAGTTGGTTTTGTTTATTTTTAATTTCAATTCATTGCAGGGATGTAATGACCTTATTGAAAAAGAAAAAGAAAAAAATAATTATTTATACATAATCTCGTGTAATTTAAAGAAAATAGCTGAAATTAAAACCATAACAAACCGAACTAATGAACGATAACCTTATGAATTGAGCTTAGCTAGCGCTCCTGGCTTCCAAATGTCGAACTAATTTTTTTCATTCATTAACTCGCATGGGCTTATTAGTGGGGCTAATTACATGTAGCGAGAGGCTTATAATTACAGCCCTTGTCCCTTCAACATTACACACTTAAAATGAAAACTGAAATCTTCTTCATCGTTAGGGGCAATAGGGCAATATGACAACATAACATTCTTGATAGTACGTGTTGTCGTTTTTGAGCCTTTTAAGGCACGCACATTGTACACTTTGCTTTATAATATATATTGATTATAATTCATACAAATAAATAAAAGGTTTTGGACATTATCTAGCAGTAGGGATGGATTCTGTTGATAAAACAATCGGTTATCGATTATCCCGGTTATTTTACCTTCAATATTACCATCATACTAATAAGAATAACTGTTTATTGGTGTAACCGTTTAAAAACCATTAAATTAAATGACGTTCTCCAACCAATCCAAGAACCTCTTTTCATTTCTACCTCTCCGGAAAATTAAGTTGTTTTTTTATTGGAAAATCCGAAAATGTCCTTATATAAGTTAAAAATAGAAAATGATCTTATATCAATTTTTTTTTTAATATCAGACTTTTATTTGCAACTGTCGCAAATAAGCAAAATCAGCAAATGAGACGTAAACTGCTGTACGAGTATGTCGGCATTTTAAGGCATGAGGGAAGATAGTGCTCAGCAGAACATCATCCCGGTCTTGTTTCAGGAGAGGTCTCTCATCCAACTCCTTTTCTTTCGCCTCATAAAAGGCATGTTAGTCATATGAATTTAAAATTGAAAATTACCTTCCATTAATTTAAATAATTTATTTTTGAGGAGAAAAGATTTGGCTCCGCCGGGAATCGAACCCGGGTCTTCCGCGTGGCATGCGCGGTATGTCACATTACACCACGGAGTCGCTTCCAAACGGCGCCAAATCCTTCCTCTTCACTGACACCTCTCCCACGGTCTCGCAAGTTTTGCGAGTATTTACGGGAGATGAACAATTTTTGTCCAATTTTGGGTATCTCTTGACGTTCGTCAATTTTTTAAAATATTTTATATTAATTTAACCATCATTGTGGGTAACCACCTATTTTTTAAATTATTTTAAATAATTTATTTTTGAAAAGAAAAGATTTGGCTCCGCCGGGAATCGAACCCGGGTCTTCCGCGTGACATGCGCGGTATGCTAACCATTACATCCCGGAGTCGCGGTTTTTGAATCTTTTCTCTTCAAAAATAAATTATTTAAAATAATTAAAAAAAAATAGGTGGTTACCCACAATGTTGGTTAAATTAATATACCTTACATTAATGTAAAATCGAAAATTACCTTATTTTTATTCAACCTTATAATCGAGGCAGACAATCGCTTGGTTATCGGGTATAACCGTCCCGTTGATATCCCTATCTAGCTATACCTAGACGTAGGGACCAGGAAAGGTTTAATTTAATAAATGTGGGTTGTTTAAATATAATTTATCTTTAATTACTTTATTAGGTCAAGTTGCTAATTAATTATGTGCTTTGATGGGAAAATGTTTCTTTTTACTTTCACTTACCAATATTTTTTACTTTTTACGAATTTGCATTTTCAGGGAATTTGGTGGCTTTAAGACTTATTATATTTTTAAAAACACAGCAAGGTGGTTATTTATTAAGCCGTATAAATTTTTATTGAAAAGTTTGTAAGTATGTCATTTTAGCTAAACCCTATAATCCGCGAGAAATATGTCCCATTTCGCTTTACGTGTGTTACTAATTCATTTGGTACCATTTTGGTTTATTTAAATAGGGTAAACCGTACAGTTATTGGCACCCTTAAGACTACATTTCTTCGGTTAAATTTAAAAAAATACTTTTTATAAAGGGATCAAATAGAAACTTCTTATAGTTCCTCATTATCTATCCTCATAAAGACTCAAGAGGTTTTTTTGGGTCAAAAGTTCAATAGTTTTACAATTTGGCAATATTTATTGTTAAAAGTGCCAAATCTAGTTATTGGCACCCTGTGGATTTAATTGTGAAATCTTCCCTATGGTTAGTTTGTTAAAGTCTTACTTCATAGATGACGTAAAGGACCCTTCAAACATTAGACTCATATCTATCTTGTAATAAAATTAGGACTTGTTTACTTATTTCTTTAAGTTAAAGTTGGGGTGCCAATAACTGTACTGAGTGCCAATAACTGTATGGTTTACCCTAATCATTTATACACTTACACACAAAAGAACACAAAAAAAAAAAACCTCTAGCGGACACAGTACAGTATGTGGGACTTACATTTGAGGCTGAAATATGGCAGGGAATATTTTTTCATAGAAACCGGAACAGATATTAAGTACATATACTTCTTTAAAACTATTTTCCACAAGTTTTTCATCAGCATTTCTTGGTTCCTCCTTGCATTGTAAGGTGTCTCTACCTTATCTCTTATTACAATATTATTAACTTATAAAAATCATTTGTGAATTGTTAGCTGTTGGATACAAGAAGCCAGTATGTAGATTGTGTTAGTCACATAGCAAGTTGGTTATGTATTATTATTTATTCTTATTATGTATTCTTATTATGTATTATTCTTATTATGCATTATTCTTATTATGTATTATAAATTTTATTGAAAAGTTTGAAGTTCTTGTAAGTGGTTCTTTTTAGCTCTAAAGTTTAAGATTTAACTAATCCATTCAGTTTCCGTTTTAGTTTATTTTTATTATCTTAATATGTACGGATTAAAATAGGAATACATTTCAGTTACTCTTCAGAGCAATTAATCCTCTTGCTTATGTTGTAAAAAGGAATACTTGCGGCGGACACTGTAAACTATGTGGGACTTTCATTTGATAGGAGGATGGAATATGGCCTGCGTTTAATGTAATCTGCTAAAAAGAAACCGGTATAGATACTAAATACTTTTACTTCCTCAATAATATTTTTACAAGTATGCTGTTTTAGATATTTTCGAAAAAAAACCAATACAAAAAAATGAAAGTATTATGACTCATGAAACAAGCACCTTGTCACTTGACCAGCGTAATTGTAGGTATTAATCTGAACTGCATCAATTTTTTTTCATGCTCAAACGTACAATTACACAGTAAAATCAATGCTTGGAAGGGCGCGGATCATATCCTTTCTCATTTACATGAACGAGATAAACCTTCATTAAGATTTAAATGAAGACAGGAAATTAAAGGAGCAGTGATCGAACGAGGTGAAGGGAGGGGTTAATGATTAACCGAACCTTTTACACCAAGAGGTAGAAGATTTATGTAACAGCATAAAATTGATGCTGGATAAAAAAAAATTTACAGAATCCTTAACCTAATATTTTCAACACTAAACTAATTCTCCTGAAGTTGTCTGTAATTTTTAAATACCGATGCGAAGGCATTTGCAAACATAAGAACGCTAAACAGTAGGTTTTGAATGGGATTATCGCATAGTATTTTACAATCTACTTGTTTTGGCATCTATAAATAAAAAATAAAAGTTTAAATAATTTCGAGATAAGGCATGAATATTTAAACAAAAACCATCAATAATGTTAATAATCATTAACCTTATCAATAGAAAAAATACATTAACTTAGTCTGATGAGAAGTATAATCCGTACAGCAAATGATTTTGAATATTTAACTCAATAACAAACTTTTTTTTTACAAGATGAATAAACAAAGAAAATAGTTATTTTTTAAGCGTTAATTACTTAGTGTGTTTTACTCCTTTAAGAAAAAATAGTATTTTTTTTTCCTTTATCATATCAACTTTGAGGAAAGTGTTGCAGAGGTCACTGAAGATATGTTTCCTTTTCATATGATAGGGTTTCACATGGCTAATGTTAAATTATTAATTAAAATTCCGTTACCGTATGTGTCGAATTATCCGTGAGTGAAAGAAACAAAATATCATATCCACATTTAAATTTTTTTCTAAAACTTGAATATATGAGGAGAATTCAAGTAAGGTTATTTTCGCATTCTTTAAAATTAACGTCTTGAAAACACAGTATAAAAGTTTATTATTACACCTTATCCTTATCCATATAAACAATAACTACCGTTACTCATGCAATGTTATTAATAAAAACGTTTCTACATTTATCTTGAGACATCTTTATCCTTAGAAAAAAATAAACATTTTTAATGCTTTTGTTATCATATTTTACAGTTATGCCCTGTAGCATGCAAGGTACTCTCTGATTAATATGCGCCGTTTCGTGGTACTATTTTTAACTGCCATGTTTATATTTACTGTTCCAAGTTAATGCTTATTCCTGATAATGAAATAAGATTTATGCTTATTTTTATGAAATGATTCGTTTAATTTATCACATACCGGATTATTTATGTTTTCTATATATGAACACCGCGAGAAATATAAATTACTTTTGATGGTTGGTTAAATATAGTCTCTGTTATCTTTAAACTTTAATTTTTTACAGAACTTAATTTCGATTATCTTCCGGTCTATATAAAATTAGTGGTTAAGCCTTAATTATATTATCAGTCTGAAAACAAATATAGAAATTCGAGATATAAAATACAGTTTACCCACTTAGTGACACTTAATAAAATATTGAATAATAAAATATAGGTGGGAAATATAGAAAGAAAAAAAAAAAACAATACTAGAAATCGCAAGTCTATAAAAAAGATTAATCCAAAATTTTAAAACATATGAAGACCCCACGCTAAGAACGTGTTCAGTCACATTTTGCAAATTTTAAAGTAGAGCAAAAAGAGTGTTTAAATCTTGTACAGAACCTAACCCAACCTAGTAACTCGTAATAATAGATATAGAAATAGATGTGTTTAAATTGTAGATTATTTATTTTTGAAACATAAGTTTAAGAAATTTATTTAAATAATTTAAAAAACAAGGTGTTAACCCACAATAATGATTAAATTAATATTAAATCATTTAAAAATTGACGAACGTCAAGAGATGCCCAAAATTGGACAAAAATTGTGCACCTCTCGTAAATACTCGCAAAATTTGATGATCTTGGAAGAGGTGTCAGTGAAGAGGAAGGATTTGGCACCGTTTGGAAACGAGATCCGTGGTGCAATGGTTAGCATACCGCGCATGTCACGCGGAAGACCCGGGTTCGATTCCCGGCGGAGCCAAATAGTAGTAATAAACCTAGTAGTATGTCTGTGGGAAAAAATAGTGTATGCCCTATATATTTTCAAATAATAAAAATACAATAGATTGTTTGTTAGTCCAAAAAGAATTGTAATTCAGTGTGCCCCCAAAAAAGAATTGTAAATATCTCAAGCCCTGAACCCGCTGTTTTCGTGTAAACTACACAGTTTTGTACTACTCGAAATGGCTTACTATATTGCGCTATAAAACAATATTCACAAAAAATAGACTGAACTCGTTCTTAGCGTGGGGACTTCATATATGTGTATATTAGCTTACTCCTGTAATACCAACTTACATATAATAATTTTTGTTTTTTATCAGACAAAAATAGTACAGTAATATGTTTGATAGATTTTTGGGTGATTGGCCTAGAAAAAATAAAAACTTTGCATTTTAAGATTAACTAATAAAATAATAGAAAACCATTTTCGGCTGCCAAAAAATTAAATTCGTTTACTTCGCTTATAGGCTTCTAACGAAGAATATATCTTTTGCATTTTCCTTGGTGTAAAACCGTAGTTAGTTTTTATGAAGAGTGCTCGTTTTATTCATTCCGATTAACACGATCACGCCGGGACTGTTTAATGCTTTTCGCTCTATCGGGCTGGAGCTATTCCAGGGCATTATGCAGTATTGGCAATCCAACAATAATTAAATAAACAATAAAAATTACTATCCTACTAGTTATGTTTATTATATGGTGGCACACGCCGCCCGATGAGGCAGTCAAGTGTGAGCCACTGGTGGTATACGCCGGCGTAAACGTGTTAATCATAAATTGGACTTAATTATTATTAAATTACTTATTTATAGTTCAATAATAAACATCTACACGAACGGAAAGTGTAGAGAGGATATATAGCCCACAGACAAGGAAGTAAACATTTGCTTGCGAATTTAACGTTTGGCGAAGGATAATTCAAAGCCATATTTTCTCATCTTGTTCGGGACATAGTTCATTCTTGATCCCTTAAAAAGGGTAAAAAATGTGGAAAATATTTCTCCAGGAAATGAAGAAAAAAAAAGAAGGAGAAACAGGGAATAAATAAATAGAGAAGGGTGGAGAAGAAGACGGATGCGGGTGGGGGGCCTACCCCTTCGGCTTCGCCCCCTCGCATTATTTCTTAATATAGGCCTCTCACTTCACTGTCTTAATGGATTGTTCGTCTCCATTTATCAACGCATTTTTATTTATTTGAGAAATCTTATTTAAAAAAGGGTTCATTGGTATGTGGCGAATGGGAACAATATAAAATTTATCCATGCTAAAAAAAAAAAAATTAAGCAATTTTGGTAGTATATAAACAATAATAAAATATATTAATCTAATCTTAATTTGTGGGTGACCACCATTTTAAATTATTTTTAAATAATTTATTTTTTAAGAGAAAAGATTTGGACCCGCCGGGAGTCGAAGTTGTGGTGCAGTAGTGGTTTGCATCCGCGCATGTAACGCGGGGGACCCGGGTTTGACTCCCGGCGGATCCAAATCTTTTCTCTTCAAAAAATAAATTATTTAAAAATAATACAATATGTTATGTTTATGAAAAAATGCCGAGTACGAAGTATTTATGCTTTAAATAAGGGCAGTGATCAGGATTCCTTTTTTCCTTTTTTAAGTTGAAGGCCGAAAATTTGTTTCAGCGTTTCCCTTCCCCATTTTAAATATCTGATTTAAGGTTATCAGTGTTTAAGATGTCAATTATGTTTTAATCGACTGAAAAGGATCTACATGAAAAAACTTGTTCAATTTCCTAGATTTAAAAAAATATATTATTTTCTTGATACTATTAATTTTGGTTATCGTGATTAGGTTATTGCAACATGAACATAAAATAAATGATTTTATATGCGGGTAAATTTTTCCATATATACTCGTACGAATGTATTATGCATATTTACTCCTGAAAATCATTTTTAAAGTGTTTTTCTCTAGAATAAAACATTAATTGTTTTTTCAAAAATAGCTTTGTTTTCTTGTTTTGTATAGATTATGGAATTATGTTGTTAGGAAGAGGAGTAAATATGCACATTTGTATATATGGAAAAATTTACCCGCATATAAAATCACTTATTTTATGTTCATGTTGCAATAACCTAATCACAATAATCTAAATTAACAGTATCAAGAAAATAATATTTTTTTTTTAAATCTAGGAAATTAAACAAGTTTTTTCATCTAGATCCTTTTATTAACCTCGAACTTTTATAATATTCTGTTCAATGTTTCGGCACTAAGACATTTTCAAGATGAACATCTGTAACCACAATTTTCAATAATATAGACTGAGTACCCTTGTCATAGAATTCAAAAAAAAATTTATTAGTTAAAAACTATAGTTTTTTCATTCAAGCTTCACAGTCATCCATTTAACTATAGACTATAGTTTTTAACTAGTAAAAAAATTGTTTGAATTCTATGACAAGGGTACTCAGCCTATTTTATTAAAAATAGAGGTCACAGATGTTCATCTTGAAAATGGCTAAGTGCCGAAACGTTGACTAATATCTGCTTAGCCTCAAAACAGTAAAGAATTATCATAATAAAAATTAAATATAATAGCAATAAAAATATAATTAGCGACTTTTATATTCCAATATAAGGGACTTTGGAATAAACTATCAAACTATCAATGCTTCTTTTTGGGCTGGGATCCTGAATTTGTAATTACAGGTTATAATAACGTTGATACGACCAGGACCGGGACGTTTATACGATAGAAAAATAATTGTATCTCATTAGAAGAGAAATCACTTGAGGATATTTTAGAAAAAAAAAAATCTAAAATGTAGAAAGGAAGAAAGTTAATATATATGAAACCCAATTATATTTTTCCAGGAGTTCAAAATTGGGCATGAAACGCCGTTTGAAGTCTTTTTTATGGTATAATTTATTACAAAGGAAACATCCGAAAACAATAGGTTAGACAATTATTAATTACCTAATCCTTGTTCCATTGTGAAAATATACCCTCCATAAAGCCATGTCCTCAAAGCCGGCTATAGCAGCAATAGGACCATTTCATCTATCCAATAGTTCCATAAATCAAAATCCTTTGTGATCGAGGCCTAGATTCAATAACAGAGCTTAGCTTCAAACAATGTCACGGATCCTGTTAGCGCAGCATAGAGATCCAAAAGCCAGATTAGCTTTAGTACCTTTCTTCCTAGTTCTCTGATCGCCAAAATATAACGTATGCGCTAGAGATCAACTTGGTTTTTTTAATGTTTAATATTTTTTTTTAGTATGCCTTGAAAGTAAATTTTAATACATACTGTCGATGAATTTCTAAATTTAGTATTATTTTATAGTGTGATGTTTCATGTTTAGTATTAAGCCTGTGGTTTAGATGTCATTAGGTGCACCTCCTTTTTTTAAATTAATATCATAATAAATGACAGCATAATGAAATTACTGTCATATCCTCTGTTAGCTTGTAATGTCGACAATGAGAAAAGAAATATAGAATTGTAGAAATAAAAGCTTGGTTGAAAGTATAAGAACTCTTGATAATACTATAAGACTTCTGTGGTTTAACAAATATTTGTTCAACAAAAATATACAATTATCAGTGCCACACGAATTATAACAAAATAAATATTCGAGCAGGTTAAAAAAATTATAACTTTATAGCACACAAATCATAAGGCTTGAGCTTCACATTTAAGACAAAGACTAAGACTAACTCGTCCAGTTACTCACCCTTTGTATATAGTCGTAAAAGGACTGGCCTGGAAGGTTCTGGATTGAGCTCGAAAAATCTAGTCCCATACACGTGCTCTGACGGTTTGTTCCGACCGCTAGTTCGTTCAAACAAAAGGTCTGGAATTTTAGACCATGTGTTTTTATTTAACGATTTAACGTTACAATACTGTTAAATATAATCAATCGCCATCAACTTCTTCTCTTTTTAAATCTTATGAATATATTCATACCACAAATTTAGTTTTGATTGACTATTATACCACGTAATCCCTTCGTAAGCCAGATGTCAACTACAAACTTTTTTTTTCTTCCGAGTTTTGCAACTCCATGGTCACATGTGACAATTTTCCCGCTATCTACTCTTGTTACACCAGTCACCATCTAAAAGACCTTTTGCTGCCATTGCTTCGTCCACTTACAGTTTACATATTTTTTCTACTTCTCTCTTTAGGGAAATTATTGAAAGCCGTTTTGGCCAACTTTCTTCTGACATCTTCATAACTTGACCAAAAAATTCGAACCTATAACTTTCTATTATACATGGAATATTCTTTATTCTTCTACAATATCCCCAATCCGGGCAATCGGTACGTATTCTCAACTTTCAGATCATACTACTACGTCTCCAAAATACTCCAACTTTAAAACATATTTTTCCAATATCATACTTAAAAATTATCGTAGAGAAGTGTAGCTTAATTGGCATGCATAACATACTTTTAGTTTATTTTTTTACTATAATACGTCACTTTGATTATCTTCCGGTCTATATAAAATTATTGGCTACTCCTTAATTGTGTTATTAGTATGAAAACAAATATAGAAATTAGAGATATAAAATACAGTTTACTCGCTTAATGACACTTAATAAAGAATTGAATAATAAAATATATGGAGGAAATACAGAAAGAAAAAAAAAAAAAAAAGGAATCTGTCAACGTGCTAGAAATCGATAGAAGGCTATAAAAAAGATTAATCCAAAATTTTATAACATATACTTATGTGTATATTAGCTTACATAAAATTATTACTACTACATAAAATATAATAATTTGGTTTATTATCAAACAAAAATAGTATAGTACTGAATTATGTATTGAAAAAATAAAATACTTTGCATGTTAAGATTGACTAATAAAATAATAAAAACGAATTTCGGTTGCCAAACAATTAAATTAGTTTACTTTGTTTGTAGATTTCTAACAAAGCATATATCTTTTGCATTTTCCTTGGTGTAATACCGTAGTTAGTTTTTAGGAAGAGTGCTTGTTTTATTCATTCCGATTAGTCATAAATTGACTCAACTATCAATAAATCACTTATTCATAGTCCAGTAATAAACATCTACGGAAAATGTAGAGAAGAAATGAAAAAGAAAGTAAACATTTATTAGCGAATTTAACGTTTGGCGAAGGATAATTCAAAGCCATATTTTTTAAGCTTGTTCGGAACATGTTCAGTCTTGATCCCTTAAAATGAGTAAAAAATCTGGAAAATATTTTTTCCAGGATATTATAAAATATTTTTATAATATTTTTTTTTATGAAGAAAAAAAAGAAGCAGAAACAGGGAATAAATGCATCTATCTACGAAAAATTATAGATTTGGAATTTGGACTTTTGGATAAATAATTATGATTTCTACTAGTATTTGTCAAACTAAGCAAGGTTATGTCATTATCTATCGATTGTGAACTGTAATCGACGCTTAGATCCCACTAAAACACAAAAATTGGAAAATACAGAAGTAAGCAATAAGAAAAACAATTCAGAAGACTGATAAATAGACTTATTTATTAATAGTAGATTTGCTTATGGAATATAAACTTATTTATAGTTTATATAGACTTAGTTATAATACTAGTATAGAAGAATATTTGATAGGGAGATGGGAAAAAATAAATAAAAATAATGAAACTTAAGAAGCATTAAATCCCCCCGGAAACATAAGAAACTGCAAAGGGTTAGGGTTTAGCATTATAGAACAAGAGGGCCGGGCCGGACGGGGAGGATTTATCCCTTACGGGCTATGAAAAACTTTCCCAGGACCTGGCAGAGTAAGTTTTTTTCTATTTTTTTTTTTATTTCCAAGGCCCACCTAACGACTGTTTGCACAACACAGCCCCCCCACCCTTTGTCCCCGCTAAGTAGAGTCATGAGGTAAATAACCGAGACTTAGGCCCACTTAGGGAGGAAAACCGTAGATCACCCCTCATTAAGGGCTCTTCTGGAAAATGTTTTGGAGCAACGATCATCCCCTATTTTTAAATGGACATAAGAAATGCTCAGGTTCTTATATACATCTTATTCGGTTAACGTACAATTCTGACCAATGAATATAATCTTAGGGCTTTTTTTAATTTTTAAAATATATATCTATTCTTATACTGAAAATTCTACTTTACTAAAACATAGAAACTGGAACACACAGAAGTAAGCAATAGGAAAAACGATTGAGACTGATAAATAGACTTATTTGTATTTTATAGTCGATTTTTTTATATTACATAGACTTATTTAAAGTTTATATCGACTTATTTACAGTATAAGTGCTGAAGAATATTGAATGGGGAGTGGGAAAATGTATTTTAGACATTTAATATTTCAGAACATGATTATGTGTGATTTCGGAGATAAATAGAACCATGAACATGTATATTGAAATCTATACGTGCTTTATACATTTACCCATTTACATATGATTTACCCGAGGTAAATAATATATAAAAGAATATAAAGAATATATAAAAGGCAATAAAAGAATGTCTTTTGGAGGTTTCGAATTTGCTTATTCTGCTCTAATATACTAAATTCGGAATATATTATAAAAGATGAAGTAAAAAAAATGAAAAACCAATTATTGATATAAACACTATGAATAGTATTAACTAATAATCTATTTAATTAGAAGATAAAAGATTCGACCACGGCCGGGAATCGAACCTAGGTCCTCCGCATAACCAACGACCATGAATAAATAACATTATTAACTAATAGTTAACATTATTAGTTGAGAATATTTGTATCAATAATATTACCAAACTAATTGCACTTTCTAATACTATTTCTTGACACACAAAGATTATTATTCTACTACGGTCCAACTTTAAAGACATAGCTTAACTGCACACACTTTCTTACTTTTTTTTAACCTTCTAGTACGCGTGACTTCGTTCGTTATGCCATTAGCCGCGTTGCACATTGAGTAAGACATACATTTTTGGTATGTGATATCCGCGCCAACCATGATGTCAAGCTCTGTAAGTGATACGACACCCTGAAAACTTAAAATGTGAGGATGGCAAATTCAGTGTACCAGATGGCCGATGTTGAGACCTACTGTTGCTTAAAACAAAAATATAAACCCAAAATTTTGTTTTTACTAAAATAATCTTTAAATCAAATATTTCATTTTCTACTTGATTTAATTATTCGGTGGAATGACGCGAACTGTTGCACTTTCTCACATGATGAACCTGTACAAACTCCGAACTCCTACCCTTCACCTAGGTACCAAGGTTATCGACGCCATCTGTTGCCGTGCACTTGGATAATGTACAGCTGCCTTGCCGAAGGTTTTCCAGATTTATCGACTGTGGATCTTGGAGGGAGCTATCTTTTGGATCTCCACGAAGGTTGCGGTCAGTAATCAGGTGCTCCGATTCTATTTCCGCTGCTGTCTGGCCTATATAGATAGCCCAAGGTTAGCTCTCCCCATCTCGGTTCTTCCTCACAACCAAAATTTGTCAATTGGCTTTCTTCAATAAATAAAATAAGTTTTTGCAGTTTTTGAGTTTCGCAATGCCCCCAAAATAATAAGCGCTCTGCCAGGAATCAAGAATGGTTAGACGAAAAAATCACTATATCTTTTTTTTTTCTTTTTTTTTCGGTTGGCGCATTAGGCCTAATGAGACCTTTGGCCGCGCAGTGTGGTCTTCTTACAGACATTTGTTTTGCTTGCGGGAGTACAGACAGCCTGGAGGGGGTAGCCCAAACCTCACGTTGCTGCAAGCCATGGTCACCATGGTACAGCGGCAGACTGCCTATAGCTCCATAACCAATCCCATTGGGGCCAATTTGGCAGTGTCCTTCCCACCGATGGCGTCAGCTCTCTCGGCTTCAAGGACAGTGACAAACTGGTCTAGGTTCAAGGATTATGGTAGCTCAGAGTCAGCAGGCCCCGAGGACCTATATTTCTTTCCCTGAAGCATACCGTCCCTGAACCAAACCTCCGGGCGGTTACTGACATCCTGGAAAACCATACCACGATTCTCGATGAGATACACGGGGAAGGTTCATCACTCCTACGCCCGGTCGGTGTGAGTTGCCTCCAGTAGGCTGACGGGTTCTCACATACCCGGGGGTGGGGGTAGACTTGGACTGCGTGGCTTTTATTGGTGGGCGGTCACCTGAATGGAGCGGTCACCCATCCAAGTACTGACCACGATGGACGTTGCTTAATTTTGATTATCTATTGCAAGCGCCCTTGTCCACTCAGCCATCCCGGCCCCTCATCACTATATCTATTATGTATGTATTTAGTTCTGTAACATTTTTTAAATTTTATACTTCATGGTCCTTCGATGGTCAAAGGATTTGACGTTCCTACGATGTTAAAAAAGATGCGTGGTGCGCAACACACTACTTTCACTTACCAACTTTTACTTAGATTAGAAATTAACGTGTTTTGATAAATATGTAAACGTCATGTCTCAATTTTCCAAATTTATTAACTAATTTTGGTTTGTATTTGCTCTCTAAAGTGCACTAATTTTTTTATTGCTAAACAAATGTTTTTGCTTCTGATAATTCGGCAATGCAAGCAAAATCCTCCATCACGTTTGATTTCATAAATGCCTATTTAGTTGTTGAAATCTTCATGTATTTACCATAGAATTAAATAATTTCCAGTAAATAAGTATGTTACAAAACACTTTGGCTACGCTTCCCATGAACAGAGGGTCTTTAATTAATGGAATCCATCCTCGTATCCACGAAACTAATACTTAAGACATAAAAAACACAGTTTTTCAGTTCGATCATTCACAAATTCGTTTTTTATGCAATTTTACATGGCACTAAAGATAATTATTGAACTAAAACAATGCTTTAGATGTTTCTCCTCCATCTCCCCTATTGTAAAAAATATTAGTCATCACTTAAAAATTAGTTTATTATAGTAATGTACATGTGTAGTTTATTGTTTATATATACTTAATGTCATGGCATATTTTAGGGCATTGTTTACACTTCTGTCTTGAGGTCGTGTCCAATTATGATATTAATGACGCTTCAACATGAAGTTTTTTTTTGTTAGTAACCAGTTGTATAAGATTGTTCCTCATTCGATTTGGATACCATAAAAATTAATGTAAGTACCTTAATTATAGTTGGAATTAACATATGGCGCTAAAAAAAATTTAAACCTAAATATTTTCTTTCGTGAAAGTTGTTGGGAAAAATATTACTCCTCCATTAAAATTATTTAGGTGTCTCAACTGCAAAAGAAAAAAAAAAGGCACTCATGATTTAGTTCATTTACACCATATTTACTGAATTATTTGTTTAAATGAGGTCTATGTATGCCACTAAGGCTAATTGGACGATGATGGGAGTCCTAAAGTTCGCATATCCAGGTATAATTGGGATAGCGATCGTTGACGAGTACATGACATCGTACAGGCTCGGGACCTTATTTACTGAATTATCAATTATCATTTTTATTCTATTTTAATCTATATTTGTGATATTATTTAACCGGCTTCGCTAGAGGAGGTTACTCAAATCGGTACGTATGTGCTTTTTTATGAGTAATATTCATTTATTCACTGACTTTCTTAATTAATATAATATCCACCTATCATAAATTAAGATTAAAATAAAAATGATATAGTTGAAAAAAGAAGTTGAGCTTCAGTAAAATAAAATAAACGACTCAATTATACTTATATAAATACTTTAAAATAATATAGAAAAACACAGTGTAATAATTAGTTCTCCAGTTATGGAGAAAAAGGCGCGACTACAGGAAATCCCCGCGCTTCACCGTCTCACTGGTTATTGAAGCCTTACATAACCACACATGAACTGAGTGAAGAATCTTCCTGTTTCCGTTGTATAACAATGATAAAGAATTTATTTAAAGAAAGGATGATAAAGAAAAAAAATAACAAATCGAAATGTCCTTAATACTGTAACATTGTAAAGGAAATGTTATGTATTGTTGCAAATATTATCCCTAAATGTAGCGTTATGAAGCGAACCATTAAACACCTAATACAAATGGTACAACGGAAGAGACCAATCCGAGACAATATATCGATTTGTGAGCCGACTCCTCCAGTCATCAAATTGATGCCCCCCCCCCCCCCCGCCATAAATATAATCACTAGTCTTCATATACCTCTTATTCTTCTTTATCCTATTTATGTTCATTCCTATCTGTTGTTCTCATACCTTTTGTGGTCGCCTTTATAGCTACTACTTGTTCTTGTGTTTCATTGCCTTTAGAAAGATACAAGATATTTATATTAAGTAAACAAATTTATATTTATAAAGTATCCATCTTTATTTTATTATATTTTTACAATATATTTATCTCATAGGAATAAATAAAAAAAAATATATTCTTGTAATATAAACCTGAAAAATATTATTTCAATTTTATCGTTCATTTCATAAGATTACCTGATTCCTTTATCATTAAACACCATACGAGTTTATTAGGAGGTTATTGTTAAACGTATGTTTGATACCTATTTACTTTTTTAATAACCATATACATTACAGGCTCAACTATTAGACGTTGGAACTAACTAACTTAGCAATTATTTGACCTATAAAAAGGAGATACTAGTGTCATCGTTCTTTTAATTCAAT
The DNA here is from genome assembly GCA_911387785.2 of Aelia acuminata. Taxonomy (NCBI): domain Eukaryota; kingdom Metazoa; phylum Arthropoda; class Insecta; order Hemiptera; family Pentatomidae; genus Aelia; species Aelia acuminata. The sequence continues at coordinate 35,779,371 of OU426983.1, forward strand.
TGAATATATATATATATATATATATATATATATATATATATATATATATATATATATATATAGAGAGAGAGAGAGAGAGAGAGAGAAATAGTGAGCAAGGGTAGGTTAAGTACATTGTTTAATAACAAGTCCCGTTGTGAATGTTTTGGTTACCGACAGAGATAACATAAATTTTTTAGAAAATCATTTCCCCATATAAAATAGTAATTTTTAAAATATCCTAAAATCACACTGACAAGCTTTTACCCATATCATTTATTTTTTGATTTTCCGGAAGTTTTTAATTATATTTTTAATCCATGTTTAATGAAATAACAACTTCCAATATTGTTTTTATTTTTTTTTATATATTTTTCATTTTCAACGTTTCGGGGCACCCGCCCCATCTTCAGGAAAAAACAACTAGAAACATTTATCTATATATAAATCACAGTAATTTAAATAAATTTTTTTCACAATAATATATCACAACGTTAAAATTATTTTTAATAGTTTTTATAATTTAATTATAAATTACCTTAAAATTTCTTTTCATGCTTAATTGCATGTTGTCTATTTTATCCTATATGTACATATATTATCCAACACTATAGTATAATATTTACATATATTCATCATTTATTTAATAATTTAAAATTAACATTGTGCATTGGTCATCTCCTTGTCACAGACTGATTATTTTTTCAATGGGGATCAATTTATTTACCTTTGATTTGATTCTAATCTTCTCCTCATATCTAATATTTTTAACAGTTCAAATTTAATTTACTTATAATGTCTATATAATGTGTACTTAGATTCTTGGTTGTACCAACCTAGTAACTCTATGTCTGTGGGAAAAAATAGTGTATGCCCTATATATTTTCAAATAATGGTAAAGTTAATAAAAATACAATAGATTGTTTGTTAGTCCAAAAAGAATTGTAATTCAGTGTGCCCCCAAAAAAGAATTGTAAATATCTCAAGCACTGAACCCGCTGTTTTCGTGTAAACTACGCAGTTTTGTACTACTCGAAATGTCTCTACTACTATATTGCTCTATAAAACAATATTCACAAAAAATGGACTGAACACGTTCTTAGCGTGGGGTCTTCATATTTGTGTATATTAGCTTTCTCCTGTAATACCAACTAACATATAATAATTTTTGTTTTTTATTAGACAAAAATAGTACAGAACTGAATATGTTTGGTAGATTTTTGGGTGATTGGCCTAGAAAAAAAAAACTTTGCATTTTAAGATTAACTAATAAAATAATAGAAAACAATTTTCGGCTGCCAAAAAATTAAATTCGTTTACTTCGCTTATAGACTTCTAACGAAATATATATCTTTCGAATTTTCCTTAGTGTAAAACCGTAGTTAGTTTTTATGAAGAGTGCTCGTTTTATTCATTCCGATTAACACGATCACGCCGGGACTGTTTAATGCTTTTCGCTCTATCGGGCGGGAGCTATTCCTGGACAATATGCAGTGTTGGCAATCCAACAACAATTAAATAAACAATAAAAAATACTATCCTACTAGTTATGTTTATTATATGGTGGCACACGCCGCCCGATGAGGCAGTCAAGTGTGAGCCACTGGTGGTATACGACGGCGTAAACGTGTTAATCATAAATTGGACTTAATTATTATTAAATTACTTATTTACAGTTCAATAATAAACATCTACATGAACGGAAAGTGTGGAGAGGAAATATAGCCCACAGACAAGGAAGTAAACATTTGCTTGCGAATTTAACGTTTGGCGAAGGATAATTCAAAGCCATATTTTCTCATCTTGTTCGGGACATAGTTCATTCTTGATCCCTTAAAAAGAGTAAAAAATGCGAAAAATATATCTCCAGGAAATGAAGAAAAAAAAAGAAGGAGAAACAGGGAATAAATAAATAGAGAAGGGTGGAGAAGAAGACGGATGCGGGTGGGGGGCCTACCCCTTCGGCTTCGCCCCCTCGCATTATTTCTTAATATAGGCCTCTCACTTCTCTGTCTTAATGGATTGTTCGTCTCCATTTATCAACGCATTTTTATTTATTTGAGAAATCTTATTTAAAAAAGGGTTCATTGGTATGTGGCGAATGGGAACAATATAAAATTTATCCATGTTAAAAAAAAAATTAAACAATTTTGGTAGTATATAAACAATAATAAAATATGTTATGTTTATGAAAAAATGATGAGTACGAAGTATTTATGCTTTAAATAAGGGCAGTGATCAGGATTCCTTTTTTCCTTTTTCAAGTTGATGGCCGAAAATTTTTTTCAGCGTTTCCCTTCCCCATTTAAAACATCTGATTTAAAGTTATCAGTGTTTAAGATGTCAATTATGTTTTAATCGACTGAAAAGGATCTACATTAAAAAACGTGTTTAATTTCCTAGATTTAATAAAAAATATTATTTTCTTGATACTATTAATTTAGGTTATCGTGATTAGGTTATTGCAACATGAACATAAAATAAGTGATTTTATATGCTGGTAAATTTTTCCATATATACGAATGTATTATGCAGATTTACTCCTGAAAATCATTTTTAAAGTGTTTTTCTCTAGAATAAAACATTAATTGTTTTTTCAAAAATAGCTTTGTTTTCTTGTTTTGTATAGATTATGGAATTATGTTGTTAGGAAGAGGAGTAAATATGCATAATACATTCGTATATATGGAAAAGTTTACCCGCATATAAAATCACTTATTTTATGTTCATGTTGCAATAACCTAATAACAATAACCTAAATTAATAGTATCAAGAAAATAATATTTTTTTTAAATCTAGGAAATTAAACAAGTTTTTTCATGTAGATCCTTTTATTAACCTCAAACTTTTATAATATTCTGTTCAACGTTTCAGCACAAAGACATTTTCAAGATGAACATCTGTGACCACAATTTTCAATAATAAAGACTGAGTACCCTTGTCATAGAATTCAAAAAAAAATTTATTAGTTAAAAACTATAGTTTTTTCATTCAAGCTTCACAGTCATTCATTTAACTATAGACTATAGTTTTTAACTAGTAAAAAAATTGTTTGAATTCTATGACAAGGGTACTCAGCCTATTTTATTAAAAATTGTGGTCACAGATGTTCATCTTGAAAATGGCTAAGTGCCGAAACGTTGACTAATATCTGCTGAGCCTCAAAACAGTAAAGAATTATCATAATAAAAATTAAATATAATAGCAATAAAAATATAATTAGCGACTTTTATATTCCAATATAACGGACTTTGGAATAAACTATCAAACTATCAATGCTTCTTTTTGGGCTGGGATCCTAAATTTGTAATTACAGGCTATGATAACGTTGATACGACCAGGACCGGGACCTTTGTACGATAGAAAAATAATTGTATCTCATTAGAAGAGAAATCACTTGAGGATATTTTAGAAAAAAAAAATCTAAAATGTAGAAAGGAAGAAAGTTAATTTATATGAAACCCAATTATATTTTTCCAGGAGTTCAAAATTTGGCATGAAACGCCGTTTGAAGTCTTATTTATGGTATAATTTATTACAAAGGAAACATCCGAAAACAATAGGTTAGACAATTATTAATTACCTAATCCTTGTTCCATTGTGAAAATATACCCTCCATAAAGCCATGTCCTCAAAGCCGGCTATAGTAGCAATAGGACCATTTCATCTATCCAATAGTTCCATAAATCAAAATCCTTTGTGATCGAGGCCTAGATTCAATAACAGAGCTTAGCTTCAAACAATGTCACGGATCCTGTTAGCGCAGCATAGAGATCCAAAAGCCAGATTAGCTTTAGTACCTTTCTTCCTAGTTCTCTGATCGCCAAAATATAACGTATGCGCTAGAGATCAACTTGGTTTTTTTAATGTTTAATATTTTTTTTTAGTATGCCTAGAAAGTAAATTTTAGTACATACTGTCGATGAATTTCTAAATTTAGTATTATTTTATAGTGTGATGTTTCATGTTTAGTATTAAGCCTGTGGTTTAGATGTCATTAGGTGCACCTCCTTTTTTTAAATTAATATCATAATAAATAACAGCATAATGAGATTACTGTCATATCCTCTGTTAGCTTTTAATGTCGGTAATGAGAAAAGAAATATAGAATTGTAGAAATAAAAGCTTGGTTGAAAGTATAAGAACTCTTGATAATACTATAAGACTTCTGTGGTTTAACAAATATTTGTTCAACAAAAATATACAATTATCAGTGCCACACAAATTATAACAAAATAAATATTCGAGCAGGTTAAAAAAATTATAACTTTATAGCACACAAATCATATGGCTTGAGCTTCACATTTAAGACAAAGACTAAGACTAACTCGTCTAGTCACTCGCCCTTTGTATATAGTCGTAAAAGGACTGGCCTGGAAGGTTCTGGATTGAGCTCGAAAAATCTAGTCCCATACATGTGCTCTGACGGTTTGTTCCGACCGCTAGTTCGTTCAAACAAAAGGTCTGGGATTTTAGACCATGTGTTTTTATTTAACGATTTAACGTTACAATACTGTTAAATATAATCAATTGCCATCAACTTCTTCTCTTTTTAAATCTTATGAATATATTCATACCACAAATTTAGTTTTGATTGACTATTATACCACGTAATCCCTTCATATGCCAGATGTCAATTACAAACTTTTTTTTTCTTCCGAGTTTGCAACTCCATGGCCACATGTGACAATTCCCGCCATCTACTCTTGTTACACCAGTCACCATCTAAAAGACCTTTTGCTGCCATTGCTTCGTCCACTTACAGTTTAAATATTTTTTCTACTTCTCTCTTTAGGGAAATAATTGAAAGCCGTTTTGGCCAACTTTCTTCTGACATCTTCATAACTTGACCAAAAAATTCGAACCTATAACTTTCTCTTATACTCGTACATGGAATATTCTTTATTCTTCTACAATATCCCCAATCCGGGCAATCGGTACGTATTCTCAACTTTCAGATCATACTACTACGTCTCCAAAATACTCCAACTTTAAAACATATTTTTCCAATATCATACTTAATAATGATCGTAGAGCAGTGTAGCTTAATTGGCATGCATCTATCTTTTTTTAAATAACATACTTTAAGCTTATTTTTTTACTATAATACGTCACTTTGATTATCTTCCGGTCTATATAAAATTATTGGCTACTCCTTAATTATGTTATTAGTATGAAAACAAATATAGAAATTTGAGATATAAAATACAGTTTACTCGCTTAATGATACTTAATAAAGAATTGAATAATAAAATATATGGAGTAAATGCAGAAAGAAAAAAAAAAAAAAAAGGAATCTTCCAACGTGCTAGAAATCGTAAGACTAAAAAAGATTTATCAAAAATTTTATAACATATACTCATGTGTATATTAGCTTATTATCAAACAAAAATAGTATAGCACTGAATTATGTATTGAAAAAATAAAATACTTTGCATGTTAAGATTGACTAATAAAATAATAAAAACGAATTTCGGTTGCCAAACAATTAAATTAGTTTACTTTGTTTGTAGATTTCTAACAAAGCATATATCTTTTGCATTTTCCTTGGTGTAATACCGTAGTTAGTTTTTAGGAAGAGTGCTTGTTTTATTCATTCCGATTAGTCATAAATTGACTCAACTATTAATAAATCACTTATTCATTGTCCAGTAATAAACATCTACATGAACGGAAAATGTAGAGAAGAAATATATCCCAAAAACAAGTAAGTAAACATTTAACGTTTGGCGAAGGATAATTCAAAGCCATATTTTTTAAGCTTGTTCGGAACATGTTCAGTCTTGATCCCTTAAAATGAGTAAAAAATATGGAAAATATTTTTTCCAGGATATTATAAAATATTTTTATAATATTTTTTTTTATTAGTTTTTTTTTATGAAGAAAAAAAAAGAAGCAGAAACAGGGAATAAATGCATCTATCTACAAAAAATTATAGATTTGGACTTTTGATACTAAATAATTATGATTTCTACTAGTATTTGTCAAATTAATCAAGGTTATGTCATTATCTATCGATTGTGAACTGTAATCGACGCTTAGATCCCACTAAAACACAAAAATTGGAAAATACAGAAGTAAGCAATAAGAAAAACAATTCAGAAGACTGATAAATAGACTTATTTATTAATAGTAGATTTTCTTATGGAATATAAACTTATTTATAGTTTATATAGACTTAGTTATAATACTAGTATAGAAGAATATTTGATAGGGAGATGGGAAAAAAATAAATAAAAATAATGAAACTTAAGAAGCATTAAATCCCCCGGAAACATAAGAAACTGCAAAGGGTTAGGGTTTAGCATTATAGAACAAGGGGGCCGGGCCGGACGGGGAGGATTTATCCCTTACGGGCTATGAAAAACTTTCCCAGGACCTGGCAGAGTAAGTTTTTTTCTATTTTTTTTTTTATTTCCAAGGCCCACCTAACGACTGTTTGCACAACACAGCCCCCCACCCTTTGTCCCCGCTAAGTAGAGTCATGAGGTAAATAACCGAGACTTAGGCCCACTTAGGGAGGAAAACCGTAGATCACCCCTCATTAAGGGGTCTTCTGGAAAATGTTTTGGAGCAACGATCATCCCCTATTTTTAAATGGACATAAGAAATGCTCAGGTTCTTATATACATCTTATTCGGTTAACGTACAATTCTGACCAATGAATATAATCTTAGGGCATTTATTAATTTTTAAAATATATATATCTATTCTTTTACTAAAAATTCTACTCTACTAAAACATAGAAACTGGAACACACAGAAGTAAGCAATAGGAAAAACGATTGAGACTGATAAATAGACTTATTTGTATTTTATAGTCGATTTTTTTATATTACATAGACTTATTTACAGTATAAGTGCTGAAGAATATTGAATGGGGAGGGGGAAAATGTATTTTAGACATTTAATATTTCAGAACATGATTATGTGTGATTTCGGAGATAAATAGAACCATGAACATGTATATTGAAATGTATACGTGCTTTATAGACGATTATTTACCCTAGGTTGCAATAAAAGAACGTCTTTTGGAGGTTTCGAATTTGCTTTTTCTGCTCTAATATATTGAATTCGGAATATATTATAAAAGATGAAGTAAAAAAATGAAAAACCAATTTTTGACATAAACACTATGAATAGTGTTAAATAATAGTTAACATTATTAGTTAAGATTATTAGTTAATAATATTTGTATCAATAATATCACCAAACTAATTGCACTTTCTAATACTATTTCTTGATACACAAAGATTATTATTCTACTACGGTCCAACTTTAAAGACAGAGCTTAACTGCACACACTGTCTTACTTTTTTTTAATCTTCCAGTAGGCCTGACTTCGTTCGTTACGCCATTAGCCGCGTTGCACATTGAGTAAGACATACATTTTTGGTATGTGATATCCATGATGTCAAGCTCTGTAAGTGATACGACACCCTGAAAACTTAAAATGTGAGGATGGCAAATTCAGTGTGCCAGATGGCCGATGTTGAGACCTACTGTTGCTTAAAACAAAAATATAAACCCAAAATATTGTTTTTACTAAAATAATCTTTAAATCAAATATTTCATTTTCTACTTGATTTAATTATTCGGTGGAATGACGCGAACTGTTGCACTTTCTCACATGATGAACCTGTACAAACTCCGAACTCCTACCCTTCACCTAGGTACCAAGGTTATCGACGCCATCTGTTGCCGTGCACTTGGATAAAGTACAGCTGCCTTGCCGAAGGTTTTCCAGATTTATCGACTGCGGATCTTGGAGGGAGCTATCTTTTGGATCTCCACGAAGGTTGCGGTCAGTAATCAGGTGCTCCGATTCTATTTCCGCTGCTGTCTGGCCTATATAGATAGCCCAAGGTTAGCTCTCCCCATCTCGGTTCTTCCTCACAACCAAAATTTGTCAATTGGCTTTCTTCAATAAATAAAATAAGTTTATGCAGTTTTTGAGTGTCCCAATGCCCCCAAAATAATAAGTGCTCTGCCAGGAATCAAGAATGGTTAGACGAAAAAATCACTCAATTATCTATTATGTATGTATTTAGTTCTGTAACATTTTTTAAATTTTATACTTCAAAAATGAACCCTTCGATGGTCAAAGGATTTGACGTTCCTAAGATGTTAAAAAAGATGCGTGGTGCGCAACACACTACTTTCACTTACCAACTTTTACTTAGATTAGAAATTAACGTGTTTTGATAAATATGTAAACGTCATGTCTCAATTTTCCACATTTATTTACTAATTTTGGTTTGTATTTGCTCTCTAAAGTAGTGCACTAATTTTTTTTATTGCTAAACAAATGTTTTTGCTTCTGATAATTCGGCAGTGCAAGCATAATCCTCCATCACGTTTGATTTCATAAATGTCTATTTAGTTGTTGAAATCTTCATATATTTACCATAGAATTAAATAATTTCCAGTAAATAAGTATGTTACAAAACACTTTGGCTACCCTTCCCATGAACAGAGGGTCTTTAATTAATGGAATCCATCCTCGTATCCACGAAACTAATACTTAAGACATAAAAAACACAGTTTTTCAGTTCGATCATTCACAAATTCGTTTTTTATGCAATTTTACATGGCACTAAGAATAATTATTGAACTAAAACAATGCTTTAGATGTTTCTCCTCCATCTCGCCTATTGTAAACCATATGAGTCATCACTTGAAAATTAGTTTATTATAGTAATGTACATGTGTAGTTTATTGTTTATATATACTTAATGTCATGGCATATTTTAGGGCATTGTTTACACTTCTGTCTTGAGGTCGTGTCCAATCATGATATCAATGACGCTTCAACATGAAGTTTTTTTTTGTTAGTAACCAGTTGTATAAGATTGTTCCTCATTCGATTTGGATACCATAAAAATTAATGTAAGTACCTTAATTATAGTTGGAATTAACATATGGCGCTAAAAAAAAATTTAAACCTAAATATTTTCTTTCGTGAAAGTTGTTGGCAAAAATATTACTCCTCCATTAAAATTATTTAGGTGTCTCAACTGCAAAAGAAAAAAAAAAGGCACTCATGATTTAGTACATTTACACCATATTTACTGAATTATTTGTTTAAATGAGGTCTATGTATGCCACTAAGGCTAATTGGACGATGATGGGAGTCCTAAAGTTCGCATATCCAGGTATAATTGGGATAGCGATCGTTGACGAGTACATGACATCGTACAGGCTCGGGACCTTATTTACTGAATTATCAATTATCATTTTTATTCGATTTTAATCTATATTTGTGATATTATTTAACCGACTTCGCTAGAGGAGGTTACTCAAATCGGTACGTATGTGCTTTTTTATGAGTAATATTCATTTATTCACTGACTTTCTTAATTAATATAATATCCACCTATAATAAATTAAGATTAAAATAAAAATGATATAGTTGAAAAAAAGAAGTTGAGCTTCAGTAAAATAAAATAAACGACTTAATTATACTTATATAAATACTTTAAAATAATATAGAAAAACACAGTGTAATAATTAGTTCTCCAGTTATGGAGAAAAAGGCGCGACTACAGGAAATCCCCGCGCTTCACCGTCTCACTGGTTATTGAAGCCTTACATAACCACACATGAACTGAGTGAAGAATCTTCCTGTTTCCGTTGTATAACAATGATAAAGAATTTATATAATTAATAAGGATGATAAAGAAAAAAACTAACAAATCGCATTGCCCTTAATACTATAAGATTGTAAAGAAAATGTTATGTATTGTTGCAAATATTATCCCTAAATGTAGCGTTATGAATCGAACCATTACACACCTAATACAAATGGGTACAACGGAAGAGACCAATCCGAGACAATATATCGATTTGTGAGCCGACTCCTCCAGTCATCAAATTGATGGCCTCCCCGCCATAAATATAATCACTAGTCTTCAAATACCTCTTATTCTTCTTTATCCTATTTATGTTCATTCCTCTCTGTTGTTCTCATACCTTTTGTGGTCGCCTTTATAGTTACTACTTGTTCTTATGTTTCATTGCCTTTAGAAAGATACAAGATATTTATATTAAGTAAACAAATTTATATTTATAAAGTATCCATCTTTATTTCATTATATTTTTACAATTTATTTATCTCATAGGAATAAATAAAAAAATATATATTCTTGTAATATAAACCTGAAAAATATTATTTTAACTTCAACGTCGTGTTAAACCTCCTTACTAAATTTATCGTTCATTTCATAAGATTACCTGATTCCTTTATCATTAAACACCATACGAGTTTATTAGGAGGTTATTGTTAAAAGTATGTCTGATACCTATTTACTTTTTTAATAACCATATACATTACATGCTCAACTATTAGACGTTGGAACTAACTAGCTTAGTAATTATTTGACCTATAAAAAGCAGATACTAGTGTTATCGTTCTTTTAATTCAATTGAATTTCTCTCTCTCTCACTCTCTCTCTCTCTCTCTCTCTATATATATATATATATATATATATCTATATATATATATATATATATATAGAGAGAGAGAGAGAGAGAGAGAGAGAGAGAGAGAGAGAGAGAGCAAGGGTAGGTGTTTGTTTAACGTCATTTTTATGCTACTTAGGCTAATTGGACGTTGCTACACTGGGAGTCCTAAATTTTGCCTATCCAGGTATAATTAGGATAGGGATCTTTAACGAGTACCTGACATCGTACAGGCTCGGGACCTAAATTTTACATCCTATCCGAGGGACGGCTTAGCTAAGGATTTTTTACTCCCATTAAAAAATCCTAGGGCCACCGCTGGAATTGAACCCGCGATCTTTAGTATTGTAGGTTGCCATGCTAACCACAACACCACAGGTGACCCCCGCAAGGGTAGGTTATTTACATTGTTTAATAACAAGTCCCGTGATGTGAATGTTTTGGTGACCGACAGCGAAAACATAATTTTTTTAGATAATCATTTCCCAATATAAAATAGTAAATTTTAAAAACCCTGAAAATCACTCTGACAAGCTTTAACCCAAATCATTTTTTTTTTTTTTTTTTTTTTTTTTTTACTAAAGTCCCTTTTGCATTTTTCGAATGCATCGAATACATTTGAATCACTGTAGCAAAGATTGCACATATGATTTTATTATTTTACCAAAACAAAAACGAAGTGATTGATATATATATCAATCATCGATCGCAGTAAACTAACGAATCTAAAAAAAAAATATTTTGGAGATATTTGAGATATAAACATCGCCATCATTTAATATTCATTTCTTCCCAGCTAAATAAAATATGTATATTATTGCAAACATATATTTTATACAATTACGATCCTGGTAATGTTTTCTTCCAGCAATCTTTCAAATGTGATCTATCATCATATGTAAAACTTTAGTATCAATTAATTATAATTAATCAACAAGAAAAAAAGTTGTTTTAAGAAGGTCGATTTGCTTCTTTGATAGTATGAAAGTCTCAAGACAAAACCATAACAAACCAATAAATAATAAAACCATACAATTTAATAAAAAATTACACTGAAAAAAGAAAAAGAAAAAAAAATGGCCGGCCCTTAGCTTCTCCAAATATGCCACGATTTACGATAAATCCTTTATCCAAGTCCTGACCATCGAGGGATTAATTTGTTAATTCGCTTCGCAGATTGGTTCCAAAGCTAACTCGGGGTTCATGTCGAAGTAAATCTATTTTACCAAGGTTGATCACAAAGCATTTGTGCATTGGACCGGGTCACATTAATTTATTTTCCCCATAGTTTAGGGTTTTAATTCGGGTTCTATGCTTTTCCGAAAGCTGTGGTTGCTTTACAATATTCTCTAATTATAATTAGAAATCTAATCTAATGAAATAAACCATTCATGGAAAATGGAGTAATTTGAGATCTCGTACATATTTTTTTCTATTTGTAATTATAAATATCAATGGTAATTAATTTATTTTGTAAATTATTTAATAGATTGGCAAAGTTTGGAAATGTGGCTCGAATTGTGGCCTGCTAATTTTTTCCCCCTTATTTTACATGTACTTGAAATATTTAGACTCTCGAAGCTGATTGGAAAGTTGACTTTGGTCGGTCTTAACATTTACCTTCCGCTGCCACCATCTTTCTCTGGCTTTTGACCTGTATTTTGACCTTTTCATTATATGACTATCTAAATATATAGCTAATCAATAAATTTAATCATTTAATAGTGACAATCATATATATATATATATATATATATATATATATATATATATATATATATACATTATATTGTTGAATTTGTGCTAGGAAAGCGTATTTTGAAGTAATCAGGTTTTGAATTGTACTTGGTAGCGTTGAATGAGGGTTGCAATTAGTTATTGAGCTGATTTCGGTGGTTTATTATAGTGCCAATAGCAAGTACAAACATTTCAACAAAAAAATCGTATGAAGTAAACTTTTACTTCACTTATTTATTATACTTACTTATTTATTAAGTATGTGAGTTGCTTTAATAAACAATTGAAGCGTGGAAATGCATAAGGGTATAAGTGCCTTAGGAAATTTTTACAGAAATGGTGTTAAATATACCTTCTAGGGTGAACTACGTTCAGTGCTTACATCCATGCCATCTATCATACGTTCAATGAGCTTATTTCTAACAATAGAATTAGTTTTATTTTTTTGGCACTTAGACCCTTAGCGTGGATATGCTTCATTTACAATTATTAGGTTAGCTTATGTTACAATTATTTTAGGGTATTAAACATGGCATCTTTCCTAGATCTCAAGAACCAATCATATATTATAAAAATCATTATAACCCGGCGGTAGTTGTAATAAACATAATATTTTCTGTTTTTGTCTGTTACCAATAGTTTTTAGTTGCAACTTGTTGGAAGTACACAATTATTGTTTTCAGTTGTACCTATTATTATTGTTTTTGATGGCGGTTAAGAGTCTGAGAGCAGTTTAAATCAATCTTCGAAACTGTTTTTATCTTTATCTTTTATGAAATGTCCTAGATATAGTTATAATGATATGTACAATTACTTGTATGTTATTGTATTCAGTGGTGGTCCTAGGGGTGTATATTGGGGTCCGATTCACCCCCGATATTCTGAAAAAAAGTTTTGGAATAAATTTACTAGTAGCAGTATGAGTTTAATAAAGTTCGTTTTATCTTAGTAAATAAGCGTGTTTTTACATTTATTTTTTCTACAGAAATATCCTACCCCTCATAAATCATTTTCTGGGACTACTGCTGAATCGTATACAAATTTAGGGCCCTTAAAATTACAATAGGGGGGGGGGGGGGTTAGAGTTACATGATATTACCGTAAGCTGATCGGACACAGCGCATTGGGCTGAGCCAGCAATACACCGCTGAGTCAGGCCTATCTTATCTCACGGCCCACCTGTTATATATTCCACCCCCTTTACCTTATCGATTTAAATTAATCGATTAAAATGAGATTATATTAATTATTATAACTTTACATACTGTGTTGTTAATGTTAATTTGCATATGTGCATATGCTAAATAATACCTATAAAAGTATGCTTATTTGGACACCTTAATTATGTATTCTATACAGAACAACACACCCCAGGAAAAAAATATTTTCAGATAGGTATCAAGCAATCTAGATGCTGTATAAATAAAGCTTATCTCCTTTAATGGCGTTGTTTGTTTCGCTTAACGCCATCGCATAATACAAATAGGACAATAAAGAATAAGACGCTCTTTGGGTGTATTCTCTACCAAAAAAAAATAAAATAAAATAATAATACAGCAAATATACAAAACAGAAAAGACGCCATACTGCACTAACACATTCTTATCTAATTAGAAAACTGCCTCTCCTCCCACTATGCCAACACTGCGGATCTACTTTATCTGTCAAACATATATTTGATGAATGTCCTAACTACATTTTAAGTATGAATAAGTTAGGATTAATCCGAGATTTAACTGCACTAACTAACAACGAAAATTCAATCACACTATTATTGGAATTTTTGAAAAAAAAAAATCAGCTTCTGTCTAAATTTTAATAGTTTTGCTAGTAATTGTACAGACACTTAAATTTTCAGTAATGTTTATTTTTTTATTATTTATCTTTTATATTAATTTATTAGTATGGACCATATACTCTGTTAATTCAGTTTATTTTAATTTAATTTTAGTAAGTTATGTGTTTACTATAAGTATATTTATAAAATAAAAATAATCGAAAGCGTTATTCATGAAAAATAAATCGATAGGCGTTGATGACTTCAAACGTTTTACGCCTCTAAATAACAAAAAACAAACAAAGCATAAACGAATATACAGAATAATTCATTGATTAATGCAGAAATTCTTCGAGTTGATTTTAGAGATAATTTCCAACAAATAGTCTATTTGATGGATTGTCCAATTCTTTCGTGATATCTTAAAGGGGATAAAAAAAATATTTTAAATAATGAATAAAAATTATTTAATCTTTGCTCTGAAGCTGTTCAATATAATAAAACTCTAGAAGCCCCATAATAAGGTAGATACCTTTTTTTTTAGAGACTAACTCCCAACTGAGAATAATTTTGTTTGTTGTCAAACAGGCAAGAGTAGGAAGTTACCTAGAAAGACTTGAAAACAATATCGTTCCTAGAATATGAATTGGAGTAATACTTAGTTACCGGAAACATCTCATCATACGATAACAGCTTGCCGTGTTTCCTTCCGTTATTAATAATGAGAGAAAAATCACCTCCACAATAATTCAACAGACCGGTTTATATATAAAATAACCAGGGAAACATGTAGATATATGTGTATTTATTTTTTTGTTATAAATTAATAACAAATGAAATATGATTTTTTTTTCTTTCTTTATTTCATTATATGATTTAATGCAATATGCACACGAATAGAAACGTCTTTTGATTTATCATAGAAACATGAGAATTGTAAAAATTATTGAAATAATCTCACTTTTGTTCGTTATAGTGAATTTATTTTTATAGGTAAAATTTTCACTAAATCTTAGACGCTTATTCTAAAATGTTTGTATTTTTTCATAATAACATTTTCACATTTAGCCAAATATGAGGCAAGCACATGTTAGGAAAACAAGAATAGGAACGTTGGACTTAATAATTACGAACATAAATATATACACCCAGAGAAGAATGCTTGTATCAATATTCATGAATAATGTTTTATAATAGTATGTCATTTTTTAGTTTCCTTCAGTAGTTTTGTCATCTTTGATTTTTTTAATGTGGGCCGAACTTTTGGTATTTAAAGATTAGTTATTTAAATTAACGTAAAAGTTTAAAGTTTACGAAAATTTCAGACATATTTTTAAACTAAGGCTTTAAGATTGATTTATTTTAGTTTCGTCATTACATAGATTAAAAAATGCGTTCAATAAGAAACCTCTCATAACTCATAACTAGAGACCGGATTCTCGTGCAATTGCACTTTTTTTTCGGTTGCTTGAAATCGATCGGGGACAAGTTATTTACACGAATTAAGGCTTCCTGATCAACATATGTAAGTTTTATTTTGCACGAAATTGCACATTTTGAGGGTTACTGCACAAATTTGCACATTTTAGGTTTCAGTGCACGAAAGTGCACTTTTTGATATTTCATTAAAAATATTGATTTTTTTTTTAATTTTTATTATAGAGAATAGTTATGATTTATTTTAAAATCACCAACAATAATACCGATATATGTATGTATTTATAATTTATTTTTCTACCTAATTTTCTAAGAAAGAAAAAATTATTCAGGATTTCAAAATATTTCTTCGAACTCGTTACGGAAATGGTATTATGTCGAACAGCGTTCCTTTGTATTAACTTTCTTAGAAGTTCTATCTGGATTTGACTCAACCTTCCCACCTACTCTTTTATTTCCATATCATTCTGAAGTTGAGTTTAGTTCGGTAAACAAGTACAAAAATTTTCACTATTGACCTAGGGCCTAAAGTGACAGCCAGCCAATCTTCCAAAATCAAATGGATAAAACCATACCCAGAATTGAAAGAAGACGGAAAAACACGCAGTTAACTGCAGCACAAAAATCCAAGCGGACTCCAATTCAACAATTACAACAAACAAAGCTGCTCGTCGTACCTCAAAAACTGTTTTAAACATTCTGTTGAAGAAATACGAAAAATAGTTGAAAATAATTATATTTACATCATGGTAGATGAAACAACAGACCCACGGGGACTTAATATTTGCAGTATAATTGTTGGAATCCTACACCTGGAGATTGAACCCAAACCATACTTCATTTCATAATGGGAAAAAATATATTTAAAAGCTCTTCACCGCGTTACAGCTTATAGAAATAGTATGGACTGCTCCCTTCCCCCTGAACCTATGATAACTAGACGGGGAACATGGATCGAAGCAGCCCTATTTTATTCAGATCATTTTAATAATTTTAAAGAGTTTGTTTCTACTCTTGAAGATGATGCAGTATCTGTGCAAAAAGTAAAATCTTTTTTTAAATTTTACATCTGTTGCATCAGATCTAGCATTTATAAGATCCCATTTATCGGTTCTACCTTCGCAAATAAAAAAGCTTGAAGAGCAAACCTTAACGTTGAGATCACAGATTAATATTATCGAGAAAGTTGGAGATGAATTTACGAAGCATAATATGGAAATTTACATTATTGTAAATTTAATACGATAAAATTTTAGAAATTTCTATTTGATAAATTAATATAGTTAGTAGAAAATTACGAAAATTTATGTTTTACTATATATATATTATTAGTTTTGTTTAATTATGATTCCTAGCAAACATTTTTTTTGTTGGTTTTGTAAGCACATATGTATATAACAATAATTATATAAATATGTTAAATTAATATTTGATTTTTTTAATTATACACCGCCTCTTCACACAGCAGAAGGTTGAATTGCACGTTTGTCAGTGTTTTTTGTTTTTATTGCACGCTTGTCAGTGTTTTTTATTTTTATTGCACGTTTTTGCACGTTTGGCTAATTTTTATTGCACGTTTTTAAAATTTTTACTGCACGAAATCCGGCCTTTACTCATAACAGATGAATTAATAAAAATAAAAAAAAAACATTATAGCTTCGTGGTAAATCCAGTTAGCAATAACTTCCGTCTCAGACAATAAGGCATTATTCTATTAGTAACGGAAATAATGTATTTGTTAATTTCTTGCTTTTATTTGTTCTACTATACTTTACGATGATTTTATCCTTAAATATTATACCTTATATTTTATGATATCAATATCATAAATCATAAAACCAAGATTTGAAATTAACTTTTATTTTCTCGGAAAGAGAATAAAAGTCAAATCCGGACTTTTATACTTCTAATAAATAAAAAAAATCACTACATCCTTTTAGAAGATTTAAAAAAAAAAAAAAAAAAAAGTTAACCCAAACAATATATACCAATATCGACAAATACGGAAAAAACTTATGTATTTATTTTTAGATACTTAAAATCACGCTCAGACTATTATATTAGATATCAATATGATAATGATCCTGTCAGGACTTTTATTTTTTGGCCCGAAATATAAAAGTCATGACATGATTTTTATTTATTTAATAGAACTATAAAAGTCTATATGTGACTTTTATTTTATTTACGGGAAAATAAGTGTTAATTCCAAACCCTGTTTTTTTCCCCCTTCATACATTGATTCGCACCTGTCAGTGATCTATATACATACAATGAAATATTATACATACAAAAGAAATGCCATAAAAATCAATAACACCTTATTAAAAAAAAAATTGGCTCCTCTGAACCCCGGTTAATAGAGGCCCGGATAATGGGGGTCCTACTTAGGGTTGCCAGACGTCCCGTATTTCCCGGGACGTCCCGTATTTTATTTTAGGCTTAGTTTAAAATGTCCCGGCGGGACTGACTCTGTCCCGTATTCGAACCGTGCTTCGTTTTTTATTGTTTAATCGATCGATCTACGCTAGACAAAAATATTCACGCACGCAACGTTACATACATACGCAACGTTGCATACACATCAACTCGGATGAAGGAAGATCGAGAGAATTTATGGTTTAATTATTCACTTTAATCTATATAAATAAAGATGAAATTCTGTTTGTTTGTTCTTTATAGAAATCCATACCGTTTGTCCTAAGTTCTCCAAATATCGCTCAGTGCTCCTTTGATTCTTCTTCGGTGCGAACACCTGTCCATATTAAAATTGCATAACTTCAGCCAATCTCTGGGATATTCTTTATTGTTATTAAAATCGTTTTGATCTCGCTTCACATTTTTTATGTGAATCGAACGTTTGAGTCGATAAAAGTTTCACTTTATAATTTAAAAATCTGGTGCGTGCGCTCAACACACAACTTTCACTTACCAACTTACTTAGATTAGAAATTGACGTGTTTTGCTAAATATCATTTCCCAAAGTCACACATTTTTCTACATTCATATCTTATTTTTTTTAATCGTTAAAGCCGTTTTTGAGTAAATAAAAAAAACCCGTGAAAATGATACAAAATTTATTAAGTAAAGTCCCCCCTCCCGTAGATCAATTTTGATGAAATTTTTACAGTCATATCTCGGGCATATATATACATCAAATACCAAGTTTGATCAAAATCGTTAAAACCGTTTTTGAGTAAATAAAAAAAACACGTGAAAATGATACAAAATTTATTAAGTAAAGTCCCCCCTCCGGTTGATCAATTGTGATGAAATGTTGGTTATCACATCTTTGGCATATAAATAAATAAAATACCAAATTTGATCAAAATCGTTAAAACCGTTTTTGAGTAAATAAAAAAAACATGTGAAAATGATACAAAATTTATTAAGTAAAGTCCCCCCTCCGGTTGATCAATTTTGATGAAATTTTTACAGTCATATTTCAGGCATTTAAATAGATCAAATACTCAGTTTAATCAAAATCGTTAGAGCCGTTTTTGAGAAAATCGAAAAAAACGTAAAAAGTTATTCAATAAAGTACCCCCTCCCTTTGAGCAAATTTGATGAAATTTTTGCTGTCACATCGCGGGCTTATACATACTCTAAATACCCAATTTCAGGTTCGCACGGTTTATAGTTTTTCAGCTAGTCTGTTCACACACACACACACACACACACACACACACACACACACACACACACACACACACACACACACACACACACACACACACACACACACACACACACACACACACACACACACACAGACCATTTCGCGGGACTTGGTTATTTTGACTCAGGGGACCCCAAAACGTGTATTTCCGTTGAAAACCGGAAGTCGAAAATTTTCACGATCGCAATACTTCCACTTACTATATATTTCATATATAGGTAAGTGAAAGTAAAAAATGGAATTCTCCGGGTGAAACCGGTGTATTCATCTAGTTGTTAATAATTTTAAATAATGTTCGATAACATAGGCACTATCTTCCAAATAATCAGAAACAGCCTGAATATTGTTAATACAACTTCTGATCGCAAGAGTATGGGAGCGATTGAAACTTGGAAGAAAGTCATCAAAGGGTTTGCCAGTTCCGAAATCCCTAACATTTTCCGAATTTTATCCTTCGTTTTTAGTATAGCTAGCTCAAACTGTTTCGTGGAAAGGGTTTTTTCATAGGCACTTAGGTGGGAAATATGTTAAGATGTCCCTGGTAAAAAACTAAATTCCCGTATTTTTTTTCCTATTTAAGCATTTTCCCCTTATAGGCGGAAAAAAAATCTGGCAACCCTAGTCCTACTGTACTTTATTAATGAAAATATGAAATTTAATATAAAGGAGCAATTATTTTAAGACATTGAGGACGGCCCTGGAGGTCGAAACGTATGTAATATAGAAAATAAAATAATAAAATTAGTAGAGACTGAGATCCAAATTATTTCCTCATGACTAGGAAGTGTCTAAACCCTTTTGAAATACACACGATAATGCTATAATAAGTATATTATACAATAAAATAATTAAAAAATATACCCATCTGTATGGAAGAATGCAAACAGAATCAATTAAATTTCTTAATTGCTGCAAATAGCATAACAGTAATGTAAATAACAAAACATCACATAGTTGCCGACCTATATGTTAGAAAATGTACTTCCATCTTAAATCCTTAATCAGTGGGATATCAGACTCTTAGTTTAACCTTTCCATCCTTGCTAATCCTCGCACCTTCTTCCTTATGTTGATAACGTGGCGCAGTTACCCTTGAGCCGACGTTGGTACAGATGGAGGTAGGGAGTGAGGGGAGAGAGGGAGTGACGGGGAGGGAGAGGAGGGAGTGTATTACACGAAGCGAGGCCGGCATTCCTGAACCGACCCTCCTGGACCTATATTAAATTCTAGGGCCACACTTTGTCTCGGAAGAATTTTGATGAATTTAACCCCCGGGTCCCGCCTCAACCACCAATAATTGGTCTAGCTTCGCGAATATATTTCTAGGCTCCGCTACGGTGGCGGATGATAGTGGTTCGTGGATTTTCCCCTATCGAAATGTAACTAATAATGAGGTTTTATAATGAGAACACCGCATCTAGTCTGGATAATTAATGATAATCTCACACAACAAAAATATTTTTTATACATAAATTGTTGTATGACAATCTTCCAATAATATCTTTTATTAAAAAATTACATATTAAAATGGTCTAACGCCAACGTTTCGGACAATTCTCGTCCATCATCTAGGCGATATTTTCCTATTTCGTACTTTCTTTTCCTAATACAAAATGTGTATATATAAGTCACTCGCATAAATCAGCTTAAATATTTGATAAAAAGTAACAAATTTGAAAAAATATTAGTACATACATTTTTTTTGGTGGCATGGTCAATTATCTTATATTCAATACTTCTTTCATTTTTCCATTACAACTGTAATAGGTCACATTTTTAAAAATTATTTTTTACTTTTTTTAAAAACATTAAAATTACTACCACTTATATAGGATCACATGCATGGACCTATTTGTCCTTGTCACATCTATCTATTGAACTTTGTCCTTTAATAACAATATATTTATCAAACTTAATATTGTTGTAGTTTATTTTTTGTTTTCATTTCATCACTTTTTTAGTATTTAATTTTTTTATATTTAACTGCATTGACAATGTTTTTAGTAATATGTATCGTTTCTATTAGTTTTCTATTTTTTGTGTTTTTTTCTGTTGCTATAATTTTAATATCCTCGAAATTAAATTTATGTTCATTTAAAATGTTGTGCTGTGCTAAAGCTGTGACATTTATGTTTTTAATCTTGTTGAAATTTGCTATATGCTGTTTTACTCTTGTAATTAATTTCTTCGATGTTTCGCCAATATCCTGATCTTCCTTTATAATTAAAATATACACTTTTGCATATATATATAAAAAATATTTTTTTTTAAATCACAAAATTTCTACCTGTTCTTCTTTTAAATTATATCTCTTCTTTAATTATCTTAAATCTAGTGCGACATTCTCTTTAATTTCTTTTACCTATTGTTCTAAAATGTCTTATTAATTTTATTTCTATTTTAATAAATATATGTGACTATTTTTGTATGTATTGATAAATACAAATATATAAATGTATCCACTTACGTAAATCTAAAGTTGATTGGAAGACTTATCAGTTGCACCTAAAGTTGGTATTAGGTCTTTAGGTACTAGCTCTCCTGCCAGAAGCCACTAGGCAACTTTAATCACATTAACTCTAATATATTTCTTTTTCTTCACCCCGCAGAGTCGATGAATGCGTCAGCGATTTCAACTTCTTTTACTTGTTCACAATAAGTAATTTTCGATAAAATATTGAGATGACCTTGGCCGGGACCAGACTCCTAATTTTTTAATTAGAAATTTCTATTTTGACGTAATTTTCACGATACTGCATATGTACCCTAACAATTATGTAAAAAGAGAAGACTACGCTTTTGAAATGTATGAAAAAAAAAAAAAACACAGCTGTCGACGAAGTTTCTACGAGGCTTTGAATAAACCGCTAAATATAATAAAATAATAAAATATAAATTAATCAAGGTCATAGTTCTAAGTATATACATTGTATATTTATAAATTTATACTTATATGCTTATGTTTGTTTGCTAATTGCAATGTTAGTTTCTACATTAATTCTTAAAAAACGGTAGGGGGTACAAAATGAATAATTTAGTTTTGATAAATATTGATTGTCAAAATGCTTTTATAGGAAACTTATTCATTTCAATTTAAAATATTTTTTTGAAATTGGAGGAATAACATAAATGATCAACGGCAAACATTATGACAGTATTTATACATGTTATATATGTTATATATGCTAAGGGATAGCCGAATGTGTTTGAGCGCGACCCACTTTTAGTGTTCTCAAGCCGAACGGTGGCGTTTCGAATTTTGTGGCGGATCGACAGAATAATTCTCCACCTTCTCACCCTGGTTAGAATAGGTTGTAAACAGAATTTATACATTGATGTAAAACCATAGTGAACTAAGCTACTAACCAATTTAATAACTTTTTTCTTAAATTACCTATTGATATTTTTTTTTTTTAATCATGGTTGTTTATATGAAAGACAAAGTGAAATATTTTACTTCAAAACCCATTTCATAAAATTCAACTTCAGTTTTCTCAAAATGTGGTGTTTGAGCTCAGCTCAATTTGCCGTTACAAAGACCACTTTTATTGGTCAATTTTTTGAAAAAAATTAGATATGAAATAATCTTTGAATTATAACATACTTTACATTAGTGATTTTTTTCATTTAATAAATCAAATCGTTTATAAAACCTCCAAATAAAATTTAGATGATGAAAAATAAAAGAAATTAAGGAATGTGAAACCTGGGACGTTAGTTTTGATATCGAGGAAAGCTGGAGTATTGATCCGAACTAAATCCTTCTCTTTAGAAATGGAAGAGTGGTACTCGGAAAGACATTCAATAAGAAAGAGAGGGAGGTTTGCCGAAGGTATCCTGAAGAGGATTTCCCTTTTATAAAAGTTCCTTCTCTGTTGTAATTGAATAATATAGGAACCTTGTGTCCCTAAATATTTGATGCACGGGTCTCTTCGGTTCTGTGTATTATCCGCTCTTCAATCCGCTAACGAGGAGCACAAGCGATGAACTTTTCACAAAGTCCTTTGCTAAATCTCTCGAACAGTTTTCAAATGCCAACCAAACTGTCGTTATTTCCTTATATGAAATCTTACAATCCGAGCAGACTAAATGTGCCTTACTGAATCAAATTAGACTCACAAAACTGATATTCTTCAATTCGACAAGTCTCTTTACAAAGACATGATTTATTTCCAACTCTTTTAGATTAATCTTGATGTTTTTTTTGTTTTTTTAATTTCATTGCGAATCTCTTGGAGAGTCTAAGTTAAAAAAGTAGTTTTTCTTTGTTTTTCCAATTGAAAAGAGCCCGAAATTTTCATAAAGACAGGTTCTCTAGTAAGCAAATAAACTTATAGTATTGGACTTTCCTAGCTTTTTGAAGGTAGAAAAAAAAAAAAATCATTCTAATTTAATGGTGTTAACATTTTTTTAAAGTTGTTTCATCAACATATACTTGGTGAATATTATTTGAAAAACTGTAAACTTATCGATAAAATTTTTATATATCGCTGTGTTAAATTGTGCTAATAACCTAGTAAAGTATGGGTAAATTAGTATGATTAATTAATTTTCTTAATTTGTTAGTTAGGGACTCGATGAGTGATATTTAATTAATAGTGTATCAATTAATTACTTAATTAGTTTATTTAATCGTCTATAATTACCAACTGGTCATCACAACTTTAAATGTATTCCCCAACATAGACTTATTAGTGGATACAAGGTTATTTTGTCTAATAACCAAAATTCATTTAATAATTATGAATAATTATAATTCAAAACATTAACCTTAAAAGTAATATTATATATTTTTTAACATTTCTCAAAAAAAAAAAAAAAGAAACTAGAAAAATGGGGGGGGGGGTAAGATTTTAAAAATATGTCCAGCATTTCGAATTTTAAAATTAAAAGTTTTTTCAAAACTTTTTTTCTATATTCACGCCTGTCTTGACTTGTTTGTTTCTAATTTTTACAACTAACGAATTCAAAGATGAAATACACTATTGGTAAAAGAAAAAAAAAAATAGATAAATTAGAGAGATAAACACTTTATTCATCATAAAAGAAATGCTGCCCAACTACATTGGGCTGCTAATACATCTAGAAAAAACCTAAATAAATTTATGGAAAAAGAGGGAAACGTAAATACCTGTTAACGATAGACTTAGTACACCATCATGCGCGACTATCTACTTCATTTTCTTCTAGTATTTATTGCAGTATTTTACTCTCCGTTAGTGGTCCCTCCGCATTTCATATACATCTCGATATCCAGTAATGATATTATATATGCTCGTAATGTACTGTTATTCCCACATTCTAATATAAATGTTTTACTCTCTACCTTTTTCAGCTTTATTTTTTTCTTTATATTTCATTTATTTTTTCTCTGATTAACATAGAACACAAATTATATATATCTATCTTGTGTGGAAATCAGTTATACGTGACTCAACTCTGGCATATATATTTTATCTTAGAGTTATACGATCCAATTTTAAGAGCTTTAACAAAAAAAAAACTACTTATGCTTACATATAGCTGGAGAAATCACCCATCGATTATGCGTCTGATAAACTTGATCAATTGGCTCGAATTTA
Source organism: Aelia acuminata (assembly GCA_911387785.2). Classification (NCBI taxonomy): domain Eukaryota; kingdom Metazoa; phylum Arthropoda; class Insecta; order Hemiptera; family Pentatomidae; genus Aelia; species Aelia acuminata. The sequence goes on from OU426983.1 coordinate 35,804,022, forward strand.
GAATAATTTTGAATTATATATCATTACATTTTATTTTATTTCAAAAAGCGGGGTAATAGGGCTTCAACATACATTATAAAATGAGTATCATGCGCTCCAGTTTTTGAGCTGTTGCTTATATACGAGTATAGCTGGAGTATTGATGTAAAACTATATAGTTTTATATATACTATATACTGGATAGTTTAAAACTATCGAGGCTATCGAAAACATTGTTTTTAAAGGATAAAATAATAGCCTCTGCCTCGAAGCACCAGCAACTTGACATATAATTCATGGAAATGAAAAATAAACACAATGTAACAGTGTAATTTTATTTATGTTTCTAGCATATAAAGGCTTTTCTATTCAATGAAAACTATTAACTTCACGCAAAAAATACTTACTTACTTACTTAATCGAGACCTCTTTTACCGCTGAGCGGTGTGAGCTGCTTTCCTGTAGAGCCTGATCCAGAGATCTCTATCCTGTGCCAGCCGCCTTCTCCTACTCCATTCCATTCCTCTCCTGTTGAAGGCCTCTTTCACTCCTTCTTCCCAGGTTTTCCTAGGTCTTCCCTGTGTCCTCAGCCATTCGCGAGACGTGTCCAAACCACCTAAGTAGGTTCTCCTCGATAACTTCCTCAGCTGGCCTCAGATCCAGGTTTGCTCTTATTGTAGAGTTCCTCACTCTATCCCTTCTTGTTTTCCCCTCTATTTTCCTTAAATAGCGCATTTCCATAGCTTGGATTTGGCTCTTGTGTTTGGTAGTCAGGGTCCAAGATTCGCTGGCATAAGTTAAAATAGGGAGGAATGTGTTTTTAAAGACTACCTTTTTAGTATCCTTTGAGACTTCCTTCTTGTCTAGGAAGCCTTTCCTGAGGGATTAAAAGCACCTTCCTGCCGTTTTTAGCCTTTCTAATGTCTCCGCTGACCCTTCCGTATTCGTTGAGGTGGGCCCCCAGGTACTCCAGTACAGTCCGCAACCTGTTCCAAACGGATTCCGTTAAGCCTGACGATTCGGTCTGCATAGTCATTCCTTTTTCCGATTCTCATGAATTTGGTTTTGGAGACATTTATTTCCATGTTTATGTTTCTAAGGTCTGCTTGAAGGATCTTCAGGTTAAACTGGAGGTTGCGGCAATTGTTTCCGAACACCACCATGTCGTCAGCGAAGGCAAGCACTGTGTACTGAACACTTCGGAGGTTTCTATATCCGAGATGGTATGGCCTCATTTTCTCTTTTGCTCTGTTGAGGGCAGAATCTAGCACCAAGATAAACAGGAGCGGGCTAAGGCTGCATCCTTGTCTTATTCCCTGCTCTGATGGGAATTCCCTTGATATGTGGTTGCAGGTCCTAACTACGTTTCTCTGCACTTCGTACAGACTTAAAATGGCCTTTTTTAGCCCTGTATCCACGCCGTATTCTTCTAGTGCTGTAGAAATGTCTCTTTTCTGCACCCTGTCAAATGCTTTATCTAGATCAATGAAACAGGCGAATACCTCTCTGCTCTTTTCGATGATCTTCTCGGATATTTGTCTCATCGTGAATATCAGGTCTTGAGTGCTTCTATTCGGTCTGAAACCATATTGTTCTTCCTCTAATTTTGGTTCGATAAGTCTCCTCAGTTTCTTTTCTAGTATCTTAGAGTAGACTTTATAGGGGACACTGAGTAGAGATATGCCTCGATGATTCTGACATTCACGATTGTCACCTTTTTTGAAGACAGGGATTATTGTTGATACTTCCCAGTCCTTTGGGATCACTTTCCTCTTCCAAATGATGTTAAGAAGGTGTTGGAGCATTTCTAGTCCCTTTGGGCCGATATATTTTAACATTTCTGGTGAAATGCCGTCTATGCCAGCAGCTTTTCCTAGCTTTAGAGAATCTATAGCCTCAGCAACTTCCTCTTCGCCGATGAAGTCCTCTTCTTCCCAGCCGTCTTCTGTTCTTCTAGGCTGTTGATTCTCTTCCTGTTCCTGACCATTATGCGCCAACAGTTCCCTAAAGTATTCTGCCCATCTGTCCATAATATTTTCTGGCCTGCTTAGGACTGTTCCGTCTTTATCTTTGATGTGCTTCAGCACCGGCTCTTTCTGCTTCCTCATGCTCCTTAGGCTTCGATAGAAAAGTTTCTTGTTTTCCTTGTAGCTTGTTTCTAGCTTTTTCCCGAACTCTTCCCAGGATTTTCTCTTTCCTTCGATCACAGCCGTTTTTACTTTCTTTCTTTGTTCCTTATAAGCAGAGTATGCCACAGCTGACTTGTTTTGCAAGTATTGCTTCCAGAGGGTTTTTTTGAGTTTTATCTTCTCTTTGATTTCATCTGGCCAACAAGGAGTTTTCTTAATCCTCTGGCCCAGGCTACTCTTTCCACACGTTGTTTCTGCCGTGTCTAGGATTATTTTCTTAATCGCTGACCAAGACTCCTCCACCTCATCGCTGTCCCATCTATATCTTCTGCTGCTTGCCTTTTCTTCTATAAGGTCCTGGTATGCTTGGGCCACCTCCGGTTCCCTGCGTTTAAAGTATTTAATTTTAAAACTAGGTGTCCGGTTTGTTGATCTTGGGGTATTGTTATTTTCATTAAGGGTTATATCCATTATTAGTAGCCTGTGGTCACTACCTATCTCATAACCTCTTTTGACCCTTATGTCCCTTATGTACTTTCTTTGGTCTCTAGGTATTAGAAAGTAATCTATTATAGACCTCTCGTTCCTCCTTGGTTCTTCCCTTGTGTATTTGTGGATCATTTTGTGAGGGAAGAAGCTGTTTCCTACAAACACGTCGTTCACAAGGCAGAAGTTTAATATCCTTTTACCGTTGTCATTGATACTTTCCTCTCCATCTGGCCCCAGAGCGCCATACCACCTTTTTGCATCTTTCCCCACTCTTCCGTTTAGGTCTCCCATAATTATGGGGATGCCTTGAAAAAAATATACGACTGAAAAATTGAATGGTTTGATCATACATGCCTTCCAACTTGATTTAATATACTAACAAAACAATTTCCTGCGAGTCCCTTGACTTGAAAATTACTTGATTAATGGCATAGAAACAAAAAAACAAAACAAAAAAAAAACACAGTTTTTGTAACAAAATATTTTCGACCTCTATAAATCAACTAACTGAGAACATTTTTTTTGAATTTACACATTCCAAGGTATTTCTAGACAAATTTCACAACGTACTTTTTTCTTTAAAATCTCCGACTTTTTCGAGGATCGCGCTCCGAATGGTGTCATGTCAAATCAGCTACTTTGACAACTGGGAATCCTGGTTGCATAGTTACATGAAGAGTTTTAGTGTAACCTTCTTCTTCCTCTAAATACTGTTTCTTTGACCTTTTGATAAAGTTTTTATTCTTTGCAATTACGACGAAGCTTGGAACTGATAATATCTATAACTATATCAAGGTATAATGGATCTCATCCCCAATTCACAGATATGTCCATCTTATTCCCTAATAAAAAAGTGCAAATGAAAAATTCTACTATTCTTTCCCCCCTTCTTCACCTCAGACTATCGATAGTACCGACACTATGGAAACTATCGATAGCGGAGACTATCGATAGTTTTACATCACTAAGCTGGAGAAATCACTTATCGATTATGCGTCTGATAAAATTGATTTATTGGCTCGAATTATGAAAAATATATCATTAGGAGTGCTTATACGCTGAGTCTTTCGTCATGCCTCTCTCATTGCATTAAGTTTAGGGGGGAAAAAAGGAGAAAGTTTTTTACCTTCTTGTGTGATGAAGGCTGCTACCGTAAAAACTCACTTGCCTATCGCACTATCGCACTGTTTGGGTCTCTGTAACGATCAGAGTCAACCTAACAGGTCCGAACATACATACCGCTTCTAATATATGAAATATACGAGGAAAGGGCTAAAAGAAGTAAGCTATGATATATTATAGAAAGAATGAAGAAGGAGGGGAGAAGGGTGGAGTGGACGGAAGCTAACAAGAACGGCCACTCTAGTTCTCATTAGTCAGACCCTTCACCACCTCTCCAATCCTCCCTTACCAAGCCTACCTTCCTTCCAGTTTTAATGTCCCGTTGTATTCCTTTGGATCTTTCTCTTTTTTAAATGAGGGCTCTCCGCCATATTATAAGTATCTGATCTTAAGTATTGCATTTTTGAAGTGGTAATCTGAAGAAAAAAAAGCAACATTACTAGATATATATTCTCACCTCGAAAAAACAACAAACGATTTAGAATATTTTCAAGATTTTTTGGGACAAGCTCCAAATAATCTCTGAAATACAGACTTACCTATCATCTACAAAATATGTATTAGACCTTTATTATGAAAACTTCCACGGAGAACCATTCAAGATAGCAGCCATCAACCTCGGCGTATAAGTACGCATTTCAATACCACGACAGACTTGCTCTACGTCTGATTTTCACATCGCGAGATTTATCTCAAATTTCTCTGTCTTCATCTTCATTTATCATTAATAATCAGTATCGTTCACTATCTCTTGTATCTCCTTCCACTCAACATAACTTTTGATTATTTAAATCCACCTCCCCGAGTAACAAATCCCAGTTTAATAACTTCTACATAAACGCCTGGCCCATTGTACAGAACGACATATTTTCAAACATGCCGTTGAAATAAATTATTTCCGGTAGCTGGTTAGCTCATTGGTAAGGCAATAAGTTACTGTGCTGAAGGTCCCGAGTTCGAATCTGGCTTAGTAGGATATCTTTAATATTCTGCCACAGTTCATCTAGTTGACCGAGGGGAAATATTTGGTGGTTGAGCTTGATCTTTGATTGATATTTGTTATCGTCAGCAAAATAATCTTTTATGTCCGGCAATTACTTTTGTAACCGTATCCTTAACCGCTTCTTTTATAAAATTCAATTGAACTGTTGAAATATCGATCTGTGATATAAAAAATCGATAAGGTATGTTACATACTCGTTAAAATTTAATTATATGCTCTCAGGATCGAGACGATGAAGAAATTCTTCTCGTAGTATTCTGAAAGACGTGGTTATGTTGTTCAAAGTTGGGACCACCTTCTTTTCCTTCCGTTTCCTCACTCGATCTTGAACCAGAGGACGGATAACTTTTTCTCAACTCGGTGATACTAAGACTTGGATTCCCTGTCCGACAGGTGAAACTTTTTCTTCCCCAATATCTCCACTACCTCTATGGCATGTAGTTTGGGAAACCGTGTTAAACTTATCTTTTTTTTTTTTTAGAATAGAGACAATTTCGGGAACATAAAGTTTTTCTTATTGCTTATTCATTAAGTAATCATTTTTTTTTCTTATGTAATATCTAAACATTGTAAATAACTGAAATTTATGAAGATATGCAGCTTTGTATCATTACAGCTTCCAAAATTTATATCAGAGCATATCATTTCGTGTCATCAGATTTAGGTTTCTTGAACACCTTGAATCTATCCAATTTATGGTAGATTAGTGAAGGTAGGCTTTTGTTCCACGGATATAAAAGTATCTATATAAAAATAAATACCTACTATAAATAAAATACTAATAGTATCAGTACCATTAAATAGTACTGATAAAATACTAATGCTAATGCCACTAAAGATCGTTAGAGAAGTCTAGCTCCTAGCATAACCGTAGCGCTAAATAAATATATAGTTATAGAATATAACTGACAAGTCATAAAAATGAACCGAAATCAAGAGGGGTTTATGGTGGAGAAATTTTCTTTTTGGCTTTGAAGCGAGTAACTTAGGTTTTTGCTTTGACAAGCGAGCATAGTTTTGCCCCCCCCCTCTTCTTTCGCCTTTCGGCGCCAAGCCAGAGAAATGATTTATGTAATATATGATGAGAAATTATTTGTGTAATAAATACCACCATTTCATAATTAATCACTACTCAGAGAGTAATACTCTTTTCTGATTTTTTAAAAACATAAATATCTTAAAGTTCCATCCCGGGTCTTGCGATCTTACAAGTGAGTTATTATTAGATGTACTTGGTACGTTTTTAAGGCCGCCAAACCTGCCCGGATGATATTCGCAGATATTCGTTTATCCAACCTTATCTACCCTCATGCTACCTTCTTAACTATATTTCATTGCTTTCTTCCTATTGTCTCCCTGTATTATTTAACATTACTTAGAAAACGGTCGTGGCACGCTCCGCGCGCTAGCGTCGCCCTTTTAACCTTTTTTGGGGGTTTTATTTTGTTATTTGTAATCGAGACAATAATTTTAAACTCAAAATAATTTTATTTTGCTTTAAATTTTTTTTATATATTCTAATGACCCGGATCATGATAGCTTTCGTGATGGCAAAGATCTATTTACTATCGGTAGTGTATGATTGTTTTTCTTTCGTGGAAAATAACGTCTGTAGACAAAATAGAATTCTTGAACTAAGAAGGGTTTTAGTAGACGGCTTTTGCGTGTCTGATGGGCACCAACTGGTGGTGCAGCCTTCCTTCGCAGATCACCCATTAGTTCTACGTATTTTATTGTTTAATTGGTAAGAAGACAGGAAAATCTGTTTTCGGCATATATCGCAGGAACTATTTTTTTTCTTTCAGAAAAATCATATTTATATAAGTAATTAGTAGGGGAGAGCGGGGTTGGTTGGCAACAGTTTTCACTTTTTTGATTGTCGAGTCGTTCCTGTCAATATAATCTCAAAAGGGCTGATACCACTGTAAACTCCAAGTATTAGAGTACTTCAAGTATTTTTTTCACAACATAATATTTAATGCTAAGATCATAGAAAATTTAAGAATTCGTCAATCCAGAGTATGCCAATTAACCCCCTGTGTGGGGCAGGTTGGCCTAGAAGGGGGGTTGTTTAGCCATCTCATTCAAGTACTGCCTGACACATATTATTGTTATTAAAAGCTGCACTATAATGGTATAATAATTTTAAATCGGTTTTTAACAGCTTTTAAGGGAAAATAGAATGAGTATAGAAGGAGATAGAAGTTTAGACTGTCGTAACTTTTTGCACAATAAAAATTGCTCTCATCTGGAACTAAAGATAATTGGTAGTTTCATCTTTGATTATGTTTACCTTGCTTTTGTGAATTGCTACTGCGCCAAAAAAAAAGGTGAAAAGAGCCAACTAACCCCACATGAGAGATCATATGAAAGATGGCTGCCAAGACAGGGGAGAACAATCAAACAAGAAACTGGTTAGTCGAAAGGTTAGGTTTTTCAAAGGAGTTTGTGGCTATGTGAACAGAATTGGAGTCAAATGTTTTTCCATGCCTTTAAACCAACTTTACTGAAAATATAAAAATTTACTTACATGTTGTAAAATCAATCAATGAAGCACACTCTTATCTACACAGTTAGCATCGGATTGAAAACTCAGGACAAGACTCCCGAGGTCGAGCGGGTCACATGGTACAATGGTGGGGCCTTCACAACAGGTGTGACGGAAACTATAAGCCAATGGCCAACCTACCTCATATGCCAACCAACCCCGCTCTCCCCTATATTAAAACATTTAAAATGCATTTAATATATTCGTTGCTAAATAAGCGTTTTTTTTTTAATCTTAGTTTCCAGTTCTGTTTTTCTTTATTCTAGTTGTTTACTTTCTAGTGATTCCTAATTTGTCTTTATATCCCAATTTGTCTGAGTTACATATCTGGTCAGGTAATTTTAATTCATAATTTTAAATAAGAAATTAGTACGTTTAATATAGAGTTAGTAAGCATTTAATATTAGAAGAAATTATTTAAATTACTTTGCGTTATTTTTCTTTTCTTTTTTAAATAACTTTTAGATAGCACATCAGACCCTCTCTATTTTCCTCATTGATTAAAAATGTTAGAGGTCTTTGATAGTACTGTCGATAGTTTTAGATCACAGAATAGTTGCTCAAAACAGGAATAAGGAAAATCAAGCGAGAATGATAAGGTCGCGGACAGTTGATATAGGATAACGTCCCAAAAGATCAGTTTTTCATCAGGAAAACTTCACAAGCAGAAGAAGGAAAAAAATATCGAGATATAACATCAAAGTCATCTGGTCCTATTGGTTAATCAAAAAATGTTTTTACCAAGAGTGAATTATTATTATAGAAACAAATCGAAATATAAAAAACCGAATTATTTATATATTTGGTTTTTTGTACGCTGCAGGATCATTGGCAACATATGTAGTTTAGACTTTGAGATAATACTTCGTTGGCTTTATATAATGTATTTTTACTTTCACTTACCTATATATGAAATATATAGTAAGTGGAAGTATTGCGATCGTGAAAATTTTCGACTTCCGGTTTCCAACGGAAATACACGTTTTGGGACCCCCTGAGTCGAAATAACCAAGTCCCGCGAAATGGTCTGTGTTTGTGTGTGTGTGTGTGTGTGTGTGTGTGTGTGTGTGTGTGTGTGTGTGTGTATGTGAACAGACTAGCTCAAAAACTATAAACCGTAGGAACCTGAAATTGGGTATTTAGTGTAGGTATATGCCCGCGATGTGACAGCAAAAATTTCATCAAATTTGCTCAAAGGGAGGGGGTACTTTATTTAATAACTTTTTACGTTTTTTTCGATTTTCTCAAAAACGGCTCTAACGATTTTGATTAAACTGAGTATTTGATCGATTTATATGCCCGAAATATGACTGTAAAAATTTCATCAAAATTGATTAACCGGAGGGAGGACTTTACTTAATAAATTTTGTATCATTTTCACGTGTCTTTTTTTATTTACTCAAAAACGGTTTTAACGATTTTGATCAAACTTGGTATTTGATGTATTTATATGCCCGAGATATGACTGTAAAAATTTCATCAAAATTGATCTACGGGAGGGGGAACTTTACTTAATAAATTTTGTATCATTTTCACGGGTTTTTTTGTTTACTCAAAAACGGCTTTAACGATTAACAAAAATAAGATATGAATGTAGAAAAATGTGTGACTTTGGGAAATGATAATTAGCAAAACACATCAATTTCTAATCTAAGTAAGTTGGTAAGTGAAAGTTGTGTGTTGCGCGCACGCACCAGATTTTTTTTTTTATCTTATCGTCTTCAAGCTTTTTCTCAAGAAATGTTCCCAATTTTCTTCTTAAGTTTTCGAAGACCTTGCAATCTTGTATTAGGTGCAGTACTGTTCTAGTTTGCATATTTTACATGTAAGAGGCTCAAGACCTTTTAGCAAGTATGCATGCGATAACATACACTGCCCTATTCTTAGAGAACAAAGGGCAATTTCCTCTCAATGCGATTTTCTGTTGGAGGTGGTCCATTCACTCGGGTTCTTCTTTATGGCCTTTAATTTGGATTCTTAATAATAAGTTTAATAAGTAAATTTCAAGTTATTGTTCCTATTTTCAACAATAACTCCAGCTGAAGCTCAACAGTTATTTCTGGAAACACTGGAGAAATATGCTGGCTACAAAATGGTATATACAGAAGCATCCAAAGCTCAGAATATATTGGCGAGCTCTTCTACAATTCGTCCAAATGGCCGAAAACATACAAATTGCCAAACGTATGCTCCATACTCACAGGGGAGGTTGGCGATAAAGTAAGTAGGTACTTATACATATTGTGTTATGTGGCAACGGGAAGTGTGCTGTGGTATCAAATTCAATGAGTGCATTACTGGCCATTGAAATTACCAAGCCCATTCATTCTTCTTTAATAATAGAAATAAGAAACGTTTGGTGGAAAAAAATTGGTCAAACGGAGGGGGCACTTTAATGTTTTCTCATTATCACGTGTTTTTTTTATTTACTCAAAAATTTGACGTCCAAATAACGAAGTCCCGCAAATGGTCTCTGTGTGTGTATGTGTCTGTATTTATGTGTGTGAAAAGACTAGCTCAAAAACTGTAAGCCGTACAAAACTGAAATTGGGTATTTGGTGTGTGTTATGCCCGCGATGCGACAGCCGAAATTTCATCACAATTGGTCAAACGGAGGGGGCAAATTGTTAGTATTTTTTTTTTTCAAATGTTTACGTTGTTTTTTTTTCCTCAAAAACTGCTCCAACTATTTTGATCAAACTGGGTATTTGATGTATGTTGCTACGTTCCTGGTCTCCCGCTTTTCTAAGGCGGTTGGGGGTTACCTGAAACGGCTTATATCAAATTAATATATGAAATTAATATAATGAATATGTATCAATTGTATATTGGATACTTTTCCAGAGGTGACGTGTTTACCAATTCTATTTTATTTTAATAAACCTGTGGCATAGGGTAAATGATAATAAATAAACAAATCTAGATTGAACTATATCTTTAATTTTATTGACCAATAATTTAAATCATTTATATCCCCTTTAATGTATTATCTAAAGATACTTTACTGACACAAATTAGTTAATGGATGCTGACTGGCAACTTAACATTATTTAATAAATACTGACCACACAATATTACAACTAGTACTGTATATGTATTAACCTTATCTGGTGGGCACTCTCTGGTGTTGTCTCCGGCCTATGTGCTGCTGGATCATCCCCGCCATCTCTGATGCTCTCTCAGACTCAGCACAGCATCCCATCTCAGTCTGTTTGGACTCTCACGCTCCTATCTATCCGGTCCTCTGCCCTTTTCGTTCCACTCTCGCCTTCTGGGCACACTACCCGACCTCTGTCCACATCCGAACTCTCTACTCCACTCCTTTGAATTTTTTTTTTTTTTTTTTTTTTTTTTTTTCTGATCCCTCTAAAACAGAAAAACAGGATTAAAATGTGAAATTCGAACCATTAATACTAATGGAACGATGCTGATTTACCTTATTACCTTATACTACCTGTGGTATTTGAAGGTGCGATGAGTTGATAAGTTATGTTATTTTCGCTGTGGTGCAGCTCTTCATGGTATATTAGGAGTTGAGGGGCCTCCGCGTGTTATCATTTATAAAACATAAAATAAAAGAAATAAAAGGGGAGGGGGAAGGATAATGGAATAGAGGACAGGGCTAGAGGAGAAGGGAGTTAGTGGGGGAGTAACCGTAAGGCAGGTTTATATGATGATGTTGATTGGGTTGATTGAACCCTTAAGGCCTTGCCATCTGGCTGGGAGTAAGGATGGTGTGAGAGTGCGGAATAGGGGATTGAATGCTGAGGGTAGGTTGTCAAAGAATTTGATCTGCCTACGTGATATATGTTTTTGTATTGTGTCGAGTTGTAATGTATCGTGAATGTGATTCATGTTCCGTCTTTCTAATGTGGTGCCTCTACATATCTTCATGAGTATGCTGTTCTGATATTGCTGTAGTTTCTTCAGGGCTGTTGGGTAAAGATAGTGTAAGAGTGGTGCTCCGTGTAAAAGAGATGGTCTGAGAATAGATTTGTAAATGAGTAGTTTGAGTCTGAGTGACAGCCCTGGTGAGTAGAGTAGGTGCTGTAGTTGTGTTGATGTTGATCTGACAGTGTGAATTCTGTTCTGTATGTGTGCTGTGAATGATAAGTGTGATTCCAGTTTAATACCTAGGTATGTGAGGTGTTTCTTTGTTGTGATGGTTTGGCCGTTTAATGTTGGTGTTTTATCGGGTGTTTTCTTGTATGAGAATGTGATAGCATCTGTTTTCTGCGTGTTAATGAGTATGTTTATGTCTTTTAATTGGTCTGTGATTTGTTGAGCTACTATCTGTGCCTTGCGCATTGCATGTTTCGCATTCATGCTGGCTGTATAAATAGCAATGTCATCAGCATATGCGGCGATTGTGGTATTCTCAACCTTTGTCCCTACTACTTGGGCAGTATATATGTTGAAAAGTATAGGCGCAAGGACAGAGCCCTGGGGAACTCCGCGTGTAACTTGGCGGTGGGCTGAAATTTCATTTCTGACCCGGACTACAAAGTACCGGTCAGTGAGGTATGATCCTATGATGTCGACCAGTTGGTCCGGGAATTGGTAGTGTGTGAGTTTATGGATTAGGATGGGATTGGACACAGAGTCCAAGGTTTTTATGGAGATTGTTAGCTATATCGTATTGCAGCTTGGCTACGTGGTGATAACAGCTAACTCCACGCGAGAACCCCGTCTGTTCCGGGGGTATGATGTCGTGTGTATCGCAGTGTTTTCGGATCTGGATAATGAGTAGTTTCTCACATATTTTTGAGATGTGGTTGAGGAGACTAATTGGCCGGTATTCTTCCGGAACCTCTCCTCGTTTACGGGGTTTGAGGAGTGGAACGACGATAGCATGTTTCCACTCCGTAGGGAAGTATCTGAGGCGTGAGCAGGAATTAAAAATGTTAAGGAGAAACATTAGGGTTTTTCGGGGGAGTTGTTTGAGAAGGACGTATGGAATATTGTCTTTCCCGGGTGATTTGTTTCCCTTAGTTTTCCTCAGGATTGCAGTCAGGTCTTTATATGTAGAGAATATTGAATTCTGTGTGTTATCAGTGGAGGGGTTGTGGTGGTATGTGTTATTGTTGCGTGAGTTGTCCCTTTCCACGTAATAGTCAGAGAGAATGTCAGCCTGATCTGCGGGGGTGAGGAGCTCATCGCCTCGTTGAATTTTCACCGATTTTGATTTGGTGTTATGGCTTCTGGTAAGTTTCCAGAATTTTCTATGGTCGTTATGTGTGAGGCGTAACTGTTCATGCCAGAGGGACGTTTTCCACTGCGACATTAGGGATGTGATTTGTTTTGTGAGACTGTTAATGATGGGTTTGTAGGTATGGTCTTTCGTCCTATACCAACAGTTTTTGATGTTGTTGCGTTGTTTTATGAGTGTTAGTATATGTTTAGGGGGTTTGCGTAGGTGTATCGGTGTGGGGGTGAATATGGGGATAGATGTTTGGGCTGCTTTGTGTATGATGTTTACTGTTGCAATGGCCGTGTCGATGTCATTTGTAGTGTGTAGGGTGGTGATGTAGGGTGTGTTTTCGTATGCTATGTTTTTGTATAGTTTCCAGTCTCCGCTCCGGAATTTATATTTGTAGTCTGTATGTTGGGTTGGTGTGTTGTCTTGTCCTAGTTTGTATAAAACCGGGATGTGGTCGTTGTCGCTAAACTCGATTGTTGTGCAGTCTGTGAATCTGTGGGGCTGTTGTGTGAGCAATAGATCTAGTGTGGATGTGATAGATGGGTTGGCGTGGTGTCTGTATGTGAACGCATTAGGGTGTATAATAGTGGGTGGCGGGATGGCCGAGTGGGTAAACGCGTTAGAAAATACGCGTTGCCCATGGCAACGTCTGTTTGGAAACATGAAGATAGCAAGTTCAAAACCCGGAGCCAGGGGAAAATTTAATTTATCTCGGCATCAATCCCCCACCCTCTCCCCTGGCCCGGGAAACCCCGTATAGCCTACAAGGCGAGGAAGGGGAGGAAAAAAAAAAAAAAAAAAAAAAAAAAAGGGGGGATAATAGTGTATTTGCATTTGGTCAGGTGGTTTCCTAATGCGTTTGGTTTTGTACAGTTCCAAGTGTGGTGTTTGGCGTTTAGGTCACCTACAATAATGTGTTGTCTGTCTGTCTCAATGTTTTTCAAAAAGGTCTTGAATGTGTCTAGTTTGCCTGATGGACTTCTGTAGACACATGTGATTTTGTATGAATGTTTTAGTCTTACTTGTATAGTGATGGCTGAGTGTTTGTCGTCGTTTAGTGTTGTGCCGTTTATTAGTCTGGAGGGGACGTCTGAACGCACCAGGAGTGCTACGCCGCCGTGTGTGGGTGAGTCAAGTCTATAGGTTTTGTATCCAGGGAAATATACGTACCTCTGTTTGTTGAGTTGTGTGTCTGTGAGTGAAATTATGGATGGCTTATAAGAAGCCAGGAGGGTTTCTAGCTCAAGCTTACGATGCATGAGCCCTGTTATGTTATAGTTTAGGATAGTATGTCTATTCATTGATGTTTCTTTGTAAAATAATGTTTACTGTAGTGAGTAACGTAGTAAACATTTCTTTCATGTCCCTGAACATTCCCACAAGTTCAGCGACCCATGGGGGGGTTTCAGAGGACGGAGGTTGGGAGGTTGGTGGAGAGGGTTGAGGGGGAGGAGGTGGTCCACTGACCGTGACCCCGGCGTAGGAGTTCGGGGCTGAGGTGGTAGGGGGAGCACGAGATGTCTCCCTGGGAGGGTTGTTGTTAACAGGTGCTTTTTCCACCTTTTTGTTGATCTTATTTTTTATAAGATTAAGCCTAAATTCGCAATTGCGATATGAGGCCACATGAGGGCCTCCGCAATTTGCGCATTTGGGGGGGATGTCCTTGGACATGTTGACGATTCGTGGTTTTCACCACATTTTACGCATACGTGTCTACGTCCACAATATGCCTGTGTATGGCCGAATCCCTGGCAGTTATGGCACTGCCTGGGGCCAGCAATGTTCTTCATTGCTTCTATTGTATAGAACATGTAGTCTATAGGGCCAATGTCCTTCAGTTGCTTAATTGTTGTTTCGTGATCAGTTGTCACGATAATGTGGGACAGCTGTCTTTTCTGTCCCTGTTCATTTGTTTTGGTCATCCTCCAAATATTTTTAAACCCTGGTAATCGGGCTTGGAGGGTGGCGGATATGGATTCCAAGGGGTGATCTATATCGAACCCCTTTAGGAGGAACCTCTTGAGAGGTTTAGTTCCCCGTGGGGCATACGAATGATAATATATATCATCATTCGTATTGATGATACTAAGTGTCTTGTGATAGTCTTTGTCGTTGGTGAGGTATATTTTGTTTTCGATTTTAGAACATCGAAGACTAAATTGAGTTATATTGCACTCTAAAAGAGTTTGTTTTATTACCGCCGATGATATCGGTGGTCTAATTACTATGGGAGGAGGTCTTATTGTAGGTGTGGTGGGTGTTTGCCTAGCGGTTTGATTGTCACTAGTTTCTGTGTTTTGAGTCGTGTCAATGTTTTGTGCGGAGTTAAGTTGGTCAAATTGGTTGGAAACTACGATTTGCATAGTTCCATCTAAGGGTCGGGGGACAGCCTTGATGGGGTTTTTGGGGAGGGAAAACCCATCACTGTCGGTGTAAGTCACCTTGATCCTTTTCCGTTTGTTTCGTGTACTTGTTGTAGGTGTTATTGTGGTGTTCTGTGTTAATACTGGAGGTGTAAGAATGATGTATTGTGTCTGTGGTGTGGTTTGTGGCCCGTTTGTGTGGTCCATAAACATGTTTATGATGTAATAAAAATAATACTAAAACTAAACTTAAAATACACAATATATATATAAGATATATAAACCAGAAAACTGGAAAATAAAGCAAGGTTTTTACTCACGTGTTTACATGGCGTACCCACGCGGTCTCAGGAAAACCGTAAAAACTGTTGGCCTGGTGCTGTGACGTCACACTGAGAGCAGGTAGAGCAGCTAGATGTTCACAGGTAGAAGGCAGAACACAGAATGACCACCCCTTTGAACCTCTTTTTCCTCCGTATAAGTCCTCTTCCCCCCACTCTCTTCAGACTTCCTCTGATTGGCTGGCTGCAGACTTCTCCTGATTGGCTAGCTGCCTAAAATTTCCCTTCCTTTCTATATTTAAGGTGTTTCCCAGCGGCCTCTTTGCCGGTAAAAAAACCAGGCTTTATGGCCACAAATTTCTCTAACAATCTTCCTAGGTATTTGCCTGGATGTTTGTCGGCAGCATTGTCGGTTCTAAGCTTTGCTTATTTTGAATCTCTAACAGAAGGTTTATGGCCCCAATAACTTACAAGGCGGTATTTCCAAGACCTAGCCGCCTTCAGGTAAAACCGATCACCGGGTTGAGCATATACAGTACTTTACATATTTTGATATTAAATTATTAATTCAATTTCCTTTTCCTATCACGGCAGCATCTACAATACATAGCAATGTATATGTGACAGCCAAAATTTTACTATCCGTATTATGAAAATAAAAACTTTTATTTATTAATAAAAAGATTTATTTCATTTAAGAGAGTAAATACGTGATGCTCAAATTTTTTGAAGCATCGCAGGTGTAAAAATATTTGTTATAAGATAATAGTCTATAATTAATTATATTTTAGTCTAGAAACTTTTGATCCATAATGAATTTTTGAAAGCAATGAAAAGCGATTTTAGAGAAACAGTAATCGTTCTCGATTTCCAGAAAGCCTTAAGAGACAATCTTTACAACGAGACGTAAATACACCTATCCATTCACCTTCACTATATATTTACAAAAAGCAAATCGTAGTAAAAAACAAGCAAGCAGTAAAAACAAAACTCGACAGTTGATGAAATTAGTCCCTTCAAAAAATAAATAAGCAATAATGAATCGAAAAGTGCTGAGAACTTCCAAATTTTGCTATGCAGATACTCTAAGAGATATACAAATATAAGTATATAAATGTGGAAAAATGTGTGAAGTTAAGGAATGGCGTTTACATATTATCGAAACACATCGATTTCTAATCTAAGTAAGTTCGTAAGTGAAAGTTGTGTGTTGCGCGCATCGCACCAGATTTTGTTCTGATAATGAATGATAGGTGCATACGTTTGTCTATCTGCATTTAAGAGAGTCTAGGCTGTTTTGTTTGGGATTTGTTTTATGTTTGGCTGAATGACTTTCAAACTGGCCTAACACCTCCGACGCATCAGCCTTCCTACTTCCCACAGAGGCTTGGCAGGGAAGTAGATTAACATCGATTCCCTTTCCTCCAAAACGTGTAGCTGAAGGAGCGGCTTATAGACTCCCTACAATTATAGAGCCAGTTGTTTGCTCCCAGTAGACTCCTACCGTAATCAAATGATCTTTGATCTCGGAGCCTCATCCGACGGTTTGGGCTTAATCTCATTTGTGTTTGATGTGCCTAATTGGTAAGCCGCGGTAGTATCGGGTGCCTTTATGGGGGGCGAGGAAGTGGCGCAACTATCAAAGCCCCACTATTTGACAAGCTACGGTAATTTTCTAAAGTCGAATTCAACAAAACTTCTTGCCAATTCTAAAACTATTTATTTGTTTAGTATCGGGTGCCCTACCGTATTCATATGACAATTTAGCAGGTCATTAATCAATACCAATTTGAAAATAAAAGTACTATCAATTACTAAACAAAAACTATAATTACCTTTCACTGACTAATGGAACTGTTATGATGAAATGAGTAGCTTATATGTATTCTTACAATGCACAAATTTTCAATCAAATATTTTAGGTTGATTGATAATCAGTTTTTTCAGTTATCTTTTTTTATTTTGGAAATCCGACGTTTCGATCATGTGGATCTTCATCAGGGCTTCTGAGTCCAGAGTATAACTGGACTAAGTTCTAATTCTGGACTCAGTTCTATATCAGGGGAACTGAGTCCAGACTCAGAAGCCCTGATAAAGATCCACATGTGAGGATCGAAACGTTGGCTTTCCAAAATAAAAATAAAATAACTGAAAATCCTGATTATCAATTAACCTATCGGAAAGAAAATCAGTTGACTATTACTCATCTATAAAATATTTTAGGTTCATTCACTTTGCTATAAATATCTACAGGTGTCTTCCGCAAACTGATCAATAAACATATATAAAAAGTTATCTTTATGTGAACAAATCATTTTCTCTCAATAAGACTCCTTATTGTTAATTATTTTTTCGATATCTTAAATGATTATCAGGAGTTTCATTTTTTATTTTGGAAAGCCAACGTTCCAATTCAACTTGTGGATCTTCATCAGGGCTAAAAGAAAACAAATATATGAGTATCTATGCTAGAGGATGACAATAAATGAATACTTATTACAAAACTGATAATAATATAAAAGATGGTAAGCATTATACCTCCATGAATATTTAAATAATTGGCTGGTCAGCAACATTTTTAACTGAAAACCCTGATAATGATTTAACCTATCGTATAGAATAACAGTTGACTATCCCTCACCTCTTTACTTCGTATAAACTCGTTAAAATTATTTTTTGAATTAAAGGGATTTCGCTCAGTGAGTCATATTTTAGACCGCCACTATTTATATTAGTATTTTATTAAGGTAAGCATGAAAGTGAATTAAACGATTTACTTGCAGAGAAACATAGTTTGAAATTTCTTGGAAATGAATTATTAGTGTATCACTCGAACAAGTTTACATATAAAAATCCAAGGAATTGTAAATATACTCAAAGATGTGAAATAATGACTTGTCAGGAGTCGTATTAAAAAAAAAAAAAAACTGGTGCGTGCGCGCAACACACAACTTCCACTTACCAACTTACTTAGATTAGAAATTAATGTGTTTTGTTAATTGCCACTTCTCAAAGTTATACAGTTTTCCACATTCATTTCTTATTTTTGTTTTCATTTGCTCAAAAAAAAAAAAAACACTAATTTATTTTATTATTAAATAAAAGTTTTTACTTGTGATAATTCAGCAATGCAAGCATAATACTCCAAGTCGTCGGATTTTATAATTCTCTATGTACTTGTTGAATATTTCATTTATTTCCCATGAAACAAATAATTCTCATTTAATAAACAGAACTTCTTTAATTATAACGCATTGGTTTGTCATTAAAGGAGTACGGCGCATGCGTAAGTGCAAGGTGTTTTATGAGTTGACGGAATATTTTTCTTTTTTTCTCTTGTATTTTGTTTACTTGATTTTTTTCATATATCATATTTAGCCATTTCTTATTTTTAGGCGTGATGAGAGACAGTTAATTTCTCAATATAAACTAAAACAAAGGTACTTCATAGGAAAACAAAAAAGGCCCCTTCCCTATTTAAGCCCCCTCCGAAAATTGTAATACTAATAAAACTTACCTGATATTATTGAACACCTAATTTTCATAAAACATGACGAATTTGATCAAAATCATTAAAGCCGTTTTTGAGATAATCGAAAAAAAGGTAAAAATTGGTAAAAAAGTTATGAAATAAAGTGCCCACTCCGTTTGACCAATTTTGATGAAATGTTGGCTGTCACATTTGTGGCATATACATACGTCAAATACCCAGTTTGATCAAAATCTTTAAAGCCGTTTTGGAGTAAATAAAAAAAAAAACACATGAAAATGATACAAAATTTATTAAGTAAAGTCCCCCCTCCGGTTGATCAATTTTTATGAAATTTTTAAAGTCATATCTCGGGCATATTAATACATCAAATACTTAGTTTAATCAAAATCGTTAGAGCCGTTTTTGAGAAAGTCGTAAAAAACGTAAAAATTTATCAAATAAAGTACCCTTTGACCAATTTTGATGAAATGTTTCTGTCACATCGCGAGCATATACATAAACTAAATAACCAATTTCAGGTTCGCACGGTTAATAGTTTTTGAGCTAGTCTGTTCACACACACACACACAGACCATTTCGCGGGACTTGGTTATTTCGACTCAGGGGACCCCAAAACGTGTATTTCCGTTGAAAACCGGAAGTCGAAATTTTTCACGATCGCAATACTTCCACTTTTTATATATGTATTCCATATATAGGTAAGCGAAAGTAAAAAAAGCAATATCTCCTGAATGTGAAAGAAATTCAAACTTTGGCTGTACATGCATTGAAATACATATAATGACTTTGATCTATAATAGATTTTTTATTTATTACTTTATCATTATTTATGAAATAATTTAATTTCTTCTGCGATGCCTAAGGTTCGGTGGCTGACTAGATAAACTAGCTGCATGAAAGATTTTTTGAACAATTCATAAATAATTTGTAGGGATGAAGGATTCCAATAAATACATGAGAAAAAAAAAAAAACATCGATGCGGTATTATTGTACATTAAATATGTGTTGTCATTTATTAACAAACTTTTAGAATCCCGCAGGAAGTTCAACCCCCCCCCCTCCACGTTCAATTACGGTCGCTAATAGCTAAAGCCCCATGCAGCTCCAAGCGACAATATAGTTGCTACGCCGGACAAGTAATTAACGGTTGAGTAATTGCTCCACCCTCTATTATCTGACATCGATAATTAATAACGGGATGTGTTGCATTTAATGTTGTCGCATCTTTGTGCACATTTCTATCCCCATCATATCGATCACACCTCAACCGTTCAGCCTGCATGCGCTTAACATTGAATGCTCCTGGCTATTGTATATCATTGCCCCTCAGCACTCAAATTATACTATCTCCTTGGAAATTTGACGATCTAAAATATTCTAAATGGGTTTTGAATTACAAACCAATACCTTTCTAATTCCAAAAAAAATCATAAAAAATGAGTTAAAAATTGTAATGTAACGTCTCCTAGTCGTAAAAAATTTGACGGTTAACCAAAAAAAATATGGAATGGTTGCATAATTGTCTCGTCTTTGGAATGAGAGCACCATGATCCATTTTTATTAATACTGTATATGAAAAAAAGTTAAAGGTAGCGCACGCCACTTTTACAAATTATTTTCCACTTATTTCATATTTGTTGACGCTTAAAAATTTGGCGTTAAAGTAGTTGAAAGTGGTTTGACCGACAATTCTCTTGCAGTTTCTAAGTGATATATGAAATTCGAAATCATAGCTCACTAAGTAATATTTTATTTATTCTAATGGTTCCTAAAAATCCAGGCTTTTATCTTATTTTTAATATGTTGTGCTTACACAAAGAGAACGCATGAATAGGTACAAGGTATAAGCAGTTATTGCTAAAATATTAATATGCCGGGAAGGACGGCGATGAACGCGGTGCCTTTGAAGCCGCGGTTTGCGGGCGCTGTACTTCGCTGAACCTTCTTCATGCATTCCATCCAAGATTAAATTAAGTCTCTTTGAAATATACACATAAGGAGAGCCTTTAATATTTTCAAAATTCTTCTTTACTGCTTTGGAAAAAGTAATGGGATTTTTTTTTCTTATAGTTATCGGAAGAAGTTTTCTGAGATAGGTGACTAGATTTAAATAGATAAAATTCTCTAGAACAATTTCAGAATTTTTTTGATTAATTTTAAAATGTATATCCATTTAACACATATAAACATTTCCAATTAACATACATTAATAACATTTCCACATTAAATATTGGAGGTGTGTGATGACAAAAAATTGATAGTGACAAACAGGGATGGACCACGTAAATTACTCTAACTCTTAAACTTAAACTCTTTGCAATGGTTTATTGTGGTCAGAGATAGATTTGGTTGGTCTAGGTTGGGCATGGTCAGAAATGGTTCGGAATGGTAATAAATAGTTTAGGGCGGTCTGGTTGGGGATGGTCAGAGATGGTTCGAAATGGTCACAAAAAGTTTGTTGGGGGATGGTCTTAGATTGTTAAGAAATGGTTGGTTGGTGATGTTCAGAGATGGTTAGGAATGGTCAAATATGGTTCGGAATGGTCAGAGATGGTTCGGGATAGCTAAAG
This sequence comes from Aelia acuminata, assembly GCA_911387785.2. Classification (NCBI taxonomy): domain Eukaryota; kingdom Metazoa; phylum Arthropoda; class Insecta; order Hemiptera; family Pentatomidae; genus Aelia; species Aelia acuminata. The sequence continues at coordinate 35,825,200 of OU426983.1, forward strand.
ATGGTTCTGAATGGTTAGCAGTGATTTGGTGACCGATTAGGAATGATCAAAGATGGTTCTGAATGGTCAGAGATGGTTTCTAGTGGTTAGCAATGGTTTGTTATGGTCTGTCTGGTTGGAAGGTCAAAGATGGTTAGGAATGGGAAAAATGGCTTGGATTGGTGAGCGAATGTTTTAAATAGACAGCAATGGTTTGTTGTTGTCTGGTTTTGTATGGTCAAAAGTATTTTGTGGTGTCTGTTTGGAAAATAGCTTCGAAATTTATTTAAACTGATTATGTGCTCATTGATTTAATAGACAACGATTTATATTTTTAAAAAGAATACTAGCAAAAACCTGGAAAATAATTTGTTATTTGAATTCACTGTATATATTTCAGTTAAAGTAACTAATTTCTTTTTTTTTTTTTTTTTGGAGGTAAGTCTTAATGGTTGTCCTGACGAGTAAGTTTTCATTTATATTACATTTATGTTCTTAACATATAATTTATTTTTTAATATAAAAATAAACACGATATAAGCTGTAGTGTGCTGTCAAAGATAAATTTGTGGATTCGATTATGATGTTTTAATCTTTCAGACATAAGTTAATTATTTTATTTTACCTAGTTACTATAGTGTCATTAAAATTGGTAGTTCCCTAAGAATTCTTGGATTGTATATATGTTTACAATGTTTGAGTTATAGAATTTGTGTTGTTGTTTTTTTTTTTTCTCATCTAATACAACTACTATTAAATTATTGCATTTTATTATTATTTACAATACTAATTGCAATATTACTTTACCGTGAGATGGTTTCAGTCATTTATATCTAATGAACACATTTTTAGATCCTCTTTTTTACTGCTTTTATTTGGAGAAGAAAATATAGATTTCCGGTGGATAAACTGTGTCTATGAGTTAGTATTTTGCTGACAAAATAAAATAGAATATTTATTTATTTACTGTTTACCCTCTAACCCTAAGGGTCATTGGCTTTAATTTTTCCTTTTTACATTATGTTTTAGTAATTTACCGCTTTTAAGAATTTGAATAATGGGTGAAGATTTTTCATCTTTTAGTATTTCATTTATGGTTTTCGGTAGTTTTAACTTTTTCCGTATATCATCATTATTGTGTACAATCTAGTAACAAGTGTTTTAAACTCTAAGGTGTATTGTTGCGCATTTGAGAGGTGGGTGCTTCCATACCTATGAGTAGATACTACACTATTTCTTCTCTTTTCTCTTCGATTGCAAGAAATACTTCCGTCATGTTGATATTTAAACAAAGGGAAGACAAACGGAGAATACATCCTCAAGGACGAATTTTCTTAATTTAATTTTAATTTGACTTTTAAATAGTCAGAATGTGATATATTGTATACAATTTCCGTGTTCCTAACTGCCCCAATCAATTTTTCTTCCATTTTCTTCTTCACCTGCGCGGCGCAGACGGTGACGAACTGCGCCAGGAACATCAACCTCCGCAGCTCTCGTTGGCTCTAAAACTGCGCCACCACACCCTGCGGCTCAACGTTCGCATCTCCTTTGTATTCAATATAACACCAATATTTATTACCTACAACAGACACAAAATTGTGTTATGGACCTAACCGAATAGATTTCTTATTCTTTGTGACTACCCACATTTGGCCAAACTTTTAGAACTAACCCCACGATTAGAAATAACGGGTAGATGACTTGGAAAAGGTTGCAATAGCGTAGATATGCTATATATACATATCTTCCGAAATATCTATTTTCATAAAGGATTCTGTTACGGATTTTGATATATTGATGGGCAGAGGTTTTAGCTATAATTAGGGCTGATAGGCAGGAGAGGAAGGGATAGGCAAGTAGGTGTCCAGCGGCTGAATTGGCAAGATACCGAAGGAAGCCGAAGATTTATGAGCCATCTCCTCCAAGTTCAACAGCCATTAGCGGCCAGGATCAATTTGGGGGGCTTTCTTCAGCTTGCCAGGGTTTACCTTAGCACTACCTCCCGGCCCAATATTATATATAACTACATAAATACGCTTAGGGTTCAGCGAGTGACCCTGTAGTCTAAAGTCGATTCAACCATATGCATCCCAGAAACTACAGAAATAGTATGGAAGGAACGAATTCATTATTAATAATAATTTCCCATTATTATTATTTACTAAGATTTATATTCTTGTAAAAAAAAATGTTTTTAATAAAAATAAAACAAACATTGAAGAGAATGATTATTTTATTATCATTAATTATTTTTTCAATTCACATTTTTTTTTTTACTTTATAATTTTAATTTTCGCCTTTGTAACCTAGTAACGAACGCACCTTTGTACGTCAGTAACAAAACACTACATACCGACTTACAACTACCAACTAACGATGAACAAAATATAAGGACTCTCTATTCTGGCTTTCATATCAAATTACACGGACATAACAATTGTCTTATTATTGACATGGACACGACTGAGATGCCTTTTATGAGGCGACTGAAAAGGAGTTGGATGAGAGACCTCTTCTCCTGAAACAAGTCCGGGATGGTGTGCTTTTGGGCGAAATCTTCCCTCATGCCTAAAAAGCCAACATCAAAGCAGTTTATGTCACATTTGCTGATTTTCGCTTAGCTGCGACAGGTGCGAATTAAAATATGAAGAAAAAAAAATTTTGCGCCTGTCAACAATCTTCGACAATCAGCAAATGTGCGCTGTGCTAATTTAAATAGGGGGAAGAGTTAGGATGAGGAAGGATGGCACCCAGCAGTACCTCTTTCCTTGCTTGTTTCAGGTAATCTGGATATTTAACGAAGGAGATCTCTCATCCAGCGCCTTTTTAATCTCCTAGGTATGGGCATATCAGCTGTAGCCATGCCTCTAATCAGTTGGTTGAAATGACCGTGTAAGTGTGTATAGAAACGTTTGTAAAGTGTCTGTTTGCATTTGTAAGTCTGTATGTAGGATATTGTTGGTCACGCGCCATGGTGCTTTTACTATGAGTCAATATATCTGATTGAAAGGTCTGAATTGTTTGTAAGTGGGTCTTTTTGGCTGTACCGTATACCTGTGAAGAGTGTGTCCATATTGGTTTCAGTAAGTATGAATATGTATTTATTTTGTCTCAGACATAGTTTTGATGTTTTCGAAAAAAGGAGTACAGTAGGTTGAGTCGTTTATTAAGAGTTTTTCGTTTCATCTTAACATGTGGAAACGTACAATTCAATACAAATTTGAAAATATTTGTTGATCTTAAATACCATTAAACATTTTAATAATTATCTTATATCGGATCAATGAATTTCCCTCTGCTTTATAATTATCAATAAACTTAACTCGGTAAGCTTGTAAGTTACGAAGGTCAGTTGCAGGCGAGACCTTTAGAGATAGACCTTTAGAGATTAGAGTCTCGGATGGATCGCCGGAATTCTAATCCTTGGAATTAGCACTCCAAGTCTCTGTGTGTCTTCTCCCAAGTTTGCCTCTTCTCCTCTGAGAACTGGGGCATTTGTCTGAGCACTGAGAGCTACTCAGTATTAGCGAGTATCGAAGCAAACAACGATTCCTAACGGTTTTCAAACAAGACCGAGTCAAAAGCAATCCGACAAATTCTGATCCTCTCGGAAACAACTAAAACTACCTTTCGGAGATACACAAATATTTGCAAGCTGTCTCACGGTTATCTGAGACAGATTTGTTAAACAACTGTTAAAAAAATAAAAGAATATTCCAAATATCATTCAGACAGATCCTGTACTTACATTTAATAGAAATAAAATTGGGAAAAAGCTTAATTAATGATAAACAGTATTATAAAGCATTCAACTCTTGAGCCACGTTGCCTAATCGTTTCAAACGCCAAGTTTTAACACTTGTTTTAAAGAATACATATGAACAAAGCGTCTAAAATGTTAAAACCTAGAGTTAGCGACAAAATAGATAAATAAACAAAAACAAAATGCTCGAAATTGAAAGTGCAGTGGGCTGAAATGCTTGATAAAGATAGTTGTACTGTGAGAGTGTATTTGCGAACTAATGTTATTAGAAATTTGTTTTCTCTTTGGCATGAGAAATTTCTTTAAGTGAAGACTCTCAGGCATGTAGGTACTCTGTTTATGAAGGGAGTCCAAGCAGGCTTGAACACCCTGACGGTTCCAGTTAATAACATATTAATATTATAATAAGCCTGTTGTCCAATATCGACTTGGAGGCCTCCATAGATTAAGTCGGTATGGTCTTACTTCTACCCTTCTTGTGAAGTTGATTACGTCATTACATTACTAATATAACGCCCTAACCACTATTATTTACCTGCTCACAAATTCTGTTAACAATTTTAACTGGATTCTGACTTAAAACATGAAGCCACACTAAAAAATCATCATTTGAAAGTGTGTATTCCGACCACTTTTTTTTCGCAATCTATCTCTGTTACGAATGGGCACGTAGGGTAAACCGTACAGTTCTTGGCACCCTTAAGAATCAATATCTGTGGTAAAATTAAAAAATACTTTCTACAAAGGTATCAAATAGAAACTTCCTATAGCTCCTCATTATTTATCCTCATAAAGTCTCAAGAGGTTTTTTTGGGTCAAAAGTTCAATAGTTTTACAATATGGCAATGTTTGCAAAAAGTGCCAAATCTAGTTATTGGCACCCTGTGGATTTAATTGTGAAATCTTCCCTATGGTTAGTTTGTTAAAGTCTTACTTTATAGATGACTTAGAGGAACCTTCAAACATTAGCCTCATGTATATCTTTTAATAAAATTAGAACTTGTTTACCTATTTCTTAATGTTAAAGTTGGGGTGCCAATAACTGTATGATTTACCGTACCTAGTATATGTTTTTGAAAAAATATATTTTTGTAAAAAAAATTGAAACATATTTTAAACTGATTTTCTTTTTGTAGGGTTTTGGAAGAGTGGCGGGTGGGGGGGGGGGGAGGATAACTTATATTTATTAAGCCATTCCATTCAACCGGCTCTTATCAAAAGAGCTACGCTCGTAAATCAAGAACTGTGTGGCATTTGAGGCTGATGTCACAAGTTTAAGCCCTGTTTAAGAAGTTGAGGAATGAAGCCTTGTTCGTTATATAGTGGCAACTTGATTCAATTTAAACTTTAAACCAGATCACCGAGTTCCATACCGCCCTCCGTAGGGCTGGCTCAAAGTTATTAATTAGACACATTTAGCAAATCTAAAAGGATTTGTGCCGGCAAATAGTGTGGAAACAGCTCAAAACACCCAGTTCCCGTCATGTGTATGATACTTATCTACATCACATATTCTACTCTCCTAACCTTGTTGTAGCATGCTGTAAATTTAATTGGACCTTTTTATCTGTTCTTAATAATAACTGATTTCACACTGTCTGGAACTATAAGCTTTGTGTTTTATCAATTGATTGCAGTACACATAAATATAAATGGACAAGTCTCAGAGACGTTTAGTCCAATTTCAAAAACTATTTCTAGTGAAGATAAACATTTTCGAACTTTTGTAATCGATTTGGGCAAAACAAACTTAAGAGCTTAAAGGTTCTTTACTCTCTTTTTTCCAAATCTTCTAAATTGAATATTAGACAAAAATTGAATAAATACTTACATACGTAAACTTAAACACATAAAAAGACACACTTACAAAAATCACAAACTTTTCAATCCAAAATTTTAAGACTAATTACGGACGCTCTCAGGTACGTAAGTAACCAAACTCTACATACAGTCTTACAAAAACCGACTATACAACAACACATACGAACGCTTTACTCACGCTTTTTTGTTAAATTGGAAGGACATAACAACAGATTAATTCATGACGTGGCCACGGTTGACTTGCCCGTTCGAAAACGGCTAAAAAGAAGCTGGATGAGAGACCTCCTCTCCTGAATTAATGTCAAGCCCGGAAAGAGGTGCTGCTGGGCACTTTCGTTCTTTTATGCCATATATGCCTTACATACTACTGGTCCCAAGTAACAACTAAAGTAATCGTGCTTATTGGCGTTAGATGATATGAAATGAATGGGATAATTTTTTTAATTAAAAAATGAACGGGATAATTTTTTTGTGGAAATGACCCAATTTTATTCTTTTGAGTAATCAGATGCAAACAGCCTTGCTGACGCTGTTATTTCCTGCTGAGTGGAAACTACTCTCCAGTTAAAAAGAATTTCTATGAATTTTTCAAACACTGCCAGCGGTATGATTGCTACCTTGAATATTAATAGTGAAATCTTACATTTGAAAGCTCCCAGGAATTCAGTAATTTTATAAAGTAGGTACCTTAATGGTCTTAGGTATTAAGTTATTATTATTATTTTTTTGTCAGTGTTCCAGAATATTTGTGATTATCTTTTTCTGATTATACTAATTCTAATCCAATAAATCATCAGTTTTAACTGTATTTGTGTTAAATAAATTTCAATATTTTAGTAACACATACTCTTAATTATTCGGGCAAGTTTTTCCATCAAGAATTCAAGAATTCAAGAATCAAGGCTGGTTGCGTAGTTGGGGAGGGGTTACTGTGAAGCAGAGATTCCACAAATGAACAAAAGTATTTAAATGCAATTATTTATTTAGTACAGCTCTGTTCCCAACTGATGATAATGCTCCTCATCCCAAAAAGATACCTTTTTTCTTTATGCCAGGTTTCTTTAATTCTTATAATACGTCCTTTAAAAAATGAAAATAATGGAAATATATTTCTGAAATTTGAATGATGTACACAATAAAATAATTGCTTTTCTTAAAGTAATGAATATTTAGTGGGGTATTAATTGTTCGTGTTACTTATATCAAATATGCCTTGTCTGAGATACTTTTTCATACATAACAGAGAACTTGTTACATGAAACGCGTATCGTTCTCATTTTATTACACTGATGCCTATTTCGGCAAAATCCATAAACCTTTTTAATAGCTCTTAATGTGTCCGTATCAAAATTTTATCAGTATAAGGTTTTGAAGTCAATCTGAAGTATCTAGTTGTAGATCAGAAAAAACAATTTACCGATTGTGGTTATGAAACGAAACTTTGTAAAAAAAAAAAAAATCATAAAAATTCGTGTATCGTCCAGGAAATATAATAATAATAATAATAATAAAATCTTTATCGATTGTCCCGGGAACTAGTCCCTTAGGAACAAATTATAGAAAAACATATAATAGGATTCAGTTCCTTAGAGTATTATAAAAAAATGAAGCAAATTAAAATGAAACAAAAAAAAATATATAGGAAAAACTAATAAATAATAAATTAATCTTCTTGTGATGAAAAAAATAAAAATAAATAATATCCTTATTGACTTCACATGAAAATAATTAAGAGTGTGCAGCATATAATATATACATATATACACTTATTTGCAAATAAAATAAATTGATAAGATAAATAAATAAGGCCTACACCAATTTAAAGTTGAAATTAAGAATTTATGAAGACAATTTACAATTGTTCGGGAAACTGGGTGGATAGGAGATGATTGTACAGGCGGGATTTAAAGGAAGAAAGTATACTGAAGATATAATGAAGTATTTCTCATCTCACTGTATGTAAAGAAAAAGTTTATTATGGTAGTATAATCCTCAGTACCTTCCAATTCATACTAACCAACATACAGTCAATTATCGACACATGATATCATAATTATAGTTAACTGTTTTAGTTATGTCAATAGTTAAAGCGGTGTACTTTTACTATTAGTTTCCTCACCGATCAGTGCCCGAAGTTTTTCAAGATAATGTATCCCTGTTATCTCTCCTTAGCTAGCCAAGTCCACCTTTCATTGTATTTTTTTTCTTTGTTTTTAGTTTTTGAGTTGGATTGAAAGCCAGATAATAATCTATAGTTCATCATCATATCGCACATCGGCAAGAAGATGGTTGCAACCCAAAATCTGTTTTTGTTTTTTTTGGATAATCACATGTGAAGTTTTTACTGGACTCTCGATTTGGCTATGTACCAACAGACTGCGACTAGGTAAAATAGTCTGATCACAGTTAGTCTACTATTTGGGCTGTTAGTACCACTGGTACTAAATGTAACTCAAAAGTAGCCCCCTACCTGTGTTTCACAATCTTTTACTCCATAAAAGAATATGGTAAATTGCGTCTTACGCGAACGGAACTATTAATTCTATTGTAACTATATTACGGTATTGTAGGTTCTGTCATTCTTATTTAAACGGTATAAACAACTAAAAATTAATAAATTTTATAATCATCTCCTTGCCGCCGTGCGATATGTTTTTGCATCTTTGCTATTCGTTAATTTTTTTTTTCAAATTGCCGGAATAGATATATTTAACCAGATTTTTCAAATACACCGTATCATGAAGTTTCTGTTCATTACGAGCTGTTCCATTAAAATGTCACGATGTTGTTTATCTTACTTTAGAAAACCACTTATGTATATCCAAAAGGTTTTACCATTAACCAAATGATTATTTGACTGGCGTCCTGCCTTCCTCAATGGGCAGGATTTTCATTTCCAGCAGGTCCGGAAATCGACCTGTCCATTTGCAGGGTCCATGTCGTCTGGTCCTCTATGGATTCCCGCTCAGAGTAACCTAATAAAATGTAGTTAAGTGCTCCACTTGACAAGGGTGTGTCTCTGCCATTATTATTCTTTTGGAACTTCAATAGTTTGTAAATATTTTTCAAGTTGTTAAACTATTTTATTTTAAGGAGTTATCATCGGCTAAAAAAAAAAAAAAAAAAAAAAAAAAAAAAAAAAAAAAAAAAAAAAAAAAAAAAAAAAAAAAAATTAGCTGAAGGGTAAATGACAATATTGAAAATGAGTTCTCTGATTTTGTACCTTGCACTAGTTAGATATTTTATAAGCTATTCAAGCGGAAACGATTCGATCAACTTTTTTTTTTATATATAGATCAAAAGGGTTCTGATTCGGATGGAGGAAGACAGACAGCCTACAAAGCAGACTAAGCCCCAAAGCCGCAAACAAGCAATCAATGTTCTGCTGTCACATGTTGCCAATATCCAATCGCTCGCGTCACTCACCGAGCCATGTTAATTGCTTCACCCTCAACGTTCGGCAACCTTATCGTCTTGTATAGTTTCTCTAGGTACGATAACTTGTCTCCGAAAATTATCAGTTGAGTGAACATGTTTGTGTCAGCTGAGATCACAAGATATATCACATAAAAAAAAAAAAAAAGATCATTGGGATTATATGTATATGATGTCAATGGTCAATGGGTTATTGACATTGTTAAAGATTGAACAAATTTAGCATAGACAAATTGCTGACTGATGTAGGTACTAACCCCTGAAGACCAATATCTCTGTTATTTTTTAAAAATTCTGTTGCTATTTCTTTTTTCTTTTTTTTATGGTTAGCTGTGTATTGCTATTTCGAAAATATTTCCAAAGTGTCTATTTCAGCATCATCAACCATGAAGGGACTCATCATTGAATACAGAAAATAATTTGGGAGAATATTTTTATTTTTGTTGGCGCTAAGTATGTAAGTAGTTCTGTATTATAAATTTGAATATATACCCTTATTTATACCCATAAATCCCTATGTATTTCTAAGCAAACAAGACAACATAGTCTACTCAAACAAAAATTTTTATTTATATAAACCTGTAGGGTTTATATATATATGTATATATAAATATAGGGTGCATTTGATACATATTTCAATATGTTCACCTCGAAATAAATTTAAGAAAAAATGCGAATATTCTAGGAAAAAAAAACTTGCGCCGGTCTCCCCTACTTTATTGATTATATAAAATTATCCAAAAAAAAAAATTATTTTTTTTCTCTTCTAAGTTAAACAAAAGAAAATTCTCTGGCGGTAACGTGACTCCCGAAACCGTGAGCGATTGAAAGTTAAATATAAGTTGAACTTTGTCATCGATTAAAACTAGAGAAAACTTCTCGAGCCTTGATTTGAAAAGTTTGATCATTTAGCATTGCACTCCTTTCTAGGAATTTTTCCCTCATTTGAGGGCCAAATTAACGAAAAATTCATCAATCTTTTTTTTTTTTTTTCAATACAGTTATTTCCCTTCGGTCAGCCAACAGCGACAGTCAGCGAATGTGATGACATAAATGAATCGATTTGATAGGTATTTAAGACGAGAGGAAGTTATGTGCTCTATGACAGTTGTTTACGGACTTGACACTATTCAAGAGAGCAGGTCTTGCTCTCATTCAGCTTCTTTTTAGCCGCCTTATAACGGGCGTGTCGTTAATTAGTCTGTTATTATGGCCGTGCAATTTAAAATAAATGTGTGAATAGTTCGTATGTTGCGTCCTATAGTTGGTTGCTGTAAGCCAGTATGTAGTGTTTTGTTGCTTGACTTGACTTATATGGGACCCGTAATCAGTTTTAAAATTTGGGATTGAAAATTTTGTAATTTTTAATCTTATATTTAAAAAGAAAATTTGAATGAAGTTTGAGTAATTTTTTTTAATTCACACTACTTGTCCTGCATTCTACAGTAAATTAAGACTGCAACTAATGATTTTATTTATTATGCCCCATCAAGGAATTAATTAATAGACAACTTTTAGATTAATTTTACTTATATTCTTTTAATTTATAAAAAAAAATAATTGAAAATTCGATTTAATTTTTAATTAAATCGTTTAATTAAAAATTTAAATTAATTTAAATTTAATTTAATTAATTAATTAGAAAAGTCAACGAATCCACGACTATGGGACAAAACATATTTTATAATTATATGCATTATTAAACATTTATCAATATTTATTCAATACATTTTTTGTTCGTAATAATTTGCATTTTATTTTTATTTTTTATTTTTTTATTTTTTTATTGTTCCTTTCCTTCCTCGCCTATTAGGCTGTACTGGGTTTTCCGGGCCAGGGGAGAGGGTGGGAGATTGATGCCGAGTATTATTAAATTTCCCCCTGGCTCCGGGTTTTGAACTTGCTATCTTTCGGTTCTCAATCATACGTTGCCATGGGCAACGCGTATTTTCTGACGCGTTTGCCCACTCGGCCATCCCGCCACCCCCTATTATATTATACTGCATATGTTAAATATGTGTTTTAAGATAAATAATCTTGGTTATTTTAATGTATTTTTTTTTTTTTATATGTTGTAAATCCGGGCTATTATCATATATCGGGCTATTCAAAACAAGGTATTACGATCATCGGTTGTGACTTTCAAATTATTTTGACTTTCAAATTCTTTTTTAATTTTCAGAAAGAAATTTGAGTAAAAATTCATTAATATCAATATGAACTTAAATGTTGCGTTTAATCTTACGCTAAAAAGGTGATTTATGGGGCATAAAACTCATGAGACGAACAAAATTTTTTGTAGTTCGGCAAACAAACCTTGCCAATGTTGTAATCATAACAGTTGGATCTACATTATTTAGCTCTAGTTGAATCAAAAATTGCTAATTTCGATAAACATTTTATCTTATAAAATAAGAAATGAAAACAACGCCACGAAAGATAAACTCAAGGTAAATTAAAGTAAAATCAAAGCGACGCTAGCTTTAGAACAGAATACAGCGGTATGGCCACTAAGCACTCGCTCCAGTTTGAGTCGCCTTTAGACACGGTTGATCTTCAATGTCTGAAGCAAGTGTCAATGCATCTTTAGATAATTCTCATTATTTAATCCACATGTCTGAATAAAATTTCCGTCATTTTCTGTTTTCAATCGCAATTTATACCTACTTCTCTTTAAATATTAAAAATGTTGTCTAATATTAAAAATATTTAAATATATATATATATATATATATATATATTTGTATAAAAGTCTATTATTTGTTACATTTGTTCAATTCCACGGATTTGAGTGATGTTCAGGTTTAGCTAGTGATTCGACAGAAGTGAATTCCACTCACACATTCTGAAACTCAATCCGGGACCCAACAGATGGGATTAGGAATTAAAACAATAGAGCGGCAGGCCATGCAAACATACTCTGCATGGAACTGTTTAGCGCTCGCCAAAGCTCACGTTTTACAGCGTTGAATCACTTTTGTAGGTAACATAATTTACTATTCTCTTTATGGCTAATCGTATTCGTTGTATTCATTGAATATAATATGGAAAAAGCTGTTTATATTTTATTTTTGTCCCATGATCTTAATTAAGTAAAATAATGGATCTGACCATCATCCGTTGCCAACAAAGAAAAAAAATTAAGGGCCGTATTTATAAACCTTCATAAGGAAGCAGTTAAGGTAAACTTAACTGATTCCTATGTTAAGGTAACCTTTAAGCTTAAGTGTTCCTTTAGATAATTCTCATTTTATGAACCTTCCTTAACAATTCCTTTCCTTATCTAAGTATGCATTTATTAAGGTGCAAATTTAAGGCCACCTTAACTAAACAACCAATCAGAGAAGATTGATAAGAGTACTCCGCCGCTAGGTGTAACCTCCCTAACCTGAGATCAGTGTTAACTTTACTCTTGTTTACTGTGTTGTTTCGAGTGTTTTAAGTATTTAAGTCCTGACATTTGTTTTCTGTTTTTATTTCTATTATTAAAAAGTTAAGGAGAAGCTAAAGGTAGCTAATCACCTACCTTAGCACTAAGGAAGGAAAACAGATCATATTTATAGGAACACCTTAGGATCTAAGGCGTCCTTAAGATAGGAAAGCGTAAAGGAACGTTTATACAATGAAAATTGTGTTAAGGTTAGCTAAAGGTGTGAATTTTAAGGAAGCCTTTAGTAAGGTGTTCCTTAGGATCGTTCATAAATACGGCCCTTAGTGTCGCATTTTTTTTGTTCCGTTTTTTAATCTACTTTATTTGTTTCGCTCTAGTCCTAATCAGTAAATATATCAGCAATATACAGGGTCGGCCCCAGAAAAAGGTTTTGGAAGGGGGTTTAGTCGGTACAAAAAAATCCACCCATGAAATATTCGATGTAGGATATATATATGTTATAAATAAAAAAAATAGTTTAATATAGAAAGAGATTACAATTTAATATAATTTTTAAAATGTACTATAATAAACTAAATATAGTCTTATATATATATATATATATATATATATATATATATATACATATATATAAGAGAGATATATATAGGGATTATATCGAGGGATGGAACATGCTAGTTATAGGCTAAAAAAATTAATAAATAAATTCTCTTCCCGAAAAATTGCCTAAATTTACATAAATGAAACTTTTTAAAAATCAATTATCCCGTCGAGATCTAGTTCTATAATACCTAGATTAAGACACTATCTTGGTGGACTGAAGCCCTTTAATTGGTTCTTAGAACTTAATCCAATAAGGAGAGGAGGTTATTTTTAATAAGAATGAAGAAGATAGGGATTCTAAATGCGGAGCATTTGAATTGGGGAATAATTTTAAAATTGGGAATAACAAAAAAAATAAAAGAAAAAGTATTTGAAAAAACAGAAAGACTCCTGTGTTGTAATACATAACACGCTCCAATGTGGAGGATGTGATATCTACCAGGAGGGTACTGCTCTATAGTACAGTGAGATATCCTTTATAACTCAAAATTTTGTAATTTGTAATAATTATCAATAAAAGTATTTTCTATCTATCTATCCTTTATAACTCATATTATAGGATTGGGTGGGTACATTGTGAGGACTAGTTTTTCAAGGATTTTACATATAATTGGTAATGAGGATATTGGACGATATGAAGATTTTGAGGTTCTATCAAATTAAAAAAAAAATGTTTTCGGATTTCATAGGTATTTAAGACATGCAAAACTCTATAATGACAGTCTATATATTGTTATTTCTTAGTAAATTCGTTGTCTTTAATGTTTTCATATTGCCCAATGTCGAAATTGTTTCCCTACTTCACTTTTAGTCAACGACTACCTGCCAACTCCCCCCCCCCCCATCAGGGTATGACAGTTATTCGCTTTCTACATAGTTCGTCTGAAGAATCCTGTTATTACTTCCTCCGGAGTTTGTTCTCGTTTGAAGCGAAAGTTGCGTTAGGATAGAGTAATTTTAAAAATATTTTCATATTCGCTTTGAGGAAAAAAAATATTAATTTAAATTAATAATACATGTGTAACTTTGTCTGTGTAATATCATAAGGTTTGCATGAGCTGAATTGGGCAGGTGAAGAATTCAGTTTACACATTCACTCAAAACTGAGTAATAGGAATAAACCATGTAAGTAAGTTTGAAATAATAAGAATTAATTTTTTCTACATATATTTCTATAGTAGTATTAGACTTAACACCATCGAGAGATGTATACACCCCCATTGCTCCATTGAATATGTTTCTTCTTACAATCCTATTCTTCTTGCTATTCATTACCATCAACATTTCAGAATTTATTTTATTTTGGGGTTTACTCTTTGCTGAATAGTTCGAATTTAGATGCACTAAAGCCGTTCTGTAATGTCTGAGGAGTGTTGATGAACACGTAGCGAAGCAGATGAAGTGATCAAATAACATGTTTTTAAATTTGTTATATGCAAATTTTTGGTATGAGCAAATCTGTTCTCTACACGTATGTGTGATCCATTGGCGTTAGTTGTTACAATATGTCTCTAGACCACCGCCTCAACAACCTCCGCGGGGGTATTGTGTGGATTTAAGTGTTTCTGCTAATGGGTTCATATTGAAAGATAGTCTTTGATGAAAGTTTTTGTAGTATTGCGTGGCTTTAGTATCAAGATCCTTGTGTAGTAGTTAAGTCATTAGTAACGTAGTTAAGTCCATCAACTCTCCTCCTCAATACTTTTGATGAAAGGATTGGATCCTTTGAATATAGAGCTTTGCAGTGCCCCATAATTCTATCCCGTATGTCCAAATGGGTCTAATAAGCACATTGTATATTGTAAATGTTTTAGTTAGGGACAATTTAGAGCGTCTGTCAAGTAATGTTGATGGTTTATTCAGTTGCTTTCTTATTAGTGGGATGTGGGTTTTCCATGTCAGTCTTTTGTTCAAGTGAAGTCCCAAGTATACAAGTTTGATAACTATGTAGATAAAAAACTAAGTTGAGACGCATTGATTACACCTTAAATGTTAGAAATCATTTTTATCTAGTTTGAACTGCCCTCCCTATACAGCAACACCAATCTGAGGTTTATGTAATTTTATTGACGTCTAGAAAGGCCTAAAACGTTCCAAACATATGATGAAGTACTTATACATGACTTTAACCGTTCCAGGTAGTTCTTATACCCTGTCCAACTTAACAAAAATAAATATATGTATTTAACTTATACGCGAGCACAACGTCCAAACCCACCACCTTTTTGTGGACTTTAAAAATGCTTACGACAGTATAGATCGGTGCAGACTCTACCAGGCTATGGAGGAGCTGGGGGTGCCCAGGAAGCTGGTGCGAATGTGCGAGGTCACCATGGAGGGCGTTCGATGTTTTGTCAGAGTCCAGACTGGCCTGTCTGACCCTCTCATCCCAGGCAATGGTGTAAGGCAAGGAGATGCATTGGCCTGTTTGCTATTTAATATTGGTCTCGAAAAAGCGGTGCGCGACTCCTCCATCCGAATAGGCGGGACTATCTTCAATAGATCGACACAGCTACTGAGATATGCCGATGACTTAGACATCATAGGGAGATCTTACCGGGACATGGTAGACGCATTCCTCTCGCTCGATGGTGCTGCCCATCGTATCGGACTAAGAGTCAACTCCTCAAAAACAAAATATATGGTTACCGGCCAATACTCTAAAGAGGGGGAAAAAGTAAAAATCGGCCCCTATCAATTTGAAAAGGTGAGCGAGTTCACGTACCTTGGATGCCTGGTCAATAGCGACGACGTCTCCCGGGAAGTCAGATGCCGGATAACGAAGTCGAGTCAGTGCTTCTTTGGACTTGGGCATCATCTGAGAAGCCGACTCCTGTCCAGGGCGACAAAGGTGCTCCTCTACAAGACCTACCCTACTCGGAGTTCGCAACTGGAGGGCGGCGGCACTGGATAGGGACACTTGGCGAAGGCTGATCCAGGAGGCCAAGACTCAGAGACGAGTTGTCCGGCCACTGATGTATGTATGTATTTAACGTATAACTAGCTAAACCGAAACACATTGATCTATCCACATAACAAAATAATTGTGATCGTTTAGAGAAATTCGGTTCAGGTTTCAACACTGAGAAAACATACATCAAAGTAACCATTACATACATATTAATAATTATGGCTCCATATTTTGAAAATATGTAGAGGAGCAAATGCTTCTTTAACTCTAACGTTTTAAATTTCACTTTTAATTTTACTTCGAACCCTCCCCATCCCCCGTGAAAAAAGGAGCCAAATCCGTCCAACCGTTCTAGCGGAATGCAGTTACCTACAAACATCATTTCATTTTTATTTTATTTTTTTATTTTTGCAGGGCTTCGAAAAGTAATTAAACTCAACATTTACCTAATGAAATTTATATGTAGTTATCGAGCTATGCACGAATTACGCAGTTCAAACACCTGAAATGGTTAGCTATTTAAATTTCCGTTTCCGTATTAACCATACTCGGACTACAACGAACATTTCAAAAGAAAAATTAACTAAATCCGTCCAGCCCTACTCACGTCATGCAGTTACCAAGGAACATCATTTCATTTTTATTACCTTATAGATTAATCGACGAAAAATATTGATATGTATGTATATGTCCCATACTCAAGTACTTAATTAAGCAATGAGTTTAACAGCGGATGGAATTACATCAGTCACGTGATTATTAAGCTTTTGCTTTTATAGGCTGCATATTTATATAAATATAACTTCTTGTACAATTTTGAAGTGCATAAGAAGACACTTGAAGTTGGTTCAAAAAAGGGGCTTAATTACTTCGGGCTAGCCGTGCGAAGCAGAGTCAACAGAGCAACTTATTGAAGGCCTCCTCAGACTTAGGGGCAATTACATTTGTTGGCAACTTCTCATGAAGAAACTTCTCAGAATAATTTTCAGTAGGTACAACTCTCCTCTTCGATTGCTACCATTCCACTTCAAACAACCGCACGCAATTTGGGGGAACTTGGTCCATACTAAATTATTTTAGGTTTTAGTTTGATAATGTTTAAATAAAAAAAATAGGAAAACATTATACATGGCATAAATTTAATTATGATTATATTTCTGTGCAAATAAGGGGTAAACCTGAAATGGTGTAAAAATAAAAATGAATAAAATTATATTAAGTAATATTAGAATTATAATTTAAAATTAAATAATAATTTAAGGGTGCGAATCGTATCTATTTATTCAGACGATGTCTGCATTACATATTCAGTCATCTGTACATTCATATTTAAAATATCTGCCTACCAAGGGCAATCGAAAAGAGTTTTACAATCAGACTATTTGGTTATACATAGTTAAAAAGAAATCAGTACTCGCTTCATTAAAATATATCTTATAAATCCGTGCATTATGTGATTTCTAAAAATTAATTTTAAATGAATATTGTTAATTTTGGATAAGAAAAGCATCTCATGTACCAGAGTCAAAAATTCTTCCAATTTAGAAATTACCATGCATCTTTTTTATTTTTATTTTTCCAATCATCTTTTTTTTTTTAAACCATAACAAATCTCAACATATAACATTCACACTGCGACGCGACACTTGCCCACCAGTTTACATCGGAGACAATCAAATATCTCAGACGGACTCAGTACGCTACCTGGGACTAAGGATGACTTGGGGCCCACATGTGAAAATGATCAGATACTCTTAACAAACGACTAAAAATACTGTTCTCTGTTTTTTTAAATCGTCAAAATTGGAAATAGAACAAATAGAACTGAAACCCATTTGGACATAAGCCTCACAGATTTTTGACTCGGCAAAGAGGACACACTTAAAAAATTACAAACTTTTCGATCAAAAATGTTGAGACTGATAGCAAACGTACGCAAATAACAAAACTCTTCATACAGACACAAAAACCAACATTCATTCTATCGAAGAACACATACGAAAACTTTACACACTTTTTTTTGTAAATTTACACGGACATAATAACAGACTAATCAACAGCATAGTCACGGCTGATATGCCTGTCGCAAGGCGGCTAAAAAGAAGCTGTATGAGAGAGCTACTCACCTAAAGTATCAATAAAGGAAAGAGGTGCTGCTGGGCACTTTCCTTTCAGCATGCCCAAAATTACTTATGATTTAATTCTTTCAACACATTCGCTGATTATCGCGCTTACTGACAGGTGTGAATTTAAGTTTAAAAAGGAATAAAAAAAGAATTAATACTTATTATTTTATAATTAAACTTGTTACAATTTTTATAACATTTATAAGTAATTTACGTAAGTTAGTTACCAGCAGGTTACACATTTAAATGCCGATCTTAAGTTATGCCACTTTTTTTTTTTTATCAGTTCTGATTGAAATTTTATTATAGAATACCATAAAGTAATGTCTGTGACAACTACTGCGTGTTTGTTTCTCTTGTAGCCGTGGTCTTAAAAAGTCTTACTCCGTTTCTTTCAAAGGTATATTTTTTGCTGACTTGCCCTAATCTGTTTCTTGCTTAACCTTTGAGGGAGCTGTTGGGCCCTCGTTGGACAATTACTGGGACTTACAACAACGTCTTTGGGCCACCAATTAAAATTAGTGACTCTTGCGGTCGTGACTGAAGAAATGGTTTCGGTGGTCCTGTTTGATGTTGGAGAAGGCGATTATTCGTTCTGTTTCACAGCCTGATCGGAATATAATAGATCCCGGGTCTCAACGGCTTTATTTTTTCCTATGTTCTCAAAATTCTCGCAATTGTTAATTATTAGAATGTTTTGTTCCGAGTTAGTAAAAAATAAAAAGATACTCATATCCAGGTACTATATTATAATAAAATAAAATATTTTTTCACTCAAAACATAAATTTTTCAAAACTAAAAAAGTAGTTAGTTAGATAACGTCTAAAAGTGATATTTTGTTAATACCCCATTATAATTTCAGATTTTTCGATCTTTGCCATGCCCATGGTCTGGCGCGAATCTATAATTTTTTTAGAACGGTTTTCTCAACACAGGTTCCTATATTTTTATTTCCCTAAATTTTTATTTGTATTATTTATTGCATAACACTATTTTTTAGTATTTTAATTAGTGTAACAGCATATTACCTGTTCTTATGGTATATGTAAACATGTTTTACAACTGTGGGAGAGGGGGTGCGAGATGATCGTTTTCGGTTTAGTCTACAATATAGTTTTCATTTATTAATTCTTTATTTTTTTTATTTTTGAGGCGTAAAACATTTCGAGGCCTCATTTTTACTTTACAAGTATAAAGGTCAGGATGTTTTTAAATATTCTCTCAGTATATAAAAAATATTAAAGATTTAATAAACAAAAAATCATAAGTAACAAGATTAATATTATCGAATTACATTGCATGTGAACGTAACTTTTTTTTAATTTTATAGAAAACATTGGCTTCTAATGAACTGCTATATTGTTTTTATTAATGAGAATTTATTTCAAATATTTTGGATGATTCGATAAGATCAATAATTGGGGACTAGTGTATCAACTCTTGTAATAAGTTTTGTCAAATTCAATTTTATATTATATTTTGGAATACTCTGATCAGTTTTCAATTATAGAATCCTTGCGTTTGTTCATCTCCTTATATATATGTATATACTTTTTAGTGATACGTATTACATTCAATCGATTAGCTGATTAAATTTCTCCTTAGTAATTTATGTAAAATGACATTGTAAATGTTGAATATTGTAATGCTCCTCCAAATAAACAAATAAAATTTATTTTTCCGACAGTAGCATTGAGGCATATGTAAATATTAATTGACAGGCTTAACCAAACATCAACTTTTCTCTATTATAAATATAGACTTAAATAGAAAGAAAAAAAAAGAGACAAAATGTATCGCTTTTATTGGATATGAAATGGTTTTAGCAAGTTGACATGTAAAATATCTCAATTCTCTGAAGTGATTATGGTTTGCCTTTCTGACATAATGATTTTGATTGGAAGCCATTTAGTTTGATTATTGTTGATATAGCTGTCAAATCTGAATTGGCGTAGAATGCCGTTAGGAGGTCATTTCCGATATAAGGACCGCCATTGGCTTCCGCTCAAATCGTCCATTCGATAATATCAATTATTAAGAAACCCCTGGAGACGGTTTAGAAGCTAAAAGCTTTTCCTAAAATGAACCCCTTCCCTCCTCCTTGAATAATTTCATAGCGGAATGAGTGGGATAGCTTTGTCGGCGGACCTTAAGCCTTCTTAAAGATTGGGCTACCAAAAAAAAAAAAAAAAAAAAAAAAAAAAAAACCCGTAAGATATTTTAAGAGTTACAAAAATATTTTTAATATTTTTTTTTCCCACATCCCTTTATTTTTGTCTTCAGTTATGTAAACATTTCTTTTCTTTTTTTAATTTCTTGCTACCTAATCCTTTTACTTCTAACCTTCATTTTAAAGTATTTTAAAACAAGTTCTCAAAAATTCCCAATTATAGGGCCCATATCGGTCCTTAATCCTATTAAAAAAACTCTAAAATTTCTACTAAAAAATAAATAGTAATGCATAATTAGCTGTTTCCATCGTTTTGGAATGATGGTGATTAGGTTTAGGTTAATGAGAATAGGGTTGACAAACTTGTAGTGATTTTTGAGAGCGTATGATTTTCTTGTCTTTCATCGATCTACCTTTTCCTAATTTCTCTCCAATAATTTTCTAAAGAATTAATTTTTAAAATATTACAAACTTTTTCCAGTTTTATTATTAATGTTCAAACTGATGATCTACCTTAGTGAGTAGGTCGAAACATAGTCGTGTATTAGTTGAATTTAATAAGATCAATAAGATCAAGCAAATTATGAGAGAAATCAACACATTCTATCTATCCATCAATTTATGGTATATTATGATTTCGTATGAAATATTGAGTAAATAAATAAAATTTGAAAACTCTAGGTCAAGCAATACTCATTAGACAGAGCTAGGTCCAAACACATTCTAGCTGGTTCTAAGCTCAAGTCGTGAAGAGTTCAAAGAACCCTAATTCGGAGTCTTACCCGGAATAGGTAAAATTTGTCATTTTTTCTTAGGGAGTGTCATTCGAACTTGAACAGTATTATGTTTTTAGTCCGTTTACTTATTTACAAAAAAAGAAAATTTCTAAACGATATATGCTTAATTACCGTGGTATTATCTTGTAAATTTAAATGAGAGACGTTCGGGAGAGATTTACCTCTGGAGTTGTCCCAAGAGATTTCTTGATAAAGATTACATTTTATATAGGCCCTAAATTGTCTGAGTCCCCGCTCTCCGTAGCAATATTAAACCCTTTACTGATTTAAGACCACTAGAATTAATAGACGTTCGATTCTGAAAGAAATAATTAAATCTATATTCAGCGGCAAGAGATAAATACACTTTTTTTTTATAGTAAATATCACGCTCAATAAATAAATATATATAGGAAATTAAGAAAAGATCTATTTTAATTTTATTTTATAATAACCAACGGAAACACAAGGTAGAATCAATACTAAAACTTTATCTCTTATCGTAAATACCTATAATTATGAAACTATTTCTAAATTTTATATTTACTAAAAATATACTAAAAAGCTGTAATTAAGATAGTAGTGCACATTAAGTTAAAATCAAGCAGGAAAAAAAAAAAAAAAAAAAAAAAAAACCAAGTGTGGATATATACTAAATGTCTAAATAGATGGATCAGTGTGCTGTGTGACTAGAAACTCTATACAGCTTGGCAGCACTTTATATATATTTTCAATAAATTATCTCTCTCTAGAAATTTCCATTCTCGTCTATTGGACCCGTGAAAGTTATTTATTATAAATTCTACTTTTAACATTAAATAGCTTTTCAGCATTGCCAAGAGATCCGTCAAATTTTACAGCATTTTTTGTTTCTAAACTAAACAGCTTATTTACCATAGTCTGAGGAAGGTTGGTTAAATCTGCCAAATATATGCATTTAAAATAAAAATTGTCGTATTTATTTTTAACATTGTCACATATTCTTTTATTATGAGTGCTATTGAAATTTTAATGTGATTTAAAAAAAATCATATTGGAAGACTGTAATAGCCAATTCAATAACCTACTCAGAAGACTGAAACTAAATTTAACACTTTTTCATATTATATATGATATAATATATATCAGATTTTTTGTGAATTAAAGCTATTAGAAATCATTTCATTATTCCTAACAATGAAACATTATTCCTAACAAGTTATATTCAAGACATTTCTCTAAGTTATATTTTATTTCGTACTCTGTAATTGATTCTCCGAGTATAGACATATATTGTTGCAAATAAAAGTCTAGGATAATTGGTCAATGTTAGGCCATTAACAACTGAATCTAATATACTGAACAGTATATTAACTTTATATGTGGACTTCAGAAGATAAAACATCGACCTGGATTCAATGACAGTAATAAGTTTAAATATAAATGTGTTGAAGAATCCTCCCTCTGCTTAGTTGGTTCTGGGTCGTTACCCAATGTTATGTAAAAATAACCTTCGTATACTGTACAATACATATATATATACTGTACAATATTCGTATACTTCTTTTCTCAAATATCTTCCATATCGGAAAAAAAGTTGATAATTAACCAACTCTTCCCATTTTACCGATGTGTTCATACTTGTTATAATAATCGCGTCGGAGTCAAATCTAATAAAATAAAAAAAAATTAAAAATCGGTCTCGCCGTTCTTGATTCATATATGGTATAACTAACCTGACGTTGTACCTATTATGTAGGTATTTAAAATACTAAAAATGTTAGAACTAATATTGATACGGTAACCCGATTGAGATGTTAAAAGAAAACGGAATATTAATCTTTCAAATCCACATACAAATATTTTTTTAACTTTCAAAATGTGAAAAATGTCCTTTGAATCCCTTGTTCTCTCAGAAATCCTTGCACTAAAATTATTTATTGAACAAAACATTTATCTTGTAGTAAAAAGTTTAGAACCGCTCTATCCATTTCGGTAGTTCAAGTCTGGGGTTATCTTCATCAATAATTCACAAATAGCCGAGATACACTGAATCC
Organism: Aelia acuminata; assembly: GCA_911387785.2. Classification (NCBI taxonomy): domain Eukaryota; kingdom Metazoa; phylum Arthropoda; class Insecta; order Hemiptera; family Pentatomidae; genus Aelia; species Aelia acuminata. The sequence goes on from OU426983.1 coordinate 35,848,215, forward strand.
TGTTACCACACCATAACAATAGTTCAGATGAAATAGAAATCTAAGGCTTTAGAGCCTTAGCTCAAAATTTAAAGTAAATAAAGCAAATTGCGCTAAATTATTAGGGAAACTTCTAATGATAAGTAATAATAAAATATAATTAAAATATTCCGTTTAAGATTAAGTGAAAATAACTAGTTGTTGACGTTTAATTATATATATCTGTTTGCAGATAAGCTAAAAAGTAATATGAATTTTATATAAAAAAACAAAAATAAAAATGAAATAATAGCTTCCATTGAGTCAGAAAGTATAGAATAGGAATTGTCAATTTACATGTCCTCTTATTGTACATGGCTATGATGATTTACCTGACGGAATTTAAACGAAGGTGTGTTTATATATAAATATATTAAAATGCTTGTGATCTAATATTATGGATATTTTCACTGATTAAAACAAAAACAAACTCATCAAAATTGGTAGAGTTGTTGTATAAACACCTTTTATACTTAACACAGCATTAAATTTTGACGAAATTAACGAGCTGAAGAAATTGGAAACAGAAAGTTGCTATGAAATATAAGACGAGTAATGATGGCATAGCATGCTACCAAACCTTTCAGCAACAGATTGCTCTCCCCCCCCCCCCCGCTACCTCACTCACTCTCATGTAATTTTAGGATTTTATCATCACTCTATCATGTTTGCGGATGTTCGGAGCTATTGAATTATAATTGAAAATTACTCGTGAATATGGGATTAAGGCAACGAGGTGCACAGACAAACAAAACCAAATGGAAAAGAAAATTGAAGAGTATAAGTACTGATTCATATATTTGATAAAACATTATTCTTCCCTTGTGTCGCTGAAAATCATTTATTAGTACCTGCCCCGCTTATAAGTGGCAATCCTTGCAACGGGTACAAATACCTACTCAGCTCATAATGTGTTAACATGATAAAATAAAATCTGATATCTACCTTGTTGATCAAGACTTATTCAAATCTTTATATACATAAAAATCTCGTGTTACGATGTTTGTCAGGGGCAAAATCAGAAACAACTCAACTGATTTTATAAAATTTGGCTCATTGTTTGTAGCACTGTCCAACTTAAAAGTTAAGATAGTTTTTATCTCTATTGTTGGCCTCAATATTTCTTTTATTGCAAATTAAATGCTTATTATTCTACAATTGAGTGTGGTTAAGTTCTATACATTTCCAACAGATGGCGGTATAAGTTGATTTATTGAGACAACACTTCATTTTCTCTGAAATTTAGAGTGGGTAAGCATCCAGTAGCCAAATCTATTTTTCCAACTTGGTCTATAAAAAACAGTGTTCTTCCCATGGGCAATTATGTGCCACCTTTTCACGCGTGGGGAAAACATCGAACCTATTTGTTTTGACAAAATACAGGTTAACAAAAATCATCATACCTGTTTTAGGTAGAACCTACTAAAACATATGATATTTCACATCATCATGAATTTAATTAACATGTATTATCGCTAAAGATTAATTTGGTACATTTTTGCTAACTGTACCAAATCCTGTTACAATTATACTATTTATTAGCTCTTTTTCCGGTATTACTTCCCCTATTCCCCTGCTGGCTTTGACAGCTGATAAGCACGCTGCTATCTGTAGGTCACCACGTGAACTACCAACCCCACCACCTCTCTTCTTAGCCGTTAAAGGCCGATTTATGGCTAAGTTGGAATTATATTACGCGCCTTTTCTTTACGAGTATGAGACCGTGACGTCATCTCAACTCTAAACAACCTCACCTATTCCTGGCAAATAAACATCGATTAATCGTACTTTCTGTATATATGATTAATTTTGAAAATACCGCGTCTCCCCACCATTGCATCTATAGAACATTACTCTTCATCGAAATGTTATCATTTTTCGAAGTATTAGTATTTTAAAGTCCCAGAAAAATATTAATATTGAACCTATACCGTTCCGAATACGAGTAATTACGTAACTATTCGTCATGCGTATAAGTTCCTTACCAATCCACTTTTTTATTAACAATTTATCCACTTCTTTGTTTTTCTATAACCTATTATCTTTTCATTATGCCTATACTTTTTTGAAGAACTGACATTTACATACTTTACAAAAAGTTAAAGTTAAAAAAAAATTAAGAGATAGATTCTTCGAAATATTAAGAGAAATAGATTGAAGGTAAGTATGATGGAGCAAATGGTGGGGAGATAATTATATGGACTGGCACAAAATCGATGTGTTCCTTTCAGATGGGGTGAGATAGTGTGTGACGTAAAAATTACGTAATACTGATGCAAGCCGGTTATTTTTCAAACAGGAGGGGCAATAGGGGAAAGATGGCGGTGCTAGTAGTTTGCATGGTGACCAACAGATGGCAGCGTGCTTATCAGCTGTCAAAGCCAGCAGGGGAATAGGGGAAGTAGTACCCTTTTTCCTGTGTCTAATTAATATTCAATCTCGCCTCTGCTTTAATAATCCGGTAAGTGCTAAATGAATGGATCATCAATACTTACTATAGTCAATTATGAGATGTAAAAAATAAAAAATTTAAGACTTCTAAATTATTTAACAAACAATTTTAAATTTGGCGTAAAGTTCTATTTTAAATCCCGGTGTTTTTTTAGATTAGCTGGAACGTTTTTATCAGTGATTTTTTTTTACTGTATCGAAAGAATAGGATATAATTAACTCAACGCACTACATCTACTGAGCCGCGGCCGGGACTGGTCCTTCATTAATATATTTTGACTATCTTTTTTATAATTATTAGATTTCATAAGTACTTACCCATATCATGTAAACATACTTTCAGCTGGATATTTTTTCATTATTTTATTACTTCTTATAGTAGTTATCCGTAATTAATTTCTTCATTTTTTGGGTATTTTTCATTTTAGGCAACCTGTTACTAAGTTACGATAACGGTTATTTAAATAATAACAAAGGTTACGTCATTAATGAAAGACACATGATTTATTTATGATCTAACTTATTAACAAGAAATATTCCAAAAAAGAAAAGAAAAAGGTTATTGTTCTGGAGGCCAATAGGCTAGGCCAGGCCAATAGGATATAATCTTCCAGGCATTTATTTTTCCCCTTGAGAAGCAGCTTTCGTCGATCTCAACTATCATTCCTGGGACACCATCTTCATTAGATTTTGGACGAAATTTGCTGCACAGAGTTCCCTCATGTAATTTTTCCAATCTGTGATGGTAGCAGCTGACATATTAACTCTTTCTTACTAAAAGATGTTGTCGTGTAACCTGTAGCCCATGAATATATAAATAGTATGGCTTTAGCGGCTGAAGCCCTGCAGTTTTCGAACCATGTACTTTTATATACACTTCTGGATTGGTTACATCTCTGTCTTCGGCATCTGCAAATCGGAACGCGTTTCTTACGGTAAATTATTTTCATGTAGTGTTGTTCTCTGCATTTCATTTTCCCATGTAGAGCACCGATTCTTTGTAAAAATTTTATAGCTATTTTATTTGACTTCTAAACTGAATAAAATTCTAACAGATCCATCTTTCAAATACAGAGCTCAGATTAACTTTATACACCAACTCACATGAGATAATAACCTTTAGAGAATTTCAAATATGAAACCATATGATTTTATCTAATATAGATAATTCACTGTTTAAAAATAAAAATAACCGTTATCGTAACTTAGTAACACGTTGCCTAAAATGAAAGAGACCCATTTTAAATTTCTCTTCATTTTAGCCCTGACGATTATCCACATTTTTGGATCGAAAGGTAGGCTCTCCAAATAAAAAAAAAATTTTAACTGAAAGCCCTGATAATCGTCCTATCTTAAAGAAAACATTTGACCATTACACACCTTTAAATATTTAGGGTAGATAAGTTCCAAAGAGAGTGCAACTTTAAGGGTGGCTGGAGGGACTGAATGAGTAGATGCTGAGGGTGGACATTGATCTGGGTTAGGACCAGCCGCGGGGGGACAATCGATCCTGCGCTACGGATTTTTTGAGACTTTCTTATCATTTTTGGTCCCCTCCGTTATAAGAAAATGTTAGAAAATTAATTCAATCGCATGCTAATATAAATTGAATATTTTCCATTATTACCGCTATCGAAAAAACAGTTGTATAAACTTAATCTTACTTACATTAAGGCTGCATTCTGGAAAGAACTATCTAGAAAAAATGCCCCCTGTTGCAAAAAACATGCTTGATATTTTCTTCCATTCTCCGCTTCTCTGCTCCCTATCCTATGCTCTTCTTCTCCATGATCTGGATGTTCAATAATTGTGGAGAAAATGCTGGCTATGTGGTTCTGGACTCTTACAGTGGATTAACATTTAGAGAAGGAAGATCTAAAATGTGCTCTGGCCATCAAAGTGAGCTTCGAATGAAAATGGAACTGTCTCAGAAATTTTTCATACCCTCCAGAATTTCGCCGCAATTGTATATTTCTTGATTCAGTTAAATTCTTTAGCTATAAACTTCCTCATTATTTTTTTTCACATGTTTAAATTAATAAATTAAATGTGAACATTCTGGGGTATCTCAACTTCAGAACGTCTGTAAACATTTACTTTATAATGAAAAAAAATATCAAATCTTTTTCTTTGTCATATTACCTCTTTTTTATGGTAAAATATTTATGAGAAATAACTAGACCCTTTAGATGTAAAAAAATACTTCAAATTGTATTACAGAAAAAAATGATCTTTTATATATAAATATGATTATGAATATATATATATGCAACAGTTATCTGGTGTGATTCGCGCAACACACAACTATCACTTACCAACTTACTAGATTAGAAATTGAGGTGTCTTAATATACATGTAACGCCATTCCTCAAATTCTCACATTTTTCCACATTCATTTGCTTATTTCTGTTTGTATTTGCTCTCTAAGGTACACTAATTTTTTTTTTTTTAAATAAAGTTTTTACTTGTGATGATTCGGTTGGATTGCAAGCATAATACTCTTACTACTAAGATTTTATAATTCTGTATGTAATTGTTGAAATCTTCTTTTAATTACCATGGACGCAAATAATTTCCATGAAATAGGTATCTATGCTTTAAAACACTTTGACTACTATTTTCCTTGAACATAGGGTCTTTAATTATAAACACTTGTCTGTCATTAAAGGCGTACTGTACATGCATGGGCTCAATATATTTCATAAGTTTTCGGAATGTTTTTCTTATTTTCTCCTGTATGTGCTTGGTCGATTTTTTTTTCATATTTAGCCACTTCTCATTTTTAGACATAACGAGAGACAGTTAATCTCTCCATACAAACAAAAACGAAGGTACTTTATAGGAAAACAAAAAGGACCCCTAAACGTTATTTCCGTTGAAAACTGGATTTATTTTACTGGCAATATTTTCTCTTATATATCACTGGTGTTTGGTCAAAAGGGGTTAAGTCATCAAATGTGAAGCTTAAACAACGATTTACCAAGCTATTGAAAGTCATTATAAATTCCTTCTGATTGTATTTCTTTATTCCAGAATAATAAATGGAACTATATTCTTTCCACATAGACTGTGATAAATTATGTATAACGAATAATTTATAGTCAATTATGAATTATAAGAAGAAGAAGCAAAAAACATTTTTTATGACTTAAGTCCTTTTGCCCTAACATGAAGGATATATTTCACATATAGATTTGTAAAAGTAAAAATATAAGATAAAAACAAAAAGATCATCTTGAGCATTATAAGAATAAGGAGTTAATAATTTATATATGACCATATTAAAACAGTAAGGTCTAATTAGGAATTGATGGAAATAATTGAATGATAAAAATTCGAAGGGGCGTCAAATAGGGCTATAAATTTCATTCAAATGCCTTCTAAATTATTTCTTTAATAAGCTAAACTGGCACAAAATGGCATATTTCTAAGTGGGTAAAAATTATCAAATCTAAGTTGGGTAAATTTTATAATAAAACTCTCTACAAATAATCAACCAAATGGCCTTTTAACTCATGGTAAAATGTCAATCTGCGGGTCGGTATATCAACACTGAAAAGACTAAGGCTATGACAAACTCAATAAAAGGGACGGTAAAAGTTAACTACCAGGTAATTAACAAAAAACTAATTACTTGGTTGTTAACTTTTACTATTACTTCTATAATAGAAAACAACAGTTAAAACACTAACTAGTATTTAATAATATAAAACATAAATTTCAGCATCGCTTTATAGCTTTGACATTATTGCACATTAACTTCTGAAAGGTTAACAATAAACGCTGGTATAAATTTAGCTTGTGAGCTGAACTGCCACTAAAAGGTTAGAGGATATTTAATTTATCTACATAATTTCAAAGAATTATCATGTAATAAGTTTTATCAGAACTGTTTTATACTTTGAACCAGTTCATGGTACAACACTTTGAATAGGTTCAAGTTATGTCATATTTCAAAAACAGGCAATTATCCATTTTGAGATTAGTCTAAAGCTTTTTTTTTTTTTTTTTTTTTAAATTATAACTCTGCAGATGATAAAATGCATTAAAAGTCTTTAGCTATCATGAGAGCAAAATGTAGCCACAAAATAGGACAAACTTACAAATACAAGTTACGGGTTAAATTTGATTTTCGCCTCCACATACGAACTCGGTAACTGACAGGAACTAAAATTAATCAGAACATTTTTTTCTCTATATAAATAAAAGACCATGATCATCAGTTTTGAAACTAACCCAAAAGATAAGGAAACGATGGCCATAGGTCTAGGGTACACGAATGTACTAAGTAAGACTTCCCTCAACATTAGTATTAGAATAAAAAAATCTTGTATCAACTTATTTTGAAAAATAGTTCTACAAGATCTAACTACTAAAATCCATGATCAGTCTTTTACGAATTGTATCGTTTGCCTACGATATTTAATTTAATTATTAATATATTTCTTTCTAAGAGTAAGTATTTTGTAACATTCATCTGGGTTAACAATTTTTATTCAAAGAAAAATAACAATAGCCAATGACGCACGAATTATAAAAAACAAATATTTGAACAGCCTTGAGCTTCACAACCAAGACTAACTGACCAACTGTCACTCGCTTCTTATATACAGTCGAAAGGAATGGTCCAGAATCTCGTGGAACGGCGTGGATTGTGCTCGAATATCGTAGTCACAAACACGTGCTATGACAGTTCGCTCGCTGTTAGTTCGTTCCAACAAAAGATCTGGGATTTTAAACCATTTTTTACTTTCACTTACTATATGAAATATATAGTAAGTGGAAGTATTGCGATCGTGAAAAATTTCGACTTCCGGTTTTCAACGGAAATACACGTTTTGGGGTCCCCTGAGTCCAAATGACCAAGTCCCGCGAAATGGTCTGTGTGTGTGTGTGTGTGTCTGTGTGTGTGTGTGTGTGTGTGTGTGTGTGTGTGTGTGTGAACAGACTAGCTCAAAAACTATAAACCGTGCGAACCTGAAATTGGGTATTTAGTGTAGATATATGCCCGCGATGTGACAGCAAAAATTTTATCAAAATTGCTCAAAGGGAGGGGATACTTTATTTAATAACTTTTTACGTTTTTTTCGATTTTCTCAAAAACGGCTGTAACGATTTTGATTAAACTGAGTATTTGATGTATTAATATGTCTAAGATATGACTGTGAAAATTTCATCAAAATTTATTAACCAGAGAGGGGACTTTACTTAATAACTTTTGTATCATTTTCACGTGTTTTTTTTATTTACTCAAAATCGGCTTTAACGATTTTGATCAAACCGTGTATTTGATGTATGTGTATGCCCGAGATATGACTGTAAAAATTTCATCAAAATTAATTAACCGGAGGGGGGACTTTACTTAATAAATTTCGTATCATTTTCATGTGTTTTTTTTATTTACTCAAAAACGGCTTTCACGATTTTGATCAAACTGGGTATTTGATGTATCTATATATCAAAGATATGATAGCCAACATTTCATCAAAATTGATCAACCGGAGGGGGGACTTTATTTCATAACTTTTTTTCCAATTTTTCGATTACCTCAAAAACGGCTTTAACGATTTTCATCAAATTCGTCATGTTTAATGAAAATTAGGTGTTATTTAATATCAGGTAAGCGCTATCATTATTCAAATGTTTTGAGGGGATTATAGAGCAAATGAAAACAAAAATAGGAAGTGAATGTGGAAAAATGAGTAACTTTGAGAATTGGCATTAACAAAACGCATTAATTTCTTATCTAAGTAAGTTGGTAAGTGAAAGTTGTGTGTTGCGCACACGCACCAGATTTTTTTTTTTAAGATTTAACGTTACATTATTTATTCAAGTTAAATTATAAAAAATCGATGCATGAATTAAAGTTTAGCTTACTTATTTGTTCGAGATTAAAAAAAAATGGTTAAGGCAACTTATATTCACGTTGATGACTACCTCTATCCTTAAAAATATTTATGTGAATCTCACAGTTTTTGCTACCATATAATGTCATAAAGAGATTTTAAAAATGAAATCTTAATATTTTATAATAGTTAGTAGCTTTGAAGTTCTTATTACTAACATAATATTCTATTCGAATGGAACGTAACGTTTACCGAAGTCATAACAAAATCATTCTCGATATTTTTGTTGTTTTTTTAAATCTTCAATTAAACCTGTGGTGTAGTGGTTAGCATAGAAACCTACAATACTAAAGGTCGCGAGTTCGCGTCCCGAGGTGAAGACAAAAAATCTAAAGATGATAACTTACTTTTTTACAAATCGCAAACTATTGTAGATCTCTATTAACTAATGGAGTTATTAGCAGTATTAAACTGAGTTTCAAAACGTTCTTACCAGTGTCTTTATGGTCGGTTCAACTTTGTTAGTTATTATTATTATTTTTTGACATATAAGTATTTTTAATGTCATTTCAACAAAATTTATTTTATATCACACTATTTTCACTAGCAGGGAAATCCTATTTTTTTCGAAATTCTTTTCCTTTGAAACGAATCGACGGAGGAAAACTGAATTTTCGTAACATCTGTGCCATTATTTGACCGAATCGGTTCATGAATAAGACATGAACAGAGGCTCACATGCTCGAGGCGGGACTAGAGTGGAAAAGGGGTCATCCAAGGAAAATTCCGGCTGGGGAGATCCGACCTCACTCAATTCAGGTAGCCTTTATAAACAAGAATAAAAAGCTTTCGAAAAAAAAAAATAATAATCAGGGTAATAGTGAGGGTACGATGTATAATATGCTCTACTATATATAATTTAAGTAAAATAATTTTGAAATATTATCATAGAATGGAACTGCAAAGGAAAATCTAAATTGGCTTTAGTAAATATTCCAAATGTTAGATATAAATGGATTTGAAACTTCGATTAATTTATTAGTTATTATAAGAAAAAAATGTATGTAAACGCTGGCATGAAGTTTGTGCAAAGCAAAAAATTTGGCTTGTATTAATTCTGTCCGTACAGAAAATTGGCTTGAGGTTAGTGTATCGACATGAGCGTGTAAACGATTCTGTACAAACCCGTAAGTACCTAATACTTCTATCGCTATCAACTCGTTTATTGTAGTGGTGAGTGAAAAACAATGGATTGCAGAATTCATTGAAGCATACAAGTCGTTCCCGTGTTTTGTGGAAAGTAAAAAGTAAAATACGAAGCTTTGAAGAAAAAATGTGAATCGTGGACCCTGACGCCTACAGGGAGGGCGTTATATAAAAAATCTTCTACGTTCTCCATTTTATAAAACTATAAATTAATTACCAACAATTGCCAAATTAGAATTAGTACACTCATCACATTAAATATTCAAAAAACTACACTTTTTAGGGTTCATTACATATGGTTTTGTAAAATTGAACTGAACTTGTAAACGGAAATATTTAATTCAAGCCATTTGCACAAACTGGCTTGCGCAAAACAGTTTGTGTAAATGGCTTGAGCGTGAAAACAAATCTTAACACCAGCCAGTAGATCTACTCTCTCTTGAGGAAAACTGCCCCTTAATGTCCAATTAGGTGCTAACCACCTCACCTCAAATTACCGTGCTGATAAGCAATATACTTCTTCATCTAGGCACTTCAGTAATATTGATAATTGATTTTCATGATAAAATTAGAACAGTACAAAAAAAAAAAAAAAATCGAATATCAAAAATGCAGATAACACATCGTCAATTCGAGCATTACCATGCATGATAGGTATAAATTATCATATGGATATATGCAGAACAAATGAAGCATACATAGTACTGTTATATGAATACTTGTTAAGTGTAATTAAGTAATGTATTATTTTTATTCTCGCATTTTGTGAAATAGGTACAAATTAAAAACTTGAAATTTATTTTTAAATGAAATAAACATTTGTATAATTTGTACGATGGGGGTTGGTTCTTTAAGAGGACATGGGTTTGGTTCTTCATAACTTAGTAAACTATATAGTATAGTTTACTATTTTACATATTTAACAATAATAATAATAATAACAATGTCTTTTTATTGAAAATACAAATTACATGCTCGACATGTGGTCAACGACCATCAGAGGTTGAGAATTACATACATACTCGTACATAGTTCATTGCATGTATAAAATATATATTTTATATTTGTATTAAATATAATGTATTTTATACTACCACTGAATATAATATGTTAATATACACCTAAACAAAAATAATTGTAGGAACTGAAATTTTAAAAATGGTTACGTTTAACATTTAACAAGAAAATTTTGTTGATTTATAAAATAAACAAAACAAAAAAAAATCGAAATTTGAATAAAATAATTTTGTTATAACTTGAGTAAGCGTAAGTTCCATTCGAATTGAATATTATGTTAGCAATTAGAACTTCTAAGCCATTAACTACTATAAATATGATAATAGATTTTATATTATCACAGAAATATTTCAGTGAGAATTATAATATTTTATTTTGCAAGCGTGCTGCTATTTCTTAGACGACCGTAGGTAATGAACTCTATGGATTGTCATCAAATTCCATTAAATTTAACGGCAAAATGTTAAGCAAGATCCATAACTTTCTAGCTCCATATATAACAAGTTCGGAACCTAACCCAAGGCTAGGAGTAGTTTGGAAGCCTTACTTATTAAAATCAAACTATTCTGATATAACCAGACTAAAATTTGATCTTCAAATAAATATTTATATGTGAGACTGTTTCTTGGTCTTTTTCTCCCTCTACTCGAGGTATCAGTCTCCATTTATTATTTGGCGTATAACTTTAATATCTAAATTTAAAAAAAAAGTAATAATTTTTTAGTATATTCATTTTTTAAACTATTGTAGAATACATAGGAAGTATAATCTACTCAAAAGGGAAAAGTACTTGTTGAGAAAGAACAGCAAATTATTCCCTTGTTGGCCAGTAACGATGCCAAGTTTTCAGTTGTTTATGAGATGCCTCTCTTACCAGGCCTGTTTAAAAGTTTGTACTAGGGCTTGTTTAAACTTTACTTAGCACTCTGCGAAATGTGCTCCTATTGTTCAATAAAAAAATAATCCAATACTCGAGAGCTTTAGCGTTCTCGTAAGTGATCCCGCGGTGCTAAAGTTTTACAGCAATGAGCTCCGTTTTAACGTGAGATATATATATATATATATATATATATATATATATATATATATATATATATAATGTTTCATTTAATGTTCCTTTTTTTTAAATGTATTATCACGTTATTTATAAATTTGCAATCGTAAACATCATGTTATAATATCATTAATAAATAATACTTTCGGATTCTGAATACTTGATTCTAAAAAGATATATTCTTATTATTACATATAACTAGAAGTTTAAAGAATGAACGCAGCGATTATTTGTCCTAGTTATGACTTCTGCCGGTATTGATAAATATTTAAATCTTATTCATAATTTTTAATTATTAATACAACGCCATCAAGATTTCTTAAAATTTCCTTTATGAAATAATTTAAACAGAACATGCATCTAGTAGTAATTAAGCCCCCTTATAATTGATGCATTTCAATACCAAAAAAAAGGTACTTACAATATTTATAAAAGCTACTTCTATTTACGATATTTTAAATTACATTACATTACATGTAATGTATGTACATTACATGTAATTAAATTATATTACATTAAGTGTTACAATAGATTATCTGATATTGAGAGTATTCTATGCATATATTCTGTTATATGAATATACTAATACATAATCTTTTATTTAGAATATTCTTCGTTTTTCTCAAGTATTCTATTCTATTCTGATTTATTTATCAAGGCCCATCAAAAGAATTTTTTCTTGCTGTTTTTATTTTTCATTTAATATTTTTAACTATTATGGGTATATTTAGTTAATGGGCTATTAATAGGTTTATTTATAGTCCTGGGGCTCGATTTTTCTTTTTTTTATTTTCAAACCTTCTAACAGCTTAAATTTAATTATAAATGAAACTCTCTGTTCTTCCCCGTCAATCCCTATTGCTTGGGCACAAGGCTAAGAATAATAAAAAACTTGTAAAATACGTCGTAATGTAATGAGCAACAATTAGTCAAATATTTGTTGATCAATTGTATTTAATATTTGTATTCGAAATATATTATTAGAAGAGGTCTATTTGATTTATTCAGAAAAAATATAAGGTGCACGTTTCTACACAGTTCTATTTATACCCTTCACAGATATACGTGAGAGCCAAAAATAGTCAAACTAAAAAAAAAAAAAAAAAAAAAAAAAAAAAAAAAAAAAAAAAAAAAAAAAAAAAAAAAAAAAAAAAATTTAAAAGTTGTCAAATACATGAAGGAATAAAGTCCGTGTTGTCAGTATTATTGCTTTAGATACACTTAGACATTCTCATTTCTACAGTTTACGTACTCTTTAAATAACATTACAAGATGATTTACATGGACTTAAATTACGTGGAGATATACTACGATGCTCAAAAGGATCTTCTCGCCTAGTTACAAAATTGGTAATTTAAAAAATGTAGTGAATTCAAGATAAACTCTGGCGCCCATCATGGCGCATTAATCAGTTCAGGGCAAGGAGTGAATAATGGAGTTTCAATATTTGATACGTGTGATTAACACAATACAAATAAAACAGACCATGGAAATCATAATATATATTAAATCGAATTTATCTCTAGGCCCCCTTTGGGTTAATAAGATTTAATAAAAAATAAAGTGGGCTATTTAGAAATTTTGGTGTACATACTGATCTCAATTTTCTCCCCCCCCCCCCCCAAAAAAAAAAAAAGAAATATATATGTATATCGAAAATATTTAAATAAAAGGTAAAACAACTTAATAAAATTAGAAGTTCCTATCAGTGCAGTACACTATAGCAAATTATAAAAACTACCGGGAAATAAACTGGTAAGAGCGGATTGGTTTGGGGGGGGGCGGAGGGGCGTAAGATTTGTACCGATGGAGGGGAATTATGGGCTATTTGGTTAGGAAGGTAGTTTGAGGTTGGCCAATGGAGCAGTTTATATGTTAAGCAGCCCTTTACCTTTACCTTTTATTTTGTTCCTGTTTAGGGCCTTCTCAGGGTTCGATCCAATCCCAAACCAGTGAAAATTTAAACACCTCATTGGCTATTTAACAGTTTAGATTTAGAATTGAATTTATCAGTTGAATGCAACCACGGACGCTCTCCTCCCCTCAACCAAATCGTGATGATATCCTAAGCTATTTATTAGTTACATCAGGTGATTTATCGTATACATGTCAAGTTATGGTTGGTTTAATAGGCGAAGATAGACGGAAGATAGACATATTTTAAAAAATACATTCAAAGTAAAAGCGATATTGCGGGAAAAGATCATGTACCTATAACCAAATAACGATTATGTATAACGATGAACGTCTTATTCACCACATACACTACTACAGTAACTACTGTACTGTAGTAATTTATGTGGTGAATTTTCACCGTTTTTTGACTATCTCAAAAACGGCTTTAATTATTTTGATCAAATTCTTCATGTTAAATGGAAATTAGGTATTCTATAATATCAGATAAGTTTTATCATTATTAAAATGTTCTGAGGGGGCTTAAATGGGGAAGGGGCCTTTTTTGTTTTCCTATAAAGGACCTTTGTTTTTTTTATATGGAGAAATTAACTGTATCTCTTTAGGCCTAAAAATAAGAAATGACTTATATGAAATATGAAAAAAATCAAGTAAACATATAGAAGAGAAAAAAATAAAAATATTCCGTCAACTCATAAAACACAATGAACCCACGCTTACGGAGTACGCCTTTAATGACAGACCATAGTTCATAATTAAAGCCGTTCTGTTAATTTAATGGAAATTATTTGTTTCTTGGTAACTAAATAAAGTTTTCAGCCACTACATAGAGAATTATAAAATCAGACGACTGGGATTATTATCCTTGTATTGCTGAAGTATCGTCAGTATAAAGTTTTATTTAATAATAAAAAAAATAGTGTTTTTTATAGAGCAAATAAAAAGAAAAATAAGAAATGAATGTGGAAAAATGTGTGACTTTGAGAAGTGGCAATTAACAAAACATATCAATTTCTAATCTAAGTGAGTCGGTAAGTGAAAGTTGTGTGTAGCGCGCATGCACCAGATTTTTTTATTTATTTTGGAAAGCCAATGTTTCGATCCCTATATAGTCTACATAGCATAGAATACCTATACAGCCTCTGTATCACTCTGGACTCAAAAGCCCTGATGAAGATCCAAATGTAGGGATCGAAAAGTTGGCTTTCCAAAATAAAAAAAGATAAATGAAAATCCTGACTATTAATCAACCAATCACAAAGAAAAACATTTGACTATTGCTCACCTCTTAACTTTAATTAATGTGTATATATTTTTTTAAATGATCGTCGAAATGATATTACAAACTAGAATTAAAGCAAAAGGAAAATAAAAAAATGAACAAGCGTGTTGACAAACTACGCATTGGTAACACACCACTCTTGAATGTCACTTAAAAGGTCCCTAGTCTTCTTTTCAGACTCCTAGGAGGATTGTCAGGATTAGAAGAGGAAATGTTTATTATAAAATATAATATATGCCTTTATGTGTGTGCATGATTTTATTGGGGTCTAAGGGCACTGAAGATTTTACCTAGAAGTGTAATGATTGGATTTGAGAGGAATTAGAATGTCCGGTGGAGCCCCAAAACTCGATTTCGTAAGTTCAAATACGTCTTACTGCTGAATTTTTTTTTTTTTTTCTTCAATAAAACATATTATATATTAAGATTCAGGCAACAAAATCTCAACTAAGTAAGTCGCGTTCGAATTGTAACTTATTCTAATTCTCTTTTTTTGAATACATGATTATAATTTAGTTCTTTCTTTTCTGTTTTATTACTATTTTTTTTTTTTTATAATCGATGAAAAAATGTACGTCGATTATAAGAATTTTGGGGAATACTAATTTTCTATTGGTCATTTTCGTTCGAAAAGCCTTAAATCATAGCTCATTAAACTGTTAGCCAGGACATCTTTACCCTTCCCCAGCTGCTCAGGTCCCACCAATCAGAATTACCCCATTCCTCTATCGATTACAAGCTAACAAGCATTGGAGTATCGAGTTACACTTCACTTAATTGTGTTGCTGGATAATGCGTTATAGATGTTATTATTTGTATAGCAATTAATTAAAAAAGAAGTTATTTTTCTTAACATGTCTAATTACGTATCAACGCCAATTACTTGAGGCCCAACTATATGAGCAACATTCATTTTAATAGTTCAAAGCTCAGAAAAATTTAATTGAAATTGAATTAACCGTTTAAAATAATTACTAACAGACGTAATTGAGATTTAAAAAGAAGCTAATCTTCCAAAACAAATTAAAAATGTTTTTTCCGATCATAAGCTTTGATTTAATCAAAATGGAAAAATATCAATCAAACCTCTTGTGTTCTAAGGCCCAAATTTATAATTTATTGTGATATATACAAGATTTGTTTATCAATTCAGTCAGTGCTTAAAAAAAAATTACTAAATAGAAACAATATTGATTATTTCTTGAAAGGGCTGTTGAGGATTTTCAATCTCTGTAGCTGAAAATAGACCAATTATTCGATTCAAACGCACCTGACACAGATGACAAGGCAATTTCGTCCTGTTTCCAAAAGGTCCTTTGAAAATATTTGGTTTTGATTGAAAGCTTGTTTTTGTTCTTTTTTAATAAGAGAATGAAATCTCATTTGCTTCTTTTACTTTCGCAGCACTCATTCGGGGTATTCAGAGACTGGATTTACATTAAAGGACAAAATTCAAATCTGGGGTCAATAATACTGTGGTGACAGTATTTTGCAGTATGATTGCTTTCTAAAAACATGAATAAAATCTTTAGGCTTATGTAAAAATATTTTATTTTATTTTTTTAGCACTTTAACGTTTACGTTTCATTCAATATCTTTATCAGCTTATAAATATTAATCGTTTATAAATATATTTCGCTAGTCAGTCTATTATTACATCCGTGCAATTTGTACTGTTAAATTATGAAGAATTCGTATGTGTTGGTTGGTAGGTGGTTTTTTAAGGCTGTAGAGTTTTGTATCGTACTAAATACGAAGGAGAATCTATGATTAGTCTTAAAAAAAATGTATTAAAAAGTTTCTAAATTTTTGCATGTACTTCTTTTAAGCTGAGCCAAAAAACTTGAGACCAATGTCTAAGTGGGTTTCACTGATTAGGTGTACCTATGTGATGGAGCTATTCTTACATATATTTTGTATAGCTAGAGAGATCAATATAAAAAACTTCGAACGACTAAATGAAAATTGTTGCAATACCTTAAACCGTTTTTTATAAATTTCAATTTAGATACCCATTATTTAATAATATATATAACCAACAAATACCATAATACGAAGAAGAGGTAGAGAGATCTTCTCATGGAAAAATTGTAATCAAATCAAGCTGGGGAAGATTTTCTACAGGGTAAAATCCTTCCTTCATATGTCATTATTTTATCTATGGGCATCTCCATTATGTCAGCGTCCTGTTGAAAGATGAAAATCAACAATGAAAAGAAAAAAAAAGATCCTTTATTATTATTATTAAATGTAATCATAATTATTTAAATTATATTTTACTTTAATTATATTATTTAAAAATAAGAACTAATTGTTTCACTTTCATTATAACAAAATAATTATTACAGCAAAAACAAATGAATTAAAATAAATGAAATAATTATAAATAAACATTACCTCTTTCATCAAAAATAAAGATAAAAGAAATATAATTGCTATTATTTTATAATGAGAACTAAAACTAAACATCAACCAAAAAACGGTTGATTTACGATTAAAAACCACTTTAATCGTATAGATCTGAATTGTTATAAAAATTAAACAGTGTTTTTTCAATAAATACTTATCTGTATTTCTCGTATGACATTTATTATACACACACATATCTATAAACCCTAGATTAGAGGACGTTATAAATTTTTGATAAAAGTCTATGTTATCTTATCAGTTGGCAACAAGCCTCCCTGCCTTTATATAACTAAACCGCGGCTTCGAAGACAATTTTAATTTTTCTAAAAGCCCCTTGTGATAAATTAAAAAAAAAAAGAAGAAAAAAAAACGAGAGAAAATAAAAGTTCAAACGGGAGTTTCCGTCATCTGTTTTTTTCTCTCTCTCTCTCTTTAACTTATTGCTTATAATTTCTCTTTAGTTAATTTAATCCCAAAAATCCACTTATATTATTCCGACTTCCTATCATACTCTGGTCGGTAGCCTCCATATTTTATTATAGTTCAAACGAAAATAAAAATTCTGTTAAATGTTTTTAGCAAAAATTGAAATTAAGTATTTATTTGAAATGACTATTATTTTTTTTTTTTTTTTATGTCTCCCGTTCCAACTGAAATTTATCAATTACATTTTGATTAGTTGGATTCATAGTAATATTTCAGAAAAGAATAATTATTTTTTAATTTTAATCTTTAAAATTAAGCCATCAAGTTAATAATAAATCTTTTTTCTTTTTCTAGATACATCGCATAGTTCATTAGATTCAACTGACATACGAAAAGAAATGTACCTGTTAACAATTTTCAAACCATGAAGTTTATGAGTAAAATAAGCGCTGTTATGATTCCTTAATTGCTTCAAAGGCTTTATTTAAATAATTCATTTCAGATCGAATATAATTCAGTCTTCAAGAACTCAAGCAACGCTCTCAATTCTAGCATTTACCAATTGGAAGCTGATTTACCATATTTTCTTTTAGCATATCACTCACAATAGCGTATCGATACTTTCAAGACATTTTATACTTTTCCTATTAATAAAATGGTCATTCTGAAAGTTAAAGTGTATTTTATTATTTTATTAATACACACACACGTGTTGCGGTCTTTGCCATGTTTCCCTTTCTGATTGGTTTGCAAATTCATCCTTAAAAATAACCCAAAATATGAGAACCCTGCAAGAATTTGCCCTCCCCCCCCCGTACCACCGAAATTTCGATGGTGCCATTTTGCTTCTAAACGCTTTGCTACATCCATGTTCAAATACATTTTACATGATTTGTAGTTAGTATTTTGATAATGGTGTCACTATTTACTCATTTATAATAAATAACACTCTCTTAAATTGAGATAGTAATATTATTCGAAAAAGTACGTTGATTTTTTTTTTTCATATAAATCAAAATATATCCATATTAGTCGTTAAATAATATAATTACAAATCTCCATTATAGCTGTTGGAAATAATGTAGTCCCCTTTTTAAGCCCTTTTTATTTCATTATGTATTGTTTTATATCCATGTTTATTTGAAATTCGTTTTAGTCTTTTGTCCAACCCTTAATTTGACGTTTTTAAGACGTCGATATGTGTAATATCTGAGTAGCGTTATATTGCATTGTGTCTTTATTTAATTCACATGACTTTGAAGTGTACTGATGAGAACTCTAATTAATAACAGTCACAGTGTTCAAAGCTAGTCTGAAGGGGATTCTCTGAATTCAGAAAATCTCATTTCACACAAAATCAATTATGACTCGTATCTTATTGAGATTCAACATGGTTCCCCTTACGATAGGGGCCTTATTTGGAAATATCGAATGCTTTTATGGCGCATATGCATGATTAATGTGTTAATCCGTCCTGTCGTCATAATAAACAAGCAACTTGCATAGTGGTACTATTAAATATGTAGTCATGTTCCATTGGGAAATTCGCCACAGTACATAACGCTCCCTGAGGTACGGGGGGATACATCAGGTCGTTGAATATGAGATATTGCACACCATAAATATTTCAAGCATTCTAGCTGCTTTTGTTACGTCTTTGTTTGTAGTTGTACTGTCGTCAAAATTCATTCAAGACCTATCAACTATAAACTAGAAAGAAAAAATTGTGTAAGTTTATTTATAAATATTTTGTATAAAATCAAAGATAAGTTTATATTTTTTTCTTGAACGATTTTCATTTAGAAAGCGGTGTATAAAAATAAGTCAAGAATTTGGATAAATTTCGTTAATCGCAAAGTATGTCTTGGCATTTTCAATCTTTAAAATATTTCTTCTTAAAAATATGGTTAGAGGGTTGACTTAACAAAGAATTCAGATACCTCTGTCTTCTTCCGGATACACTCGGTCACTGTTGAATATCTTGTCGGAGATCTTGTGCCGATTCTTCATGGATAACACTTTTGTTATGTTATCCTGATTACTATTATCGGTTTTTAATTTTGTTTCTACAACTATTGAGGCTTTTGCTGATGTCCATCCATCAATAAAAACATTTTATGTGTTCCCTTCCCAATGGAACATTGATCTTTAAAAAAAAAAACATTTATAGTTATAAAACGTAGTGTGTTGAAAGTTGTATAATACACGCACCGCTTTCCCACTTTTCTGTGTGTATTCATAAAATTGAAAAGGTGACTGTTTATATAATTGCAATAAAAAGGCCCAGGAAAGACGAACTTGGTAGAGCGTATAAAGATTTCGAATTTTCTTTTTAAAACCAACGTACGGTTTTCTACATTTTTTATCTTCTCAAACTAAAAAGTATGAGATAAAAAACATTTTATAAAAAAAAAAAAAAATTAAACCGACTTCGAAACCTAGGAACCAGTAAAAATAAATTCACTTTTTATACCATTTTCAATTTTGCTATGTATTCATAAAAAATCATAAGGTTATTATTTCATACTTTTCAGTGAATTTATTTTTACTGGTTCCTAGGTTTCGAAGTCGGTTTAATTTTTTTTATGAAATGTTTTTTGACAATCAACACCTTTTCATGTTAAAAAATAAAATAAAAATTTTATGTAGTTATTATAGAATTATAACTATTTTTTTTTTCAGGTATGTGGTTTTCAATACACTCATCATGCATGGTTTTATTTCCACCTAAATAGTAATCCCAGTAAGTCTCAGTAAATAGTTTTTTTTTAATACTTATTGCTGCACTCAGTCGATAGTTATCGTTATAAGCACCAATTATTAATTAGTAGGATACTATTTTTTATATTAGCTGGGGTTGATAGTTGATGGGGACAGAATAGGAAAGTTAAACATGTACATTTTATACATTTTCGAATGTAGGAGAACAAAACATTTTTAAAATATTTATTGCATTAAAATTGGCTCAAAAGTAAGGAAGTGGAACTTATATATAGCCCCTCTTTGATTAAATTAAAACTGTAATCTATCATTATAATCTTAATTTGAAAGTTATTCGTCCATAGGTTTTAAGCCTATATCTAAAGGTTGATTTAGTAATTCGTGATATAACATATTTATTTCATAAAATTTTTTGTTTGAAACAAATTTTAATCAGACGAGGATTTGATATCTCATCACTTAATTATTTGAAAATAATAGTGTTGATCTTCCGAAAAACAACTTAAAATCCTTATATAAGAAAAATAATAAAATCACTCTAATTTATAATACGAGGCCATCAACTTTTTTTTTTTTATATATTATTACTGATTTGGCTTAAATTGTTGAATAAGTTTTTTTTTATTCACATCATGTCACATATATTTATAGTGCGCATTAAATGTTTTAATGTTCGTGTTAGATACTTGATAGGAAATATTTCAGTACAGCCTGTAGATAAACCGCTGGAAATTCCTTCTCTGTAAAGGGGCCAATTATCCTAACATCAGGTCTCCAATTCAGATGACAGTTTAGTCAAAAGCCCCACTGTCTTTATGTGGTAATAACTCCCAATTCAAGCTATTACCTTTAAACTATTTAAGGCTTTGGAAATTTGTACCAACTTCAAATTCCAACATCAAATTCCAACTTCAGCATCAAAATAATGCTAAGCTTAAAATACTTGTGTTTGTCGCTGTAACGGCCGTACTTGATCAAATAAATTACATATTAAACTGTATCTAGACGGTTTTACAGTTAGATGGTGATGGTAAATAATATATCTATATTACAGATTGATAATGATAAATAATATCGGATTTAAATGTTTTCAGTATCAATGGCAATATTTTATTTCCTGCGTATAAAATCATAACCTTCATACATATATTGCATTGAAATAAATACATATTTTAACTATTTACATTTAACTAATAATGATGGCAGCGAACTGATGATATTTTATTTTTTCATAAATATATATATATATATATATATATATATATATATATATATATATATATATATATATATATCACAAGTTATGTACATATATTGTATGGCACTTGTGGAAAATAAACTCCCTTCTTATAGGGCTACTATAAGAAGGAAACAAATAAAAAAATAAATATATATATATATATATATATTTATATATATATATATATATATATATATATATATATATATATATATATATATATAAATATATATATATATATATATATATATATATATATATATATATATATAGGTTGAGAGAGAGGAGAGTGCCCAAGAGATATTTAATTGCTACTTCTCAAATGAACAGAACGGCTTTAATTATGAACAATGGTCTGTCCTTAAAGGCATACTCCGCATGCGTGGGCTCAACGAGTTTTATGAGTTGACTGAATATTTTTCTTTTTTTCTCCTCTTTATGTTTTCTTTATTTGTATCATATCTCATATTTAGCCATTTCTTATTTTTTAGGCGTAACGATAGACAGTTAATTTTTCCATTTAAACAAAAACAAAGGTACTTTATAGGAAACAAACAAACAAAAAAGGCTCCAACCCCCCCCCCCCCCCCGCCCCAAAATAAAAGCCCCCTCAGAACATTTTAATAATGATAAAGCTTACCTGATATTTAAGAACACCTAATTTTCATTAAACATGACGAATTTAATAAAAATCGTTAAAGCCGTTTTTGAGATCATCGAAAAAAAGGTAAAAATTGGAAAAAAAAATATGAAATAAAGTGCCCGCTCCGTTTGACCAATTTTGATGAAATGTTGGCTATCACATCTTTGGCATTTACATACATCAAATACCCAGTTTGATCAAAATCGTTAAAATCTTTTTTTAGTAAATAAAAAAAAAAAACACGTAAAAATGATACAAAGTTTATTAAGTAAAGTATATCAATTTTGATGTAATGTTGGCTATCGCATTTTTGGCATATACATACATCAAATACCCAGTTTGATCAAAATCGTTGATACCGTTTTTGAGTAAATAAAAAAAAACACGTGAAAATGATACAAAATTTATTAAGTAAAGTCCCTTGATCAATTTTGATGAAATTTTTACAGCCATATTTCGGGCATATAAATAGGTCAAATACTCAGTTTAATCAAAATCGTTAGAGCCGTTTTTGAGAAAATCGAAAAAAACTTAAAAAGTTATTAAGTAAAGTACCCCTCCCTCTGAGCAATTCTGATGAAATTTTTGCTGTCACATCGCGGGCATATACATACACTAAATTCCCAATTTCAGGTTCGCACGGTTTATAGTTTTTGAGCTAGTCTGTTCACACACAGAGACCATTTCGCGGGACTTGGTTAATTGGACTCAGGGGACCCCAAAACATGTATTTCCGTTGAAAACCGGAAGTCGAAATTTTTCACGATCGCAATACTTCCACTTACTATATATTTCATATAGGTAAGTGAAAGTAAAAATGTGACTACTGGCAGTAAACATTTACTGAACCCAATAATCTATAATTTAATTTTTTTTTAATATTAAAGTGATTACATTGTATAATATTACCTAAATAGTAAAATAGATCGCAATTTCATTTATTAATTTTATTTTGTAACTCCGCTTATTTTTATCGTTTAGTAATTTCTAATGAGTTTCTATTAGAATCAATAAATAGCCTTGTAGAGAACATTTCTATTATTGTTCTTATGAGGCACACAATTGTTTCTAATAATCTAAACATATTTTTTATAAATACATCCATTTTTGTGATTCCTATTGTGTACGAATTAATATTTATTGACCTTTGAGTATATACATGTGTGAACCTAGAGAGACAAGGAGTCTAAGTGACACTTTTTTCCATTTTTATTTTTTAATCAATTTATGTAAATAAATTGAATATTCATAAGTGGAATAAAAAATATTAATACTGAAGGTTTTATAAGAGCACACTTTTGTTGGAATCTAGTAGTGATACAGATATTGAGTGCTATGAGTTCATCTTACTATACTGTGCCAGTGGTGTCCAGTACATATGTCGGTTATGTATTAACTGATTTAATTTATTTATTACATTATCTAGACATCAGTAAGCTCCTAAAATGTACGCATTCTGCCATCTAGATTTTGAGGTAATTAATATTATTCAGACATTGATGTTGCATATCCCATGGCTAATTTCCAAGTACATCTAGGATTTAATTACAATCACCCCGACATATTTAACTTCATTTACAACTATGATTTGTATACTATATGATTGTATAATTATATATAGAATATATATGTTTTCTAGACTGTTGATATAAATTTTATAATAGGGTTCTTTATGTTCAATCAATAATAAAGAACTATATTTTTGCGACTTTTCGAGACTATATTGTTCTCATTATCATGCCCTATGAATATTCATAAATTTTTATCATTTGAATTATATACAGACATAAAACCGATGTATTTTATATATTTATATCACTGTTAACTTTAGTGCAATTTTCCCTATATTACTCAAATAATTGTATTACAAACTGTTTGTTCATTTTAGGATATGACTATAAAACAATAAAAGTGTCGAACCGTCACCATAATATTGTAACGTTAACAAAAGAAAAAAAAAATGAAAAAAAAAAAACTTACAATTCCTAGAACTTTTGTTGAAACGAACTAGCAGTTGGAAAAAACTGACATAGCACGTGTTTGTGGCTTCGATGTTAGAGTGCCATCTTCGCCGTTTTACGAGGTTCTAGACTCTTCTCATTACGACTATTTATAGGGAACTATGGACTGGACAGTTGGTCTTGTTCAGAAGCGCAAGTCGTATGATTATCTCTGTGTTACGAAGTGATAATTTTTTATAAGCTTTTTAATTATTTGTTTCAATATTTGCGTTCTCGTATTTGAGTGGCATTGAATATCGTTATTTTTTTATCGTTGAATAAAAATTGATAATCGTTGTTTCATTCAAAATTTAAAATAAATTAAGAGAATCCGCGTGAGTAATTTGAAAAAAAAAATATTTCATTATAATGATAAGTATAATTCAATTATGCGTTCAACGTTTCTGTTTTCACTATTGTGTTTCTTCAACATCCCTTGTTCCGAACCGGAGTACCCCATGAAGTTCTATATCGATTTTGTCTTATCCTTCGGGGGATTGTAATGCTGATGGAAGGATAAGCAGCCATTCCGTCAAAATGTCTCTAAACAACGATGCTATCAGCGTGGATGAATCGGATAGCGATTGAATTTATATCAGAAATCTCAAATCGGAGCTCAAATCCTGGTCCTCCAAATCCGCTTCGCTATGACCTTTTCAACCAATTAGCTGCGGTACGGTCTGGAAATTGTTAGGATATAATAATTTAATTATGTTAAAGTAAGATATAAAATGAAAATCCCATTGATGATGTGTAAACATGTTATGTTCTCATTGGGCGACTTAAAAAAAAAATGTTGATTTAGTTGATAGAGAATATCAACTAAATCAACATTTTTTTTTTTTTTAAATTCCAGTTGGTAGATATTTATTACAGTTTCTTTGTCTGGGATTATCTGTACATAAAATGGAGTTCGCCGGTTTACTTCCCTTCCGAAGAGTGGCAAAATCCAAGGATATATTAATCCCTTAACAAGAAAACCCTTTGGCCATCCGTCACGCTGCGATCCGCTTTGTAGAATTATGCTAACTGCTAGATCACAGGTAACGCCCTATGAAATATTAATGAAGTTATTAAAACGTCCCTTTTCTTCACTTTTAATTTAATCTACATAAAACTTTTCAAAAATTATAAACTGATTTAAATGTAATTGCCTAAGTCTTGAGATTCTATACAGTTTTCTCATGTATACATTAATGAAATATTATATTATCCACACTTTGTTATTCTTTGAATTTCCAAACCTACTGAGCGACATTTTGATCTCACTACTTGAATATTCGATTAAAACGGAATTGTTAAGATTTATTTTCGATAACAAATATTCACTACAACAAACATTGGGAAAATTTTGTCATCCAGTAGCCTTAAATCTACAACTAAATGGCGATAATCGAATAATTCTTTTTTCATCAATGAGCATGTTATTTCCTTTATCAGTAAAATTTAAAAAAATATAAATACTATCAGGGTATTTCAATTCATTTTTTTAAAAATTCCGTACTATAGATTGCAAATATAGACTAAATTTAGTCAGTATTATTATCTATCGATCTGTCTGTTTATATACATGTATTTTCTTTTGAAAAATTTAAAAAAAAAAAATTATCTGAAGAAGAAAAATATTGAAAAATTAAATTAATAATTTAACGGAAAAAAAGTTTTGTCAAATAATTCAAATCGAAGTATATTTCACGATGCCCGATTCGAGGCCATAAATACATAGAATGTTCAAATATAGGGATTCAATTGAATGTTCAAATCTTGAAATCGATATATCGCCGATCGATCGCACTTGATCGATCATATTCTATTATGGTGGTATGGCACCATTTACCCTCTACCACCGGGAAAACAATTAGAGCCAATTATTGCCAATAAAAAAGTTAATGTTCATTTAAATAATTTCTCTAAATAAATAATATTGCTAAAATGGATGAAATTGAAACGCATTTTTATAAAATAATGTTTCAGCGATTTTTCCAATAATACCGAAATATGTTGGTTGCAATATTATTAATAGTAAAGCCGAATAGAATTTTTTTTTTTTTTTTAGGAAAATCTCTCAAAAATGCTCACCTATTTAAAATTAACTTTTTATATTAAGCTTTAAGTTTTATATTAGAATAAATATATACCCAATATATTTTAGAAATAAGAGAATTGATGTAAAATTATTGAAAAAAATCCGTTTTAATTTTATACATATAAACTCTGCAATTTATTAAAAGAAGGAATTTAAATTAGCATAAAGTCTGATGTTAGCAATAGTTGGTTCTATTTTTTTTTTTTTTTTTTTCAAACTGATAGAGAGTGAAGGGTGCCAAAATTCCATAATATAATTTGATGGATCAAATGCGATCGATCGGCGATATATCGATTTTAATATTTAAATCCCAATGTTTGTACATTCAATATATTTATGGCCTCGAATCAGACAAAATCATAGAACATACTTCAACTATAAGTATTTTACAATACTTTATTTTATTTTTTTTATTTTTCAGACAATAATTATTTCAAAATCTTTAAAAGGAGCAAACGCTTGAAAAAGACATGCAAATAAGCAGAAAGCTCAATAGAAAATTTATAATGAATCATTTCATTCTCTATGTATGACCCAGTACCTAATAAACTATTTTACCAGGTCATTCAAAAAGTCCTGTCGTTTTTCGTTTGTTCTTTGTTTATTTTGATTCTAGAGTGTTTGCTAATTAATTCCGTTCAATACAACTTTTATCCATGTAAACACAAATGTTTATACTTTATGAATAGAAGGCTAAGGAGGATTAATTTAATGCAGTCACCATCCAACTGTCTAGTTAAAATGATTCCAGTTGAAACTCAAATTCGGTCGATTTTGCTCTATGAGTTTAAACTTGGCTCAAAAGCTGCCGAAACTGCTAGAAAAATATGCTCCGTGTTTGGGGAAGATGTGCTGTCTGAGCGGAAGGCACAATTTTGGTTTTCAAAATTTCGTGGAGGCGACGAGACACTAGAAGACGAGGCACGCTCGGGTCGACCAACTGTAGTTGATAAGGAGGACGTTCGAAGAGTAGTAGAGTTGGATCCGCGTCAAAGTTGTTCAGAGATAGCCTCTCAACTTAATATCTCAGCCACCACTGCCTGGAATTACCTTAAAGAACTGGGAAAAGTGAAAAAACTGGATAAATGGATTCCTCATAAGCTTTCAGATGCCAATATGCTTGTTCGCTTGACAACTGCATCTTCGTTAACTTCCCGCTTGAATAGGCTGGGAAGTTTTGCCTCACCCACCATATTCCCCTGACCTGTCACCCACTGATTATCACCTATTCAGAGATCTCGACAACAATCTGAGACAGAAATTTTTTCAAGACCGTGACAACCTAATTCACGAACTGACCACTTATTTTTGCAGTAAAAATCAACAGTTTTTTAAGGAAGGAATTTGGGCTTTACCATCTCGTTGGGAGAAGGTTACCGACTGTAACGGTGGATATTTTGATGAATAAAGGTGATTATTTGAAAATATTTATTTATTTATAATTTCCCCCAAAAAAACGACAGGAGTTTTTGAATGACCTGGTATTTTATATAGTGAATATTGGATTCATACAAAAATTAATTTGTAATGCCCAGCGTGATGGTATTTATATTTTTTTATTCACTCTGATTCATCCCATGCTCATAAATAAAAAAGAATTATTCGATGTCATTTATTCAGCAATTATAGATTTTCGGCCACTGAATTTCCCCACTGTGCGTCCCGATAATTTATTCATTGAAAAGTAGTGTTCTGGAGCTACTAGTTTTTTATCCTTACCCCAGTAACAGTAACAAAGTTTTAACCGAATATCTCATTTTTAAGTTGAAACATTCCGATCAAAACGACCTCCACGAATTGTCAAGTTCTCTAGTCGTCGCAAAAGTAACAATGCTTCGAACAAAGCCACGACAGTTCGTTTAGATAACATGGTAAGCTCCCGGAATAAGGCTTGAAGATTCAGTCTCCTGATAAAATCAAAACGATCATAGATCCTTTTTCCAAAAGATAAATTCGACGACTCCCGGAGATGCCGACAAGACATTGCTCAGAGCGGGTTGCCAAGAAGATAAGGAAGGAGGAGCTAGTGTAGCTAGGAAGGAAGCTGGAGAAGAACAATAGCGCCATCCTCTTACCCTCTATTGTCCTCTCTCCTTCCCTTCGTCCTTCCTTATTAAATAATGATTTTACCATTCCCATCCTCTTCCTCATCCATTCCTTAACATTCTCCTAGTGCCATTAGCACCCTTCCATTGGTAGACATTTAGCATAATCGTAAAATACATTGTAAAAAATATGATTTGTAGTTTGTAACACGGGCGTCACCGCAGGGGGGAAGGGGGGACGCGTCCCCCCCCCCCCCTATATTTTGGCAGGAGAGGACCAAAAGTAAAAAATTAGATAAAAATGCGATTTTACGAATTTATCCAAGTTTAACAAATTATATATAAATGTAAAATTTTAGTTCATTACAGCACACTCTAGTGTTAAAAGCATAGTCGCGTATTGTATATTTGATATATTGTATATTTTTTATTTCAGGTTGAACTGTTGTTTTTTTTTATGGATTCTGTAACAATGTTGTATCCCTGGAATATGACTCCATTTCTTTTTTAAACCAACCACCTCGATCCTACATTCAATCGATTCGATGGAGCTAATAGAAGTTGATGGAAAGCAATGAAATTAGTGAGATCAGGATGACAAGAAAAACTTAGATAAAATTCAATCCAGAAATTTTGGCCCACATCCATCAACATTAAGCTTCGACACCTCTCTATTTTATAATTGAGGCATAAATTAACAAGTTTTAAGAGACTATAAATACCTTTAAAATACATCGTTAGAGGATGAATTAAATGACCCAATAGTTGTTTTTAGGACTTATTGATTCAACTTTTAGCCTCCCGAATTTGTACTTACCCTATCTAGGAAAAAATTGAGCCGTCACCCCCCAATAATTTGGTCCTGGTGACGCCCAAATCTCCTCTCTCTCTCTCTCTCTCTCCCTCTCCCTCTTTTTCTCCCTCCCACTCTCTCTCCTCTCTCTTTCTCTCTCTCTCTATCTATGTATCTCTCTCCTTCTTTCTCGCTCTCTCTCTCTCTCTCTCTCATATATGTTTATGGAATCCGTTCACCACTGGAAAGGTAGTCAGTAAACCAAGGATACAGATAAACTAGAATCACGATCTAATATCTTTTAGAAATACGACGTTAAGATAATTGTGGAAAATCAGATTTTCGTACTTCGGAACAATATCTTAAACGACGTACTTATCAGCATGAGGTTAGTTAGTCTACATATATCTATGTGGTTTATATAGGCCTATTAATCAGCAACATTGTAAGTGCATTCATACATCTTTATGATTTGAATTATATACAGTCATACAACCTATGTATTTTATATAGTTATAATATTGTTATCCTTAGTCTAAAACATTACCTATGTAACTCATATAATTGTATCCCAACCTGTTTGTTCGTTTCTTGGCATGATTATGAGATTTATAATGGACTGAACCTCATATAATAAACCTATAATAACATTTAATATCAACGGTCAAGAAGCAATATCTGATATATATGTATATAGCGAGGCGCGTCGTTCACTACTACTTAAATATTAGAACACCTATAGCTTAAAGGTTTTGAAAAAAAGTTTAATTTTATATATGGCATTCCAAGCATAAATTCGAATATTCGAGGATATTGTTTTAAACAAAATCCAGTAATTTCCAAACGAAATTTAAAAAATTTCCATTTCTAATTAAAATTATCATTAATATATTAATTAAGAAGGAGGTTTTAATCTCCTTCTTAAATTCCCTAGAAGTAGTACCACTTATGAATAATATGTAGTACTACTTTAAATCCTTTATTTTGAAATGAAAAATTCTAAATTGTATCAGGAAAAATAACAATTGATCTGTAAAGTTCTACATTTGTTTCGGAACTAACCCAATTCGTTTAAGGAAATTCTAAATTATTTTTTTCATATTCAACTACCACCATTTTTATATTGTAACGTGAAAAAAAAAAAAAAAAAGCATACGACTTTGTACTGTTTCATTGAAAAGAGCTCTAGACGTTTTGTTTGAACAGATTTTACTAGAATCTTCTACGCTCTTCTAGAATTTTCGATTTCGGGATGACAAATTACTGAAACACAAATAAATAAACAGGTTACAAAAATTATCACTTCGTAATACACAAATAACCAACGCACACAAAAAAACTTTTGAGGTTCTCTTGAACCAATCTAACCCTCCGTCCAACACTCCTTATACGAAGTCGTAAAGAGAACAATCAAGAACCTTCAAGGCCAGCGTAGGTGGTACTCAAACATCGGTCGAGTCACAAACATTTACTATGACAGTTTGTTCCAACTGTTAGTTCGTTCCAAGGATATATATATATATATATCCTAAACCAATTTTTTTTTTTTTTTTTTTCAACGTTACACTATATTTATCAATTATATATTTAAAAACATATTTGTATTTGAATAACAAGAAGATGTGGGGATATAAGAAGCTAAATGAGAGAGGGGTAATGGCTGTCCTTGTGTAGGCTCGTGATATATTGGAAATGGTAGACTCTTGGTAATCCTACTTCATCCCCCTGGATATCGTTGCACCGCCTTCGTCTCTCTTTTTTTCCCCGTCTTCTCTTTTTCTTCTGTCCTCATTCATGTTTAATTCTTATTTCTATTTTGTTTTTTTTTATAAGTGTGTCAGTTTTCCGAAAAATATGGAACAGATATATATATATACATACAGGTAGGTAGTATATAGTAGTATATAGTATATATATATATATATATATATGTAAAAGTGAATATTCACTTTTATTTAGAAAGCCTTGTTTATGGTTATATTAATTAAGAACATATGTTTTGATTGCTTTTGTTTTTATAGTAGAGAATATTCACTTTTATTTAGAAAGCCTTGTTTATGGTTATATTAATTAAGAACATATGTTTTGATTGCTTTTGTTTTTATAGTAGATTCAGATTGTAGTATTGTGATTGAAGATAATTAATAAACTTTAAAAACCGATTTACCTTTTAGGTAAGATTATACTTGTAATTATATATGTTTAATTGTTTGTTTTGTAATTAATGTTTACTATTTTGTTTTGTGATAATTGTTAAATGTTTTGTTTTTGTTTAATGTTAAATATTTTTTGATTAATGTTTAATAAATATACCTTTTAGGGATAAATACGGCTTAAAGTTATTTATTGAAGCATAAGAGCATTACAAATCGGTTTTTCTGAAGTTGAAAAATGGATTCAGCAAAAGTTCAAGTTCACATTAGAAGTAATATTACTGAGACTGAAAATTTGGTAGCTATGGTTATTTCAATAAGACTTATGCATCTCGAAACAACATATGTTTTTCCTGAACAGTATCAACATTCGGAATTTCATCCTGAATTATTTAAAATACCATGTGTTAAGAATGCTTGCAAATCATTTACAAAAGAAGGTCAGTATCGTAATATTAAGCTTACATTATCATCTGAAATGTTCCCTCTATATTTCGACGAACATTATAATTGTGTTTTTAAAAATTATTATTTAGAAGAGTTAATGGACAATGAAAAACCTTCCATATCTAAAGCTGAAACTAAGACAGATGTGGGAAGTCAGTTACAACTACTGCAGATAATTGAAAAACTTAGTGAGAGGTTAGAGTCTATTGAAAATAAACATAAAAATATTTCCAGGTTACACGACCAATTTATTTTAGAAAAATTTAAAGGTAAAGAGAACGCTATAGAATGGATGGATTTTTTTGAAAAAGAGTGTGAGAGGCATGAAATAAAAACTGATGAACAAAAAATAGAAGTGTTGCGTTTATTTTTAATAGACAATGCTTTAGACTGGTACAGCTCAACATTATGTAAACTGACGTTACAAGGTAAATGGAATGAGTGGAAAACATCATTTTTACAAACCTATAGTGACAAGAGTTGGCGTAGCGTTCATTATGCCTATAATTACAAATATATAAACGGATCTTTATTAGATTATGCTTTGAAAAAAGAACGACTGCTCTTAGAAACGGAACCAGTTATGTCGGCTAGGTCCCGTATTAATCATATTGTTGTAGGACTTCCATTTCACATTCAAGATTGTCTTGACAAAGAGGAAATTCAAACAACGGAACAGTTGATGAATGAGTTATGTAGATATAATCAAGCTTATCCAAAGTTGATAAAAGTGGACACAAGGAAAATACCTAGTTCAACCAAAAGCGATGCAAGTCACTCTGAGATCAGAAAGTACACTGAAAAACGACCCTGTAGAATATGTGAGCTTAAGGGTTTCTCAGGCCGTTATCATTCACCTGAAATATGCTGGAATAAACTTAACTCCAAAGGCAAACAAGTTAATTCAAATGAGGTCCAAAATGAGGAAAAAAACGTAAGTACACACCACTAATTCGATTAAATATCACAGTTAACAAGAATAAAGTTACTGGAGTTTATGACAGTGGATCTAACATAACACTCATAAATCATAAAATCATAGATGATATTAAAGATAAAATGTTGGAAAATGAACAAATATTTAAAACAATTAGTGGTGTGCAAAAGAGTTTTAATACGATAAAGATACCTATAAAAATTCACAAAGTAGAAGAAGAAATAGAAGCTTATGTAATTAAGAATGACAATTTTTCATATGATGTATTATTGGGTTTGGACTCTATACAAAAATTTCGTTTGATACAAGATGAAAATTTAAACATTTTGCAACGTGTCAATGAAAATACAATAGAAAATTTAAAAGAAACCAACTTATTAGATAGAGATAATAATGGAAAAGAAACTTTAGATTTTTCAGATAAATTGAATCATTTAGATCAAGAAAAAAAGAAAAAACTTTCCTTTGTGATAACTAAAAATTTATCAATATTTGCGAAGCACAGATATGACGTTGGCGAAGTAACAAATCATGAAGCACATATAAAACTTTTAGAAAATAAATATATTTCGAAAAAACCTTACAGGTGTTCAATCCCAGACAATCAGGAAATAGAAACACAAATCAGCAAGTTACTGGAAGCAGGATTGATAGAAGAATCGCATTCCCCATTTGCAGCACCTGTAACATTGGCATTCAAGAAAGAAGACAACAGAAGATCGAGGTTATGTATTGATTTCCGGGATCTCAACAAAATTTTAGTTCCAGAATCGCAACCGTTTCCAACGATTGAGGACATAATTGTTAAAACACGAAACTGTAAATGGTATTCAGTTTTGGATATTAGTTCTGCATTTTGGTCTATCCCTGTAAGAGAAAAGGATCGCCATAAGACAGCATTTGTAACGCAAAATGGTCATTACCAATGGAAGAGGCTGCCTTTTGGTCTCAAAATTTCACCTGCAATTTTCCAACGTATTCTAGCTAATACAATTCGCCGTTGTGGATGTCATGATTTTTGCTTCAATTATATTGATGACATCTTGATATTTTCTCAGAGTTTTGATGAACACCTACATCACCTTGACAAACTTATGGAAGCAATTAGATTAGAGGGGTTTAGATTGAAGCTATCAAAATGCAATTTCGCACAGTCTTCTGTAAAGTATTTGGGCCATATAATAGAAAACAACACAGTTAGACCACACCATGATAACCTGAAATCAATTAGGGACTTTCCAAAACCTCAAAATAAGAAAAATGTCCGTCAATTTTTGGGGAAAATAAATTTTTATCACAAATACATTCCAGATTACACAAGAATGCTTGAACCAATCCATAACCTTTTGCGAAACAATACTGAATTTCAGTGGACAGATGAATGTGATAAAACTTTTACTATCATAAAGCAATACTTATGCCAGAGCCCGATTTTGTCAATATTTGATCCTAATAAGACCACTTTTCTTTTTACTGACGCCAGCACCCTTGGTGTCGGCGCCGTTTTAAAACAGATTCAAGATAATGGTGAATTGCTCCCAGTGGCATACTTCTCCAAGAAATTCACTTCTGGGCAGGCAAAGAAAAAAGCAATTTATCTCGAATGTTTAGCAATAAGAGAAGCAATCCGTTATTGGCAACATTGGTTATTAGGCCATAAGTTCCAAGTAATTTCGGATCATAAACCCTTAGAAAATCTAAAAATCAAAGCTAGAACAGATGAGGAGTTAGGGGAATTAGTATACTACCTATCTCAATATGATTTCACATTACGTTATTCCCCAGGAAAATCAAATCAAGAAGCAGACGCTCTTTCAAGAAATCCAGTATTAGAAAGTTTTGAAAACAATGATGATGTACTTCAAATAGTGAACTTAATAAGAATGGATGAGTTGAAACATGACCAGGAAGATAATCAAAACGAAATCATTTCCGTCAAAAATGTTTTCAAGAAAGGTGATTTAATTTTTAAAAAGATAAGAGGGAGAGAACGCATATTTGTTTCAATGGAGTTTGGCTTATCATTGATTAAGAAAATTCACATGTACTATGGACATATAGGAGTAGGTCACATAGCAGCTATGATACGACCTTTCTACTACTTCAAAAATATGGACAAGCACATTAGAGAATTCTGTGATAAGTGTGAAACTTGCAAAAAGAACAAATCGAGAAGAGCTCGACAAATTGGTTACTTATCTCAATTAGGCCCAGCCAAAGAGCCTTATGAGATTATGTCTCTGGATACAATTGGAGGCTTTGCAGGAAATAGATCACCTAAACGTTATCTGCACCTTTTGGTGGATCACTTCACTCGATTTGCATATACCTACGCTTCTAGAGGTCAGACAACGCAAGACTTGATTGAATTCTTACGTCCAATTTTCGAAAGACATAGAGTAAAAATCCTTCTCGCAGACCAATACCCTGGAATGAAATCCAAGAATTTCAAAACTTTTCTTCAACAAATGAATATTACATTGATCCTTACAGCAGTAGATTGTCCATTCTCAAATGGTTTAAACGAACGCTTAAACCAAACACTAGTCAACCGCATTCGTTGTAAGATTAGAGAAAAACCACACCTACCATGGCCCAAGTTAGCTGCAGAATGTACGGAAGAATATAATCGTACAACTCACAGTGTGACTAAGTTTTCACCACTTTATCTACTTACGGGAAAACAATCATTAATTACCCCTCCATCTCTGAATCCTCCGCCAGATTTAGAAGCAGATAGGCATCGAGCCTTTCAAAATTCAGAAACCCACCATTTTCTCAATAAAACAAGATCAGACAAGAACAAGAAAGACTACGATTTCGAAGTTGGTGACTTGGTTTATCTAGAAACAGGTAACCGATTAAACCTGAAAAAATTGGATCCTTTACGTTCAGGACCATTCAAAATCAGACGTAGAGTATCTTCAAAAATTTATGAAATTAATTATGGACGAAGGCGTTCACAAGCTGATTTCGTTCATAGTAGCAAACTTTTACCCTTTCGAGGGGGGGAGATGTAAAAGTGAATATTCACTTTTATTTAGAAAGCCTTGTTTATGGTTATATTAATTAAGAACATATGTTTTGATTGCTTTTGTTTTTATAGTAGAGAATATTCACTTTTATTTAGAAAGCCTTGTTTATGGTTATATTAATTAAGAACATATGTTTTGATTGCTTTTGTTTTTATAGTAGATTCAGATTGTAGTATTGTGATTGAAGATAATTAATAAACTTTA
This sequence comes from Aelia acuminata, assembly GCA_911387785.2. Lineage (NCBI taxonomy): Eukaryota > Metazoa > Arthropoda > Insecta > Hemiptera > Pentatomidae > Aelia > Aelia acuminata. The sequence continues at coordinate 35,884,142 of OU426983.1, forward strand.
AAAACCGATTTACCTTTTAGGTAAGATTATACTTGTAATTATATATGTTTAATTGTTTGTTTTGTAATTAATGTTTACTATTTTGTTTTGTGATAATTGTTAAATGTTTTGTTTTTGTTTAATGTTAAATATTTTTTGATTAATGTTTAATAAATATACCTTTTAGGGATAAATACGGCTTAAAGTTATTTATTGAAGCATAAGAGCATTACATATATATATATACAGGGTGGAATGTACAGGTATATATATATATATATATATATATACAGGGTGGAATGCTACTCGTGTGACAAACTTCACCAGTAGATTATCCACCATAAAATGAATAAAAAAGTTCATATTGACCATGGTCCGATTCTCAACCATTTCGGAATAATTTCGCTTTTTATCAATTTTGAAAGATATCACGACCTGGCATCGGAAAACCGTGATATCTTTAAATCTAAAAATTTCTCCGAAAAGCTGATAGCACCGTTGAAATCTACATTAATTGTTCAATATTAAAATGGCCATTTCAAAAATTTTGGGACAATTTTTCGTGTTTTATTTCAGCCAGAACAACAATTTTTAAGTGAATTTTTTTATAAATCGCAAAGTGTTTAACATAATCCAGAGTTTCTAATTTTAGTTTCAGAAGGCAGCAAATTGGAGGGAAAATACTTCATTTAATAACGCTTCTAACGCACTCTTCATTTTTTAATTTGGTGTTTCTAAGACCAAGATATGGATGAGAAAAAGAGAAAAATTATGGTTTAAGGATTGTCAATGTTTGAGAATTTACATTTTAAATTTGAAAAAAACAAATACAACTCACCAATATCTTTTAAATAAATTTATTTTTAACCGACTTCGAAAGAGGAGGTTACTCAATTCGATACGTATGTGCCTTTTTTTTTTTTTTTTTTTTTTTTTTTTTTTTTTTTTTTTTTTTTTTTTTTTTTTGTCTATGTATGTCCACCGATTACTCCGAGATGGGGGGACCAATTGGAACGAAACCTTTTGCATCTTGTAGAGTATTTTCCCAATGTGGTCCCATTAAATTCTTTTTTGGCTTCTTAATTTATTTAATAAGTTATCGGGAAAAAACATGAAAATAATAATTTAATTATCGCTTAAAATATTTACTTATTGGAAGAACATATGGCATATATAACATAAGGTATGCTCCAACGAACAATTAAAACACGTTGATAACTAACAAACTGCTCATGCACTTTCCTCATTTTTTTATTCTAACTCTGATTGGTTGATTTTAAGCAATGCTTAATAATGTTTCAATGTTCGATGAATCGGTTGGAAAAACCAACCAATCAAATTCAGAATCAAAAGAGTGGGGGGGAAACATGAGTAGTCTGTTGTTAGCTATTGACGTGTTTCAGGTTCTTGTTGGAACAAACCTTATACATAACCTAAGATAAATTTTCAACAATAGATTTAAATAAAGATATATAAAGATATTCTGGAGTGAAACTTTTGTTATGTTATCCGGATTACTATTATCGGTTTTTTATTTTGTTTTTGCAACTATTGAGACATATAAATGAAAATGGCTGTTAAGCGTCGAATTATTGATTACGAGAAAGAAATAAGTATTATCTAAGTTCAAATTTTGTTCGAAAATGCAATAAATACGTTCTCCAATTCCATATGTGATGGGTAATTGTATGATTTTGTACTTTACGTTCCTAGCTGGTGGCACTTAGGATTTGCTATTTTCTATATTGAGTCTCTATAGTGTGCCTATGTGTTAGTCTCAATCGTTTCATATGTAATAACTGAAATGTACCAGAATAAATCGTTACTAAGAGCCAGATTGTGTTTTCAATTTTTATGGATTTTGAAGTCTTGATCGATCTTTATTAAATCGAAAGAAATTTAAATATTCTATGAAGGTTGCCAAGATTTTCAAAAGTCAAAACGTCATTAAGTGTTTGCGTTTGCTGAAAGCATAAGTGCGTTTTTCAGGACCTAACTCTAGTGTAGAATGAATGCATTTTATTGAAACAGAAATGATAATGGACTTAGAACAGTCTAGATTGGATGTGTTTATGGGTTTCTCGCATTCGAGGCGGTCATGGTCTCAAGTACCGCAATTACTAACATATATCTTATGTATTATATTCCCCAATAAATGAAAATTTTCCTAGGAAACATTTTCCCAGTAGTAGGGTAATAATAATTACATCGTCTTTACAGACATTTAAAAAAGAAACTAAAATTTCAATGTTTGCCTATGTTCATCCATTAATAAAACTAACGGCAAATTAAATTTGATATCACTCAGAAAACAACCACATTGTATGAAAGTCCACGCAGCAAAAATATAGCAGCCATAAAAATGATTGCTGTCAAAAAGGCTACTCCGCTAAAATTGAAGCTGCAGTGTTTTCTGCAAACTCATTTTATGAATAATTGTTTATTAAGAAGGATATTATTCGTGCCACTTCGCTCTCAAGTTTAGTCAACAATTCATCGAAAGGGATGACGAACATAATTGACTCGACCAAGAAATATTATTGAATTAAACCAGTAGTATAATATCGAGAACAATAATATCCTTCGTAATAATAAACTAACCATAAAATGATTCCAAAAACGCTGTCGCTTCTATCCTAGCGGCTGCCCCCGTTTTGAAAAACTTTCAATTTTATGGCTGCCTCTTATTTGCTGCGAGTACTTCTATCCAATGATGTTGTTTTTGGTAATGCAATTCAGTTTAATTACTACTTTCCAACGATAAATTTAAATAAAGAAATATAAAAGGTCCCTAACGGAGCAGTATATGTCATCGCATTAGTTATCAAAAGAATACTCAAGCGATCATAATTCAAAAATTAGGGTCCAATTTGTTACAGGCGATATAAACATCTTCATTATATCATCATGTATATTCGAAATACGGCCAAAATCTCGACTGTTCAGTGACGTACCTACATCATCTTGGAGTTATGTGACAGCGGAGCAAACTTGATACCTCCTCTCGGAACACAGATGTATGTAATGTATGTATGTAAATGACAATTACTGACAAAAAAATCAGCAAAGGAAATTATTGTATTTTATTTCGCGACGGACCCACGGAATAAATCTCGTCCTTACCACCATAGATAGAACAACCTACCAATGAACCAAACACTCCTGTAGTGTCCGAAGAGGGGTACCCATTAAAAAAAAAAAAAGAAAACGACTACGAAAACCAGAAACCAGTACTAAATGCACTTACAATCCGTATAAAACAAAAAAATTCGATTTTTTTTAGAAATCAACTTATTGCTTTCTATAAATTATCTCCCGCCACTAAAAAGTATGAAATAAAAAACATTTTATAAAAAAAAAATTAAACCATCTTCGAAAACTAGGAAACAGTAAAAATAAATGCACTAAAAAGTGTGAAATAATTACCTTCTGATTTTTATTAATACACGGCAAAATCGAAAATGGTATAAAAAGCGGGTAAGTGCAATAAAACGCAAAAAAATGTTTTGATTTGTACGATTATACACTAACTCTTAAGAAAAAGTATTAAGTTGAAATATTAAATACCGTGTTTAATACATCACAATCTTTTCGGAGGCGGCGCAAAATAGAACTAAATATAATGAAAAATCTATCGATTTTCTATTTTGCGCCGCCTACGAAAAGATTGTGATATATTAAACATGGTATTTAATATTTCAACTTAATACTTTTTATTAAGAGTTAGTGTGTAATCGTACAAATCAAAATATTTTTTTGCGTTTTATTACATTTTCCCGCTTTTTATACCATTTTCGATTTTGCCGTTTATTAATAAAAATCAGAAGGTAATTATTTCACACTTTTTAGTGCATTTATTTTTACTGTTTCCTAGTTTTCGAAGTTGGTTTAATTTTTTTTTTTTATAAAATGTTTTTTTTAAACATTTTATTTATGTTCAAATTGGAAGCCGCTCTCCGCAATACTCAAACGTGCCCCTTTTTCTCATACTCCAAACTTTCACACCAAAAGTGAGAAAACGTCAAAGTTTTTCAGCAGCGGGGAAGATCCTTGCTCTCAAATTGTCTATGTTTGTCACTTCAGTGCGATAGAGCAGTTCCTTGAGATATCCACAGACGAAATATTCCATGGGGTTGAGATCACGAGATCTTGGTGGCCACAGAACTGTCCCATCACGGCTGATCTACGTTTCGAATGTTCTGTCAAATACGCTTGAACTATGCTAGAGGAGTGAGGAGACGCACTGAAGAGACAAACATAGACAATTTGAGAGCAAGGATCTTCCCCGCTGCTAAAAAACTTCGACGTGTTCTCACTTTTGGTGTGACAGTTGGGAGTATGAGAAAACGGGCACGTTTGTGTATTGCGGAGAGCGGCTTCCAATTTGAACATAAATAAAATGATAAAAAATAAATTTATATTAATGATATTGGTGAGTTGTATTTGTTTTTTTCAAATTTAAAATGTAAATTCTCAAACATTGACAATCCTTAAACCATAATTTTTCTCTTTTTCTCATCCATATCTTGGTCTTAGAAACACCAAATTAAAAAATGAAGAGTGCGTTAGAAGCGTTATTAAATGAAGTATTTTCCCTCAAATTTGCTGCCTTCTGAAACTAAAATTAGAAACTCTGGATTATGTTAAACACTTTGCGATTTATAAAAATTTTCATTTATTTTGTTGTTCTGGCTGAAATAAAACACGAAAAATGTCCCAAAATTTTTGAAATGGCCATTTTACTATTGAACAATTAATGTAGATTTCAAAGGTGCTTATCAGCTTTTCGGAGAAATTTTCAGATTTAAAGATATCACGGTTTTCCGATGCCAGGTCGTGATATCTTTCAAAATCGATAAAAAACGAAATTATTCCGAAATGGTTGAGAATCGGACCATGGTCAATATGAACTTTTTTATTCATTTTATGGTGGAGAATCTACTGGTGAAGTTTGTCGCACGAGTAGCATTCCACCCTGTATATATATATATATCAAAACAGAAAGGTTTGATGTTAAACATTCACCAATTAACTTCTTTTATTTATATATTGTTGTTTTTGTTGCTGTTTTTTTTTTTTTTTGTTCTTTTCTTAAATCTTTTTATACGAATTTAAATATAATATTGAGCTTGTTTGCGATTGTTATTATTATTGCTGCTGTTGTTATTCCATGTTATTAACCCTTTGCGCTCGAGGTCTCCGGAGGGGAGCCATTAAAAAAATTGTCTTCAAACTCGAGGGCTCCGCTACGGATACAATGCAAATAATTTTCAGTTTTTAATATATAGGGACATAAACAAATCGTAAAAAGTATTTATAGGATATTTCGCTTTTGGTGATAAATGACGGTCGCGGCTCGCGGTGTTTTTCATTATTTTTATAGTACGTTAATCTTTTAACATCGGCTATATTTTGTGGTTTTAATTCATCTTTTATTTCCTCAGTTGTACAATAATTTAGTTTTGGGCTCCAAATAATCCCTTTACTTTGATTTAGTTTCCCATATGCTGCTACTTTAACCGGAAAGTTATTAAATAGATTTTCACATTTTGGGAGCTTTTCTGATTGGATATCTGAGAAAACTTCAACTAAAAGGGTCACATCTCGTAATTTTTAAACTGTTTTTACTTCTCCAATCAGATTTTTTATGCTTTTATATATAAGGAACGGCGAAAACCAAGGGAAAAATCTAAGGTATTACCTTCGTTATCCGCCCCGGTTCTATTAATTATCAAAAAAATGTATAATACAATTATAAGAAAATATATATAAAATTAAAAAAAATAATTTTGAAATTACTATAAAGTAAAAAAAATATATATATAAAAAAATTATTTTTTTTTTTGTAACTATGTGTTCTTGAAGCTTCACGAATACATATAGCCTCAATTTCACTACAATTCCATACTTGGTTCTAAACTTTTACTGTAATATGTTGCGTCGAGTTGCCGGTAGGTAACGTCCGAAACGGTGCCAAGTGCAAAGAGTTAATATTTTACCTAGCTTTTAATTTTGAATTATTACATATTTGCATTAATTAATCTTTAGTTAGGCAAGTTAAGCCTATACAGAGAAAATTTTATACATGTAAAAAAAAAAAAAAAGCAAAAAGAATTATAAGTTTCTTTGTATATGCAGAGATATGTTAGTTTTATTAGTATTTAGGATTTAACAAATAATCTGTATAAGATAAATGAGTATGCTGTTTATTAACAGCCCAATAAGATTGGGCAGTATTACTTTTTTTCAATAAAGTTTTTTTATTATAAAATAAGTTTTGTTGTTTAAAAAGTTTTTTTTCTCTCTCTCTCTCTCTCTCTCTCTCTCCTCTCTAAGAAATTGTAAGTTACCGTCAAACATTATTAGATCTTACGTACTAACCAAAATAGTTTAATGTTGTCAATGCGTTTACCAATAATGATCCCTTATTAATATTATTTCTTAGTATTTAATTTAAGGGGCTAACAATCCCTTAATATCACCTTTTACAACCTTTTTATATTTTTTTCTCTTATTCTAATTCACTTCAGTGGGTCGGGTTTGTGCCTTTTTGTGTTGTTCACGAGGCACTGAATTGTTGGTTCACGGACTTCGAAAAAAAAAAAGGCCATTTGAGAAAACATTGTGTAATAACATTTTGAAAATTTTTATTTTTTAGGTGCTAGGAAAATTACTATTTCTGGGTTTTGTGAGCTGCGTAAGAAAAAATTCTTCTCTGATAACTTTAAAAAAAATATATAAATAAATAAAATGTAAGCCAACTTCCCGCTAGAGATTAGTATTAATTTAGTTTCAACTTTATATCTATAATCATAGTTATACACCCGTTGTTATTTAAGTAATAAGCATGCTACCCAGCATTGTGTGTACTTTAGTATATTTCATTTAAGATTTCGAAGCATTTACCTTGATTTGAATAATTTGTTATAAAATTAGATTATTCTCTTGGTCATCACCAATGTTGACTTCAACCCAAAATACAGTTAATTAATATTTTATTGTATAACTACATATTAATCAATTATTGAACTTATTAAGCATTGTTTATAGCTAATCAACACTAAATTGCAATTATTCCAATTAACAGCCTCGCATCCTTATGGTTTTAGATATTTAGATATTCTCAACCAAATATTCGTAGTTGAAACAAGGCCCTTGAATGCCATTATTCAAGATCAACTCAGTCATAATATTAATGTATTTATGTTGATAAAGATTTAGGTACTCCAGACATTAGGCACCATTACTGAAGGCTAATCTATAGTGTTTACTATTACTACCACTAGTAGTAGTTAGATCCGCACTGTTCCCAAACTCCTAGGTAGCCCACCTTCCAACTTGGGATGACAGATGGGTTCGAGACAAATTAGCGGATTAAACTATGCCAGATATCCGAGCTTTGGATTAACTGGGATATTAATTAAGTCCCCTCCATCGGGAACTAAATTATTTAAATATATTAGTAAAGTTTGGTCCATTAGTATCACAGACTTTTTAATAGGTACGATTATGTATTATTTATATAATCAATGATGCAGGATGTAACGTAATGCTAAACAGCATTCAAGAAAATAATATTTGTCAAAAAAAAAAAAAAAGTTCGGACAGACTTCCAGAACGAAAAAGTGGGAGCATATCATGACTTTTTTGTTTATTTTGTTGACTTTGTTTTTTTATATCACCCCATTCAAATCGATTTTATTTTGTTATAGTAAGTTCATAAACCAAGTAGAATCTGCGAACCATTTGACGGAGACACATTTCATACGGTTTTCAGAAAATATAGACTACATTTTGAAAATATTTTTTTGTTTAATAGCTTTAAGTCCACATCAATGTTACACTGGATCGATGCTGAAATGATGTATTTTCTTCGATTAAGGTTTTTAAATATAGCTTATGTCTTTTGTTTATTAGGAAAAAATAACTAATATACACCTACCTTACAAAGATAAAAGAGGAAACTGCCACGATGTTTTCATATTATACATTTTTTATAATTGTTATTTATTAATACATATTTTTAGTAACCTAAAATATTGAAGTACTATTACTATTATTACTCTCAAGCTCTACAGCACACGTCCAAGAGGTTATTAAATTTTGGTTAGTTTTTCAGAAAAAGAAAAATTACAAAAAAGAAGAGTTACCTGTGAGTAACAAGAAGAATCCAGTGGTGAGAGAGGATGTGGTAGGATATTGAACAATACAGACCGTTTACAAAGGGGACAGGGGATACCCACCTCTGAGTAATCACCTTCAGTGAAAAATAGCAAGCGATGGTAATCTGCTCTAATAGTGAGGGCTGATTAACCGCTTCGCTTTATCACGAGCTCCTCTTTTTCTTTCCATTACCGGTTCGTACCAGATTCTTAGCCTCTTTTTAATTTCTTTGGGCCGATATTTCGGTAAACTGGTATATGGAAAAATACTGGAATAGTGTTATAATGAAAATATAAATGTATTGGAGGGCTACAAAGACCCAACAAAATTCTCTATGCTGTACACGATGTATCGATATTTTTTTTTAACTATCTATAGTATTATTGAAAGAATTTTTTTTAAAGGATAAAGTGATAGCCTCTGCCTCTAAGCACTCAAGTACTATGTAAATCACTGATATGAAAAAGAAACAAAATGTAACAGTGTAATTGTATACATAATTCTTACAAAAAATGCTTATCTACTCTAAAAAAAAAATAATTAGCTTCACACAAAAAATATAAGACTGAAAAATTGAATGGATGCTATGTGCCTTAACTTGACGGAATAATAACAAACAAAACTAATGATTTCCAGCGAGTCTCTTGACTTGAAAACTACCTGCTTATTGGCATGAAAACAAAATCACAGTTTTTGTAACAAAATATTTTCGATCGCTATGAATCAACTACCTGAGAACATTTTTTTGAAGTATGCACTTTCCAAGGCATGTCTAGACAAATGTCACAACGGCCTTGTGTCTTTAAAAACAAATGTCTTCAAAAACAAATTCGAGGATTACGTTTCAAATGTCAAATCAACTACTTCGACAACTGGGAATCATGTGCGCATGGTTATTTGAAGACGGTTGGTAGAGCTTTCCTCTAAATACAGTTTCTTTGCCCATTCGATAATGTTTTTTCTTTGCAGTTACGACTAAGCTTGAAACTGATAAAAATTATTTCAAGGTAGAATGGATCCCATCCTCTATTCACAGAAATGTTCATATTGTTCCCTAATAGAAAAAAGAAAGAAAAAAGATCTATTGGAAAGTACAATATAGCTCGGTCAGGATTTTCAGTTTACAATTATTTTATTATGGTAAGCCAACGTTTCGATCCTGCAGCCTGAGCACTTACTAAAAACACTTATCAATAACAATTCTAAAACTCAAAATCTCTCTAACAACTCTTCACAACCTCCGATTTCTACTTTCCAATACAGATATATCCCATATATCCCCATTCTCTCAAACAAGATTAAAAAATCCTTCTCATCGAGTTTCCCACACATGCGCCTAGTATTAAAAAATAACAATAAATTAAAAAATCTTTATACAAAACTCAAAGACCCTGTACCTCTCCTAGACAAGTGTAATGTAGTTTATCGTATCCAGTGCTCCACGCTTAATTGCAACAGTTGCTATATCGGTGAAACCAAAAATTATTTTTAAAAACGTATTTATCAACATAAATACAGTATTTCCACGCGTAATTCGTCTACATCTAAATTAGCAGAACATGCCATTGCCCACAACTATTCCTTCGACTTTGAGAACCCCTCCATATTAGCTACTGTATCTAACCACGATAAACGTCTCCTCTCAGAATCCATTTAGAAACAAATAACCCGGTAAATCACAATAGAGATAAAGAGATAATTTCATCCACTTATTCTAACATCTTCCGCATCCTCAAATCCTAGTTTTGATTTCATAGGTACCTGCAATTATCTCTGTAACTCTTTATAATAATTATTATGCATTATTACATTATGTATTATCTCATTTTTATGTTATTATTGAGTCCAGACACAACTATTTGTATACAATACCATCTACTTTGTTAGTTTTTAAATATTTTTGTTCACTCAGTTGTCATGTGCCTTCACTTCAAAAGCGTTGGATTTCCCCGTCATAAACCTTTGAAGTTGGCAAACTAACCCCCTACCACTACCTCTCACCTTATTCTTACCTTTAGTCCTTAGTATCCACCTGGACTCAGTAGGTAAATATCAGATTCTATTTTATTTTGTTAACCAGCCTCTTATTTTAATATTCATGTATACACCATCTTTTATATTATTATCAGTTCTGTAATGTATCCATTTATTGTCACCCTCTAGCATAGATACTCATATATTTGTTTTCTTTTAGCCCTGATGAAGATCCACAAATTGGATCGAAACGTTGGCTTACCATAATAAAATCATTGTAAACTGAAAATCCTGACCATCATTTAACCTATCGTAATTGAAGAACAGTTGACCATCTCTCATCTCTAAAATATAGCTCCTATCGTTACAAATGAAAAATTCTAAATGAAAGTTTTAAATATTGAATTCTAAGGAGGTTAGACTCGTCTGCATCCTCAGGTACTCAAAACGTGAAGGTAGAGCTAGTTATAATTTCGAAAAACAGGCTGATTCCTAATTTAACGTTGGTAAGCACAGGCAGCTTAAAATTTCCTTCTGATGTGCTGAAAGAGCCCGAATGGCTTGTCTTGGACTCTGCAAGGATTGTTCGTGTATGGAAAAAGAAAATTTAATTGAGGTTGAACTCGTTTTCCCACCTCAGTCGCCCATCTCTGCGCAGCTGCAAAAAAAATCGAAACATTAATCATTATAAATAAATTCTTTATTTATTTGTTCTGGAACAAGTCCCTTAACAAAATCAACTAATTTACCTGTACGACTTCAGAGCCTTAGGGCAAAACTTAAATTAAACAAATAAAGATAGGTTACGAGGGAAACCTCGGGTGTTAAAAAAGAAAAAAATACAAATGAAATATTCCAGTTAAAATTAAGTGAAAATAACAAGCCGTGTATATTTAATATTACATACCTATTTACATATAAGCTAAAAATTAATCTATATTTTCCAAAAAACTATTTGATAGGAAATTATACGTGTGTATTATACAACAGAGTCTCCAAGTTCTGAAGAATGATTGATATTACCAACGAGGTCTCGAGACAAAGGAAATGTCATGGAGAAATGAAGAATTCCTAATTTAGATCATTAAATATCGACAACGTCTTATTGTATTTTTTAAAATAAATAACTTTTTTTTTTATACCATGTGTATTTCCGAATGATATACTAATATTATGCCCACAAAAAGCAGAGAAGACTGAAAGCTTTCGCAAAATATACCTCTTTTTCACATTCGTTACTTTAACATGGTGACAACGATAAATCCCTAAAAGTTAATAAAAATACAAGAAAAGAAAAATAGGAGATTTCGGAACTCAGAAGTAGGTACGTCAAACAATCGATTCTGTACAAATCGTATTTTAAATATCTCAAAGAGGTAATTAACAACTTGTCGTGCTTTTAAAAGCCATTTAAACATAGAATTTTCAATATAAATCAGGGACCTAGAATAATTCTAGCGACCTTACCTACGTACTACATAGTATTATAATAATATTAGAATACCTGTCATATACTATTAGAATAACGTTTGCAAAAACAAATTTTATGGAGCTAATTTCGTTTTTTTAAATTATTATTGCGCTTTAATGATACTAATAACAGAGAAAGGACAATATTTTCTCTAGCAAAAAAATAAGTAAGTAATCCGGAAACATCTCCGTTTATAAAAGCTCAGTAGTAGGTACTTAAATATCTTTAAGAACTATCGGTTACTAAAAATATATATAAATGTAAAACGGGAATATCTCGAAGCAGTTTTCTCTATACCACCAGCCTCAGGCTCTTTAAAAAAACAAAAAAAAAAAACAGAGTGCTTTAATGTTAAAATAAAAAGAGGGCTAAGGGTGAGGGGGGGGGGCGAAAGAATAATTTTTTTTCCAGCTCTCTAGGCTGGAGAGGGGATGTAATTTTCCCCGAGTCCAATCTAAATATGTTAACCAAGGGCTGTGCTCCTATTAGCAGGTTAATGTGTCTTTTCAAACACGGCCATAAACTTTCCCCAGCGCGGAGGAAGGAATAGCCAGACCTCGGAAAAATTAAATTTCCACTCTCACACTAATACACTCCCCTCCTTTTTACTCAGCATTTATACCACCGTTCGTATGACACTTTTTCTCGGTCGAGTTCCATTATTTTTATTCTATAAGGGGTTGTTCCTTTCAAGGGGGGAATTATGTGGTTTCCATTCTATGCATTTTATAGTTCATTACCTTTCAGGTTTATTATGTAATAAAATTATAATTTTTTGTTTTATTTTACTGAGAATGTCATATCCATTGTTAAGCATTAATTTAGCCATTATCTGTTTCATGGTGTGACTTGAAACAAAAACCTGAAATTTTATTTCTGTTACAAATAAAATTTCCAGACTTTTTGGAACCGTTGCATAGCTGTATTAGTATTTTATCACATTTTCTGGATGTGACGAGAATGTTCTGGGCCTTTCTCGAATGTTAAATTCCGAACTAACTATAACAAGCAATGGACTAGGGATTTAGTCTTGCCTGGGATCTCGAAGCATATGGTATCGTTTTTTTTGTTTTGTTTTTTGCTAGTTCGAGTTTTAATGGTTTGTGTGACATTTCTTTTTTATAATTTTGGCTCAGTAGGTACAATGCGTTGAACTAATTATATCATATTCTTTTTAATACACTCAAAAATAAATTCATTGATAAAGATAAAAAAAGTTTCAACTAATCTAAAAACCAACGGGATTCAAAATAGAACTTAACGTCAAATTAAAAATTGTTTGGTAAAGAATTTAGAAAGGTTAAAGTTTTTATTTTTTACATCTCATATTTGTAAGTAAGTATTAATGATCCATTCATTTAGCACTTACTAGATTATTTCAGCAGAGGCTAGATTAAATATAAATAATACAAAAGTAAAAGGAACCAATAATAAATATAATTGCACATGTATTATCACGTAACACATGATGATATGAGACCAGGTATGGGTAGGTTTTACCTGAAACAGTTATAAAAATGTCTTTTCCTAAAACAAATAGATCCAATCCTTTCCCCACAAGTGAAAAGGCGACATATTATTGCCCATGGGAAAAACACGGATTTTCAGAGTCCAAGCCAGAAAAAATATATTTGGCTACTAGATGCATACCCGCCCTAAATATTGAAAGGAAATGTATCTGTAGGAAATTTATGGAATTTACAAATAACCACACTCAATTGTAGAATAATAAGCATTTAATTTGGAATAAAAGGAATGTTGAGGCCAATAATCGAGATAAAAACAATCCTATCTTTTAAGTTCGACAAAACTACTCACAATGAGCCAAATTTTATAAAGACGGTGAGTAGTTTCTGATTTTACCTCCAAAAAAATCGGGACACGAGATTTATATATATATATAAAGATAGACAGAAACATCCCACTTATTTAAACGATTTTCGATATAATGAAATTAGATTGCCTGTACAGACGCTCGAAGGATTAAGGTCAGCCTTGCTTTGAAGATATCAGTAGTATGATACTAAATTGAATAAATATTTATCCAAAAGGTTGTTTGATTTGATCCAAGGAAATTTTAAGTAAGAACTCTTTTACAAAATCCCCCAAAAGGTTATTATTATTTATAATCTATGAGATATCGCTATGACTCTAATCGCCACCCTTCACCCATCGTGTTAACAAGATGCCTGATGTACAAACTGGGCTATGACGCTTCTGGGTGGGGTTTGGACCCCTCTGAGGGCAGTCAAGGGACGACCCTCGAGGGATTGGGCCAGTACTTTTGTTTAGGCAATGTTAACTTGGAGGGACCCAAGATGACCCAGCAGCCAACGAGATGCTCCTCAACGATAGTAGTCGAGGCTTGATCTCTGATTAAAAACTGACAAAAAACTGTAGTAATCAGCCAAAGCGCGTAATTTTCTTTAACTATTGCTTGTTTTGTTCAACGCCCCTTTATGCTACGATGGCTAATCGGAGGATGTGGGAGTGTGGACGAGTGGGCGTCCTAAATTTTGCCTAGTTAGGTATAATTAGGACAGGGATCTTTAACGATTACCTGATATCTCACAGTATCGGAACCTCTATTTTATTTCCTATCCGAGGAATAGCATAGCTAAAGATTTTTTACTCCCTTTGAAAAATCCTAGGACCACGACCTTTAGTATTTTAGGTTGCCATTCTAACCACTACACCGTTGGTGACTCCAGTACTGTAACTTTTTATTAGTAGTAATGATTATGTTACTATTAGTACTGGGTAACATGAGCTAATTGATATATAAAAATGCTAGGGCCTTATGTTTGTTACCTCAAAACTCAAAAAGTAGCGGATGGATAAATCTGAAATTTTCACTGAAAAGTGTTTTTAAGCCAAATAATAGTATATAATAATATGGATATAATAAGCCAAAAACTTTTTATGCTAATATATCCAATGGAAAAATGATATAAAGAATATACAATTTTTTTGGTGCTTTTTTTTTTTTTTTTTTTTTTTTGCACAAAATGATTAGTTCTTTTTTTCAGCACTATAAAATGAAAAAAGAAATAACGGAAACAGGATAATTATTGACTGCACATTTAGCTTATTTTAGTTTTGATCCCTATAGAAAAAAATATCCCCTCACAATGGAATACCCAACGTTCCTGTGCATTAGAGGCGTTTGAACATCTTTATATATAAAATTAAACAAATGTCAGCGAATATTTGAAGCGTGGAAATGCATAAGGGTATAATTGTCAACAAATATATAATGATTTTTTTTTTGCAAAATTGTGTCAAAACCTTTCATTAGAAATGGATAAAATTACTTTTTAGTTGTTAATAAGACTCCCACGACGTGATGGCTAACCTAATGACAGACAATCGCCTGATTCGTTAATATAAACAGTGGGGGTGGAATGACCACTTAATTTATCCCTAATGATGGGCGGGCTTCATAACCCAGTAGAACTAATACAGTTGCTTTTCCAATCAATTTTCATCAGAGAAATGAAGATATCCTTCGGTATTTCCCCCTCGGACGGATTTTTTTCTTTCTGTTTTTCTCTTATTTTTTCCCTTCTGCAATCACTTCCACCGTCCCCATCAACATTTTCCCTAACACCCGGTCCTGAGTGTAATCTCATTTTTTTTTCTTCTCGACCTATCAGTAAGGCTATTGCTTTGCTCCAAACCAATTTTTCATAATGATTTAAGCCCCGATACCTAAAATATTACTATAATTTCAGAAGCAGTTTTTTTAATTGAAATCTTAAATTCCATCCCATTTTCCCTATCTTCCAGATTTTTTCTTAAACGCTTCTAAAGTAGAAGTTTTTAATAAAGGTATAAAAAAAATATATATATAAAATAACAGTATTGTACCGCTTAAACAATTTTTATTCAAAGATAAATAGCAATAGTCAAAGCCACACAAATTATGAGAACACAAACAGGTTACAAAAATTATCACTTGGTAACACAGATATAATCATATGACTTGCGCTTCAGAACAACAAACAATCCCATCGCTCCTTATATATAGTCGTAAAAGGACGGGCGTAGAATGTTCTGGCCCGGCGTAGATGGTACTCGAACATCGTTGTCACAAACATGTACTGTGGCAGTTTGTTTCAGCTGTTAGTTGGTTCCTAAAAGAAGTATTGAAATGGTTCAATATGGTTTGGAATAGAATGGTCTATTCCAGTTTTGTCTTTTGTTCCTGTTTACGTTACAGTGTATAACACTTTCGTACTAAATTAAAAAAAAAAAAAATCTTCCAGGTTTCATGATCCACGAATAAGCATATAATAAGCATTATAAGCATGATCAACTACAGAACATTGTTATAAATGTTAATTTTGCACGCCTTGAAAAATAATTGATATAAGTAACTTTCAAAGATAATCTTAAATTAATATATAATAAAAGATAGCCATTAAACCTGCATCAACAAAAATGCTAATGAAAAAATATGAAGAAACGATAATGATAGGCATAGAAATCTTTACTAGAAACCCATTGAATCTAATTAACAGTGAAAATAATTAAAAAATTATACCATTTTGATAGGTTGGTAACATCTTTGCCGAGTGACTGCTCGCTCGAAGGAGCCCATTTGATAGTTGACTTCTCGCTAAGTGATTCTGTCTCGACTTCCTCGTCTCGATATGACCCTAATTTGGCTCACACCTCAGCGGCGTTTTAGATCTCACATTAGTCATTCTCCATTGTCTTCAGGCATAAGAATCGGAAATTCAATATGACAATAATATGGGTATTATTAACTTAGATTAATTTTATTATTATTATATTTTTTTTAATTTATAAAAAGAGAATAGGCAATATATCTAGAACTTTACCGTTAGCAGCTGAAAGCATAAGTTGTTAGATATGACATATTATTAATTATTTGTGATAAAAATATTACATCTAAGAATATTTTCAAAGTGTATTTAGCACCCGATATAAATTTTATAAGTTAAGTAATAAAATAATATATTGTATTATCTCAGACCAATTTTACATTTATTCAATTCATTTTTTTAATGTCCTCGAAGGTTTGTAGGAATTTGTCTTTGTATATATTAATTTTTTTTTCAATACTGTTCTAGAAATTTCAGTCAGTAGAAAATATCAGTAAATATACTTAAATGAGACTCTGAGAGCTTAGGACAGATTAAATAAAAATTCTGATTTTTTTTCCTGAAATTTTAACGTTTGCTGCAAAAAACCTCTGCACAAAAAATACTGTCGAAGATAGTATTTATTGCTCTTCCGTGTGTATATAATCACTCACGGAAGGGCAAAAATAAACGTTTAATAAACTTTATAACATTAATGATGATTTTGATTTTTAATCATATTACCTCTTACATCTTCAACGACCTTCCTAAAACAGCTAAATGTAAAAAAAAAAAAAAAAAAAAAAACCCATTTAATATGCATTCAGAACAATGTAACAAAAGGTTTTACAAGGAAATGTGATCATAACATAAAAATGGAATAATCTGGTCTTACAATTACTCGCCTCTCTAAACTAGAAGTGAAAATTTTGCAAATTAGCAAACCATACACTATCAGAGAAATATTCACAGACACTTATTTATAAGAAACTTAAATATTGAATATAATTAAAAGTAAATAACGCAAATATTTTGTTAATTTGTTTTTTTACTCACGCTTTAATATCTACTAGCGAATAGTAAATTTATTTTACTTTAACAAATTATTATTTTAATTTATTATCTTTCCCATTAAATTCCATCTAAATTACTAATATATAGCTTTAAAATTCTCCGAAAAAAAGTTTAATTGTATTACAATTTGTTTTTCTTATTCTCTTAATCATATAACTTCATCTTTGGGTATGATGAACTAAGAAATATGATCTAAAAAAAATAAATTGAAAAATAATATATTAGAACACTGCACTAGGATAAATCATCATCTTACTTTATTTTCAATGGTGTTACATCAATATTAAATTAGTTTTTCATAAATTTCCCATTAACACAAAACATACACCTCCCGGAATATTTCATATACTGACTATGATTATCGTCTTCACAATGACACTACAGAATTTAAACTTAAATAATGGACTACAAAATGTACATAAATGAGAAGGAAACGATATATTCATGTGTACTTATTGTAGCTAACATAGGAATGTTTTTTGCAAAATTTTGTGTTAAGTTCTAAAGGCCCGTTTCAATAATGGGTCCGTTTACAGCACTCTCTATACTTAATTTTACTCCATTAAAGTTTAAAAGGGCAACTTCACATGCTTACTTACTAACTTAGCAATTTCTGTTCTTCTTGCTTCTTCAGCTTCGAGGCTTGTTGTTCAATTAGTTGCCTCTATGTTTCCTCTGCACCATCTCGATAACAACTCCGGCCGATGTAATACAAAATGTACCCATTAAAGTAATGAAACGATTCTCCTCTGAATTCGGAATTTCCCTTGGCTCGCAAACGTCAAAATATTTCCAGTATAGAACAAGTCCTAATGTTATAATATTATCTCAAAGTTATTCACTTTATCGAATAGGAGCAGAACTTCATTTAAGTTTGTCTGTAAAACTCCTTAATATCTTAGTGATAACAGATTCCCTTAGATCAAGTAGAGGCCTTAATAGCATAGTATCCCGACATCATGAAATCTCTTCCATTAAAAAGAAGATAATGATTTCGTTGATTCGATTTATTTTGCTTCGAATATATACATCACATATACGTGTATGAATATACCTGTTTTGACAATTTTCTCCTCCTGATTGAAGTTTCCTTTAGAAGTATCAGAATGATGAACGAATCCTTATAATAAAGAAATTCATATAGCGTTTCGACGGAGAATTAGATTAAATGAACATTCTGAATATGCAGCCTTCTTTAAATAGGTCGTTATTAACATCCCAGACCCTAAATAAGAAATAATTACTAAATAAGAAATAAAGAAAACTCCAATATGTATTTTCGCTGTACCACTCTTACTGAGTGTTTGATAGGACCAAACACCACCAGGTTACAGAAAAAAAAAATCTGGTGCGTGCTCGCAACACACGACTTTTACTTACCAACTTACTTAGATTAGAAATTAATGCGTTTTATTAATTGCCACTTCTCAAATGAACAGAACGGCTTTAATTATGAACAATGGTCTGTCATTAAAGGCGTACTCCGCATGCGTGGGCTCAACGAGTTCTATGAGTTGACTGAAAATTTTTCTTTTTTTCTCCTCTTTATTTTTATCATATCCCATATTTAGCCATTTCTTATTTCTAGGCGTAACGAGAGACTGTTAATTTGTCCATGTAAACAAAAACAATGGTACTTTATAAGAAAGAAACAAACAAACCAAAAAGGCCCCCCCAAAAAAGCCCCCTCAGAACATTTTAATAATGATAAAGCTTACCTGATATTAAAGAAAATCTTATTTTCATTCTACATGACGAATTTGATAAAAATTGGAAAAAAGTCATGAAATAAAGTGCCCCCTCAGTTGGACCAATTTTTATGAAATGTTGGCTTTTACATATTTGGTAGATCAAATAACCAGTTTCTTCAAAATCGTTAAAGCCGTTGTTGAGTAAATAAAAAATATGTACACGTGAAATTGGCACAAAATTTATTAAGTAAAGTCCCCCCTCCGGTTGATCAATTTTGATGAAATTTTTACAGTCGTATCTCGGGCATATACATACATCATATACCCAGTTTGATCAAAATCGTTAAAGCCGTTTTTGAGTAAATAAAAATAACACGTGTAAATGATACACAATTTACTAAGTAAAGTCCCCCCTCCGGTTAATCAATTTTGATGAAATTTTTACAGTCATATCTCGGGCATATAAATAGATCAAATACTCAGTTTAATCAAAATCGTTAGAGCTGTTTTTGAGAAAATCGAAGAAAACGTAAAAAGTTATTAAATAAAGTACCCCCTCCCTTTGATCAATTTTGATGAAATTTTCGCTGTCACATTGCGGGCATATACCTACACTAAATACCGAATTTCAGGTTCCCACGGTTTATAGTTTTTGAGCTAGTCTGTTCTCACACACACACACTCAGACACACACAGAACATTTCGCGGGACTTGGTTATTTCGACTCAGGGGGTCCCAAAACGTGTATTTCCGTTGAAAACCGGAAGTCGAAATTTTTCACGATCGCAATACTTCCACTTACTATATAGTTCATATATAGGTAAGTGAAAGTAAAAATCATTAACTGATATACAAAAATTGAGTTTGAATAATCACATTATATATGATTTCATAAAGAAAAATAAGTTTTTACAATTGAATAAAATTATTCGAAACTCTACTGATCTCGTGCATTATATAAATCTACAAATTTATTTATACTTATTTACTTACATAATTTTTCCTTATATGTTATTATTATTTATTCTTAGTTTTCAATAAAAAATTCATTTATAATAGTTTTTCATTATATTAATGTCATTTTCATTTACTCATGACTAATAGAATAGTAATTTGGCAAAAAGAGGTGCTATGACGTTACGTAAAAAAAAAAAAAAAAAAAAAAAGGTTTCAATTTTTTCTTACAGCTGCATTTAAAATGTTAATGAGAATTTTTGTAATCATTAACTATAGTTATTAAAAATAAATCTAAAAAATCTATAAATGTGACCTTTTTATTTACTCGTGCACGGCGGGTAAGGGTTTTATTTATGCCGGAATAAATTTCTTTAAGTGAGAGACTATTATTTTTTAAATATTATCCATGTTAGTACAAATTTTTACTCAATTGATATACAATAACTTAACATTGAAATATTGCAAATATAACTCCCAGAAATCCTTTATATTTCCTGACATTTTGCATCAAAGTACATTAGAGAAGGTATAAATTGGTAATGATCATCTGTTGAGGTCTTTGATTTACATTCTGACTTTTTACTTTCACTTACCTATATGGGACGTTCTTTTACAAACCGAACACCTTTCTGACCGACACATTTTAGATTTAACTGAAACTTTTTTTACGGGTTCTATATCGGAAAAAAAGAGATACGTGTAAGAGGATTTTTTTTAATTTTCGATATTTTGAAAAATAAACAAGATCGAAAATTCGTGAATTTGATGATTTATCGGTAATAGCCTATATTTCAAAAATTCATAACTCCGGTTCTATTTAAGCTAAAAAATCTAATTTTTTTTTATTTTGAAGGTAAAAAGACAAGCTTTGAGAAAAAAATACTTTCAAAACAAATTGTCGAAAAATTCAAATTGTTATTAACAATTTCAATGTTTAAATCGGTTTTTAACAGTGGCGCCACCCATGAATCAACTTTTTACTATTTTTATCGTATTCTGCGTCAAATTTTCTATCGAAAACGCTTTTAAAAACGATGGAGAAGTTATTTTTACTGTAAGAAAAAAATTAATTAATTTAGCGCGGTACGTCACATCGACACGTGGGTCACATTTTACGGCTCATATTCTTGTTTTACACCGTTTATCTCTTAAATACAAATAATTGATTCATTTTTTAAAATAAAAAACATATTTTATTGGCTATGAAGATGGGAAAAATAGAAAAAATACATAAATAAAAATAAATAAAAAACATTGTTGAAAATGAAATTTTTTTATTAAGATTTCGATAATGCATTAGTTAATAAGAACAATATTTGGAATATAATAATAAATACAATATTAAAAAATAAGACAATGTTTACATTTTCTGTTTAAAATTTTTACAATATCCTTTGAAAACCGTTTTGCTTCCATTTGCTGTAAAGAAATCGGATTAATACAATGATATTTTAAAGATCATTTTATCGTTAAAGCTTTTTTGAAACGTTGGGACAATTGTTTTTCTTCTAATTTGTATTCATTAACTGTCGAATAACAACACGTTATATTCGGCTCTCGTTAGTTCTCGTGAATTAAAATAATATTACTATTTAGTCTACTGCTTCCCATCTTCTTGGCTAATAAAATATGTTTTTTAATTAAAAAAATGAAACAATTATTTGTATTTAAAAGATAAACTGTGTAAAACAAGAATATAAGCCGTAAAATGTGTCCCACGTGTCGATGTGACATACCGCGTTAAATTAATTAATTTTTTTCTTACAGTAAAAATAACTTCTCCATCGTTTTTAAAAGCGTTTTCGATAGAAAATTTGACGCAGAATACGATAAAAATAGTAAAAAGTTGATTCATGGGTGGCGCCACTGTTAAAAACAGATTTAAACATTGAAATTGTTAATAACAATTTGAATTTGTCGACAATTTGTTTTGAAAGTATTTTTTTCTCAAAGCTTGTCTTTTTACCTTCAAAATAAAAAAAAAATAGATTTTTTAGCTTAAATAGAACCGGAGTTATGAATTTCTGAAAAATAGGCTATTAACGATAAATCATCAAATTCACGAATTTTCGATCTTGTTTATTTTTCAAAATATCGAAAATTAAAAAAAATCCTCTTACACGTATCTCTTTTTTTTCGATATAGAACCCGTAAAAAAAGTTTCAGTTAAATCTAAAATGTGTCGGTCAATTTTTGTCCAAATCTGTTCGGTTTGTAAAAGAATGTCCCATATATGAAATATATAGTAAGGGAAAGTATTGCTATCGTGAAAAATTTCGACTTCCGGTTTTCAACGGAATTACACGTTTTGGGGTCCCCTTAGTCCCTGAGTCCAAAGTCAAAGTCCCGCGACATGGTCTGTGTGAACAGACTAGCTCAAAAACTATAAACCTTAGGAACCGGAAATTGGGTATTTATTATGTTTATATGCTCTTGATGTGACAGAAAAAAATTCATCAAAATTGGTCAAACGTAGGGGGTACTTTATTTAATAACTTTTTTCATTTTCTCCAAAACGGCTCTAACGATTTTGATGAAACTGGGTATTTGATTTATTTATATGCCCGAGATATGACTGCAAACATTTCATTAAAATTGATCAACCGGAGGGGGTAACTTTATTTCATAACTTTTTTCCCATTTTTACGTTTTTTTTTTCGATTTCCTCAAAACTAGCTTTAACGATTTTGATTAAACTCGTCACGTTTAATGAGAATCAAGTATTCTTTAATATCAGGTAAGCTCTATCATTATTTCAAATTTTTATTCAGAAATTTTTATATTATCTTGCTTTTTAATTATATTACCTGCCCATTTTCAATGTTGTTCCTAAAGAATTCAAATCTAAAAAAAAAAAAATACTCATAAAATATGCATTCAGAACCACGTACCAAAACCTTTTACAGTGAACTGTGAACAAATAATAAAAATAGAATAATCTGGTATTGAAATACACGCCTCAATAATAGATATATTTTAGAAGATAACTAAAATAAATTAGTGTGCTACTTTGTCCGTCATTACTGGTTTTTACGTCATTCACAATCAGTTTTAAGGCGATCCGTTTTAAAAAAAATTAAAATGTAGTTTAATTCGTTAACATAAAAAAATTAAAATGAATTTCACACGATATATAAATCATATAACAACAGCTCATGAATAGTTTAGTCGAGAACGCACAACATACAATGAAGACGTATGGGACGTCTCTAAATTCTTATATAATTCATGGGTTCTGTACGTGTCAACTGGATGTTGCAGGAAAGGATTGGGATTTAAATTTATAGGTAGTCTTGTAATATTTCTTATAACGCAACCCAGAAGTGAATGTAAACATATTTTCTTTATTTATTTAAATTAAAAGAATACTTTAGAAATATAATTTAAATGTTTGAGTCATCAATGAACATTCCTTTGGAAACGAAAAAATTGATTTCTACCATAATGGTTACTTCTACCAAAAATTGTATAGATGTAGAAAATCCATGTTCGCGATGTCACTACTAGGCATCCCTCACTTCCCTAATCCTACTTATAACTTTCAGGTGAGCTTGCTAAATGTGTAATAAGTTAACACTCTGGATAAGTTTAAGGGGCTAGGAACAGTTTAGGTAGAAACATGGATGGAAATCACGAAAGAAATTTTCCCCGAACCTTATTCAAAATACGCCTAAGGGTCTGGCCACACATGTCCGCACCGGATCCGCACCGTAGCAATAATACAGGTTATGTTCAGAATATTTTTAATTTAACTTACATATTACCTTTAGTTATGCCTAAAGTGCAAGCCACACATGTCAGACACAGGCCACTTTAGGCATAACTAAAGGTAATATGTAATTTAAATTAAAAATATTGTGAACATAACCTGTATTATTGCTACGGTGCGGATCCGGTGCGGACATGTGTGGCCAGACCCTAAAGGGTGTTGGCGTACAAAAAAAAAACAGATAATATTTTTTCTTTAAAAATCTGTTGGGTATTTTCGTTAATAACAAGGGTCCCGTTAGTACTAGTGAAATATTGTGCTTTTGAGATGTCGAATAGCTCTCTCATCATCTCCATTTTATTAAAATTTTCCTATATAAGGCAATAAAGACCTTTGTGGTTGATGCCTTTTCTATTATTTCGTATAAGTTTTTAGAACTATATTTTTATAAGCTTTTATAACTGTAAGTTTTTATATTATTTTATACTACAACACATTTACTTTTAAGAATTATGGGGTCGTGTTTTTACTTCCATTCTCCTCAATGGGCCTAACATCCCAGATACCATACTGCTCGAAGCCCTTGCGGGTGAGTGGTTTTCAATTTTTTAACGGCAAACCAAACACAAAACATTAGAATAGTTCTAAACTTGCTGTTGGAACGAACTAACGGTTGAAACAAACTGTCATAGTACATGCTTGTGACTAGGATGTTCCAGTGCCATTTACGCTGGTCTAGAACCTTCCAGGCTGTTCTTCTTACGACTAAATATAAGGAGCGATTGACTGGAGAATTAGTCTTTTTCTGAAGCTCAAGTCATATGGTTATTTTTGTGTTACAAAGTGATAATTTTTGTAACCTCATTAAATATTTGGTTTCAATATTTTGTGTGGCATTGTAAATTATTATTTTCGTTCAATAAAATTGTTTAACCCACATTAGTTGTTTGGTCTCAACACTCATATGCTTTCAACTTTAAAAATCTATGGAATTCCCGCCTAATGCAGGGCTCCCAACTGTTGCACTGGTGTATATGACAGGTTAATTTCAAGCCACAGCCATCGGGAAGAAAACAGCCCATCCCTAACCATCCGCCTGCCTTTTGTCATCCCCACTTCTGGCATTCCATCTCGAGCTCTGGCGCCGCACACTTCGGACTGCAAGGCTGTTCCCGCACGCGTTAGTAGTACTCAACTCTTGTTCTACCATGGACTTACGAAAAACAAGTGTTCTAGACACCCCAAAGTGGGCTAGACGTTCAGCTATTGGTGATTACTCACTTTAATTTCCTTCTCCCAGTTCAGGAAGAGTTTTGAGCGTAGCTTAAGGTTCCTGCTCATCGAGGGCTAAAGATGAAACTGTAAGTTCGCCATTGCCTATGTAGTGTCCAGTTCGCCAGTAACACAGTCAATTAAAAGTGTTTTGTGCAGTCCGCCAATTGGGTGAAGTGCAATAGATAAGACAATTAAAAGGAAACTAACATTCACATAAAATGTATATTTCACTATTAATTCCGAAATAAAGGCCTTTAATTTAATGTTTAATGTTAATTATTTTTTTTTTTTCTTTCTTTCTCAAAAAGTATAAGAACAGTTTGATTTTGTTACATGTGTAATTTCTTGTTCTTTCGAAGTTTATATGCTTTCTATCTTTCTTTATTACTTTTCCTATAATTTACTACTTGAATCATTTTAATGTTGTTTTTGTTCATTATGACGCTAATTACATGTTTGTTTTCTTTGTGTATCAGAAACCGTGTCGCTTAATATTCCTTG
This sequence comes from Aelia acuminata, assembly GCA_911387785.2. Taxonomy (NCBI): domain Eukaryota; kingdom Metazoa; phylum Arthropoda; class Insecta; order Hemiptera; family Pentatomidae; genus Aelia; species Aelia acuminata. The sequence continues at coordinate 35,909,546 of OU426983.1, forward strand.
GCTCATTATTATTCTCCTACCTGCTATTATTCCTTTGTTCAGGATTATTCCTATGCTGATCAGTGATCAAACATAAGTGTTAAAATATTGTTCGCCATAATGTTTGTTGCAACGGATAGCAGTTATGAATGAAATTGGTTGCCTGAAACACATATGTGCGTGTCATATCCGTTTATATTTCAATAGTATCGAGCGCTCAACAAACTGTCGGAGTAATGATAAAACTTCGCACTTACAGTAGTTTGGGAGGAACAATAAAAAGATAATCTATAGCTGAAGGGTTTTTGACATGCCATGCTTCCATTATTCGTTATTCTACTTAATAACAACTTTCAAAGTCGAAATGCATTCTTTCTAAATTAAGAAAACGCTCTTTTGTGTGTGTGAGGCCTTAAAATTAAAAGTTAACTAAGTCAAGAAAAAAGATTTTTTTTTTTTATTAAACCTCCCAAACCACCATTTTAAGGTATGATTTATCCTGAAATTACTGTAAAATGGAGCATTTCATTAATTAATATTCACTAATACTTGCATGGTTTCAATTTTTATATTAATCTTTAAATACACTATTTCCATAGAATCCAAGCGGAAATGGGATCACGTTTATGTCAAAATGTAACGTATTGACAAGTTAAGAACTCTATTTGCGAAAAGCCATATTTGCTGGCCAGATCATCTTCAATTAACTGAAATGCCATGTGCGGGTCTAGACTTATAAAAGAAAAATATACGTTATTTTAAATTATTATTTTTTGAAAAATTATTTGCCCGAATAGATATTCAAATTTAATGTAACAAATAGGAATCATACGGGAAGTTTAGAATCCAGTACTGTTAAACAAGCTGTGAACTAAATAAAAGACCCGTTACTTTAACTTTTTTACCAACTTTGAAGTATCAAATAAATTTTATATCCATTTTATACGAATGTATTTAAGATGTTTTTAAGGATGGTTTTTATGGACATACTGAGCTATCTTCTATTTTAATTTAATCTGAAAATAAATAAAAAAGCATCAAACTATAATTGAAGTGTAATTGGGGTAAAGAGAAAACTAATTTCATAAGAAAAAAAAAAAAAAAAAGAATTTCGGAACTTGATTTAAACACAACATGGTTAGTAAGTGAAGTTGTGAAGTATCTTCGTAACTTAATTGGACTAAGCAAATAAGAACTTTAAACCTTTAAATATTATAAAAAATTCGGGCCTTTATTATAATATATTATGTAAGATGAGGTAAGTATAAGAATAGATGTTGGTCAATCTTGCATTGTATTTTGTGTTACTTCTTATTATATTTCGTCGTTGCCGCGGTGACAAAAACATGAATTTACGGGAGAAGCAAATAACTGATTTTTAAATAATTTAATAGTCACTTTTTCCCAGAAAAAAACAACAACGGACAATTCAATGTATTCCACCACAACAAAATCTTATAATTCTTACCATGAAATTGTACAATCAACTCAATAAATTTGGCATGTTTTTTAACTGCCATTTCTATAAATAATATAAAAAAGATGACTTGATTTTGATTAAAAATGATTAATTTAATCAAAATCATTAAAGCCGTTTTTGAGATATTCTAAAAAAATGGGAAAAAAAGTTATGAAATAAAGAGCCTGCGTTTGACCAATTTCGATGAAATTTTGGCTGTCTGATCGTGAGCATATACATACATCAAATATCCAGTCTGATCAAAATCTTTACAGCCGTTGTTGAGTAAATAAAAAAAATAAAAAAATGTGAACATATGAAAAAGTGTATTAAATAAAGTACCCCCTACGTTTCAGCAATTTTGATGAAATTTCGACTGTCTCATCGCGGGCACATTCTGTATCAAATACCCAGTTTCATGAAAATCATTAAAGCCGTTTTTGAGTAAATAAAAAAAAACACGTGAAAGTGAGACAAAATTTAATAAGTAAAGTTCCCCCTCCAATTGATCACTTTTGATGCAATTTTAACTTTCATTTCGCGGGCACATAAACACATCAAATATAAAGTTTAATCAAAATCATTAGAGCCGTTTTTGAGAAAATCGAAAAAAACGTAAACATTAGACAAAATTCTTTAGATAAAGTACTCCCTCCGTTTGGCCAATTTTAATGAAATTTTTGATGTCACATCGCGGGCATATTCATACACCAAATACCCAATTTGAGGTTCGTACGATTTATAGTTTTTGAGCTAGTCTGTTCACACACACACACACACACACACACACACACAGACCATTTCGCGGAACTTGGTTATTTAGACTCAGGGGACCCCAAAACGTGTATTTCCGTTGAAAACCGAAAGTCGAAATTTTTCACGATCGCAATACTTTCTTTACCGTAAAACGAGGTGACTAATGGGGTGACTTTGTGACAAGCCTATTTTTCTGCAGTTTTTGAATTTTCCTCCTTAAAAAGAATAAGATTAGGCATTTCAGTGTACTTGTCAGTTGGTTAGTAATGTGCTGCAACATACTGGCCACATATAACTTCTTTAATTCCATTTACCATGGTGCTTTATTTCATATATGTTTGATTGTTTTCATTTAGTTGAAACTTTGAAATAAAGCACCATGATAAATGGAATGAAAGAAGTTATAGAGGTCCATATGTGGCCAGTAGGTTGCAGCACATTACTGACCAACTGACAAGTACACTGAATTGCCTAACCTATTTAAGGAGGGAAATTCAAAAACTGTAGAAAAATAGGCTTGTCACAAAATCACCCCATTAGTCACAATGTCATCTCGTTTTACGGTACTATATAATTTCATATATAGTTTAGTGAAAGTAAAAATATGTGATTTCTAAAGGTACCTTTGGCGATGCGGTAAAGTCTTACACCTAGGAGAATTCTTTTTTACGTGTTACGATTTTTTAACAAGTGAGTGCTTTCTACTGCACCTGGGCGGTAAAATCTTCTTTCCAATTATATCGAACGTTTTGGATTTTTTGTCACATAGGAGGTTTCAACGCGGCAACAACGATTTGTTCTTAAGTATTTTTTTTTTCTATCGGGGGTGGGATTGTGGCGGAACCAGCGGGAATTTTAGAAGCCAGTACCGATATAAACGCTAATTTATAATTCGCAAAAATAGTATTCTTAAAGCCTCAAAAATTATTAAATTTAGGTGATACAAATTTTCAAATTTTTTATTGTTAAATTACTTTTTTTTTTTTAAATTACAATTCTCGCAACAATGGCGTTCAGTAACGTACGAGTCCCGTGACATGGCCTGAGTGAACCTCTGTGGCGATAGAGGACTCAACTAGAGGGCTGAGTTAATAGCCAACAATTACTGAAGAGACAGCTAGTTGTGGAAGGGGGGGGGGGAGGAAGTGAAGCTACAATATCGGGGACTCCCTTCCGGTTTGTATAGCTTTAATTAGAGCACTGCCTTCTTAATTAGATCTCTTCCCCGGACCTGGGACCTGCTATAGAGGGAGCCACCAGCGGTCAATAGTAATCCCAACCGATTCCTAGCTCCACAACTCCTCGTCAACGGCTTCCCTGTTTGTCTGTTCTTTGTCTTCGTCCGCGATAACATTGTTCTTTCTTTCTGATTGTTCCTTTAATAGAAAGGGGCGGTCCTGTTGTTATTGGCGAGAGTCGATTGGAACTAAATCACAACACCGCAGAAGAGTGGTATTCGAGGTCGCTAGATTCCAGGATGGGCTGATTAGCCGCGTGGTCCACTCTATTTGCCTCTGCTTGAGTATAGATTTAGTTTCTGGATGAGACTTCTTGGAGAATACTTTGTTCACTTTTACTAACATTGAAGCCTAACTACGGTGAAATTGGAACACTCACATTCTTACGATGTAGTTGCGTAGAAACCTATTTTAGTACAAAAGTGGGCATAGGACTCTCGTTCTTTGGTATGGATTTATTGTTATAATTATTTGATTCAAATATATTATTTATTCAAAAATTGATATATATAAAATAACGTATTAGAATATTGGATTATACCTCTTGTTCTTCTAAATCTTTATTTTCGTAGTCCGTTTCAAAATGTTCATCCTCATCTTCAGCCAAACAATTACGATTTATATATAATCAGTTATAATAATGACTATAATTTCCGAGGCCTTTCCATCGTCTGTTCAATTGACAAGCAAGAATATTCTGCTACAATTACCCGACATTTACTCATATCTTATCAGTTACGTGAAAGTTATTGATAATTTGCCTAGATTATACACTTGTCAATACTGTGTAAGTCAGTTTTAGAAGACTGTCCTAAGGATACAACGCCTATAATAATATCCAAAAAATAATATTTTAGCTTAAATATTCTTATATTTTTGTATTGGTGAAAACTTCTGTCATGATTTGTTTGTATTTATAAATAATATATTTTCAAATAAAATTTATTTTCCATCCCTTCAAAGGTGTTTGATTTTCAAAGAGTTCTTTAAAAATTATATCTTTAAAAAATTCGAACTTTCTTCTTTTGTTTTCGTATTTCAATTACTAAATATGGCACAGAGTTTGTGTAAAGTAAGCTGAGGAAAAACTTTTGAATTCAATTCCAGTGCTTTATTTCAAGTTTTCATTTAGCTGAAACTTTGAAATAAAGCACCATGGTTAATGGAATGAAAGAAGTTATATGTGGCCAGTAGGTTGCAGCACATCACTGACCAATTGACAAGTACACTGAATTGCCTAACCTGATTCTTTTTAAGGAGGGATATTCTTCCAAAACCAGTGTTTGCGGTACCTGAGGGCCAGACACTCATAAGTCCAGATTTGAATTAATGAATAACATAAAAGCAGTCAATAAAAATGGAATTCTGACAGTCTAGCTCACAAGTACCGATTGGATGTTTTCATTTGTTTTACTCTCAGGTACCGAAATATCCATTTATATTGTATGAATTGCAGTTGTAAATTTCAATAAATATATTACTTAAAAAAAAAAAAAAACAGTTGTATAAATATACGAAAACAGGTCGTTTCGTTGTAAAAAATACATTTTGCAAATAATATCACTACATATTGTGTAGTACCTTCTAACGATTACGAGAGAGACAAGATTTTCTAGGTTGGCTGGAAAAAAACAGATAAAGGTAAAACTGCAAACTAATATTACTTATTTAAAAAAACAAAGAACTGTACAAACAAAGGGGAATTAACGAAACTTCTGAAAATTTCGTAACGTGTTAAACATTGCATACTTTTGAGGAAAAATCTTAGGTGATCGACCACACAATACATACTTGCTTAAACGTTATTAGTAATCTTTAAGTTTTGCGTGTAAACAACAAAAAACAAACTTCTTTTGTTGTGTGTATTGTGAATTCTTGTGCTAAACCGATCTAATAAATAATCCGGTCAGAATAAATCAAAATAAATAAGAATAAAAATTGAATGGTTCTTATATATTTTTTTTTTTTAAATTACATAACATGAAGCATTCTAATTTACTTTGCATTTATAGATGGTCTTGGGATTTGAAATCTTGAGGTTGAGAAGGAATTTAAAATTTGTGCTAGTGAATACTTTTTTATCTTCTTTTTTCTTGGAAACCTGGTGAAATCTGATATTATTTAAAGTTTTGATATTGTTAGCCCACATTGGTGGTGCATTCCAAAGCATGCCTATATCCTTCCTAGATGAGGCAATCAGGATGTAATTTAAATGTTAAGCAGGTCGTTGCATATGCAGGCTATACATATATAATTTCCAGTACCTGGAACCCTTAACTGATGTCTTGAGACCCTGGACACAATCTGCTCACCCATTGCGGATGGATGTTTGACTATGGTAACAGGTCGTTGGGAGGATTTGGGTGAGTAAATATTTACAAGGTGTGTGTTTGCTTAACGAACAAGGATTTGTCCGCGGGAGATTAGTGTTCAAATGTTTCCTTTTGATCAATAATTCAAAAGCTTTCAGATTTAGATATTTTAAACATCACTGTCTACTCTTCCCTTTTATTTAACTACATGGGTTTAAAATGTACTCTGTCAGATTTTAAATAACTAAAATTTAAATATAGGTGTTTCGTTTTAAATCGATTATCGACAAAGTAAAGCTACATTACCATAAATAGCTTAACAGAAATATCTATTGCAAATATCGCAAATAAAATAAACATTCCTATTAGAGTTTAAGCTAAAATAAATTGCAATGAAGGAATATAAACTAAAATGATTTAGATAGCGTAAGAAACTACTGCTTACTAATGTAAATGAAATAGTTCAACTTGTAGGATCAGCAAGTCTTCCTGAATTTCAAACAGTCTTTATTTATGGTATTTGTATTCTCAGACACGTAAAATGAAATAGGATAGACCAGTTCGGTAGTTTACTGTAAAATATTATTTTACTTTACTAAGAAAAACTATTGCAGTAAATTTAATTATACTAATGTAAAGATACTGTAAGGTTAAACAAAAAAATATGGTTTAAAAGTTCTAGAGCTTTTGTTAGAACGAACCAACAGTTGGAACAAACTGTTATAGCACGTGTTTGTGACTACGGAGTTCGATTACTATCCAGGCCGTTCCACGAGGTTCTAGACCATTCTTCTTATGACAATAAATAATAAGCAAGTGACTGGACAGTAAGGTTTGGTCTTTGTTAAAGAGAAGCTAAGTCATATGGTTATATGTATGTTACGAAGTGATTATTTTTGTAACCTGTTCAGATAATTCGTGTGGCATTGTTATTTTTCTTTGAATAAAAATTGTTAACCCACATAAGTGTTACATATTGTAACGTTAAACAATTAAAAAAAAACATATGGTTGAAAAGTACCAGACCTTTTGTTAGAACGAACTAACAGTTGGAGCGAACTATCATAGCATGTGTTTGTAACTGCGATGTTCCAGTACCATCCACGCCGTTCTAGAACATCTCCTTAGGACTACATATTAGGAGCGATTGACTTGAGAGTCTTTGTCTTTGGTTGCGAAGCTCAAGCCATTTGATTATTTATGTGTTAAAAAGTGATAATTTTTGTAACCTTTTCAGATATTTGTGTTGTTATAATTCGTGTGGTATTGAAAACTGTCGTTTTTCTTTGAATAAATATTGCTAACCCACAGAAGTGTTATAATATTTTATGTTGAAATTTCATTTATGTTATAATATGTTTTTCAACTTCATTACTAACGAGTACATATGTTTTAACCGTTTACTGACCAATGTTCCCAATTGGAAGCATTAATTACACTTTTTTTTTTAAATCCTATTTCCGTTTCAACATTACTTAGTTCATTAAAATTCATGGCAACAAAATAAGGTATTGAATTGTATAAAAATAATTTCTTCGGCTTTACAAGTGACTTCAGAGTTCAGTAAAAATACTCTGTTTACAGTAATATATGTTTCCCTCTCTATGTTTTTAAAAACGTTTTATGTTGTAAAATTATCAAACAAAAATTCAAAACTCAAATTAGTAACAAAGTTACAAAACCGTAACAGTTAGAGAACAAACAGTGACTCAACAGTAACTGTATGCTTGCTGGTCAATGTATGACACTATTTGATCGCTACTTGTAAACGGTCCGCTACAGACCCACCCAGAAAGCCTTGGAACAATCCAAATATGTGATCACGTACTAATGCATGACTGTATCCTTACCATGGAATTGTAGAAGTTGTACAATGTAACAGAAATAAGCATCTATTTTAGCTATTTAGTTTATAACTAAATGATATAAATACTGTGGATATCGTTTATAACGACGTACCGCTTAAAGCAACGGAAATCTTGAGTCCCTGGTCCCTACGGTCATATTTTAATGAATTTTTACCCGGCTATTATTGTGAGTCCCCCAGGGAACAAAAAGATTGGTTATACGTTCGCCTAGCGGAAAGAAGTCTTCTATCCGGCTTGCGGGGTATTTCTTCCGGACAGGAAGACATATCTATCATCTTTTCTAGGAAACTCCCTTTTCTGATTGTTTGTGTTTTCATTCCGTCAAACAAATTCGGATCAGTTGCTACCTAGATCTCGAATAAGACAGTTGTGCGTGGCGATATCTGGTTGTTAGTAGCGGGTTTGTTCTCCATACACCTGTGCGTTGTGATACTATATCAAAGAGGAGGGCATTTTCGTTAGAAGAAAAATTGCACATTTGCTGTCGGCCGGAAAATGGGGAGTCGAACAGAAGACTTGCGGAGGGACTGAATGTAAGTCATTCAACAATATGGGACAATATGGACATTATTCGTGGACTAGTCGAACGCGGTTAATCTTTCAAGACAAAAAAGCTTTTTCCGCATAAAACTTTTTGACCCACCATCCCTAACACAAAGATCATTATTTGTTAGAAAGCTATCATTACTATCAGCTGTTAAAAATGGCCTAGACCTGATAAAGCGACCGGCGTCGTTATTAGTAATATGTTGGTTACAACCACGATCGCCTATGACGACGAAGTTTTTACGGTCACTTCAATGTCGTTTTAAAGATGTATATAGATATATATTTAGATAATAATATAGATAATAAATATATAGATGTTATATGGATACAGATAAGTTAATATTAAATAAGATAATCAAACTTTAACGTTCCATTCCATAGAAAGATTAACATTGGCATATCCGCCCAATAGTATCTATTAGCGCCAGATGCGTATGCAGTAATACCAAATAATATATGCAGTAAGGAATGTCCAATGTAAAATTATAAACGAACTTTAAACAGATAATCTTAATCCTAGATGTTTTCCTAGCTTTGAATTATTCTAATCTCCGTTCTCAAAAATTAGTCTCTCTGTTCGTATAATAATATTATTTATTTAAGAAATTTTTACAAATGCCATTTGGCATATATTGTAAATGCGGTCTTCATTTTTTAGCCTCCTCTAGGGGAAGTCTCTCAGTTCGTTAAGAAAATTCCAACCTAAAAATTAATGATTTTAGCCTAAGATGCTGTTTACAAGCTCCAAATAAAAATGAAACTCTAGAAAGAGCTCAACTTTTAGATTATGTATTACCTCATAAGCCAAGGGTAGGGTAGAGTGACCAAAAGAATTTTCGACAAAAAATACTCAGTATAAAGTACCGCTACACTCCCCCGGTGACTTTGTAAGAAACGGAAGAAGAAAACTAAGTTTGGCCTAGTCGATAGAAGCCATCCTTAACAAAAACCCGAAGTCCAATAAATCAAGTTGTTAGAAGAATTTGAATGCTGCCACTTTTAGCTAACATACACACGCTAAGGAGAAGTTGACGAAAACATAATAAATTATGTATTTAACTCTTATGTGTTCCACCCTTTAACTGATAAATATACACGATAACATAGCCATTATATACATATATACAAAACAAGACTAACTCTCCGGTCCAGCGCTCCATATATATGGTCGTAAGGAGAACAATCCAGAAGCTTCTGGGCCGGCGTCGATGGTACTCGAACATCGTAATCACAATATGTGCTATTACAGTTTGTTCCAACTGTTAGCTCATTCCAACAATTTCAAATCATATGTTTTTGTTATTTTTGCTTAACTTCACAATACATTTACTATTAAATTTATTATGTTGCTGTTCAATTATTTATCAATTTTATAACTAACTTACGGCGTTTGGGAAAAGTAACACTATAGTAAGTAAAATTTAAGACTTGTAAATTCCGGAACCTTTAAAAAATTATATCTTTTAGTTTTTTCATAATACTTATTTTATTTTACTTTTTATTAACCCACAAATATGCTATATCGAACTTTTGGATCAGAAATAGATATGGTTGGATTTTCACTAAAGAACATTAAATGGAGAAAAAGAAAATCGGATGTGAGAGAGAGAAAAAGGAGACATTTAGTATTTGTCTTGCGAAACAATACCAGAAGAAGTTTGTTTCCTGAAAGATAATTCTGGACTACCTGGACATTGTCCAAAACCAAATCAGGGGCTGTAATGGTAATCATTGGTGAAAATTTTTATGATTATTATTTACTTCATTTATTATTCACAACACCCAATTATTTATTTATTTTCTATGTTTGATGTATATGTATAACTTCTATGTTTGATATGTATAACTTTATGTATACAATCTTAATATTAATTTATCGTTATTATTACTATTTTATTTTTGGCTTTCGACAAACAGATAATATATTTTGATAATATCAGAGAGAGGCATTTAAGGCTCAAAGAACGATATTGAACGATATTGCCCAATATCGCCTTATTCCAGACTTGAACAGATCTACTATAATTAAGGAGAGAAAGTCTCGCATCCAACTTCTTTTTGCTCAGAGGTGGCCATCTCTTTTATAAGTTTGTTGCTGTGCCCGTTCATTTTGATGTGAAATAAAGATTACATATCTGTTAGTCGATTGGTGTTTGTTGTAATTCTTTATACAGAGTTTTACTTCTTAGATGCCAGTGAGCGTTTGTTATTAAGCATGTAATAACCATGTAATGTAATGACCATTATGGGTCACGGTGTAGTGTTAATATTGACTTATCGTCTGCGTATGCTACAGTTAAATTTTCAGAGAATTTGTTGTGATGAGGATTTTTGAAAGTAACTTTTCCATTACGTTCCATCATAAAATTGTGAATTTTTAATAATTTGCTGGATTTCCAACTTTGCAATGTGTTACATGTGATATTGCCTATAACATAGCCTTGTTAAATGTGGTAATAGGTTTTCTATTTTTTATGTAGAATCTCTATTTATTGCGGCAAAAAATACTAAAATAATTCAAAAACTATAATTTACAATTGAAATGCATTAGATAAAAATTGATACTTCCCATTGTTTTAGAAAATACATTTTTTGGAATAAAAAAATGCAATCCTTTATTCATAAAAACTTCAAAGCTGTCATTCAATGAAAATTAAATTGAATCAATTTAAAATCTAACTTAAAATCAATTACAATGTCATCTATAAAGCTATTTTTTTCTAATTTTAAGGAAAATCAAAAAAAAAATATATGTAATCAAGCTTTTGGAGAATGATTGTGGTTACTCATTAAAAAAAATACTTTATTATCCGTGTTCGTGGTATAAGATTTTCCTTTAGAAAACTTAAAATGTCAACTTTCTATGGTTAGGGATGGTTCTTAGAGCAAAGACTCTGGATTTAGGAGTTTAGTTATTTTTAGTATAGTCGTTTACCCTTATTCAATATCTTCCACAAAGTTTTTTTTTAAATTCCTTCTATTTTACATAAAAATAGGAGGTGTTTACTCAGTAAATTGTGTATTGGCTACAAATGAGTTAACACCCTCTTAAATTTATGGAAAACAGAAGGAATTTAAAAAACTTTATGAAAGATTTTGACCAAGGATAAACGAATACTTAGTGCTTATCTGTTACAAGATACAATTTTCAACGAGATTGGTTAAAAAACAATATTATTAAAAATATATTGTAAAGAATAAATGTATAATTTAAGATGTTCGTTATGATTTAACATAGCGCATAAGCTTCAGCTTATAAAATTTATCATGAATTAAATAGTTAAAGTACAAAACTCAGTTCAGCATAGTTCCCAGTTTCCGTAATAATTTCGCTTGTCCTGCAGTTCTTTCTTTCACCCGGCCACCTTAGTGAAAAGATTCCGGGAAATTAAGCAGCAAACTTATACAGAAAGTAAGAATTAAATTCAGAGAAAATATGGGCAAAGACAAGTAACAAACGGATGTGAGAACTTCCCCTGAAATTAAGAAGATATAATGGAGGCGTTGAATCGAATAAATTACACTCCCACTATTCCGCTTTAATTAGAGTGATATATTTTTATTTTTTTAATGTCTAGAATAATTGTAAGAACGGCAAATATAAGTGGTGTATTATTCCTTGAAGGTATCGTTGCTTAGAAAATTAAATTACTTGTTTTCTTTCGTGGAATCGATTGAATTCCAGAAATAATCTAGATCATGAAAATTACCATTACTATCTTTGAGTAGGAATAGTACTGCAAAAGACTTAAAATGCCAGTTAAAGACCAATCCACTTAACTAAGGGAACCAATCCAAGAAATATGAAAAAATAAGTCAGATCTTTTACAAAGAAGAACCTCCTTAGTTTTCGTGTTGAAGGTATATAAGTAAAAATTGAACAATTTCAGGGAAAAAAAATCTGGTGCGTGCGCGCAACACACAACTTTCACTTACCAACTTACTTAGATTAGAAATTAATGCGTTTACTTAACTGCCACTTCTCAAATGAACAGAACATCTTTAATTATAACGCATTGGTTTGTCATTAAAGGCGTACGGCGCATGCTTGAGCTCAAGGTGTTTAATGAGTTGACTGAATATTTTTCTTTTTTTCTCCTGTATATGTTTACTTGATTTTCTTCATATATCATATTTAGCCATTTCTTATTTTTAGGCGTGACGAGAGACAGTAAATTTCTCAATATAAACTAAAACAAAGGTACTTTATAGGAAAACAAAAAAAGGCCCCTTCCCCATTTAAGCCCCCTCAGAACATTTTAATAATGATAAAACTTACCTGATATTAAATAACAACTAATTTTCATTAAACGTAACGAATTTGATAAAAATCGTTAAAGCCGTTTTTGAGATAAACCATTCAAAAAGGTAAAAATTGGAAAAAAAATTATAAAATAAAGTGCCCCCTCCGTTTGACCAATTTTGATGAAATGTTGGCTATCACATCATTGGTATATACATACATCAAATACCAAGTTTGATCAAAATCGTTAAAACCGTTTTTGAGTAAATAAAAAAAACACGTGAAAATGATACAAAATTTATTAAGTAAAGTCCCCCCTCCTGTTGATCAATTTTGATGAAATTTTTACAGTCATATCTCGGGAATATATATATATATCAAATACCAAGTTTGATCAAAATCGTTAAACCGTTTTTGAGTAAATAAAAAAAAACAAGTGAAAATGATACAAAATTTATTAAGTAAACTTCCCCGTACGGTTGATCAATTTTGATGAAATTTTTACAGTTGTATCTCTGGCATATGAATAGATCAAATACTCAGTTTAATCAAAATCGTTTGAGCCGTTTTTGAGAAAATCGAAAAAAACCTAAAAAGTTATTAAATAAAGTACCCCCTCCCATTGAGCAAATTTGATGAAATTTTTGCTGTCACATCGCGGGCATATACATACTCTAAATACCCAATTTCAGGTTCGCACGGTTTATAGTTTTTGAGCTAGTCTGTTCACACACACACACACACACAGACACACACACACAGACCATTTCGCGGGACTTGGTTATTTTGACTCAGGGGACCCCAAAACGTGTATTTCCGTTGAAAACCGGAAGTCGAAAATTTTTACGATCGCAATACTTCCACTTACTATATATTTCATATATAGGTAAGTGAAAGTAAAAATACAAAAAAATAAACTGTCTATAAGAAGAGAGAAATGCTATGTTATTTAATGAAAAGTGATGTTGCCCTACTTTATACGATAGCTAAGCATGTAGTTCATCATCAACTTTTGGCAGGTATAAGGAAGTAATTAAGTGTAAATAAGTGAATATTATTGATCTTTGAAGATGGGCGGATAGCCCGAAACGTCCGATAAAATGAAGAAATTAATTAAAATGAATGTTTGGATTGCTTCAAACCAACAGGTTATAAGAGTTAAAGCAGCGGACCCTAACGTAATTTGAAAAATAATTACTTCCTTCTATAAATATGGCGAATAAGGTTTCCTCATAAGTAGAATATTAATAAATGATTAATATTGTTTAGTATAATTTTATTTTTATTTTTTTAATGAAACAGTAAAAGCAAGATAATTGATGTGTGTAATAAATAATCAATTTAAAAAAAAACTCCTTGGTTCCTAGGACCCTATTTGAACGAACGCTGAGGACAATTTTTTTTTTCAAGGATTTATAATTAGCAAAGACAATAAAAATAATTCAGAAACCTCTTATCTGATATTAATGAATTTTATGGAAAGCATTGTAATACAAAACTATTGCTAAAAAAATATATATATTAGATAGATAACACTTTTTATTGGCTTATATGTTACAACATGTAGCCCTGGGTCTTGCCCATTCTGTTTTAATATGTTAGTTACATTAAATATCAATTAAACACAAAAATAAGCAATAACTATTATCCTGCTTAGTTTTATAATATATAATGATACAATTTACTATCTAAAAAAACAAAAACAAATATTTATTCTGAGTGGTTGTGAAACAGATTTAGAAAAAACAATGAGATAATTATATCAATTTTATTACTAATATTATTTATATTTTAAAACAATAATGTTCATAGTATTTTTATATTGCGAATGAGGTAGGGCGGTTGCCGCTAGGGCAGCTCCCTTTGATCCTATCCTATCCCTAAAGGTCGCTTACTATAATACTCGACCAGGATATATTTATATAGACCCTCTACCTTTAAGGGCACTTCTATAACTAGCCTACCTGCAACTATTGTATTCATTTAGTAATCTTTTATGTACATTTTAAGCAAAATTGATGGTCTGCGTACTGAAATCTTGATTTATATTTATGTCCGAGCATATACATGACGTTTCAACCTTCAATCAACTAGAGCCTCATAAATCATTAATTATTAAACCTAGCGATTTATTAATTAATTACTGTTTGATTCCTAACAAAAAAATCTGGTGCGATGCGCGCAACACACAACTTTCACTTTCGAACTTGGTTAGATTAGAAATCGTAGGTTTCGATAATGTGTAAACGCCATACATTTGTATATCTCCATAAGTTAAAATGTATCTGTAATGCAAAACTTGAAAATTCTCACTAGTTTTCTATCCATTATTCCATATTTCTTTTAGGAAGGGACCTCATTTCACCAACAATCGAGCTTTTTTTACTGCTTGGACGTGTGAAGACGAAGACGAAGGAGGTGTATTTACTCTTATGCCTTTCTGGAAATCGAGAACGATTAGTGTTCCTCTAAAATCAATCAATCTAATTTATTAGAGAACTGAAGTTTCTAAACTAAAATATAATTAATTAAAGATTATCTTATGCCATTTTTTTTTCACACCTTAAATGCTTTAAATAATTTCAGCATCGCGTATTTACTCTCTAAAGTAAAATACTTGTTTTTATTGTTAAATAAAAGTTTTTAATTTCATCAGCAATAGTACGGGACATGAAATACATCGTGGGCATATACACACATCAACTACACAATTTGATCAAAACAGTTACCACCGTTTTTTATTTTATTTTATTTTATTTTATTTTTTTTTTTTTTGATTTTACAACAATGGTCACATTCCGGTCCTCATCACTGAATTTCTCCAGACCTGTCTCTGCTGTCCTCCTCGGTGAGGCCTCTGGCAGCCATGTCCTCTCTCACATCTTCTATCCACTGTTTGCGTGGTCTTCCACGTTTTCGACGCTTCTCAGGGACATATCAACTAGAGTTATTTTGAAAAAACGTTGTTTTTTTTTTAGAAAATAAAAAAACAACTTGAAAATGAGACAAAACAAGATTAAGTAAAGTACTCCCTCCGTTCGACCAAATTTGATAAACTTTTGGCTGTCAAATCTTTGGCATTTACATTCTTCAAATACCCAGTTTGATTAACATCGTTACAGCCGTTCTTGAGTAAATAAAAAAAAGACGAGAAAATGAGACAAAATCTACTAAATAAAGTGCCCCCCCCCCCCGTTCGACCATTTTTGATGAAATTTTGGCTTTCACATCGCGGGCCTATACATACTTCAAATACGCAGTTTAATCAAAACAATTATGGCCCTTTTTGAGTAAATTAAAAAAAACACGTGAAAATGAGGCAAAATTTATTAAGTAAAGTGCCCCCTCTAATTGACCATTTTAGATGAAATGAAATTGATGAAATTTTTGCTGTCTCTTGCGGGCAAAGCGTGTATTTCCGTTGAAAACCGGAAGTCGAAATCTTTCAGGATCGCAATACTTTCCCTTATTATATATTTCATAAAAGGTAAGTGAAAGTAAACATTTATTTGATAGATGGTCCGTTCTTGAAGGGATCGCTAAAATACCGTTCAAAATTATTGAATCCAAAGTTTATCATCATAAAGCAGAATTCTTTGATAAAACATTTATTTACATTATATATTGATAAAAGTGAATGCTAGAGGTCTGGTCACGACGCTAGGTTGTGTTTCTCGATGATCAGAGGTTTTTCGCGAATTTCTTCTCAGCCTACTGATATACTAAAAGTCATCCTACTTTCAGTAATACATTAACGTTTGAATTAGGGAATTAAGAAGCATTAATTCCGTGCAAATGAAGTCAAAGTTTATTGAGTGACCGGTTGAACTATTGGCTCTTGTCTGTCTAAAAACTGTTGTTGTTCTAAATATATATATATATATATATATATATATATATATATATATATGTATGTGTGTGTGTGTGTGTGTGTGTGTGTGTGAATATATTCTGTTTACTAGAGATATGAACTCTTGACAAGAAATTCTTGTGTCATCCTCATTAAGAATTCTAGCATAATACAGCATCTAGTTAGAATTCATAAAACATTACCCACACACCACAGGTCTTCAAACTTCATTTCCAAAAGGACGCTCTGACTCCTACGTAGAATACTTAGATTTCAGACCTCGCCACCATGTGAAATTAATTTATAATTCATTTAATTTAGAGGATATTAATTAACTCTGTCACATACATTCAATAGCAGAAGGCCAGTGTCCCAGAGAAGGTTTAACATGGCTCAAGCTGATTATATGATATGATATGATGCTAAATTATTTCTTTGGTACGTCTCACTCTTCTTTAAGTTAAAATTTATTTATTTTTTACACGATCAAATATTCGCGTCACATACTAGACATATTTTCATCGGAAACGAATAATTACGAAAATAATTCGAACTAAATTAAATAATTTTGTTTAAATATTTTCCGCGTCTCTCATTAAAGCTTAGTAATTATTAGTAGATTATAAATATCGAAATAATGAAAAAAAAATATATGCTCATAAAGATTTATTTTTACTTATATCTTTGGTCGTAGTATGTAAGCGTTTGCTGAAATCCAATCGAAACATAAAAGTTTCAGTACTGACTTTGTCTAAAATAAATAAGATATTTATTTAAATTTAATTATTTATATGAATTACCCATTTAAATGTTTAAATATTTGCATCCAACCTGAAATGATTAGCACCTGTTAATTTTGAATTAACGAAGGACAAACCTAATACCTAGAACTATCGGTCGACATTACTCAGCTGTTCAACCGTACGCAGAAACACTCACAATGCACAATTGACATTAATTCATTCCATTGGTAGCAAAGTCTTTTGTGAAACAAATTAATAAAGCAGAAACTGTCCAATGAAAATTGTATCAGCTTCACTGAGTGGCCAGTATTCATCGAAGCCTATGTTGAATCGGTATTCGTAATAGAATGAAAGGGAATTATATTTTTTATTCATACCGAATACTCCTTTGTTGATCTCTCAAAAGTGATTTTCGTTTTTTCTTTTCTTTTTTTTTTTTTTTTTGTTCATTTTAGGAATAAAATTATTAAACAGCAATGGTATTATTTGCTCAGGTTTTCTTATATATGACTTGGTTTTACGTTTAATAAACACAGCGTTTTCAGAAAATAATCAGATTTTGGTAAAACTTTGCCAAAAACTACAAAAAAAATTTGTTTCTACTAAGCAGCAATCGAACTCTCATATTAAACGTTGAATTTGACAAATTTTTGAGGTGAGAAATAGTCAACTGTTATTCTTTATGATAGGTTGATTCATAATCAGAATTTTAAGTTTTTATTTTAATAAAAAATTTTATTTTGAAAAGCCAACGTTTCTTTCCAGCTTGTGGATCTTCACCAGGGCTTATGAGTCCAGAGTAACACAAAGACTATTTGTATTACGATCCACAAGTTGGATCGAAACTTTGTATTTTCAAAATACAAAGATTTTCAAAATACAATTGTATTTTCAAAACAAAGACTATTTGTATTACAATCCGATAATGAAAATCTAATAAATATATATCCAATGTTAATTTCACTTTCATTTTACATATTTACAAGGTTGGGAAATAGTTAGGTTTTAAAGAAAGTTAAAGATGAAGTTTTACGGATTGAGACAGGCAAATAATTTCAAAAAAAGGCGGTATAAATGATGAATGATTTTGTAAAGGAGGCTGTTGCGTAGAAAGGGATATACAGATTTAAGGTTTGAGATATGGTATATAAAAGCAATGCATGCATTATCCTCTTCAACCTGATCTCATGCAAGACTGGGGATATTCTGGGATATTTTCAGTCTGACAAGGCAGCCATATCATATATGTATATATATTTTTAATTGCAGGAATATTCTACTCGGCTGATGGAAGGCGGACGATGCTAGTGGTAGACCTAAATGTTGCCTATGCAGGTGTAATTAGATTAGGGATCTTTAACGAGCACCTGACATAGTACATGCTTGGGACATCCATTTTATGTCCTATCCGAGGGACGGTGATGAGAAAAAAATCCTTGCATGTGATTGTTAACACCCATTAAAAAATCCTATGGCAACTGCGGGACACGAATCTGCGACCTTTAATATATCTTATTTATATATACATCGTGACATTGAGATGAATCGAACTTTCCACTATCGTTGTATTTTACCTCATTTTCAATCTTCCTTTCAATATTAAGTAATGTGATAAATGAGGGATATTTGTTTTGTCAGTAACAAACGGATTTATTTCATAGAAAAGCTAATTTCATATGTTAATTCATGATGGTAATTTAATTTTTAAAGGTAAATTTTTTTTACTACTAACAATTTCTCAGCTATCTGACCTCTGATAAGGACTCGTGATTGGTAACTTAGTTTTTGTTATCTGATGGATCAGAACAGCAGTCGGTGCTGCTTCAAAAGTGT
Organism: Aelia acuminata; assembly: GCA_911387785.2. Lineage (NCBI taxonomy): Eukaryota > Metazoa > Arthropoda > Insecta > Hemiptera > Pentatomidae > Aelia > Aelia acuminata. Next base: position 35,928,376 of record OU426983.1, read on the forward strand.
TCCTCCTCAAGTTGTCTGGGCATAAGATGACTAGATCATATCAGGGATCAAATTTCAAAAATAGGTCAAACTTGAAATGAAAAGTACCCATTCAATTTTTTATTTCTTTTGAGCAAGCAAAAGCCACATTAACTTATAAACGAGTGTCAGATTTATTTTAAATGTAAAATTTATTGCTAAGTGTTCCTTTCAAAGCATTTCTTTTTAGATCATTTCAATGTAGCTTTATTTCTATTATGAGGATCCCTTAAGTAAGGAATATTACGAAATCGAATCGTAGGGAAAGCTATTAAACTGTTTAGATGGAAGCCGGGGATTGGTATAGGAGGAGGCTGGCTATATAATCCAAGCCCTGGACAATATTGTCCGCTCCGGGGGGAGGCCCCTACAGGCTCGGAATGTGTATAGCCCTCTTCTTCGGCCGTTCTAAGTGAATTCGCCCCGCCCCACGATATAGGAAGTCCTAGCCCAATATCTTGGGGCCACTTTTATTAAAAATTTATTTTTCCTCAATCTGGGCTCACTGGAAGAAACTTTTAGAATCGATCATTTTGAAAAGAGCACTGTCCGATATAAAACTTTTGGTACTGTTATAAAACCAGCATAAAATACTCTAAGGCTCTTTTTGTTGCGTCCACCTTCATTAGGCCATGTCTGCTATATGTTGCTCCAGCACGTATGACCAGTATACTTTATCCTGGGTAAGGAACGTCAAGTTGTATTCCGTGGATCCGCTATTGAATTGAAGTTGAACACTTTTCTAAAACGAAAATAAAATAATTTGCAATCATACTGTAACATTTATGTGGGTTCACAATTTTATAGACTGAAAAATAACAATATCAAATGCCAAAAGAATTATAAATACACAAGTGTTAGAATAGGCTACAAAAATTATCACTAGAATAGAATAGAATAATAGAATAATTATTTATTTTCTTCAAAATATAAAATAACGATAGCATGGACATAGTCCGTTTGCTAGAGTTGCCTTACAGATAAAATATACAAAATTTTACCAATAAACAAAATTTTTAAACATATATACATATTAACTTCTGATCAAAAACAAAATGCATATTTTAATAACAAACTAAAATACACTAATACTAACTTATACCTAATACAATAATCAACATTTAACAAAATAAAGTACACGCTTAAATCTGTACTACTGTACTGATAAATTTATTCCAAAACAAACTAAACACTTTAGAAAGAATACACTGTATTCTAAAACACTTTAAAACCAAAAAACAAAAATTTAGAAATTAAATTCATTTATTAAATATGTTCTGTATTTAGTTGCCCTTTTAACATAATCATAGAGGGAATTCCAGTTTTCACCATTCAACATCTGTATGAATTCCTGGTGTGACAACTTACTTTTTCCCATGTATAGTTTTCTAAATTCTGTTAGAATTGGACAAACTGCTATAAAGTGATAAGTATCCTCTATTTCATTTGTATTACACAATGAACATATCCACTGTCTTTCCTCTCTATTGAAAGCATAATTTATTTATTTAGCATAAGTTTAAGCATTTCCCCCTTAGCTTTTAGAATCGTAGACATAAAATGTATATTATTCTGATCTGTTACATATTTTTTGACTCCTAAATCGGAATCTAATTGCTTATAAATTACATGGAATGTAGCCTTTTCTTTTTTACAGATTAAGTCCTGCTTAAACCAATTATGATATTTATCATTAAAATCCAAAATTATCACTATGTATCACACAAATAATCATATAGCTTGAGCTTCAGAACAAGACTAACTGTCCTGTCAATCGCTCCTTATATATAAAGAGAATCGTCTAGAACCTCGTAGAAGGGGGTGGATTCACGCCTATCAGAAATCTGCGACAATCATCGAATGCGATGACTGCAACGACTTAGTATGTAAGTTTTTTGGCATGAGGATCATTTATTAATACACATCCTCCCTTTCTTTTTAGGCAACACGGATTTGCAACAATCAGATGTTTCACATACGCGAAACAACGCACTGCTGCATGTTAACAATTGTATACAAATTTGACTGTTTTTCTGTTCCCGATTAGTTCTCTGTTCCGTTCTTCGACTTCTCACTTTTCTTCCCCTCCTCTTACTTATCCCAGTGGCCTTCCTGGGACTCCTTCAGTTCTTTTTCCCTAAGCAAAGTGGGAGCGACCGATGGTTTCCTTCCTCCCGTACACAAAAGCTTTGAAGTACTGGAAGTTGTAGTAGCAGTATTAAGATCGCTCTCCGTCACAACATAGAGCCCTGTCTCCATCAGCAGTTTTTCTCTCAGTGCCTCAGAAGCGGTGGATGCCAGTAAAATATGTTCGGCTGTCTCCGGTACTTTACAAATTGGGCATAGGGGATCGATGTTCTTAATATACTCTACCAGTTTCGCAAGGAAATCCCCATGCCCTGTGAGGAATTGGTTAACCCAGTAGACCGGTATCACCCAAGTGACACCTAGCATTGAGCTGACGTTGGGAAAATACTTTCTAAAGGTTGCCCCCTTTAAAGCACCAACCCATCGCCGGTTCTAATCGGCTAATGTGTCCTGCCATATTATAGTCTTCCACCTTCTTGGGTCTTCGCTGATCCACCAGGCCTTCTCTTCTTATCTTGTGCTGGAGGTAATCTTCTCGTAAGAGTCGATCGGTAGGAATACCTCTCGCTAAGACATCCAACGCCTCATGAGACACTGTCCTATACGCTCTAGTGACTCGTAGCAAAGCCATCCGCTGAATCGTCGCCAACTTTATCTTCTGATAGTGCGTGAGATGCTGATTCCATTCACGATGAGGAAAGGAAAGTGACCAGCAGTACCTCTTTCCGTGTTTGATACCTCAATATTTTTTTTACCATGCATATATGTTTATGGGTCTTACCCCCATTGATAACCATTTTTGAAATTATTAATCGTATGGAACCTCTTTAAATAGATCTTTGTTGAATAAAACAACTCTAATGACCATAAAAATTATAATGTTTATCCCGAACACTGAAACTTATATCGTTGAACATAAACACCTTTCATTATGGGCTCTGTGTTTTGTAACTTTCAGAAAGAGTGGTGAAATTATGTGCAGCCATGGAGGGTAGTTACACATAAAAACAAATTGGAGCCAGACATGCTCTACCTTCGTTGTAGAAGCAATAGCTACACGTGTGTGCAATGTCGAGCCAATGGGAAAATATTGGATCTTCTGTTTATTAGATTCCATGCAGTGCTCTCTCGAAATTTGTTTAGTTACTTCGGTCAACCATTGCTTTGAATATTCAGTAGGTTTATTTAAAGTTCATTAATACAGTTTATTGAATTATATTTATAAAAAAAAGGACATAAACACAATAGAATTGGTCTAACAATTTAAAATCTAATAGTTGATTCCAAAAATATGAAGTCAGATATTCAAGAGAAAAATTGAATCAAAAGTAAATACAAGAAATATTCAGATTAATAAACGGACAGATACAATTAAGTTTACTGGCTATTGGAGTTTAACGCCAATAAACTGAAAAAACTGAAAAAAAAAATTTATAATCACACTAACTTATGATTTGATGGTATTATGACCAACGTGTACATAATGAATTATAATATTCATATCAGATGCTCTTCTTGGATCTACAATTAATACTCATCAAGACAAATATATAAATGTAATAACTATATACATTTGATGCATCCTGTTTATTCTTATTAAACCTTGTCCTTGAATATAATTTTAAATTTATTAATTAAATTTATTTTAAATTTGTTATCGGACCAAATTTGTTCAGACTCAGGTGTATTTTTTAATCTTAAAATGAGGTGACATTGTGACTAATGGGGTGACTTTGTGACAAGCCTGTTTTTCTACAGTTTTTGAATTTCCCTCCTTAAAAAGAATCAGGTTAGGCGATTCAGTGTACTTGTCAGTTGGTCAGTAATGTGCTGCAACCTACTGGCCACATATAACTTCTTTCATTCCATTTACCATGGTGCTTTATTTCAAAGTTTCAGCTAAATGAAAATAATCAAAAATATATGAAATAAAGCACCATGGTAAATAAAATGAAAGAAGTTATATGTGGCCAGTAGGTTGCAGCACATTACTGACCAACTGACAAGTACACTGAATTGTCTAACCTGATTCTTTTTAAGGAGGGAAATTCAAAAACTGTAGAAAAATAGGCTTGTCACAAAGTCACCCCATTAGTCACAATGTCACCTCATTTTACGGTACCTTTTTTTTTTTTTTTACTTTTTATTATAATCGCAACCTTTTGGATTAGATTCCAAACCTTATTCTTTCCAATAAATTCGCAAAGGAAGCGTTTTTCCTCTAATCGTATAAATAATGTTATGAAGAAAATATACTTAACGATTGTTGAACGAGCCTTCCTTATAATCCTGATTTAAAAAAAAATCCTGACATCCAGGCGTGTGACTACCTTTTTACGTCCCCTGCGAAGGACGGCATGAACAAGGATTTCCTCCTTCCTTTAAAAGAAAGTTAAGACCACCGCTCGGGCCGCGATCCCACGACTTTTGTATAAAAATTTCATTAAGGACTATTCAGATTTTGTTCGATGAGCATTCTTTCCTTTTCGAAATTATTAATTTCGGTGAGCGGAGGTACTCATTACATTAAGATTTTTCTCTTATTTTTTTTTTTTTTCTTCAAACTTTTAGGATATAAAATAAAAATAGGTCCCGTTATTCTCAGAATATAATTTAAGGATTAAAGCATATCTCTCCTTTTATGAAAGCTCTAAATTTCTGTTCTCAAAGTTCCATAAAAGAAAGGAAAAAAATCTTCAGCTATTCTAGCTGCCTAAGAAAGGTGGAATGCCCTAGATTGTTCAAGAATAGGGCAAAGGTTAAGGGTGAGTTGAGAGAGGATATAAGAAGGTCCTTAGAAGGGGCGGTTATGCCTTCGGAAGTACGTTAACGGAGGATAGTCCGACATAAAGAGTACGTGAGCCCTTTGGAGCAATATATAGCTTTCATTAGCCGGATAATAGCCATAATCCGCTCACTTTCGCCGGAATATACTTTCGGCCGAATCATTTTATACCTTCCTCTTCCTTACTTCCCTTCATTATGTTCTTGTTGCACCATGCCGGTAAAAAACTTTTCTATAAACGTGTTTTTGGTACAGAATAAAAATTAGCGGGATGATTATTGCAGGAATATTTTCTGATTCAATTTTCTTTTACCGCAAAGAGTCATTGATAGGAAAACATTTACTGTCATGTACTACCTTTATTAACCCAGCTGCAAGCCTACCATTAAAAGGTTTATTATTAATACCTAATAGGTAATATATATTTTTAAGTTTGATTCATCTATACTTTATTCTAAAAAAAGAACTTCTAGGAGTGCTACATAATGTATATCCCCATGAAAAAGCAGAGGAAAAGGTTAAGAAGGAAGAATAGAAAATTTGGGCCATACCTCATAATCTACTCGATTCAGTATTTTTTTTATTTTTATATCGGGTGAATTATAGACACAAAGATTTAGTAATTCCCTACTAAAGTAATTGGAATCACATTGTTAACAATTATTGAACTATCTTAAATTTTTTACATATTTCCTATAATTATGTTCTATGAATTAGTAACTGCTTGGTCATTGACATAAACAAATTTTTTTGTCACCTTACGATTTTCTGAATTAACGGCGAAATCAAAAAATTATTTTGTTATGTCTGTCATTTTGGTTACTGTTAACAACAAATGAGGACGATTTCTGAAAACAAAAATGGCCATCGGTACTCAACTGAGAGAATCTTTCAGGTATCGAAATGGCCTCAAGCAAAGGGTTCTAAGTGAATCACGCTTGCACAATTGTTAGGAGCGGACATTTTACTTTGAAATGGCACTGCCGAGTGTATAAAAATTCATTATGAAGCATTCATGAGGAGCCTCCGAGCAACTGCAAATGAAGTTTTTATTCAAATATTTAGCGTCGGCTGGCCGGGAGATAAATTATCTGTCGAGAGGGGGGTGCACGGCCCCACAAATCCCTCCCCCCCCCCACCGACGGTCTGCAATTGTCGGGTCCAATTTAGCTCCGGTCGGTCGTCTAACTGGTAACGGTTCCTCTGAGATTCTTGTAAAACGACTGACTGAAAAGTCGGCATATTACCTTCTCTACGATTTCATATTAAACATATTTATTAGGAAAATAATTTAACTACCAATTTAAGCGATTTATTCGGTAATTTTCAACCACATTACTCCCCCCCCCCCCCCCATGAATTATATCAATAATAAAGAAATCTTGAAATACATCGCTTTCACATGATCATTAGTCTGATTTTCTATTCTTGAAAAATACAAGACAGGTACAGAAATTTTATATGGCATTATAACTGAACGTTGCAGTTTTAGGATTATTGGATCATGAATGTAATATGGTTAATGGCTCATAATTGACTCGAATTATTATTAGTTACAGTTTTATTGTATAATGTTGATGATTTAAATGTTCCCGTCACACTTGAAAGTGAACCCAGCTAGACTTACGTAACTTCTCCTCATCAGTCATTTATTTTACTCGATAAACTCTGTTACCAGTCCAAAAAATTTACGTTTTGTATGAATTAGAGCATGGATGGTAACCGTTTCCACATTCATGGGTCCATTAAAACGACCTTTTTATTGACACATTTTAGTTTAGGATATTTTTTATTATCCAGAATAAAATTATTGATAGTTGAATAATTTTATTTTGGTCAAGTCCACCTGTTGATTTATGCTTCTTACATTTCTTGAGGTGGACATAACTAGGTCGACACGGTGTCTTTTACCAATGAAGGAAATAGAAATAATTTTCTTTTTTAATTTGTTATCTTAGTAATTTATAGAAAGAGGATTGATCGCCTATACCAGTGTAAAGATCGAAAAATCCAACTTTAGAAAATATTTTTATATAAAAATGGACCTGGTGTCCTTTAATTCCAAGATACAGGTATGTGTGTTCGTTATTCGTTATGTGTGAGTTCCATCAGTAATTTATTGTAGATAGCTTTATTTCGGTTTAATGTTTACAAGAAGAGTCAGTCTAACCTAAACCAGCGGAGTAATAGTTACATTCCGGTCTGTCCTTATTATTACTGCAATTATATTGTGTTCTTGTTATTAGCTTGACATCATTGTAATTTTTAGGTAAATAAAAATTGTTCAAACCCGAATCGGTGTTATAATATTGTACGCTAAATACGATTTACAGAGCCGGGCCAGTTAGGGAAGACATTAGCCTTTCATATAGCGTTTTAGCCGGGAAATTGGGGAGGATGGGAAAATCAAATAAACGCAGGGAGAGATATCAAATTGCTTTAGGGGCTGAGGCAGATCTGATATATTATTGGACTGGGAGATAAAGCGCTGAGCGCTGGTTCCCAACCCTTACCTAGTTCCACCTCTCGTATTCTCTTTTTATCTTCTCTGATTTCATTTCACCAATCACACATCAATAATATTTTGTAAGAAATCAATGAGATATTCCTTGTAGATTTTCCATACATAATCCTTTAATTTTCAGTAGTGAATAAAAGAGGAAACATAAACATGTAAAACATTATTTCATCGGACAAAGTCACGTACGCAGATAGATAAGTAAATATGAATATTTCTGAGTTTGAAATCAATAGTTGTTTTTCCCAAAATTATGTAATAATTATAGTTTTTTTATTTGACAGTATCCCAAACAGTTTCATGGCATTTGCTCTCAATTTTGATATGAATCCCTGATGAGTGAGTTTTAAGGAGACAGACTTCAAGAGAAAAAAATGAAGGATCATAAACAATAGAAAACAAATAAAATAAAGTTACAAAGGTCAGGAATGGCTAGAATTTGTTAAAATTTGTCTAAACTATTAAAAATTATTATTTCATTTTTTTTTTAAATAACGAAACAGTCTGCAAGGACCACTAGAATATCATTTCCGTTTCCTCCTCACACCCTCTGCCTCCTCTTACTCTCTACTGTTCCCTTCGCTCTTCTTAAGTCCATTTTCTCCCTCGTCTCTCCATCCTACCCACGTCTCTCCTACCAAGAACTCCAACCCCTTTCAATTTTTCCCTAAAAAGCTCTCTATCTAAGCAATGTTTATCTGCGATTTTTAGCCTGCCCAGTTCCTCTTTTATTTGTTTAATATACCCCCCATACCGTTATAGCTGCAGAATTAATCAAAAATATTCATGTTTTGGCTTTCACTATTCATCCCGACTATGTGCCCGTAGAACTTCAGTCTTCTGGTCCTGACGACTGTTTCCAAATCTTCCAAATTCATGTATACTTCTTTATTGGGTTATAGCCTACACCCCTCCTGCGTAATCTAGGGTCCTTGAACCCTCCTCTCGATCTTAGGGATTTTCTCAAGGCTCTGAAGGCTGACTGTTAAATTATTATCTTTTATTATTATATATAACAATCTTATTATATTATATTGTTGGTTACATAGCAATTAAAAAATTCGAAAACTAAAAGGTTTTTGTATGTAAAGTAAGTAAAAATTTACTAGTTCAGACATTAACAGGATAGAAAACAGTCTTTATCAAATATGCAGAAATAAAATGCTACATATCACCTCATCAACAGTTTTACAGACGTCATAATGAAACATACTATCCCTCAATAACCTCTTATCACTTACTGATAAAACATTTGAAACCTACTTTCACAAGACATTCCCAGATGAGATGAATATTCTAAACCGAATAACAGGAATTTATATTCCTCCTGAATCCATTTTGGTTGGATTGAGATCAGCGATACGTCCCAAGCTCCTGAGAGCTGGGATGGTATCGCCGTGACGAATACCCTTCCCCTCGCCGGTCCTCTTACACCCTGACGATGTTGCCCTGTAAAAGGTTCCCCTCTCAATCGGTCGGGCTGACAGGGGCCGCGGGTAGGGGTTCGATTCCCGTCGGCGGCGGTGACTGATGGCCTTCCTGATGGCCAGGATCGTTTGCCTCCCTCCCGCCAGCCAGCTCCCGCTACATTAATCACCTGTTGCCGTACATAAAAAAGACCAGAGAATACAGGAAGCCCGCATTATTTAGGTTAAAAATAAGTTTCTCAGCCTCGGCAGTTTGACAGCAAGTCATTTCGAACTATCTACATTATCATGAACCAAAAAGAATTAGTTTTCTAACAGATATATTAGATAAAACGAGATGTGGTAACTTCATGATTTCTTCATGGTGTTCAAGATGAAAAGATCACACTTAAGATATTTCAAAATGGAGCGTTTTAGTAAAAATATTAAGAACAGTAAACATTTTTTCCACACTGCCGCTCCTATAAAATAATGTGCCTACTTTTTCCGCTGACGATTCTAGTCCATTCACCGTTGTTTGGTCCATTTAGCAAAGTTTATAATAATAAACTTAGCAGCTTTTACAGCAAATCGATTTACATAATGTATATAATATGAGTGCGCGTGTTCAATAAAATAACAGACAGTTGTTATATTCGCGAAAGGTTGGGTGGCCAAACGCCCCTTTTAGTTGCCCAGAGCTCTAGGCTCTGTAGCGACATAAAAAAGACCCCAAAATGTCTTCTGCCAAACTTAGCACAATGAATAGAACAAATCTAAAGCAAATAGACACGGTAATTGTCCAAAAATACATCAGTTCAAAAGTCACATCCAAACCTAACCTAACAGAAGCTACAACCAGCTAAGCCAAAGCCACCGCTACCTAACGGCTTTCAAAACGAGAAAACGCTATTATATTACACACCTACCCTGGTATTAAACAGAAAGATTATGTATTGAAAATTGCAGCATTAATTGACCCGAAATATATCCGTAACATTTCAAGAATCTCTAACTCTAGATTTTGCATCCATTTTAGTAATAAAGAGGTAGTAGGTAACCTCCTACAGAACCATAAATCCATTAACATAGATAATAAAGAAATATTAATAAAACGTCTTGTAAATCCGGCCAAAAGGATAATTATATCGAATGCTTGCCCTTCAATACCCCATAACATTATTGAAAAAGAACTGAAAAGCTTAGGTCTAAGATTAGTCTCCCCTATGCATTTTCTTAGGGCTGGGTACCAGGACCCAAGATTAGCCCATGTCCTGAGTTTTAGACGACAGGTTTATATCCCACCTGAAGACCTTAACAAACTGCCTTCCTCTTTATTAATAAAGCACGAAACCGTGTCATATCGCATTTTCTTGAGTAAAGATATTGTGACTTGCTTTATTTGCAAGCAACCGGGTCACATATCCACTGACTGTCCAGAAAATGACAATGACATTCAGGAAATACAGGCCCAAGAGGGAGAAGGCTTATTAATTAATTTTAACTCAGAAATTAATAAAAAAATTGAACAAATAAGCGCCATTCGCTCCTTGCTTGATACACCAAACCAGTCTTTACCCAGTATTACAGTACAGCCAACCCCAGCCTGTCACCATGACAACCAATTAGCATCAACAGAAGCCAATGTAAACATTAAAGGCGACGAGGCTGAGAAACAGAACTCTGGTAACCATGGTGATGCTGACCACAACAAAGCCGTCACTGCTGAGCCCAATTGTAATAAAGAAACAGCTGTTAATAACAGCAAAAATTCATTATCATCTCCTGCAGTGGAATCTGGCATAAAAAGGTGCCACCCCAGCCCTCCTCCTTCTACAATATCTACCATGGAAATAAATCTTATGCTAGACACCAATAATGATTCAGAAAATATTGTTAATTTCGAAGAATTTCCACCTATGGAAGCAATGCAATCAGCTAGCAAAAAATCCAAAAAATTAAAAAAGACTGTTAAAAATTCTAAAATTAACCTCGAAGAAGCCCCAAAAATCCATTGATGAGAACAAGCAAAAATATCCTATTTCATTTGAAAATTTAATAAAATTAATCAATATGGCTCCTGATTCGAAAGATCTGAACAAGCTGATGCATGGATTCACAGAAAATATAGAAGGCCTTAGGGCCATGTTGGCTGACACCAGAAACCTGGTTACAAATCGGCACTCTAAGATCAAAATATCTCAGCTTCTCAAGAGACAGTGGGACTCAAAGGATACTACCAAAAATACAGAAGAAAGCTCTGATTAATTAGTCTAACCAATTGTTGTACATTTTTTTCTCTCTTTTAATTTTTTATCTGATGATGGTCAAAACTTCCAAAACATTAATCGCACAATGGAACTGTAACGGACTTTTCAAACAATACGAATATTTCAAATTGTTACTAACAGAAGAGAACCCAACCTGTTTTTGTTTGCAAGAGACACACTTCTTGAAATCTCAGAGATTCAACCTAAAAAACTACAACGTCTATCGAAGAGATAGATCTGATGGTAAGGCCGCTTGGAGCGGAGTAGCAAAAATAATTAAAAAAGATATTTACTCGGAAGAAGTAAACATTAAATCTACTCATGAAGTTCTAGCCACAAAAAATTACTACCCAGAACCAATGTCAGTTTGTAATATTTACATACCACCAAATAGAGATTTTACAGCGAATGATCTTCAAACCATAGTGGATCAACTCCCTAGACCTGTAATACTTGTTGGGGACCTGAATGGGCACAGCATATTGTGGGGTTCTACATTGTCAGACTTTAATAATAGAGGGGCTGAAATTGAAAAGTTTATTAATTCTAATAACTTTCTAATTCTTATTAACGATGGATCCCCAACTCATCTCTGCGATTCTCATCTTCTGCGATTGATTTATCTTTTGTTGATACTAGAATTTATCACATAGCTCAATGGAATATAAAAGACACTTTGTATGGAAGCGACCACTACCCGATCACCATAACGCTCGATGTTAACTTCACCAACAACAAATCAAATGAAATACCGAGGTGGTCTTTCAAAAGGGCCGACTGGGAAAAATTTTCTTGCCTGCTGGAAAAAGAAATAGAAAGTAAGAAATAAAGGGTCACAGAAGTGGAGGAAAATATTTCTTTCCTCAATCTAAAAATCCTTGATAAGGCAGAGAAAAGTATTCCAAAGACAATAACTTTTAAAGATAGACGCACGGTCCCTTGGTGGAATGAAGAGTGCCGCATCACAATAACGAATAAAAAAAGGGCACTAAATAAATTAAAAAAAACTAAATCACCAGAAGACTTCAATGAATTTAAAAAAACGAGATCAATCGCAAAAAAGGTGTTGAGGGCAAGCAAAAAAAAACTCATGGACAAACAATATCAGTTCTATCAACAGTAATTGCACCATAAAAGAAGTTTTGAGAAAAACAAATGCAATACAAGGATTCACTAAATATGAGCACATTTCTGCAATTAAGACCGACGGCCAAATAATTATTGATCCATTCAAAATAGCTCAAAGTTTAGGTTCGCATTTCTCTTCAATGTCGAAAACAAACAACTATAGCCAAACAAGCCCAGACTTCTTGCAGTATAAAATAATTCAAGAGGAAAACACCATCCAATTCGACACAGATGATTCTGAAATTTACAACCATCCATTTAGCCTAAGAGAAATGAAAAATGCTCTGGACAAATGTAAAGATAAATCAACTGCAGGACCCGATCAAATTCCAAATATTTTTTTGAAAAAAATACCTTTCAATGCTAAATCATTTCTTCTTTCTATTTACAACAGACTTTGGACTCCAGGCATCTTTCCAGAATCATGGAGAAAGGCAATAGTTATTCCGATCAAGAAAAATCCCAAAGACATACAAATCAATAACTCCCGGCCTATATCCCTTCTTTCGTGTAGCTCAAAACTTCTTGAAAAAATGGTAAATGATAATTAATACATTACTTTGACTCCAAAAACTTCTTCTCAACTTCTCAATGTGGTTTTTGAAGACACCGATCCGCCATCGACCAGATAATGAAGCTTGAAAGCGAAATCCAAACTGCGTTTTCAAAAAAAGAACACTTAGTTGCTATCTTTGTCGACATCCAGAAGGCTTACGATACTATGTGGCGATATAATATGGTCAGGACACTTTCACAGGTTGGCGTCACAGGACGATTGTTAACCTTTGTCAACAACTTCCTAAAAGATAAAACATTCCAAGTAAAAATTGGCCCTAACCTCTCTCAAACGTTCCTACAAGGATCTCCCCTGAGTGTAACATTATTTTTGGTAGCCATAAATAGATTTGCAAATACAAAACCAAATGAAGTTAACTGCTCCATATTTGCTGATGATTTTGCAATTTATATAAGAAACAAGTCCCTCGAATATATTGAATGGAGGCTGCAAAAAGCATTGGAAAACCTTGAAAAATGGTCCAAAACAACAGGTTTCAGTGTCTGAAATAAAAAACATTGGCTGTTCATTTTTGCAAAAAAACAAAATGCCTAAAAAATCCCTCATTAAACCTATTGAATCAGCCTGTTGTTTATACAGATTCAATCAAATTTCTTGGGATATACTTTGATAAAAAGCTAACGTGGTCTCCTCAAATACACCATGTTAAGTTAAAAAGCCAAAAAAGCTTAAATCTACTGAAAATTTTGGCCAACACTCATTGGGGATCCGACCGCGGAACACTGCTAATGATTTACCGTACTCTGATTGGACCTATAATGGATTATGGGGCAGTTGCTTTTAGCTCAGCAAGTACCTCAACCTTGAAACACTTGGACCCAATTTGAGACTTTGTAATTATATCTAAAGATACTTCTATCTATGTAAAACCTCATCAAAAATACTAAAATTGTACACAAAAAACCATGTATTCATGCTAACGACCCAACATGGGTAGATGCATCTGTAAAAAAATAAATAAATTTAGGTACTGACCGTACTTTTAGTATTGAAGTACAGCTAACAATATTTGCTAACAAAACAGGAACATGATAATTCATGTTTTGGGTCGTAGGTGGAATATATGATGAGCCTATGGGTTATAGAGGCTTGGGCACAAAGACGTGAGCTATCAGAGAATTAGAGGCGTTTAGCGCAGAGGCAATCCATCACTTTCAGCCACTAATGTTTCCCCCTCTTTACACCGCTTACTGATTATAATACAGGGACTTTACATGGCAAAGCCTGGGGTAGAGCTCATGTTTGTAAAGTAGCCATTATATCGAGAACCGATTTTGGAAAGGTCTTTATTTATGAAAAAATCCACCCCAAGTCGTTGAAATTTAGCCCATACAGGCATTATTCTTTTCATATTCCCTTCTGAATGAATCCAGTCTCTGATGCAAAACATTCGAATAATGCACATTTAGAATAGCGTGTCATTTGAAAATAAAATTTCGATCTTAAAATTTGAAATTCCAAAAAATATTAAAAAATGTTATTTCCATACACACGTTTCCAACGTATTTTGTAGTTTTTTTTATCTGTCTCTGCGTATAACGTTCTCTGTAAACGTGTCTCTACGTTTTAATGTTATTTAAAACTTTATTGATGCCTCGAGTTTTTCCAACATTTAAAACCATATGTTGATTCAACGAGTTAAAAACTTTTTAACTCGAATGCAGGAAATATCCTGCATTTTTTTTAACTACAAAAATTGATACCTACCACCTCCTAATACAAGTATAGTGTGAATGGCAAAAACGTAAAATTTGTATATCTTTTTATTTAAGTTCTAAAAGAGATTTTCAATGAGAAAACGACAAAAAATCACAAAAACTGAGATTAATCGAAAAGAGTGGGATATCGACCATAACTTTATAGGAACATTATAGTAGGAAATTTTATATATGCTTGTTGGTATTTTTATGTCTAGGCCTATTCGAAATTAGAAATTTCAGTGGGTTATAACGTTACATATCTAGTTACTTAAAAGTATATAAATACTTTCACAACACTATTCAAATGGTATTCAATGCTAAATGGTGAAAACTAGATACATATAAAAACAGGAAATATAAAATATTTATGGGTTGATTTATCTGTATCCGTGTCTTTTGAATTCCCCATATTATTCTTATGGCAGCAATAAATTTTTTATGACTAAATCTGCAATTTATATCACTTAAAAATAAGTCTTAAGTATCTTCGGATCTGTTTTTCTTTCCCTTTAATTCTGACATTTACGTCTCCATGTCTCTAAATATAGCATCGAAAACGAATATCATAATATCATGAACCTGAAGAAATAGGGATTTAAATTCATGAAGTTATAAATTCGCAGTTTTATGTTCCGCGTTTACTCCCAGAGGGTAAGATCCGACTGAAAACTTTTAAAAAAATCATTACTTTTTCTTCTATTAGTTTTAAATTATAATAAAATAGGAAAATTAAAGCAAAATACCGGCATCAAGAAATGATTATGTTCGTTTACTTAATTTATTTAGAGATGTAGATCGTTTTTTTCCCCCCAATTCCCTAAAATCATGATTATTCAGATAGGCTAAGAACCTAAGGATGCTGCCTACATCTATCTATAGTTCTGCCTATATCTATAGATTAAAAACAAAATCAGAAATTTATAAATGTTTTGAATATCCAGTAAACGTTCCGTTTTTACTCTTAAAGTATAGGATCTGACTAAAAATATTTAGGGCTCTCGTTTCGGCCCAATTTTAATATTTAATTCTCTGACAAGAGAACAGTTACTCGATTTCAGGTGACATGGCAGCCAAAGTGTTGAGAAAGTAGAAATAATTTCTATATAGCTGAAAATTAAAATAATGAACATTTAATGATTAAATTCATTTATTCATTTATTAGTAAATTCATTTATTTTTATATTTATTTGTATACATTTATTTTTTCATAACAATTATTATTAATACCGCGATATAAACATAACATGTAGGGTAGTATTTTTTATTGTTTATTTTATTATTATTGGATTGCCAATACTGCATTATGCCTGGAATAGCTCCCGCCCGATAGAGCGAAAAGCATTTAACAGTCCCGGCGTGAAGGTGTTAAACAACATTAATTTGTATTAATTCGTGATTAAAAACCGGAAAATATCGGCATCAAAATGTGATTATAGTTGTTCGCTTAATGTATTTTTTCCATGTAAATCGTTATTTACTCCTAAACCACAGCCTTTTTTTTTCGATCCCTTAGCATGGCAATCATCCTGTTAACAAATGTAATTTATAATTTTAAATTCATTTATAGTAAAGGAAAAGTTTGCTTTCATACGAATCTGAAGCACTTTTTTTGATCACGAATCCAATGAATTGAGTTTTTTTTTTTTTTAATCATAAAAATCTAAAAAGTAAACCCCTAAATTTTATTGAACTTACCCCATGGCCCTTTATTTGAGTCGTTGTAAAAAATATTGTAAAACGAAGCGGGAAAAAGAAAGATAGTAATTAGGAAGAGGCGGAGAAAGGCTTTGATGAAGTTGCCAGCCGCCGAAGCTGCCTTTGATAAAGTTCAACACTTCTTCAGCTACCACCTCCGATAATTGCCTCTACTTTTCTGTTTATTCATAATTTAACTTTTTGGATTCTTTTTTTCTCTTTATTTTTTTTTTGTTAACCAAGCGGAATAGTACACATCTATGTTTGTTCGTTGTAACTAATAACCCTCTATGAAAATAGTAGTGTAACACTTAGGTATGTAGGCTAAACAAATTAATTCAAAGAAAATAATAATTTACCTACAATGCCACACAAATTATTGAAACAAAAATTTAAACAGGTTACAAAAATTATCACTTTGTAACCCAAAAAAACCCGAATGGCTAGAGCTTCAGAACAAGACTAACTCTTCAGTCCATCCATCCTTATATTTACTCGTACAGAAGTACAGCCTCGAAGGTTCTAGGCCAGCGTAGATGGTACTCGAACATCGTAATCTCAAACATGTACTATGACAGTTTGTTCCAACTGTTAGTTCGTTCCAACAACAAGACCTATTCTAAACCATATGTTTTTTGTTTTGATTCACACTTAGACAAAACAAACCTCTTACATATAAGTTTTATGGTATATGTGCGTATTAAAATTATTACATGTATTAACCCTGAAACTAATATAAGCGTTTGAAACTCATGTATGTTGTACTGATACAGCATACATTTTTTTCTCATTAGAGGTAAATAAAAAGACAGAAATTGAAAAACTAACATATGTTTATTTAACATAGAAAGGTTTATAATAAAATGCGATAGATATATTAGAAGATATTTTAATAAAATTATTAAACATTGTTTTGAATTTTAACAACTTTTCTATTTATTATTACAAGTGAAAATTCCTAAGCATTAGGTTTTAAGTCCTGTTGACTCGGTAACGTTTCTGCAACAAAGTACGGGAAAAAACGTTGCTTTGCTACTTGACTGCCAAAAACAGGCCTTCATATTGTTATATACACAAAATATTATTTTTATTTTATTTATTTATATGAATTAAGTCGAGGTTATGTTCATTATTAATGTAACTAACTTTAAAGTCTAATTGTTTGTACAGCAAATGATATTCAGCCGCTGAGACCGCTGTCTGTAGTTTTACAGTAAAATTGAAAATGCAGCTGAAACTTCACATGTGATTATCCAAAATAAAACAGTTTTTTGACTTGTATCCATCTTCTTGCCGGCGTGCGATAGGATTATTTCTATTAATTTTTTTTTTTTATCTTATGCTTGTCCTGGATCAGATTGCCTGTATCCATCGTGTTTTGAGACGTGCAGATTGTTGCGGCAATGAGTTGACTCTTAGTAAGAGGTCAGGAGCTCACTAGCGCTGCTGACGCTTAAAATTAAAATTGCCAGATTCTTTTGTTTCCAACACTACCTTACCTTTTAATTGTATTAATAATTAATAATAGTAATTATGCATTAATTATAGTAATAAATAATAACTCATAATAAATAATAATTAATCTAAAAAATTACCTTCTGAAATAAGGGATAATAGAAATAAAAATAAAAATATTCCATTTTAAATGGCAATAATTATAAATTTTATTGAAATAGCAATTAAAGTAAATAACTTGACGTTTAACTTAACTTATAATTTTATTAACCGATGAATTTAATCTTAATCAACCAATTTTACAAAACTAACATTTCTAAACACTAATTCAAATTAATATCAATTAAATAGTTTTATAAAACTAAGAATTTTAAACTACAAATTTTCATATAATTACTTAAGTTAATTTCGGTCAAAGTAGTTTTATAAAACTAATAATTTTTAAGCAATAGATTTATCAAAACAAATTATAAACTAATAATAATTATATTTTAAACTATACAGAATATATAATAGGTTCATCAAGCAAATTATAAATTATTAATGTTGGCCAATCTAACAATATAATAGTCCATTAATAAATTATCTAGGCCTTCAAAATTAAATTATTGTAAACAATGTTTTATTAATCAAACACAAATAATGAAATGGTACCTTGATCAAGGGTTTTGAGGATTTATCGTGGTGAAAATGGCGAACTACGTCGAGCCGTAATGATAGTCGCTAGTTCCTTGCCGTGTTTGGATGAATGTGGATGGATCTTAATAATTTCCTTTCAATTCATTAGTCCAGTCCAGTTGAACCTCTTCATTCCAGTTCGGGTTATAATTTATGAGATATGACAACGTATTAAAGTCTTGTACGTTGTTATAATTATAACGAAAAATTAGCCGACCGGCGTTAAAACTTAAATATGTTATCGGTACCGCTAGTGGACGATAACTGAGCGGCGTTTGTTTTTCACCTGTTTCTCTCTTGAATAAACATATGATTGACATCAAACGGTCGATCAATGTAAAATTAATTAATTTAAATAAAATAAAACATTTTTCAAACATACATAATATAAATTAGTCATTTGTATCCTAATCTTAGAATAAAAATAAATACAATATTGATATGATAGATCTATTAAATGGTATAATTATTTTATAATAATTACATAATATTACTAAGTTTAAATATATGTAATTTTTAAGTCTTTTGTGCCAACACAGATGAATCTTCAAAAATAGAATTTGAAGCTATATTGCAAAGATGTGGAATATAATGAAAACGGAAGAACCGGCCTGTTGAATTGAATTAAATATTATATTCCTAAGATATCATCATACGACCTAATTCATTAAACAAACTTGCTAAAAATCATAGTGAAACGCATTATAAATGAATTTTCCTTATTAAATTACTTTTTTTGTACGTATTCCTTTTCAAGAGTTGATGCTGTGTTGGGGCCCGGAGATTCCTTACCCGGACACAAACTTCTTTCATTTTATGTTCCTCCTTTTTCTTCTTCTCGTAAAAGAGCAATAGCCCGGAGGAAATTCCTCCGTAGGAGGCTTCCGGTTCCAGGTAGGGGTAGCAATGTTTCACCGCGCGGAGGGACCTGTCAAATTTAGTGGCCAGAGATTGAATTTACTACCGCCACAGTGGCGTGCCTCTCCTTTACTACCAACACAAATCTCACTATCCCATCACAGCCATTTATCACTTAGTCCAGCTCCGTTATTGTACGTTGATATTTAGTTTCAGGAAGGGTTTCGGTTCTTCACTGTGTATTGGTTTTTTTGTTCGAATGGTCTTGATGATATTTGGGAATTATGAATATTCAGCACCGATCCATAACGGTCTACTATCTTGGTTGTCTCTAAGCACGACGGGTCAGGCCTCTTATAAATTTGATGCGAGTTCTCCTTGATTGAATTTAAAGATACCCGAATGAAGAGCCTTGTATCTCTCAAAATCTATTTTCAAAATGGGATAACTCTTAATCCTAAAACTTTATCACTAGCAAAAAAATTAAAAAGGCCATTTAAGGCTCCTTACTGTGAAAGCCCAATTAGCGCTTAGTACCATAGGATAATAATAGCAAATAGTACTTTTATAGACAGATACTTACTGCAGAGACAGTCAATAAACTTCAATTTTTAACCCTATTATTTCAGCATATTTTCCTGAAACGACTTTAAACCAAAAATTCTGGTGCGGTGCGCGCATCACACGACTTTCACTTACACTCCTTCTTTTTTTACTTGAAATAGACAATATTTTGAAAATGGTATTCTTAATTGCTATCTCTCTATCAGAGGGAGAACACAAAGTTTTATTTTTCAATGTTTTTTTTTTTTTTTTGGATGGTGTCAGTAATTCGTGCAGTGGTGTACCAAAAATGAAATTGACCCCAATTAATGAAGCACTCCAAAAAAAAAGTCTTTATGTGTTGGTAGACTTTTGGCATGTTGAAGTCAGTATATAAGGTTTGATTACTCGCGTACCAATGTTCTTCTGAAATTATTCCTAATAATTATGACTGATATCTCTGATCATTATTTAGAATCAGTATATATATTTATGTGTACATTTTAAGTTTTGGTCCAAGTTTTCGTTTTGAGGATTTATTAAAAAGTGGGTAGAGTAGGTTTAGTCGTTTATTAAGGGTTTTCCTTGGTATATTAACGTGCGGTCCCCATGTCATCCTATCGAAAGTTAGTCCGGGATACGGTACTATGTCTGTTTGAACAATTTGGATATGTTCGATATAAATTGGGGGGCAAGTATTTTTTTCGGAGAGTAAAAGTTGTATGTATGTAAAAGTTGTATTTCTGGAGATTAAATCAATTCTACTTAAAAAAAGTGTCTTATGATTAGAAGGATGTCAGTTATTCTGCAAAAAGTGCAATGTAGGTTTTTATATATATTTTTTTAAATGACGCCAAACATCCACTGGACGCGATTTTGGGCCGAATCGTGAAGCTAAAGTAGATTTATTTTAATTATGTAATCATACAGATATGGAACTTAAGAGAATCCGGCGGAGAAATCACATAAGCAGTCCTAACTCCAAAATGCTAAAATATAATAATATATAGAAAATTATCTTAACATATGATGACGCGATTACAATGCAGTAGTATTCAATATAAAGAATACAGGGGCTAACATTGAGGTATCCCTCCTAAGTTGAAATCGCCTGTGAAGGGCCATTGGCGGGACCGCGAACTTATTATCGGTTTTCCATTCTCTCTGTTACGTGCCAGGAAAGCTCCCCCATCCTTCATCCTTTGCATATCTCACCTGGAATTTATTCCACTTACTGCCACTTTAAGAAGCGCTACCTATAGACAGTTCTTAAACATTTTTAAATTTAAGTCTTCCTTAACTCAGACGATTCTTCCATAGATTCATTTGCGGATCCAGGGGGAGGGAGGGGGGCTGTGGGTCCCCCGCTTTTGAAATTTTTTTTGTCAATTAAAGACTTAATTTAACTTTACAAAAAGTAATGATCTGTCTGTGCACATACTACACTGGAGAATAAATGAATCGAATATTTCAAAAAGGGTCACCTCCTTTTTCTTTAGAAAAACATTTTTTGCTAGAGCGACTCAACGATTGTCACAAGGTATTATAACCATCGACGAAACCCAGCATTCATTGCAACCCTTGGTCCTTTCTCCTTAACGTTATCTATATATTCCTATAAATTTATCAATGAAAATATTTTTTTTATTTACAAAATAATATAAATACAAGTTTTAAAAGCCTTTGCTTTTTTAACTTACAAATTTACCTTTTCTCATATATTAAAATTTAGCTACCTAATTACAATAGGGAAAAAAATGAAAAAAACCCTTACATTCTTAACAGAGTAAAAATAAATCAACTTAAATTAATAAGCATGATGATTAAAATAAAAATAAAATAACATTTTGAATTAAAATTAAAAATGAACATGGCTTACACTAGATCAAAAATTATAATGTTAAAGTACCACATATTTCTGTTGTTTGTGCTTGTGTTTTTTGCAACATGAGTTATCATATGAATAACTAACTATTGGTCTAATATGCTCGTGTGGGCTATTGTGACAGGAATGAAAGAAATTCTTTGCTAGTTTTAGGACATATTGCTGGATTTTTGGTATATCTAAAACTTCGTGCATGTGCATAATTGGTGTACGTCTAGGAAAGGATCATATAAATCTCATGCATTTATTTTGTACTACTTGTAACTTTGAGTAGTTAGTTGCACAGGTGTTTGACAAATTGGGCATGCATAGAGCATAACGGGTCATATATATAAATAATAAATTAATTTCTGTTTATTAGATTTAAACTAGACTTTCTATTGAATAGAGGGAATAATTTTTGTAGTAACCCAATTGCTTTCATTGGTCTTTAATATGTTTTTTTGAAAGTCAATTTCGAATCTAAGGTTAAACCAAGATATTTAATGCTTGATTTCCAATCTATACGTTGCCCTTTTAATTTAACCTTGCTGCTCATGTCAGGCCTTCTTTTTATGAATAGAATTACTTCAGTTTATCCTCATTCGGCTTTATTTTCCGCCTATTAAA
Organism: Aelia acuminata; assembly: GCA_911387785.2. Classification (NCBI taxonomy): domain Eukaryota; kingdom Metazoa; phylum Arthropoda; class Insecta; order Hemiptera; family Pentatomidae; genus Aelia; species Aelia acuminata. The sequence goes on from OU426983.1 coordinate 35,950,589, forward strand.
ATGTTTGAAAACTTTTACTATTGTCTTGGTGAGATGATTGGCAGTAGTGTCTACTCTGTAGGAGGCAATTAATGAATTTAGGTGTACAATGAAAACATAATTAAAGCTACAATACTTACGTACATCTGCCCCTTACATAATCATATTTTTTATTTTACTGTTAAGTTAGTTAAGATTATTTCATTAAATATTTCAAATATTTACTTTCAGATTTGAAAAATTTTCTAATATACATTTGGACCTTATTTGATGTAAAAATCCTGTCTCGTATCATATTACTGCTTAGATATTGTAACGTGAAACAAAAACCTTATGAGTTTGTCTTCGTTACATTGAATAAATCATTACATTGATAAACTTCTAGACTCTTTGTTAGAATAGTTACATAACTGTATTAGTACATATTCTGGATGTTTCGAGAATCTTCTACGCCCTTCTAGAATGTTCGAATTCGGATTAAATATAATATAAGAAGGAGTGGACTAGGTTGGGGCTAAGTCTGGTCCTGAATATCGAAACATATGATTATGTGTTACTGTATGGTCTCTAGTTCCGTTACTGTTTGGAAAGGTGTTATTTGGGGTTTTGTTGTTTGTTTGGCGTTGGGGATTTAATTTTTCCTAAATAAAAACTGTTTAAACTCACATTAGAGTTACAACGTGAACTTTCTTTATCATTCTTTCTAGCTGTCTAATCAATCAGCTGCGAAATTTTATTCTTATAGCTACTCAATAATATTTTTTTGAACCATCGGCTTTACCGCCTTCGGGGAGATCTTATTGGATTCAGAAGTGTAGAAATGCCAAAAACGACACATCACTATTTGATGTTCTTGAATAATGCCGTATAAAATAAAAAATATTACTATTAAAAATAAAATATTATATTAACGAAACTAATTCATGGACCTCAAATGGTTTTTTGTTCCTCCAGATAATTAAAAAAATTATGATGACCTCATTTCGAAATAAACGATTCAGTTTTAAGAGACCTGTTACATAAATACATAAAATAATGATAAAAAATTAAATAGCAATTCTGTTCCCCCAGAATGTACACAAAAATGTCTATTTTCTGTTAAATTAAATTCTCAACTATAGATTAAAATGCCATGATAAAAAGTTTGTTAAATTTGTTTCTCGTTAATTACAGAGGAAGCTTAATGCACGTTTTTCACATTGTTACAGGCGGTGATAAGTAATTGGAAGTATTTAAATCCATAGTGTTAAATTTAATTAGGAAATGGAACTGGTGTTTTTTTAGTTCCAGAGTACATAATTCGCTGTATTCGTTACAATATTTTTTTAAATATTTATATTCATAATATTTTTTATTTGAGAATAAAATAAAATACATCATTCATAGTTCTTTTCTTAAATTTAATTTATCTGGATTTTTAACGAAGGAGATCTCTTATCCAGCGCCTTTTTAATCTCTTAGGTGTGGGCATATCAGCTGTTGCCATTCCTCTAATCAGTGTTTAAGTGTTTAAGAAAACGTTTGTAAAGTGTCTTTATATGTTGGTCTAATGTTTGCATTTGTAAGTCAGTATGTAGGGTTTTGATGGTCACGTACCATGGTGCTTTAACTATGAGTCTTAACATTTTTGATTGAAAGGTCTGAATTCTTTGTAAGTGGGTCTTTTTGGCTGTACCGTATATATGTGAAGAATAAGTCCATATTGGTTTCAGTAAGTACAAATATGTATTTAATTTCTGTCGTAGTCTTAGTTTTTAAGTTTTAGAGAAAAGGGAGAGATCTCCTTCATTAAAAAACCAGATTACCTGACACAAGCCAGACCAGAGGTACCGCTGGGTGCCATCCTTCCCCATGCCTAACATGCCCTTATTTAAATTAGTGCAGCTCACATTTGCTGATTGTCGATGTTTATTGACAGGCGCGAATTAAAATTGTAAAGCAAAAAAAAAAATAATTTATGATGATGATGAATATGATTTAAAAAAAAAATATGATTTATGATGATTTAAAAAAAAAAATCTCCCAGTATATAACTTAATTCTGACGAATTATTGTAATACTCTTTAATTGATTTATAATTTTTTTTTTTAAATTTTTATATATATATATAAAAACTAAAACTAACCTTTATAGCAACGAACTCAGATATTTCAAAGGCAAAAAAATTAAGTAGAAGTGGTTTCATTGATAAGAGTAAACACTTGTTTTTCATCACAGCTCGTTTGATGAAAACTGCAAAATTATATTAAAAAAAAAAAATTAAAAAGCTCAGGAAAACTCCGCCATCAAAGTATAATATATGTACAGATTAAAAAAAAAAAAAGTTAGAAAGTCAAAGAAGCTCAGATAGTATAAGAAAAAAAAATTATGGTTGATAAAAACTAAGAAAGAAAAAACATCAAAGAATTTTTCCAGATGAATACATATTTTTTTACAATTCCACTAAATAAAAATGAATCATTCCATTGAGAAACCCAACATATCCACAAATAGATATTGATGATATGAAAAAAAACTAGTTACTACAATACAAGTTCTAGTATTGCAATGAGAGATTCCCTTATCATTAATTTTCTTAACTTATTTTCAATTAGAATTAGAAAGATATTTCTCTTGAATTATATTTCTTGGTAGCAAGGAGCCCACTAATAAATTAAATTGGAAATCTACTTTTATTTCTTACCTGTTGGGTTTCCTAATCGACTGAATTTTTCTGTGAAATGCTATGTTAATTTGTATTTTTATTTAATATATCCTGATTGGTTTTATTTTAATTTCATGTATTCTAAATGGTATCTTTTTTTTTTTTTTTTGCAGGTAAGTTGGAGTTTTTTTCGCCAAGTTTACATTAAAGATGTAAGTAAACACGTCTCTAATTTCTAGAAATGTGCAGTAAATTATCATAACCAGAATCCAATTGGAATATTTCATAGGCGGTCATAATTCAGTTTTGTTAATATACAACAGATAATCATAAATCTTATTTAATAATAATTTAATTTAATAATAAGTTTTATTTTTTATTCCTTTTATATATGATTAGAGAAAAAATTAAAGCATATAAGTACAGCATTTTTTTAAATCTTTTCTTTCGAAATGTTTTTTGTTTATTGCTGGTTCTTGACGGCAATTAAAACTCTTTAGTACTTGGTCGTGGTCTACAAAGGTGTCTGTTGAAGTCTTGTACGGCCCTAATTATTTCTATTACTAAAGTATTCTATTCTACGTTATAATAAAATAAAGTTATGATAAACATGAAATTAAATAAAATGATAATTTTTTACGCTTATAATGAAGTCTAGTTTGTATTAAAATGACTGTATTGTATGTATGACTTTGTAGCTAACCAACTATTGTAAGTTAATTCATTTCAAGTCTTCGAAACGACTAAAATATTAATTATAGATCTTCTTACATAAGTTTTACTACAAGAATAGGTACTCCTGTAGACGATTGTGGTGTTATAATAATAATGAAGAAGAATAAAGAATAAATTAACATCAATGAGGGTTTAACGAACCCGAAGGTTCGATGCCAATACCACAACTCGCTCCCTGCACACCTCTTTACACCGGCCGGCGCACAGTGGTTGAAAATCGACTATTTTCGGAAAAAAAAAAACCTTGTCAAACCCGATCTGTGGGCCGCAAAAAAATAAAGTTTATATTATCATAACCACGATTGAATTTCCTATAAAATGTATAGGTTCGAGCCTCGCTTAACCGGCTATTCGGATTAACTGGCAGTGTAAGGAAAATAGAAAAAAAATTATACATCAATTTTCGACTCGAAATCGGCTAGTTTAAACACTTTTGCTGTTTTATGCTAGTAATATCATTGATAGTACTTGCAATATAATTTTATTTCATGAAAACACTCAAGTTAGGTTAAAAAAAAAAATCATACGTAGGAACTATCAATTATTTTTGTCGTTATGTTTTAATTCTTAACTATTAAATGTATATCATATTACAATATAAGATTGGGATCATCCGACTTTAATATAATTTTAATATAGGAGATGGTGGAATTGACTGTTCAATGTAGGCTTAATAACTGCAACTCTATCTGTGAAAATTTATTTCCCTTATTCACGCTAAATAATAGCTGAACCTTTTTTTTTAATACCAATCTTCTAAAAACAAACGGATGCTTAAAAATTAAAAGTGCCGAAGCCTTTAAGTTATCGGAGGTCATGTTAGTAAACTTATTATTAATAATTTCCAAATTCATTCTAAAATCACGGTAGGTGAAAAAGTTGATTATCGACCTAACAACGATTCAGACTGACTTTATAAATGATGCTACAGACCTGGTAAGTAAGGCATGATGTTTTACTAAACGATTAGTAATATCCTAAACGGAAGCACAAGTTCCATAGCAAATAAACTGTACGAAATAGCTTTGGTATTTTAATAAAAAAAAAAATCCCCACATGTTCAGACGCAGGTGGCGTAGCAAGAATATGTTTTAATATTTCCTTGAATGTATCTTCTTCTTAAAAAAATGGATTTTAAAACTGCGCTCGGCTGCGCTTGAAAAATATGGATTACCAAAAAAATTTTTTGTCTTAATTTTATTGCATTTATTCGGGATTTTATTTCTGGGTTAAAACATAGACCAAATAGCATATTTTTTATGCTAGTGTAATATGTGAGATCGCTTTTCATGATTAAGAACGAAAATCGCTCTAAGAAACAAAAATGCGAGTTGTAAAAATTATTATAGTGCTATAAATTTTCCGTTGAAAAATAAACTTCTTCAATGATCGATTTTCAAAGGGTCCTAACAAGTTTAAAAATCAGAATATATCCGAATAAATTGATGGAATGTGTCAGGTAACTATTCTATTAATAAATATTGAAAAGAAAAAGAATATTCCAATACCTTCAAAACATGGGTTTTTTCCGCCTTTCAACCACTGTGCGGCGTCTAAACCCAACTTTTCCCTTCTGCCTTAATTCTATCTTCTGCCCAAGATCTGCCTTAACGCATATCATTTAACATCTGCCTTAACATAATATATTTAATATTATTCATCTACGGCCACAGTATATTATGAATGTATAATTTATTCTAAAGGGATATCAGTCCCAGGATAATAAAATTATTTTTTCATTTCATTTCATCTCGGACGTTTCAAAATCGGCACCACTCTTATTAATATTTTCGGAATTCGTTCACTACTAAGTTTCGCAATTTTACAGGCCCATTTTATTCCTCTCGCTGCTATCAAGTCAATTATATTTACCGGGCACAGTTCACTTAGTTCGGTGTTGTGTAAGCGTCTAAATTCTCCGGTTAGTTCACCCCTCTTCGGTCCAAATATTCTATGCAGTACTTTATTTTCAAAAACCCTAAGCCTTTGCTCATCCCTCAATTTCAACGGCCACGTTCCCCATCCGTAAAGGACCGTTGGAAGAATAATAGTTCAGAATAATATATAAATTTAGTATTAAATTTGTTTATATTTTGGTATGATGACCTGGTTAATGTTATTAAAGACTGTAATATAGATATAGAGATAAATTCAGATGACACCGGTATACTCAAACAACAATTCGGTAACATAAGAGACAAAATCGGAAAAAATATTCCCAAGGGATTTGTAGAAAAAGCACGTGGGTCAACTAAATATTTACTTTATAAACAATTGCAATGAGACTCATCAAATAAATTATTTACATCACTTGTACAGAAAGTGTCCCTACAGACCTCGTACTGTAAAAAGCCACTTTCTGTACTAGTGGTGTAAATAACTGTAGCATCAATAAGAATATATCAGAAATTAAATGGATTTTTAAAGCTAGAGGAGAACTTTTAAATTAAAATTATAAAGAATACAGCTCTGAGAAAAATTTGTTTTGATAAAAATAAGCTGTCTATTGAGGAATTATTACAGTACCTAAAGGGAAAAAATTGGGAAGCATTAATAAAGTATTGTAAACTAGCAAGAAAAGAAATTAACTACTCCTGAATTGGAATGTTTACCTTAGCAATACTATATCAATAACTGTTATTTATCAGACTAATGCTGTTTGTTTAGGCAAATGTCAATGAAACTCAAAATTGTTATTTTATTTGTTTATTTATAATTATTTTTTTAACATTATTATTATATACTTACTATTTGTACTTATTATATATACTTTCTTTATTATTATATACTTTACTTACTTTTAAGAGTATAATTATATTTCTGATGTAAAAACAGCGGCTAACTCCGAGGCAACTTCTGGCCGTCAGAAGTGTCAAGCTTCCATAATGTTTGTTTTTATTTTAAATTTATAAATGATTGTATTTTTATTTAAAACAAACATTATTATTATTATTATTATTTATTGCAAATTATCTCGCAGCTGCGGGTTGATTGACTGAGGTGGGGGTCAATTCCAACCACCTTCAGTTATCTATTATTCATACACGTTTTTAAATATTCAAAAATTCACGAACAATCCTAGCCGGGTCAAGGAGAGTCGATTTTTGAGCCTCTCTCAGTGCATCAAGAGGCAGCTTTAAGTTTTCTGTGCCCATTACCGTGGACTTAGGAATCAGTCCGTTGGTAGATATAACTATACTAACTCCAGATGGTATAGTTGTTTCAGCTCCATCGCCAATTCCTGATATTTTCTGAGTTTCTCACCAACTGTAGAGCTGATATTGTTGTCATTGGGGATCGCAACATCTATAATTCCCGCTTTTTTCTCTCCCAGATCTACCATAAAAAGAGAATATCGGGTCTATTATGGCGCACTTTGTGGTCGGTAATGATAGATTCATCCCAGTACAACTTGAAGAGACCTTTTTGGAGAAGCCTGTGGGGGACATACTTATAATAAGGCACCTTTTCACCTAATAGGTCAAATCTTGCTGCCAGGGCCTGATAAAAAATTTTGGCCACATTGTTATGCCTCTGGAGATATGCTAGATTGATTCAAGCGTTGATGAGCACAGTCGGCATTTATCAGATGTTACATCGTTTAGAACATTATTATTATTATCCTTGCGGATTATCTCGCAGTTGCGGGTTGATTAATTGAGGTGGGGGACAATTCCAACCACCTTCAGTTATCTATTCTTCATAAACTTTTTTTTAAAAATTCAAAAATTTACGGACAATCCTTGCCGTGTCCAGGAGAGTAGATTTTTGAGCCTCTCTCAGTATATCGAGAGGCAATTTCAAGTTTTCTGTACCCATTACCGTGGACTTAGGAATCAGTCCGTTGGTATATATCACTATTGGCACTATCGTCACATTTTTCAGATGGTATAGTTGTTGCAGCTCCATCGCCAATTCCTGATATTTTCGGAGTTTCTCACCGACTGTAGAGCTGATATTGTTGTCATTAGGGATCGCAACATCGATAATTTCAGCTTTTTTCTCTCCCAGATCTAATAATAGGATATCGGGTCTATTATGCAGCACTGTGTGGTCGGTAATGATAGACTCATCCCAGTACAACTTGAAGGAACCTTTTTGGAGAATCTTAAGGGGGACGTACTTATAATAAGGCACCTTTTCACTTAATAGATCAAATCTTGTTGAAAGGGCCTGATGAAAAATTATTATAATATAATAATATAATATAATATAATAATATAATGTAATAATAGTATAATAATAACAAAAATAATATTAATAAAAATTATTATTATTATTATTTTATATATAAATATTTTATAAAATGTGTTGAGGATAAAATAACAATCATAATTATGATGAGGTCGATAAATTTTAGCCCCTTTTTACGAAAATTTCTTACTTATATGGGAAAGGTTTACTAAATAAATTTACTTGATATCCCTTCGAGTAGTTTTTTCTTTTTTTTTTTTTTTTTTTCTTGAACTAATAAGGAAAATCGTTTTCTTGCAATAACAATAATACCATCATATTAGTTTCAAGAATCAGAATCTGTTCCGAGCTCAAATATCATTATACATCTCAGCATTTATCATCTTTATCTATTTCAAATAAGACCAACTTTATAAAACGGATTATTTAATCGTTATATATAAACCAATAAAGTGGGTGGATTTAGAGCTTCTATCATGCCACCCGTCCCTTTACCTGCTCCCCTCCCCCCTTACTCACTACTCCCAACTCCCCCCCTGATCCCCCCTCCACGTGACGATGAGTAGGATAGGGTTACAACCGAATGAGCAGGATGTGAAGAGGAGCGGAGCACTAGAGCCGTGGAGGTGTCAACTTGATGTGTACTTTATGTAATGGTCGGGCCTGCCCCTGGCGTATCCCTCTATCCCGTTAATTCTCCCTCTGTTTAGCCTCCTAACCCCTGTTTACTAAATATAAAACCTTCTGAGGCTTTTGTATCGACTAATAATGTTTCTTAACAATTAATGTTTAAGATGAAAGAGGGGCTTATTTATTTATTTTAACTTAACTAACCGAAGGAAATGGGTAGGCCTAAAGTAAAACAAAACAAAAAATTTAACTAATCTCTCTGTTTGATTGAAATAAATAATCAATCGTAATCATAAACTGTTTAAAAAGACTTTATTTTGGAATAGTTCAAGTCGTAGACCCATAGCCAAAAAAAGTCTATGAAACTCTGCACAGTGGGTTTTTTTTTTTTATTATTTTTTTATTTTATTTTTTTTTTTTTTAACGTGGCTCTACAACTCAGTTATGTTATGAGTCCTGGCCTCCTCCACCATCCTCCGCCAATTCTCTAGGTCGAGTGCGGCCGCCATCCAATTTCTGACATTTAGGAGCTCACGGGCACCTTCCGCGAAGTCAGTCCATCTCGTTCTGGGTCTTCCTTGGCGTCTTGTGCTGTACAGCTGTTCTGTTAGAAGTTTCTTCGGGAGCTCATCACTGCTCATCCTAGCCACGTGTCCTGCCCACCGGAGTCGATCAAACTTCCAAGTGGGAAGGTTTCAACAAGAGTTACCCTCGCGGTAGAGTCTGGCAAGTAGTGGAACCCATCATACAGCCTGTCTCGGTGATGGAGCAAGCGAAGAAATCCTGCATGTTCTTGGTACCTCCTCGTAGTGCGAGACGGGAAACGTTTCTTCGACTTGCACGGAGTTGATGAAGTAGGCTAAACCCAGGACCACGGCTGCTCGGAGCCTCAGGTGGCAGCCCCACCACCGTGGTTCTACAACTCAGTTATGTGTCCTAGCCTCCTCCACCCCCCTCATGGATGGCCTCATTACCCGAAACATAAGTAATCATGAAAGCAACATCAGCACAGTGAGGGTAAATCTTCGAAATCCCTCAATAATAGGAATGTCATTGCAACAAATATAATTAATGGTGCTAAGTGATTGCAGAATGATGATGGAAAATAATTACCATTAATTTCATGGTAAACAGAATAAAAATATTAATTTCATAATTCTTTAAAACCCAGTTACCTTCATGGTTTTTCAGAATCAAGGACAACTAAATTTTATAAAATTAAGGAAATCTTAACCAATGTAGTATTTTTTAAATAATGAGCACAATGAGATAAATGTTAATGCAACAAGCACCACACCTATGAAATCAATGATTCTAAATTTTAATTATAAATTAATGATATTGATTTCTTTAACGAGTAAGGAGTAGAATAATTTTATTAATTATAGTTAATTTCTTGTTTTTAGTATGAGATGTGATTTTTTATTTATTACATTTATTTTTTCATCATATTTTAATTATTATTAATTCATTCACATAATTATTAGATGTTCAGAAAATGTAGAAGATATCCAAGTGACTGTTATAATTTAATTATTTTTTACAACTAAATAATCGGAATTCATCTTTCAGAAATAATCCCATGTCAAGTCAATCTACATTTAAGATAAAATCATTGATATTATAACATTATAATCATAATATTCTCTTATAAAAGTTTATGGAGGGTTTTTGTAGGTTCTAAATTTTATGTAATTGTATAACAAAGTACGATACGAAGGAAAATGTTAGTTTCCAATTTTAAAAGTAATCAACAATGTTATGTATTCTAAGGGATGTTTTTAATTCAAGATTCTTTCTTTGAATCCGTTGAGAGAATGAAAGGCGTGATTAATTTTTAAATAACCCAAATTTAAATAATCGTTTCAATCTTGTATAAACAAAAACAAAGGAAAATTTTGAGAAGGTATGATTAATATTAAAATGAAGATTAAAAAAAACAACAAAAGAAAACACAATGGATTTAATGAAGAAAGAAACTAATGTATGCAAAGCTGTTTCTTCAAGCTAAGAAAATCATTAGTGAGACTATGAATGAAGGTAAATTAAAACAATATTAAAAAATAAAAAAGTCCCTTTGCATAATTATAAAGATAATTTTACCATGTCCCTCTAACTAGAGAAGCTACAACGTCCGCCCGAGTCCGATGAACTAAGCTTCTACTATTTTTTTTTAATATGTTCAAGTCTCGTAGGAGTCGAAGGTTAATATAAACTCGCGGACAAAGTTAGACAAACTTAAATGTTTTTTTAAAACAATAATTCTATTTATCAGATAAACTTTATATCGCTATTTGTCTTTAATTTTGTTTGTTTGATATACTTATAATCGGATTTGAGTACCTCTATATTCACATAGAAAAAATCTTTTAGTGCACAGGGTACATTGTAAGAATATTTTGCTTCAGTTTATTTTGTTGCGCGCCAGCATGTCAGGAATCGTTCTCTGGTGAATCAGTTTGTTGAAGTTCGTAGTCCTTAGCCTTAGGTGTCGACATGTGTTACCACGTCTGTGGTGTACCCGGTTAGTTTCAGTGTCTGAAATAATAAGTTAGTATTTTATTCATACCGGACTATGTTGAAAGCGTATTATAAAAATACCCTTACATGCTAATATATAAGGGATGTAAATATAAATTACATGTCTTATATTACTTGTTACAGAAAAGAAATCAAATCTTATTAAGCATTATAAAACTAATAATTTCACCTAAGAATTTTTTTTTTGTTCTTTTTTTATGGCTGTTCTGTATCACCCATTTTTTAAAAATTATATTGTTTAAAAAAAACTTCAAAAATGTGAATATGATAGGTGGATTGCATGAGCAATTAGTAGAAGTCTACTTTTAGCCAAACGAATCTTCAAGTTCATTGCCAACTCCAAAGCTCTAGACAAAAGAAATTATGAGAAGTATATAATACCTCTTTAAACTGTTTTAATATTTTAATGGATTTGAAACAAAATTATTTTAACCAAAGATAAATTCATTTATCGGTAATTTCAAAAATTGCATTTGTGGGGCTTGGGGTGGATTCACACTAATCCGGCTATGCAAATTATTATTGTTTCATGGCGAAGTTCGTAAAAGCGTTTCCGAATCCATATTTTGGATTTGGAGAACGAGAAATACGATTTGTCAGGGCGGAAAAGTGTTGATGAAGTGACTGCAATGGGAATGCCACCATGTTCACAATCTCTGAATCGGATCCTTAATTAATGATTATTAGATTTGAATAATTAATCAATGTTTGAATTAGCGCGTAATTATCGATACATTATCATGTACACCTGCTCTCAGCTCCAAATACCTGACTTATGGCTTTAGTTATCCAATGCCTATACAATGTTTTAATAACTTATACAACACTAACGTTTGTATAATTTAAATAATAGACAAAATAAAGTAAGAAAATTGTAAAGTAAAAATGATGTTTGATAGTAAAAGTTAATAGCATTTATAAAGTTCTAGTAGTAAAACGCCGGTACTCCTCTAGTTCAGATTATAAAGACTAAATATTAAGTTTTATTACTACACTAGTTTTATTCTGGTAATTTTTATGATGAAGACAATTGTGTGTGTTTTAATAATTAATTTAGATGCAATACGAATGAAATTATCAGATTAGAAAATGTTTTTTTTTTTGTAAATCATACTGTAGAACCTAGATTTACCCAGTCTAATTATAAAAAAATAATAAGAAAAGTTTTTAATAAAAGTAAAGAGAAAAGTAGATAGGGTAATCGCACCAGCGATGGATATAGTTAAAGAAATTTTCGCCTTTTTTGCCGCCTAACGCCGTACTCATTGTTAGAGCTCGGATTCCCGTGAAATTGCATCTTTTTATTGGAAAGTCAATAGAGCGAACTCAAGTTACTTATCCGACCCAAGCCTAATGGGATGTTTTAATGAAGTTTTATACTGCACGAAATTGCACGTTTTGAAGTTTTATTGGATGAAATTGCATCATTTGATGTTTGGAAGAAAAGAAAATATTACAAATTGTAATGTAGTAATTAGTTATCGTTAGATAATTAATTTATATTATTACTTTCACCTATATATGAAATATATAGTAAGTGGAAGTATTGCGATCGTGAAAATTTTCGACTTCCGGTTTTCAACGGAAATACACGTTTTGGGGTCCCCTGAGTCAAAATAACCAAGTCCCGCGAAATGGTCTGTGTGTGTGTGTGAACAGACTAGCGCAAAAACTATAAACCGTGCGAACCTGAAATTGGGTATTTAGTGTATGTATATGCCCGCGATGTGACAGCAAAATTTTCATCAAATTTGCTCAAAGGGAGGGGGTACTTTATTTAATAACTTTTTAAGTTTTTTTCGATTTTCTCAAAAACGGCTCTAACGATTTTGATTAAACTGAGTATTTGATCTATTGATATGCCCAAGATATGACTGTAAAAATTTCATCAAAATTGATCAACCGGAGGGGGGACTTTACTTAATAAATTTTGTATCATTTTCACGTGTTTTTTTTATTTACTCAATGACGGTTTTAACGATTTTGATCAAACTTGGTATTTGATGTATTTATATGCCCGAGATATGACTGTAAAAATTTCATAAAAATTGATCAACAGGAGGGGGGACTTTACTTAATAAATTTTGTCCAATTTTTACCTTTTTGATCGATTATCTCAAAAACGGCTTTAACGATTTTTATCAAATTCGTTATGTTTAATGAAAATTAGTTGTTATTTAATATCAGGTAAGCTTTATCATTATTAAAATGTTCTGAGGGGGCTTAAATGTGGAAGGGGCTTTTTTGTTTTTCTATAAAGTACCTTTGTTTTAGTTTATATTGGGCAATTATCTGTCTCTCATCACGTTTAAAAATAAGAAACGGCTAAATATGATATATGAAGAAAATCAAGTAAACATATACAGGAGAAAAAAAGAAAAATATTCCGTCAACTCATAAAACACCTTGAGCTCACGCATGCGCCGTACGCCTTTAATGACAAACCAATGCGTTATATTTAAACTGTTCTGTTCATTTGAGAAGTGGCAATTAACAAAACGCATTAATTTCTAATCTAAGTAAGTTGGTAAGTGAAAGTTGTGTGTTGCGCGCACGCACCAGATTTTTAAACTATATATTAGTTATATATTAGAAGATAAAATGTTTTGTGGTAAGAGCGCTGCGACGTAGATGCAGAGGACCTGGGTTCGATTCCCGGCCGTGGTCGAATCTTTTATCTTCTAATAAAATAGTTTAAAAATATAAATTAATTATCTAACGATAACTAATTACTACATAACAACATACAATGTATTTATTTGACGTATGTCAACTAGATCCCTCTGTCTGGACAATTGTTCAGCCCCCCGGTACTTCGCTACAATGTGGCGAGACCTGGAGGGAGGGATCACAGAAGAGAAAGATTCGATCACGATCGGAACGGACTCACGGTTAGCTCAGTGGTAAGAGCGCTGCAACGTAGATGCAGAGGACCTGGGTTCGATTCCCGGCCGTGGTCGAATCTTTTATCTTCTAATAAAATAGTTTAAAAATTACAAATTGTAATTTTATTTAATACACATCAAAACAATAGTGGAAAAATAAATGTGAATAGCATAGGGAAAAAAATAAAGAGAACTTTAGAGATGTGAACCAACACAAACCTCCAGTTTCCCAGAACTGAGGGTCCAGGGGTTCCTGAATGTTTACATTTTGTTTCTTAATTCTCATCGTTCTGTCGAGTATATTATTACTAAAAATGCCTAAAATTGGAGCAAGTATGTCTTCGAAAACTGCGGGATGAATTGAAAAATATCCTGAACTCAATAGTGATGGTTGTATAGTTCTGTAAATCTTGTGATAAAAAAATTGGGTGTGAGAGGAAAATACAAATTGATACCCGCTGTAGCACAAGTAAGTACTTAATTTATTTTAACCCTAGAACGGTAACAGGGGTAGAGCGTGTTACCAGAGTGATTTAAAAATAAGCCACGCACCGGATATTGCATCTAGCGATTCCATAATTTAAGTATTTTTCCTTTTTTAAGATCTTCCTATTTCCAATATATGTAATTACAGCCCACATGCGAGTATTTTACTCTGTATTCCACATTTTGCTGTCAAGTAAATATTTTATGTTCCAATTTCTTTACCGGATTTTTTTTCAAAAATATATCAATAGTATTATACAAAAGATCCAAAATTCAGTGCTTTTACCACAACTAATATTATAAAAATAATCTGTAAAAAGAAAAGAGTTTCTATATCAATATACTCACCGTACATATACTACTTATTTTTTTTTCCAAAGTAGCTATTTTTTGTTCAAAAAAATAATTTAATGCCTGATTTTCAAGCAATACATTTTTATTGCATGTTTTTGCACGTTTTCAAATGTTTACTGCTCGGAATTTCAAGCTTTACTCATTACAATACACCCCCCTTAGATATTTAAAATATTTAGGATTTTCTTTACATGTTACATGCTTTAAAATTTAAAAAATATTCATTTTTGCAACATTAATCTCTATTTTACCAATACTAATTTTTTCACTTGTGATGTACACCCCAAAATATTGATGTTCTAGTGATGGATATGGGGATAGTACCGGTGATGGATATACCTCAGAAAACTTTAAAATGTTTTTAAACTATAAAGACACATTAATAATTTTATTAATTTTTTGTTGATCGTAAAAGAGAGGGAAAATATTAGTAGGCCAATAAAGACACTGTTCTTGACAAACAATACTAACAAAAATTCTGAAACCAAATTTTGTTTATTTTCATTCACTCAGCTGTCTGCGACCATTGTTCTACAGCCTTTGTTTGTTTGTTTAACGTCACTTTATGCTACTAAGGCTAATCGAACGATGCTAAAGTGGGAGTCCTAAATTTTGCCTATCCAGGTATAATTAGGATAGGGATCTTTAACGAGTAACTGGCATCGTACATGCTCGGGACCTCCATTTTACGTCCTATCCGAGGGACGGCATAGCCAAGGATTTTTTACTCCCTTTAAAAAATCCTAGGGGTACTGCGGGACGCGAACCTGCGACCTTTAGTATCGTAGGTTGCCATACCACTATACCTAGTCCTACAGCCTTGAAAGACTTTGAAGCTGTAAACACACAAGGAGGCTTATTGTTTGTATTCAAAGCCCAAGCTGTCCATCACTGGTGCACTCACGTATTCTTCATACACCTAAATATCAAAAAATAATTTCTTGTGTTAGGAAGATACGGACAGTATGGCAAGAATCATTATGAACCCCTCCGAGTATTCCTGCCAAGTGATTCCTTTGACAATGATTACGAATCATATTTTTTAAAAATGGAATAATTTTTTTATATAAAATCACATATGTTAAATCTGTTAGTTTTTTTTTTTTTTTTTTTTTACCCTTCTCCGCAAGGACGAAAAAGGGTTAACACCGCCTAAGGGAAATCCTGCCGGAACCGACCGGTTTACGATTGGGGAGGAAGGGGAGAGTGCAGCGGAGATGACATCGGGTTACCCACGGCAGCTAAATCAGCGAAAAGCCTTTTCCCCAGGACTGACTCCAGTAAATCCCCGAGGCCACCCGACATAAAGCTTCCCGGCTTTGGCCGATCCTAGTGCAGCTAGCTTCTCCGGCTGCGGCTAGCTGCGGCATCCCTCCACCTCCACCCATCGCTACCATCAACCCCCCCTACGCCCCATTCTACCCTCAACCCCTCTTCCATACCCTCTCCCACTCCCATTCCTTCAGGCTTCCTTTTAATATATACAATGATAAGGCTCACTATAATAGCCCAGCCTCTCTCCATAGAAGGTGGGAAAAGGGTTGCTTTAAAGGAAATCCCCGAGAGCCATTACTATTTCGCTAAGCTACTCTTATTTCATTCTTATTGTATTTATTTTTGTTCTGGGATATATAAAGTAAGTTGAAAACTACTGCGCTACGAGCTAAACGAAAGCTATGCGCCATTTACCGAAAAACCAATCTTTCCAAGTGGAATGAAATCTTTTTCCCTTAACGTCCAGGAAGAATTATGATTGAATTTTTAGCTTTATAGAATACTGTCTTGCAGATTATTTAGCACTAGCTGTATATCCCGTTTTCACTCGGGGAATGTCGTTTTTATAATAAACGGTCGATTTCGTAAAAATCAATGTAAAGCAAGATCATAACAATTTTTATAACAATAAAGAATATACCCAGAGATTGGCTGAAGTTATGGAATTTCAATATGCATAGGTCTTCGCACCTGGAGTGAAAGAACTACTGAACGAAATTTGGAGAATTCGTCTCGAACGGTATGGATTTCTATAAATACAAACAAACAGAATTTCATCTTTATTTACATAGATTTTATATTAAATTTAAGTAATTAAAAAAATCAAAGTAAATGTTTATAGATTATCCTGTTCTCGGATTGTCGTTATTTTTTTTACATGTGTGGATAGAACAGTTACGATGCATAAAAAGATTTTTAATAAATAACAGTGATGGCCGTAGCTAAATATTCATCTTTTAATCACTTTGTTTGTTTGTTTAACGTCCATTTTTATGCTACTAATGCTAATCGGACGATGCTACAGTGGGAGTCCTAAATTTTGCCTATCCAGGTATAATTAGGATAGGGATCTTTAACGAGTACCTGACATCGTACAGGCTCGGTACCTCCATTTTACGTCCTATCCGAGGGACGGCATAGCTAAGGATTTTTTACTCCCATTAAAAAATCCTAGGACCACCGCTGGAATTGAACCCGCGATCTTTAGTAGGTTGCCATGCTAACCACAACACCACATGTGACCCCTAATCACTTTGTTTTAATTTCATTATCCATACCTAAATCAATCATTGCTATTAACATAATATCAGCAATCTGCTAAACTAATAATATAGGGATTATGTTTTAAATTAATGATTTTATAAAACGCTGTAGAGAAACATTAAATTTCTTCCAAAATAAAAGAAAATATAACAGTGCACTTCGAAAATCCGTAATAATTCCGTATTCATGGAATTTTCCAAATAAAATATTAAACAACACTTTCTAATCCATTATTTTTACTATCTTCATAATTTTTGCAAATAATTAATTTACTTCTTGTATTATTTGGGATTAGGATATATGGACTACTTTATTTTTCAGTTTCTAAACTGGTTTCGAACAACGAAAGGGTTCAAGTCCCGTTGGGCATTTCTTTGGTCAGAGAAGTACCTCCTCGTGGTTTAGGCTGGGGTGGCAGCCGTTAAAAATCCAACCCTGAAACTGTTAAACTAAAAATCAGTGGAAAAAAAAAGTATAAACTTTCGAACTGTCTGAGTACTTTATATATTGAAACATTAATATGTAATTTAAAAAAATCTGGAGCGTGCGCGCAACACACAACTTTCACTTACCAACTTACTTAGATTAGAAATTAATGCGTTTTGTTAATTGCCACATCTCAAATGAACAGAACGGCTTTAATTATGAACAATGGCTTGTCATTAAATGCGTACTCCGCATGCGTGGGCTCAACGAGTTTTATGAGTTGACTGAATATTTTTCTTTTTTTCTCCTCTTTATGTTTTCTTTATTTTTATCATATCTCATATTTAGCCATTTCTTATTTTTAGGCGTAACGAGAGACAGTTAATTTCTCCAAATAAACAAAAACAAAGGTACTTTATAGGAAACAATACCTGACCCCATATAAACCCCCTCAGAACATTTTAATAATGCTAAAGCTTACCTGATATTAAAGAACAAAGGAATATCAAATTTCATTAAAAATGGCGAATTTGATAAAAATCGTTAAAGCCGTTTTTGAGATCATCGAATAAAAAGTAAAAATTGGAAAAACATTAGGAAATAAAGTGTCCCCTCCGTTTGACCAATTTTGGTGAAATTTTGGCTATCACATCATTGGCATATACATACATCAAATACCCAGTTTGATCAAAATCGTTAAAGTCTTTTTTGAGTAAATAAAAAAAACACGTGAAAATTATACAAAATTTATTAAGTAAAGTCCCCCCTCCGGTTGATCAATTTTGATGAAATTTCGGCTGTCGCATCGCGGTCATATATATACATCAAATGCCAAGTTTCATCAAAATCCTTCAAGCCCTTTTTGAGTAAATAAAAAAAAACACGTGAGAATGGGAGAACATTTATTAAGTAAAGTGCCCCCTCTAATTAATAAATTTTGATGAAATTTTCACAGTCTTATCATGGGCATATACATAGATCAAATACTCAGTTTAATCAAAATCGTTAGAGCCGTTTTTGAGAAAATCGAAAAAAACCTAAAACGTTATTAAATAAAGTACCCCCTCCCTTTGAGCAATTTTGATGAAATTTTTGCTGTCACATCGCGGGCATATAAATACACTAAATACCCAATTTCAGGTTCACACGGTTTATAGTTTTTGAGCTAGTCTGTTCACACACACACACACACACACACACACACAGACCATTTTGCGGGACTTGGTTATTTCGACTCAGGGGACCCCAAAACGTGTATTTCCGTTGAAAACCGGAAGTCGAAATTTTTCACGATCGCAATACTTCCACTTACTATATATTTCATATATAGGTAAGTGAAAGTAAAAAATAAAAATCTGGTGCGTGCGCGCAACACACAACTTTCACTTACCAACTTACTTAGATAAGAAATTAATGCGTTTTGTTAATGCCACTTCTCAAAGTTACACATTTTCCACATTCATTTCTTATTTTTGTTTTCATTTGTTCTATAAACCCCTCAGAACATTTTAATAATGATAACGCTTACCTGATATTAAATAACACTCAATTTTCATTAAACATGACGAATATGAAAAAAATCGTTAAAGCTTTTTTGAGATAATCTAAAAAAAAAGAAAAAAAGTTATGAAATAAAGTATCCCCTTCGGTTGATCAATCTTGATGAAATGTTGGCTATCACATTTTTGGCATATACATACATAAATACCCAGTTTGATCAAAATCGTGAAAGCCGTTTTTGAGTAAATTAAAAAAACACGTGAAATTGATACAAAATTTATTAAGTAAAGTCCCACCTCCGGTTGATCAATTTTGATGAAATGTTGGCAATCACATCTTTGGCATATACATACATCAAATACCCAGTTTGATCAAAATCGTGAAAACCGTTTTTGAGTAAATAAAAAAAACACGTAAAAATGATACAAAATTTATTAAGTAAAGTCCCCCCTCCGGTTGATCAATTTTGATGAAATGTTGGCTATCACATCTTTGGCATAATTATACATCAAATACCCAGTTTGATCAAAATCGTTAAAGCCTTTTTTGAGTAAATAAAAATAACACGAGAAAATGATACAAAATTTATTAAGTAAAGTCCCCCCTCCGGTTGATCAATTTTGATGAAATTTTTACAGTCGTATCTCGGGCATATAATTAGATCAAATACTCAGTTTAATCAAAATCGTTAGAGCCGTTTTTGAGAAAATCGAAAAAAAGTTATTAAGTAAAGTACCCCCTCCCTTTGAGCAATTTTGATGAAATGTTTGCTGTCACATCGCGGCCATATACATACACTAAATATCCAATCTCAGGTTCGCACAGTTTATAGTTTTTGAGCTAGTCTGTTCACACACACACACACACACACACACACACACACACACACACACACACACACACACACAGACTTCCGTTGAAAACCGGAAGTCGAAATTTTTCACGATCGCAATACTTCCACTTACTATATATTTCATATAGGTAAGTGAAAGTAAAATTTGCTAAACAATTATTTGGTATGCTTGTTGATTTAATTTTAATTATATGAAAATTTCAGAGGATATCTCCTGTATTTCTAAATAGCCTTCTTGCTTTTTAAGTAATCCCTGCCTACCCGCAATACCGTTCAGTATTGTAATATGGTACCTAAAGCTATTATGTACAAATAAAAGCAAAATGTTAAAAGTAGGTTAGACTACGTTTTATTATCTTTACGTTTGTATATACTAACTACCTCGTATTGTGTAATAATACAGTGAGAAATTTTTTTTGATGAAACCGATTTTTTTAAAACAAAATATAAGTTTTTATTTAAATAAAAAACTTATCCATGCTGTGTTTTTCTTCTGTAATTAATCTCAATATGATTCCTTTCAAATTACAGTGTTGGTTTTTGGTAAATTAATAAATTTAAATTTTGAAAATGATTGTTAATTTTTTCCATTGTCAAGTGTTTCCAATATCTCCCTTTTGTGCTTCGGGCGGACACCGCAGACCCTGAACTAACCCAATATAAATTTATTGCTTTCTCGAAACTATTTTGGAGTTTAGTAAATCTCGGGATTAAATTTGAAAGTTACCGAGGCCCTTACTAAGTGAATCTGCTTTTATTGGATATTGAATCAATTTAATGAGATCCTCTTTGGTAAACGTTGTTATATCGGGCATTATAATGGCATTCCTTTCATAAAAAAAAAAATTCTAATATGATTTCTATCTTAATATTAGTTTTTATACACTTTTTCAATATAGCTGTATCAACCTAATTGGTATTTTTATTTTATTATTTTTTCATCAATGTAAGTTATATGTATTGAGAAAGAATTGATTCAGTGATGAAAAAAGCAATCATGGAGTCTGAATTTTCTCAAAGAAGGAATATTTACACAATTTATGGCAAGGCAATAGACTCTCTGAACTTAAAACTCCCCGATTAATAAAAAATGGAGATAGGCATTGGCTGGTCCAAAGATGTGTGTCCTGCTATACGATATGAGTTTTTTTTTCTTTGGTTTTTAGCATTGATATTTTTATTAGATATTTCGAAACTTTAGTTTCCAGTAGAGAGTGAATAAGAAAAATAGTGAAGTTTTAAATACAGATTGAAGAAGAGATAGAAATTTTGTCACTTTTAAGATTTTACATCTTGTAGCAAGGAGTTCTCCAGGCTTAAATAGTTTATTATATATATATATATATATATATATATATATATATATATATATATATATTTACATAATTAATTTTACATTGGTTCATATCTGAGTGTGATAAAAAAATAATATAGCATAAATTTATTAAAAAAAAAAAAAACAGAATTATACACAACTAGGTAATTAAATAAACATTTATCTTCTTCGACAAGTTTTAAATACGGTTTTAGTTTCACCTTTCGCTTGCCTCTAATTCCTGACTTAAAATCGTTCTTTTCTTCTGTAGTGAAGAAATTTCTTCAAAAACGATATGTTAGCATTTTCGTGACCTTTTTTATTGCGCCAAGAATTATGATAATCACTGCAAATCGCACGAGCACAACAGCATTGTAGCTGTTGCTATAAAATCAATGCCGGTAGCTTGCAGCTTTATGGCAATTTAGCTCCTGTCATGCGAGTAAAGAGGTCCAAGAACTTTTTTCTTGTCAGGTAAGCAACGCGCACTGTGCAACCACCTCATAATTAACGAAAGGTATGAAAAAAGAAATTATATTATGGTAGGATGAGGATAAAAAGAAACTCTCGCTTAGCTAAAAAACTGAATATTTATAATGAACATATTAGGGTACAGTGGTTCTTAAAATTTTTATTTCAGCCCCTCCCCATGTTGGTTAATTGTGATCCTCGCACTCCTTTTATGTACAAACCTAAATGTTCATTTTTTAAAACAATTTAGTTGCTTATTATTATTGAAGTTACCATTTGGGCAAAGGTCTTAAAATTATTTATAATTATTGCCCCCCCCCCTCCAAAAAAAAAAGAGGAACCTTCGCGCTCTCTACTTTGTGTCTTAGAAAGTGCATTGAAAATGTTGCTTTAAGCGAGAATGTTTTAGATAAAGGATACGAAGATAATGGAGATAATGATGCGTAATAATATCTAAAAGGAGGGAAGAAAAGTTTACTTTTGTATTTTTTTATAAAAGATAAGAAAAGAGGTCCTTCATGATTATTCGTTTCTTTGTGTCGAGCATATTCTCTCCCAAATGTAGAAGAAACGGTGAACAAACTGAAGAACTATAAATCATCTGGAGAATGTGTACGAGAATGCCGAAAGTATAACTGCTTTACTTCCTGCTTTCTCATTGAAGAACCCAAAGCGCATATCTGGAAAGAAGCATCAGTGCTCAATGACTGGAACGAAGAGATCATTGTTCTCGGCGATAAAAGAAATCCCAACGCCATAGTCTTGCTCTATGGAGGTGTAATCCTACAAAGTGTACAATAAAAAGTTTTCCCAATGCTCAATAGTATTTGTTCTGATCGCTTGATCAGCTTTTTGTTTATACCTCTGTTGCTGAATTTAACTTATTTTTCATTATATATCATTATAGTTATAAAAAAAATAAACATTATTTTTAAATTATTTTCTATATATTTATTTTTTTTTTTTTTGAGAGGCGATATAGGTAAACTAATTTATTCTTATTTATAAATATGGTTTTGCTGATACACTGTTTACTTATAATTTCCCCATATTAACTTAGGGTTTGCAATTCGTTTGTTGCAATTGAGACTATTTTATTCAGGTTAATTATTACCGACAAGTTAGTTTATTTTTCTGCAGTTTCGAAAGTCTCTGCTTTTCTATTTATTTTTTTTTTTTCTGCTTTTCTATTTAGGATTTTACAATTATATCCAGTTCTAGTTTATTAAATATGCATTCCTGAATTAATTCTTCAGAAGAATTCCTGAATTAATTTCCCCTGATCTTACTTCTTTTCTTTTCTTTCAATGTTCGTATATTATCTTTACTTGACTTATAATAATTAATTAAAATGATTTATGTTAATACAGTTAAAAATATAATATCAATATTAATAATAATAACCCGCACTCTATCTATCTAACTGTAGTTATGATCTTTGTTTAAAATATTTTTATTGAGTTATTTTTTTATATTGAAATCTAAAATGTACGTCTTATATAATCTATAAACTCTCCTCTATATTTTATTATTTTTTAGTTACTTTAAAAATAAAATGTAAACACACCACTCTGTTGAAATGATGACATATTTATTTGTTAGTCTGATCGCCTGTTCGATTGTTCTCCTCAAATCATGCTAACAAATAAAAGAAAAAAGTAATTTGAAAAGAAACACGTGGTAGAAAAAGAAAGCAGCAGGTAACACACGACTAACAGTATACACACGGTACCCTAACACGAGCTAAAGTTATTTTTTGGCGATATATAAATATGTCAAAGAATATGTGTGAAATGTTGTATAAATAATTGAATAGCTTAAAAAAGACTATTTGGAAATAACAATTTGCTTTGACCGAGAGTTTGTAACGAAAAATAAATAAACAAAAAAAATTTTTTTTATTTAATAAAACTCATTAAGTAATAATCGAAGAGGGCTTAATATATTTTTGTATATAATTAAAATATGTGTTGTTTTAAAAGCTTTGTATTAGTTTTTTATTGATATAATTTTTTTTTATTTAGCTATAAAAATAATTATGTTTTATTTTAAAAGAAGAGACGGGACCGAAGTAATTAATTGAAAAGCAGCTGTTATTAAGGCATTTGTTTTTTTGAAAAACAACGAAGGAAAATAGAGATGTTCGCTAGCGTTCGACGAGTGATGATAAAATGAGACTGTTTTAGTGATTAACGTAGTTGTGGTCTATACCGCTAAATATCAGAGAATTGAAGAATAGTGGCGTTCACGGAAGAGATTCCGGTGACGAGAATCGCCAAGCCGAGTGGCTACTGGCAACAAAGCTACGAGAAGACAGGCGAGTTAAGAGAACAGACTGGAGATATTTTTCTTTTAATTTCTTTGTTAAACCTTGCTTTTTTTTTATTGTATAGTTATAAGTTTAAATTGTTTCTAGTTGTGTGAATAGAGTTAGATTTTGATCAGGCCTGACTACAGAAATTGTGAGTAAATTTTATTTTTAATATCGTAGTGTAAATATAGTGTTAATTAAAAGTTTTTTTTATTTGAGTTTAATTTGTTTTGTTCAATTTCTTTTTAACTTACCATTAAGTAGTTCATAAGTGTAAATTGCAAATAGTATTTTATGTACAGCCCTCTCCGAGATTTTAAGGTAATCTTCACTTATTAAATTTAAATTATTTTTTTTTTATTCAGATTGCTTTAGGTTTTCGCTATTTCCTTAAAATAAATAGCGTGGCGCCCCTTAATTTATTTCAATTTTTTTTAATCACTAGTCATTTAAGAACCCGCCCGTCTCCACTGAGCTACCACCTTTTTTTGTTACGATTGTTTTATTTATTTATAACCAATTAATTTTTTTTTACGTAACAAAATGGCGCCCAAACAGGGACTATAAGTGATTAGATAGATGCTTAATTTAAAATTGATTTAGTGATTATTAAATAAAATTATTTTTTTGTCGTAATATTGAATTTTTTTTTATTTTATCTGCTAAGAAAAATTAGTATACTTAATTTTTTCTTGGCTCTTTTGAAATCATAAAGATGAAGGTCGATAGGTTGTTAAAGGACGAGCTTGAATACGAATTAAGGATTCGGGGGATAGTTGGAATATCTACTGTAGAAGATATGAGGAAAAGACTTCGGACCGTCTTTAAACTAGAGATTACAGGAAAACATGTTGCTCCGGTTGTTGACCTTTCTCCTACGGAAGAATTAAGCGTGTGTGAAGAGAAAATTGCCACTGTTGAGAACAAGATTTCTGTTCTCCCACCCTCTAGTTCTACCGGAGATATAGATAAAATCGATACAGGTCTTCAACATTTGATTAATAGACTAAACCGGATAACAACGAAAGACACCATCGAAATGGAGAGGAAGTCAGAAGCAATTTCAAAATGCCTTCTATTATTTGAGGAACTGGAAGAAAAATTGAGTGGGCAACCTCCTGTTTCAGAATCCCACTTTGAAAACCCAAATCCCGGAAAGTCTCAGGAGGGTAATGTACGATCAGTGATTACCGAATCAACCGAAGATACAAAGAAGCCGGTAACGACCGTTGAGTCGGAGTCAGACGTTGCTCCTAATGGAACTAAGTACGTGATCAGAAGAACTGAAACTCCCATAAGAGATTGGGGAATTCACTTCACAGGCGATGGGGAAGGTCTCAGTGTCCATGCGTTTTTAAAGACTGTAGAGGAGTTAAGCTTGGCAAGGAATACTACTCATGAAGAACTTTTTAGGGCTGCGTACGACTTGTTTAAAGGACCAGCACTGATTTGGTTTCGAGCTGTACGGAAAGAAGTAACAACGTGGGCTGAACTTATCTCAGAATTGAAAGCCGAATATACACCTTTAGACTATGAGGATCGCCTTTGGGAAGAAATAAAGAGAAGAACTCAAGGACATGCAGAGTCGATGGGTACATTCGTGGCAGTTATGAAGAATTATTTTAACCGTTTACCAACTATGCCTACGGAAGACCAAATGTTGAATATCATTAAGAAGAATTTGAACCCCCTCTACTTGGAAAGGATGGCTTTGCACCAAGTAACAACATTGAAGGAGTTAGTAATAATCGGTCGGCAGATTGAAGAAGTAAGGTGGAGAATGAACGAATATCGACCGCCACCAGATAGTAAAGGATTACTCGAACCCGACCTGGCCTATCGCCCGCCAACGAGGAAACAACTTAATCAAGACGACACAGTAGCAGAATCGAAGATGGTTGTAGAAGCCTTAGCTAAACCCAATTACACATTTCGCTGTTGGAACTGTGGAGGGACCAATCATTCGTTCAAAAAGTGTCGCTCAGTAAAAACCAAATTCTGTATAGGTTGTGGCCTAAGGGATGCGGATAGAAAGACATGTAAACGTTGTAATACCACCAACCAGGGAAACGATCAAGGGGGTCAGGCCTAAGTGGAAGGGAGCCTGGACGAAGCCCGAATTCCACGACGAAAGCTGAGTGGGTAGAGTGGTTGTCGATTGTGGAAGAAGTTTTCGCTGGAAAGAAATGGAAAATTCTTAGACATCCAGCAAATGAACAGGATCGAAGGCCGTATTTAACAGTCAACATTTTGGGAAGACAAGAAACGGGATTGCTGGATTCTGGGGCTTCAAGGTCATTGATAAGTGAGGAATGCTGGAAACGTTTTTCACGGCTGGGTGTAAAGCTACACAAAAAACCCAAAATTCAAATAAATGCTGCTGGAGGCACCGCGCTCAACGTTTTTGGAAGCGTAAACGTGCCAGTGGAGTTGGAAGGTAAAATGAGAATTATCCAATTTTTGGTAGTTTCCAACTTGGTGGATGAACTTATATTGGGCATCGACTTCTGGAATAAATTTAGATTGGTTCCAGACATATCGAAAAATATGTGGCACTTTGCTCCAACAGAAGAATCTTTAGCTGTGTCACAGAATGGCCCTGCTGTCCTAACTAGACCAAATCTTACGCAGGAACAGGAAGAAACCTTAAATCGGCTTATCGGACATTGGCGAAATATCCGACCATCAAAGTTAGGATGTACAAGCAGGGTAGAGCACGAAATAAATACCGGTGATAGTAAGCCAGTCAAACAGCGTTACTACCCTGTTTCACCCAAGATCCAAGATATCTTAAATAAGGAGCTCGATGAAATGCTCGAAGAAGGAATTGTAGAGCCGTCACAGAGTGCTTGGTCGTCACCTGTTGTTTTAGTGAAGAAACCCGATGGATCCTACCGTTTTTGCGTGGATTATCGTCAGTTAAATGCCGTGACTAAAAGAGACGCCTACCCGCTGCCCTACATTTCGAATATATTGGATAGGTTACGTGATGCCAAGATACTTCCTTCCATCGACATAAAGAGCGCATACTGGCAGATACCAATGGCTGCTGAAAGCAAGGAAAAGACAGCTTTTACTGTTCCTAACCGCGGCCTCTTCCATTTTTGTAGGATGCCTTTTGGACTGCATAATGCACCAGTGACATGGCAAAGACTGATTGACGATGTCTTGAGAGCAGATTTAGAACCAAATATCTTTGTTTACTTGGATGACATCATTGTGGTCTCATCAGACTTCGATTCCCACATAGAAACATTGGAGAAGGTCTTAGAAAGATTGAGCTCAGCCAACTTAACGGTGAATTGGGAGAAAAGTCAGTTTTGCAGAGAGGAGCTAAAGTTTCTGAGATATGTGGTAAATGAGAACGGCCTACAAGTTGATCCGGGAAAGATTGAGGCGATATTAAACTACCCAACACCTAAGAACGTAAAGCAAGTGAGGCAGTTTATAGGGCTTTCTTCCTGGTATCGCCGCTTTGTCCCTAATTTCTCGACTCTAACTTCACCGTTATCAGATCTATTGAAGAAAAACAAGAGATGGAAATGGGGACAAGAACAAGAAGAAGCGTTTAGTTTACTGAAGGAGAAGCTTGTCACAGCACCTGTGTTAGCATGTCCTGACTTCAGTAAGCGATTCTTCCTACAAACCGATGCATCTAAAACAGGATTAGGGGCTATTCTTTTCCAAGAATACCCAGAAGGAGATCGGGTCATAGCTTATGCGAGCCGAAGTTTGACCACAGCCGAGAGGAAATACAGTGTAACTGAGCAAGAGTGCCTAGCAGTTCTCTGGGCAATAGAGAAGTTTCGGCCTTATTTGGAAGGGATGGATTTTACAGTTATTACTGACCACATTGCCTTAAAATGGTTGAATAGTCTTCGCGACCCTCAAGGTCGACTGGCTAGGTGGGCACTAAAACTGCAGCAACACCAATTCACTATCGTACACCGTCCCGGCAAACAAAACGCTGCAGCCGATGCGTTGTCACGGACTTACGAATTCCCGATAGCCAGAATTGATATTGGAGAACCAATAGAGGACACGTGGTATCAGCGGATGATTAAACAAGTAGAAGAGAATCCATCGAAATATGCGGATTGGAGGATTGTTAATCAAACTCTATGGAAGCTTGTTAATAATAACCGGAAAATGGTAGGAGATAGCAACCAGTGGAAATTAGTAGTTCCTAAACAAAAACGTAGGGAAGCGATCTGGGAATGTCATGATAAAGAAATTGCAGGACATTTGGGATGTTTCAAAACCTTGCAGCGGGTAAAGGAGTACTACTATTGGCCTGGCATGGCAACCGATGTAACCAGGTACGTACGGAAATGTGAAGTGTGCTTGGCGAATAAGCCATTACAGACTAAGCCTGCGGGCCTAATGGGGAAACAGCGAGTAGTTACCCAACCTTGGCAAATGGTTTCGGCAGATATAATGGGGCCGTTTCCTATGTCTTCAAACCGGAAAAGGTTCATATTAGCGTTTACCGACTGCTTCACTAAATACAGCATCATAGTACCAATTTCAAAATCGACAGCCGAAGTGGTGGCCAAAACTTTAGAAAGAGAGGTCTTTCTTAAGTTCGGGATTCCCCAAATTATTATATGTGATAACGGCCCTCAATTCAGGAGCAATATTTTAAAAAAGAAAGCCCGAGAATATGCTGTTAAATTGTGGTTCACCCCAGTCTATCATCCACAGGCTAATCCGATGGAGCGTCCAAATCGAGTGATAAAGACACTCCTATCTTCCTATGTGAAAGACAATCATAAGCACTGGGATAAGGATCTACACAAGTTGGCTTTTGCTATGCAGACTGCGGTACATGAGGTTACCGGTTATTCGCCAGCTTATTTGAATTTTGGACGAGAGTTACCACGTTCAGGCGACGAGTACGAGCATTCCATTGCTTCAGATAATGTTCCGGAAATGGGAGATCGAAAGGCTTACGCACAGAAGTTCAACATGATGCCAGTAATATATGAAGAAGTGGTTGAGCGTCTACGGCAATCATACGAGAAAAGCAGGCACCATTATAATCTTCGGAGAAGGAACGTGGATCTACAAGCTGGAAGTGTGGAAGAAGACCCAAACCCTTTCGGATGCTTCAAAGAACTTTTCTAATAAATTGGCACCTCTATATGAGAAATGTAGAATCAGAGCAAAACAAGGAAATTTATTATACGTGCTAGAAGATCTACAGGGTCATCCCTTAGGAACTTGGCATGTCAAAGATCTAAAACCTCATCCGACCTAAGACTTAAGATTCAAGCATTAAAAAAAAAAAAAAAAAAAAAAAAAAAATTTTTTATTTAATAAAACTCATTAAGTAATAATCGAAGAGGGCTTAATATATTTTTGTATATAATTAAAATATGTGTTGTTTTAAAAGCTTTGTATTAGTTTTTTATTGATATAATTTTTTTTATTTAGCTATAAAAATAATTATGTTTTATTTTAAAAGAAGAGACGGGACCGAAGTAATTAATTGAAAAACAGCTGTTATTAAGGCATTTGTTTTTTTGAAAAACAACGAAGGAAAATAGAGGAGATGTTCGCTAGCGTTCGACGAGTGATGATAAAATGAGACTGTTTTAGTGATTAACGTAGTTGTGGTCTATACCGCTAAATATCAGAGAATTGAAGAATAGTGGCGTTCACGGAAGAGATTCCGGTGACGAGAATCGCCAAGCCGAGTGGCTACTGGCAACAAAGCTACGAGAAGACAGGTGAGTTAAGAGAACAGACTGGAGATATTTTTCTTTTAATTTCTTTGTTAAACCTTGCTTTTTTTTTATTGTATAGTTATAAGTTTAAATTGTTTCTAGTTGTGTGAATAGAGTTAGATTTTGATCAGGCCTGACTACAGAAATTGTGAGTAAATTTTATTTTTAATATCGTAGTGTAAATATAGTGTTAATTAAAAGTTTTTTTTATTTGAGTTTAATTTGTTTTGTTCAATTTCTTTTTAACTTACCATTAAGTAGTTCATAAGTGTAAATTGCAAATAGTATTATATGTACAGCCCTCTCCGAGATTTTAAGGTAATCTTCACTTATTAAATTTAAATTATTTTTTTTTTTATTCAGATTGCTTTAGGTTTTCGCTATTTCCTTAAAATAAATAGCGTGGCGCCCCTTAATTTATTTCAATTTTTTTTAATCACTAGTCATTTAAGAACCCGCCCGTCTCCACTGAGCTACCACCTTTTTTTGTTACGATTGTTTTATTTATTTATAACCAATTAATTTTTTTTTTACGTAATAAGGGCTTAAGCGTTGAAATAACGTTTACCCACGAAAACCATTTTGTGTATTAAAGTATGTAAAGATTGAGTTATGGAAAGGTTTTAATAACAACTTTGATTCCCCGCCCTCCCTCTGATACTTTGAAATCCCTGTATAGTCTAAAGGTAAGGAAGGAAGAACAAAATGTAATCTGTAAAATATAATGAAAATAATTCCTCCATTTATTAATTATATAACAAAGTATGAAGTGAAAGAAAAAAAAGAACATATGATTTAAAATAGTTCTAGACTTGGAACAGTTAGAAAAAACTACAAGTGACTAGGATGTTCGAGTACCATCTACTCTGGCCTAGAACCTTCCAGACAATTCTTCTTCAGACTATGTGTATGGCGTGATAGACTGCGGTGTTAGTCTTGCGCTGAAGTTCAAGTCATATGATTAATTTCGTGTTACTGTGTAGTTAAAAAGTGATAATTTTTTAAAACTGTTTAATTATTTTGGTTTTCATAGTTTCTGTGGCATTGTAAATTACTATTTCCGTTTCACAAAAATTGTTTAACCCACACAAGTGTTACAATATTGTAACACTTCTGTGGGTAAAACAATATTTATTCAAAGAAGTACGATATAACAATTTTCAATGCCACACGAATTATAGCAACACAAATATTTGAACAGGTTACAAAAATTATCACATTGTAACACACAGATAATCATATGACTTGAGCTTCTCTTTAACAAAGACTAAGGGCGGATTCACACTATCGCTCCGCTCCCGCTCCGCTCAAATATTCTAAAGAGAAATAGACAGAGAATTCCACTATCGGTACTGCTCCGGTCTCGCTCCACTTCCGGTCCGCTCTCGCTCTACCCCATTCACACTAGCGCTCCGCTCCCGCTCCGCTCCAGGTCCGGTCTCACTGGCAAAATATTCTAAAGAGGAATAGAGAGAGGTTAATCACAATATTGGCCCAGTTCCGGCCTCGCTCCGCTCCCGCTCCACTCTCCTAAAGTCTTTTCATATTCACATTATATAATTTTACTCCGTTCACGATTAAAGCCATTAATAATCGAAACCGTCTGTATTTGGATTTTAATTAATAATTAACTTTCAGCTATTAAAGTATTTATTTATTCTTCAATTTTACGGCCAAAAAAGTTCAACTTTAAAATATATATATATATATAAGTTAAATCGTGTTAAACTAAAAACACAAAAAAGGAATAGGTTTAAGAAATGAAACGCCTCGATATCTGAACTTAGACTGCTTTATTGAAATAGTAATTCTCCTTTTATAGCATTACACTGTTTACATTAGCTGTCTTGAGTATTAAGCTTAACATAGCCTGGCCTCCAGGCTTAACTTCCCCCTCCCAGTTTACGGACATTCCCCGTAAACTTGCATAAAATAAATAAATAAAAAACAAGATACAGAAATAAAGATACGTCCTTGTATATAGATATCACCCAAAAAAACAAACAAAAAAAAAAAAAACAGAATATAACTACAAAGGAAAACTATGACCTGAAAAGAAAAGAAAAAAATAGAAAATAATAATATATATAAAAAAAAACAACTTGTCCGTCTTATACAGTTAAAGTCTTACAGACCAGAAACAGGAAAAGAAATATCACACTTACAATATATCACAGTAAAGAAAACAAACAAAACACACAAACAAAAAAAAAAAAAATTTTCATATATACACAGGTGATCTGCTATTGCATGGAGGGCACTCCAGCTCAGTATGTCACATCCGCCTGGTCGTTCAAAAATTTTAATTGCTCTATATGAACAGTGCGACGCTTCTTAGGTGCGTGAACACTCTCTATCGTAACCACATTGTGTTCCCTAATGGTAATTACTCTGAAAGGGCCCTCGTATCGTAGCATCTCCTTTCCCCTATTTGAACTGATTTTGCGATATACTATAGCGCCTATTTTCACATCCCCTCTAACATCCCGAACCGCCGCATTCTCCTTCGCAACACGCCTGCCTTTTTCCCTCTCTATACGTTCGCGAACCTTGGTCCATCGTTTCGTCACAGAGATATGATGGGCGCTTATTTCCTCCTCCGGGGACCCTCCTACCGTCGTTTCACCATAATCCCTCTTACGAGCACGCATTCCGAACAAAATTTCGATGGGAGAATAACCCGTGGCGGAATGAATGGAATGGTTATACGCTGCTATGGCTTTCGGCATCGCATCTTCTGGTGTTAACCCCTTATCGGCATGGTATACTCTGAGGTGATCACTAAGGGTACTATGGAGTCTCTCGATACCACCTCTACTTTTGGGATGCCCTGGAGTATTAATGTGCCAATCCACGTTGAGCGCTCTCATTTCTTCTCTTATGGCGGCATTGTCGAACTCTCTCCCTCCATCGGATGATATCCGGTCGGGCACCCCGTAGAACTGAAACCATCGCCTCAGAGCTTGTATAACTGCTTCCGCCGACCTCTCCTGCACTGGGAACGCCATGGCCGTCTTACTAAACAAATCTAAAGTGGTCACCCACTTGAAACCCTTCCAAGTGAAGGTGTCGATTTGGAGGTCCATCAACGGAGCTGATGCTGTGGGAGTTTCTTCTTGAATCCCCTTGGGTGGATGGCGGTCGTATTTGGTAGACAGACATACATCACAGGCACCAATTACTGCTGCAATCGTGGCGGACATTCCCCACCAGAAATATCGGCGTTTTAGGGCTTGCAAAGTCTCATTGACTCCCCGGTGATTTGTTTTGCCCTGGTGGTATGCCAGGGTGATCTCCTTCTGCCGGTCCTTCTCCTTCACCGTTTCGACCGCATATTTACAACGGATATATGTCCTATCTAACCCTATTCGCTCAGTCCTCCATAATTTTTTTATTTTCTCCCAAACGACCTCATTCCCGACGTATAGATGATATGTCCTCCCTGGCCTGGACTCCCTCTGAAGCACCATCTGCAGTTGGTCTTCCGTGATGCCCGGGTGCGACCAAATCGTAGCAATACTACTCTTTCCGTGCGTACCGTACTCAACCTTCATAAGCCCCGCTGTCCTGGTCTTCCATATTATCTGTCGGCGTTTGTTGTTGATGATGGTGTCGACCTCCTCCAAATCACTCATACGCTCCGTCGACTGGTTCCTACCCTCCGACGAATCGCGACTCGCCTCCGAATCAGTTTCAGTCCCTTCCCCTTCGCGCTCAGGTGTCCACTCCTGGAGAATCCTGCGGATCCCACTCGACGATTCCCCCTCTCCTTCCTGCACCACGTTTACCGTTAGCGCTCTGGACAACCAATCGGCGACTACATTCTCCTTACCCGGTTTATACACTATCTCTATGTTATACTGACTAAGGAGTTCTTTCCACCGCGTCACCCTAGCCGACGACTCCTTCAGCCTCCCCACCCATTGCAATGGCCGGTGGTCTGTAAATAGCTTAAAACGTTTCCCGAAGATATAGGGACGAAAATGGTCCACCGCCCATACTACTCCTAGTAGCTCTCGTTCCAAGGCACTATAACGAGCCTCTGTCTCCGACAACCGCCGACTCGCATATGCTACCGGCCTATCACCGCCCGGCCCCTCCTGTGACAGCACTGCCCCCAACGCGTACTCACTAGCGTCGGTGGTAATTTGGAAAGGTTTTTGGAAATCGGGGAACGCTAGGACCGGTTCCTCTTGTAGGCGCCTCATGCATTTCTTGATGTTGTCTTCCATGAGCGGGGTGATCTCTATCCTACTTCCTTTCTTCAGAAGGTCATTGAGGGGAACGAGGTACGCCGCCATCTCGGGCACAAACCGCCGATAATAGTTTAGGGTCCCCAGCAATCGCCTAATCCCCTTGACATCCTTCGGGACCGCCATTTGTCTTATGGCTGCAACTTTTTGCATATCGGGTTTGATCCCCTCTGGGGATATTTCGTGACCTAAAAAATTGATCCTGTCCCGACCTAGCACCGACTTTTCCTTGGACAATTTAAGCCCGAATTCCCTTATCCGCTGGAACACCTTCCGGAGATCTTCTACATGCTGAGTTTCCGTTTTACTGAAGACAAGGAGATCATCCATGTATACTTGGCACATGTTCTCGTCAATACCTCTCAAAAACTCATCCATCAACCTCTGAAATGTGATCGGGGCGTTTTTTAAACCGAAAGGCATCCGTGTGAACTCGTAATGCCCACGCTCGAAGGTAAAGGCGGTCTTATGTTGGTCCCGTGGGTGCATTCGAATTTGGTGGTAACCTGCTTTTAGGTCCAGAGTGCTAAAAATAGTTGCTCCTCCCAGCCGGTCAACGATATCCTCGAACCGTGGGATGGGGTACCTTTCGTCCACCGTGTTCTCATTAAGCTTCCTGAAGTCAATGACAACCCGATACCTTTCTTTCGACTCCCCTGGCACCGGCTTCTTTCTAACTGCCCAGAGAGGGCTATTGAACGGTGACGTGCTGTCAATTATTATTCCTTGAGCCTTAAGGCTCTCTAACTCTTCCCGGATGTGCTTTCTCAATGCCTGTGGGTACCGTCTCTCTTTCACGTAGGTCACCCGTTCCTGTTTCAGAGGAATTTCATGTGTGGTCTCCCCCGTGGCACTTAGAACTGCACCTTCCCGGAAAAAGATATCCTCGAACTCCTGTCCCAAGTCATCCCTCCAGTCCGTGGTTCTATTAATAGCTCCGACCCGTCCTACCCCATGTCTCCGAAATCCCTGGCAACTGTATGTCCTCTTTCCCAGTTCCACGACCCATCCTCCCTTTCGTGACTCGAATCTAACACCTACAGCTTTCATTACATCGCAGCCCAAGATCATTTGATATTCCCTGGGTAGGTCACGAACTAAGTGTACCCCTAATTTCCTCCGCTTATCTGCCCATTCCCCTAGGTTCAACTCTATTTCCCCTTCAACTTTACAAGGCCCTCCCAGAGTAATTAAATGGCAATGACATACCTGAACCTTGGGTGTCCTCGATGCTCCACTTATCACTCTAAGCGCCTCCTCGGTCAACAGGGTGCTGGAACTGCCGCTGTCCACCAGACACCTTACTCCTCCCGCCACGGTGATGATCGGCAAACCGCATTCCTTACTCCTCAGATGGAAACTCAATAGGGTGCGGTCGCCTCTCTGCTGACACTCTCCTCAGGTCCTGGCCGCCGCTCGACTTCCTCCCTCGCTACGTCGTCCACTCCGGCTGACTTTCCTCCAACCGCTTCCCTCTTTCTGTTCAGCTTCCTCTCCCTCCGATTCTGAGGGCTCAGATGACTCCGTAGATCCCACGGAATCCTCAACCAGTCTTGGCGATTTCATCCTCCGACGCATTGATTGCACGTTCACCTCCATCGGCTCGTCTCTTGATTTCCTGTGGAACATATAGGGACATTGACGCGCTATGTGCCCTTCAGCCCCACATTCGAAACACTTGGTGCGTGGGCATTGCGCTACTAAGTGCCCTGGCTTGCCACACCCATGGCATCTCCGCTCCTCTCTCCTAGTGTTCCTCCCACCTCTTGAAGGTCCTTCGGGTCTCCTTTCTCCTCTTGATACTCGCTCACGGGCTTGGTGACGTGGCTCGTTCCTCCTCGGTCCAGCTGGGACTCTCGGTCTTCGGAACGGTACAGCCCTCCAATCCTCACTTTCCTCCAGCATGCATTCGGCTTCCCTGGCACTCGCGTCTATGAGGTCTTGTGCACACTCAATGAAGGTCCGATCTCGGGGCAAACCATCCTTCTTGCCTATCTCTCTGGCCAGTTGTACTTTTAATATTGTAGCCAAAAACGCCATCTTTGCTTCGGTAGCTGCGGTACCTTCCGTCTCCCGGAGTTTTTCTGTCACCTTCTGATACCTCCCCAACAGCACGCTAGCGAACTGTCCATTAGACTGTCTCGGATGTTTTACCTCCCGAAACATCTGGAACATATCTTCCTCCGGGCTCCAACGCCCTCCTCCGTAGGCCTTCTTTAACCTGTCCTTAACGGTTTCCCACGGCGTTTCCTCATCCGCCTGGATATAGTTCAGGACATTCCTGCGAACTCGGCAAATCAGGGCGGCCTTCAGCGCCGCTACATCCCTGAGGTCGATTAAATCTTCGCCTGCCTTCACTTCTATGGCCTCCATTATCCTATCGCCACCCTTCAAGAAATGGTTCAGCTCGCCAGGCTCTCCGTTGAATCTCTCTAGGTCCCCTACAGCGCATCTCACTTCTTGAGTAACGGCCGCTTTTAATTTTAACCACTCAATACGGTTCGCTTCCTGTCGCTGCATGTCTGCGCGTGCCTGTGCAATGCTGGTTGCAGGTAACGGGGGTATCCCCTCTGATTCAGGTACCTGCAGGACTGCTGGTCGAAGCTCAAAAGCCTGGCTCCCTTCCGACATACTGCACAACTCGTATTACTCGTGAAAAAAAGAAAAAAAAAAATCCACGGAACACACTTTCCGATCTCGTACCCGTTTTTACGCGCTCACATGCGTAACTCCCGGGTTTCGGCACCAGTTAAATCGTGTTAAACTAAAAACACAAAAAAGGAATAGGTTTAAGAAATGAAACGCCTCGATATCTGAACTTAGACTGCTTTATTGAAATAGTAATCCTCCTTTTATAGCATTACACTGTTTACATTAGCTGTCTTGAGTATTAAGCTTAACATAGCCTGGCCTCCAGGCTTAACTTATATATATATATATATATATATATAAAATTATAAATTAATTTAATTAATGGTGAAGAAATAATTTAATTTTTTTTTCCGAATGTATTCGAATACGCTTGAAATGATAAAAAAAAAAAAAAAAATCACCAACAATACGCGCGGTTTTTTGACGTGAAAAAATCATGTTATGTTTGAGATGTGCAATGACAGTTTGTTCCAACTACTAGCTCGTTCCAACGATAAGTATAAAACAATTCCAAACCTTTTTTGTTTAACGTTATAATATTTTTCCTAATTTATAGTTTCGAGAAACGATAATGATAATAGTGAAAGTGAAAAGGGGTGAATATGGAAAAGATGTAAATCAATTAGGAAACAATAAGGGTGAGAGATAATGGGCCCTCTTTGGCGGTATTACCATCCATTTCCTCAGATTAGATGAAGCTTAAACAAAACCTTTTAATTTCCATTTAATCCTAGAGAGGGCGAGCCTGTTAATTCCCTCCTAAATAAAGTCCCATTAAATTAAATAAAGTTTGCCGATAATTTATGTCGGTGAGGGAGGTCCCCGATATTGAGATGTCTATTGTATCGCTTCCTATTGGGTCTATCCTCTCTTCTATTATCTTTACAACCATTGGATAACCCCACTCCCCCACCAATTTCCTTTAACTTTAATAATATTTTCTATACAAAACTCAATTCAACTTCAAATACATCTCTCACCCTTGAACAAACCAAGTTAAAGGATTCAAACAACAAATTTCTGCATGGTAGATCTGAGTGTCTTATCATTTCTTGTATTGGAATATTTTTAACATGCATTGTTATTCCTTTGGTAACAATAGATGATCATTTATGAATAATCTGTTACTGTTCAGCTTGAAATAGAAAGTTTAATAAATTTTGTAGCACCTTAAACCTATTATATGCTTAGGTATTTGTAGGCGATTGAAAGAGTAAGTGGAAGAAGGTTAATGTTTTTAAGTAATGAATTTATTAATGACAAATGGAGATATGTTTTTAAAACTTTTTCATTTTTACCACTTACTACCAAGTAAGTGGGAATTATTTTATTTTCAACATTTTCTAAGTTTATCATGTCTAAACTTGATTTAATTCTGCCTCTTTTCCGACGTTTTAAACGAGGACTTGATGCATCAATTCCGTTCATTTTGATAGTACGTGTTAATCGTCAATGTATCAATATGAGTTAAATAATATTATTAGCTTCACTTATCTGAAAAAAAAACAATAAATCTAGTCCGCAGCAGAGTAAGAGTTCAACTTATTTTACAGCGGCTTGAGATATTCAGTGAGACTCAAAATAAAACACCTGAGCGCCAGACTTCTCCAGAAAACCAAGTTTCAGCAAAAAAGTGGTAGAGCAAATTTTTTGCGTTGTAAAAACTTATTTAACATATCATCCGTCATACGTGATTTATTTCGTTTGTTTGTTAGGGCTTAGAGGCGTATAATTGTCATTATTTTCTTTTCTTTATTACATATGACCTCCAGGGCTGCCTTCAGTGTGTTTTAAAATAATTGTTACATCATACTATGATATTGTATCAGGTTACAAAAATTATAACTGTATAGCATGCAAATCATATGGCTTGAGCCTCACAGTCAAGACTCAGACTGTTCTATATACTATATAGTTAAAGGCGACACAGAGTCTGTTTTGGTAAACAATTCTAAGAACAATATGCAGCTGCAGCCGGCAGGTGTTACACACGTGCACTAGTAAACAATTCTAGGAAATAGATATCAAATTATATATAAGTCCTCTCCTCTCCTCTCTCCTGTCCTGTTGTTCTTAATACTCTCTCTAGTCTCGTCTTAGACAGTATCACTGTTAGCCTAATTTTCTCTATTGTGTAATCATTCATAATAAAGTTGCTTTTTAAAAAGCTGTAGATCTTTTGGACACATTTAACTGGCGCCCGTTAACAGGTACTTGGGCAGATTCGCGGATATTACAGTAACTTTGCGGAGCTTTATTCGAGTGCAAGACCGAAGTAAGGCAGCAAGACCACTACTCTACGTCCTGAGGAAGATTCGCCACTGCGTGTACAGGTACAGCAAGCGTTCTCCACGACTACGAGGTATCCAGTATTCTGTATATTCTTCAATATTTAACCCAAGTGGAACATATTATGTTAAATCCATTAGATCTTCAAATAACTTTCATTCACTGAAGATTATTGCAATTAGAAATTTAAGCTAGCATAATTATAATTTAAGTTTAATTTCATTATTTACTTTATTTTATATCTTAAGTTTATATTTTATATTTAAACATTTAATTATATGTCTAATCTAACTGAAAGACTAAATCAACTTAGACAAATAACAGTTTCTACCCCTCTTACTCGCGAAAATTTGGATCAAATTTTATTAGAACAACCAACGATGACTAACATGGAAATAAAAGATCATGATTTTAAATTAATTCCCGAATATAATGGTGATCCATTGCTTTTAGTTGATTTTATTAGGAATGCAAATTTTATTTACGAATTATATTGCAAAGAAGATAATTCATTTAGAGCGGTCAATCATTCAAAATTAATATTAACTTTATTAACCAAATTAAAAGGTAAGGCGAAAGTTGCCACTTATGATAAAGAATTTAATAGTGTGAAAGAAATTGTACAATTTTTAAAGCGAAAATATCAGGACACTAGGACACGTGAACAATTAATAGCCGAAATCCTTAATACAAAATCTTATGCGAATGAAAATCCGATAGAATACATCGACAGACTAAGTAAAAAGAGATGCGACTTATACGCTAGAGTTTACGCGGACCCGGAAATTGACGACAAAACATCAGAAATGGCTCGTTACGATAGACAAATATCTCACCACGCTATACATAATCTAAATCCTCAACTAACGGACTTCATATATCACATAAAATTCGACACCTTAGAGGACATTGACGAAATACTACGCAATTCCGCATCACATATAGTACACCGACTATACGGACATACTCAAAGAAAAGAAAGACATCAACAACCATCACATTATAAAGGAAAACATTACGACCCGAATTTTAAATTTAATAAATTTACACCGAACAGACAATACGAACAGAGAATTAATTCGCATCAACAAAATTTTAATAATAATCAAAATTATAGGCATCAAAATTATAATAATCCAAATTATAATAATCCAAATTATAATAGTCAAAATCATTATAACTATAAACCGATACATAACCGACAATGGGATCCCCAGGACCAACACCGTTTCTTTAACAAACCATCGTCAGGTCAATTGAGACAAAATACTACTCAACCCCCACCAGAAAAGTTGGGAGACTCGCAAACAGTATCCATGCGTACCGTATCTAATCGCGTCCATTCAGTCGATCAAGACAAGGACGAAACAATTCAAAAACTTACGGACAAATTAGTTACATTGGAAACTAAGTTTGAACATTTTTTAGAACAAGGCCAAGACCTCGACGATCCGCCGGATCAAATTTAGACAAAATGGAAATAGAAATAAAAAGCGAAAACTGAATAAACCGCGAATCGGATGAAACCAAAACGAAAATAATTAAAACTATTAAAACTAAAGAGTACGAAATAAATCGAGAGACAAATAAAAACGAAATAATAAATCTACCTCGACTAATAGATTTTAAAAATAACAAATGGTTGATCGATACCGGATCCACAAAAAATTATATTTGCCCGCACATAGTTCCCAAGGATGCAGAAATTAAAAAGGAATATTTCGTAATAAAAACCCCTACCGGACGAGCAGAAGGAACACAAAGTGTACGCCTCAACCTGTCGCCGATGTTAGGAATTAATTCCGACGCAACCTTTTTAATTTTTCCATTTTCAGAGAAATTCAACGTCCTATTGGGCTACGAGACTATGAAAGCCTTATGCGCGAACATAGATCTTACAAATCAAAAAATAAAATTAAATAATAAAAATTACTCAATAAAGGTTAACCACGAGATGCATTTAATGACCGACACGGAAGAAATAAAAAACGTGATCCGTCACTCTCACATAAATAAGAATAATCTTGAAAAACTCGTGAACTTAATAAGTAAAAATGGCGAAATAATAAAAAAGGAAAATGAAATCCTAAAGCCGACAAACTTATTAAAGCATAAAATAAATACAATAAATGATAACCCGGTTTACACTCGGAATTATCGATATCCCGAACAATTCAAAAAACAAATTAACGAAGAAGTTTCTAAATTATTAAAACAAGGGATAATAAGACCTAGCAGTTCACCTTATAACTCGCCACTATGGATAGTGCCGAAGAAGATGGACGCTAGCGGTATACAAAAAATACGTATGGTCATAGATTATCGTAAACTAAATCAAATGACGGTGAAAGACAAATTTCCATTGCCAAATATAGAAGACTTGCTGAATCGACTAAGAGGAGCAAAGATCTTCTCAACCATCGACCTAACCTCCGGTTTCCACCAAATTGAAATGGACGAAAAGTCTATTCCAAAAACGGCGTTTTCAACGGACAATGGTCATTACGAATTTGTCAGAATGCCTTTTGGTTTAAGCAACGCACCACCCACTTTCCAACGCGCCATGACCATGCTAATCGCGAATATACCTAATACATTAATTTATATGGACGACATTATAGTTTATTCGAAAAATGAAGACGAACATTTAAAAGATTTGGAACGAGTATTTGAAGTACTAAAAAAACATAGACTTTCAATTCAGCTAGACAAGACTGAATTTTTTAAAACTGAACTTAAATTTTTAGGGTACATAGTCACCACAGAAGGTTTGAAAACCGACCCAAATAAAATAAATACGATAATTGACTTCCCCATACCATATGACGAAAAGTCGACAAGACGTTTTCTAGGTATGACTGGCTATTATCGCAAATTCATAAAAGGATATGCAAAAATTACAAAACCCCTTTCAGACTCAATTAAAACAAAAAAATACAAAACTAAGGAAATACAAGACGCGTGTAAGACATTAAAAGACCTCATGACAAACACACCAATTTTAAATTATCCAAATTGGGACCAACAATTTACTTTAACGACTGACTCGAGTAACCAAGCACTTGGTGCCGTACTTTCACAAAAGGATGAAAACGGAATAGAACACCCTGTGGCGTTCGCTTCAAGGGTATTACAGAACGCAGAACACAATTACAGCACAATCGAAAAAGAATTACTAGCCGTTGTCTGGGCAACCCAACATTTTAAACCATACTTATACGGAACAAAATTTTTATTACAGACAGACCACAAACCCTTAACGTGGATATTTAGTATGAAAAACGGTAACACAAGAATCATGAAGTGGATTTGGAAACTCCAGGAATTTGACTTTGACATAAAACACATTATAGGAAAAACTAACTATGTCGCAGACGCACTTTCTAGAGACTTAAAAGACCTTCACCATAATGAATCGGAACCAATGGACATAGATAAATTATTAGAAAATACAGCAGATGAAGACTCACAATATGACGCTATATTAGAAGAATTAAATGTACCAACTCCCATAGCAAACACCTCTGACGAAATAAATCAACCTGAACAACAAACGGACTTAGAAACTGTACACTCTCAACTATCTAGTAACGAACAATTTGGAATTTGTGACCCTGACAAATGTATCAACATCGAAAAAAACCAAATTATTATAAAAAGAGGAAACAGAGACGAATTAAACTTTACAAAACCATTCGGAAACAAAAAACGATATGAACTCATTTTTACACAAAAAGATGACTTACAAACATTACTTTACCAGATACTAGAACCTAACAAAACATACGGAATTTACTGTTCCAGCACTATGCAAACTCTTAACAAAATTTACAACGAATACTTTCAGGAAATCCAACACATAATTGAGGACGAATTCCCTACAGTTAAAATTAAACGTTATTTTAATTTCATTCGAGACATTGAACAACTAAACGAACAGATAGAAACAATCGAAAACTACCATTTAGGCAAGACACAACATCGTGGAATATTAGAAACATTTGAAAAATTAAAAAGACAAGTTTACTTTCCAAACATGAAAGACAAAATTACGGAATACATTAATAAATGTGAAATTTGTAAAAAGACAAAATATGACAGAAAACCACTTAAAACAAAATACCAACTAACTCCTACTCCAGAAAAACCCTTTCAGGAATTGATGATCGATATATTAAAATACGACAACAAACTCATATTTACAGCCGTTGACACATTTTCTAAAAGACTGTTTACACAAGTTATTCCAGCACATAATGCAATTAACATTTGTGATTGCTTACAAACATATTTATCATATTATCCAACACCAATACAAATCACACTGGACCAAGGTACTGAAATGAAAAATAATCTTGTTCAACAATTTTGCAAATACAACAATATAACCTTACACTACACATCAACAAATCATTCAAATTCTTTAGGACTATTAAATAGAGTACATTCAACTTTAACGGAGTTGCTTAGAGTAATTTCACACAAACAAAAAACATATTCGCACGTACAAAAACTAAAACTAGCTACAACCGCTTACAACAATACACTAAATCACAATTTAAAATTAACACCTAATGAAATAACATTCGGACTCATATCAGAAAACAATAAAAAGACAGATCTTAACATTACTGAATTATATGTACAAAAATACCATAGTGACTTACAACTCTTGCATGAGCTAACACATCGAAAAGTAACTGAAGAAAAGGAAAAACGCACGGACAAACTAAATAAAAATCGTGAAGACCCACCTGAACTAACCAACCAGGAATTTATTAAAAACACCCAGTCAAAAATTAAAAGTAGAGATAAATTTAGAAAAGTAAATGTTCTAGTTCAAGGAGCTAGACAGTTAACTACGCATGTCGATAATATTAGGAGACCCAACAAACGTAAACGAAAAAAACATTTTGTTTCAGATGATGACTCCTTACGCGTTAATATTACTGACTATTCTTCAGAAGACACTGACGATCAGAGTAGTAGATCTGACTAACTCACCTGGCCTGTTACACTATTCAGTTGACAACATTAGAGTTATTAACCAATTTCATGAAACTTATCATTTTTACAATTTAAGCTTATTAGAGATAGAAATTAAAAATATACAAATTCATTTGGCTAACTTCAAAGATCATAAAATGTATCATATCCTTTGTGACTTAACAAATGACGCGATAGAACAACTTAACTTAATGCATTTTAAAGAGTTTAACAACCGTAGTAAAAGAGGAATTATAAACGGCCTTGGCAATATTATTAGCTGGATTACGGGAAACATGAATGCTGATGACAAGGCATATTACGATAAAATTATTTCAAATATAGAAAAGAACAATTTTAAAATAGAGCATAATATCGAAACCTCCGTCAATATCAACAAACAACTCATAGAAGACTATAAGAAAGATATACAGACTATTAATAAGAATTTTATGACAAACCAACAAAATTTTAATACTCTAGAACAAAATGACAATGCACATGATTTCTATGTACACATTATGTTTTTATTAAATAAAATAAAAGGTTTAACATTATCATTAGAATTTTGCAAACTAGGGATAGTTCATACTAGTTTAATGACTGACGTATTGCGAAACTTACCCACGACAATAAAGTTAATATCTAATAATTCAGAAGTCCTATGGACAAATAGTAAAATCTTTTGCTCAACACAAAACAATATAATTCATACGTTTATAAAATTACCCATTCATGATAATTCTTATAAAGGATACTACGTCCTACCAGTACCAAAAATGATCAACCATACGATATTCGAAATTGATTTAAAGAATGATCTATATTTACAACAAGGACAAAATTTGTATACTGGACATTGTATATTCATTGACAATTATTATTGCATAAATCTCAACATAGTAAAATCCAAATGTATACACTCTATTCTCCACGAAGGAAAGTTAGACGATTGTAAATTTAAACAAATTAATCAAACCAAAATTAAGTATGTAGAATTTATAACACAATATATGACTGTAAATATTAGTAAAATAATAGATTGTAAGAATAACACTATATTTCTACCTACTATTAGTTTAATTAGTATTAATAAAAAGGACTGTTTCTCACAATTTAATAAAATTTATATTCATAATTTTAATTCTGTTATACAACCATTTTATAACACTGTACTCTTGAACAAGAAAATTATAGCTACCCATAATTATACTGTACCACCA
Source organism: Aelia acuminata (assembly GCA_911387785.2). Lineage (NCBI taxonomy): Eukaryota > Metazoa > Arthropoda > Insecta > Hemiptera > Pentatomidae > Aelia > Aelia acuminata. Next base: position 35,995,583 of record OU426983.1, read on the forward strand.
CTAGAAACTCTCACATTTATAAATGACAATAATATTTATTTTTATACTGTATGTATCTTTATGATTTCTATAATAACTATTGTATTCATTATTTACAAACAAAAATGTAGTAAACAAACCAATTCAACCCCACCTACAGAACTTGTAAATATCCCAGCACCCATTCCTGTAGATGATCATAAAATAATATTAAGTAGATTGTACAAAACTAGCTTTAACTAATCTTTCAATTTCATGTATCTGATTTATTTTAAAAAGTTTATGTATTATTTTTATTTTATAATTATTATGTACATTGTTTACTAGTACACCAAAAATTTTATTTTTTGTTTTGCCCGGAGTTCAAAACTTAAGGAAGGGTGGAGTTAAAGGCGACACAGAGTCTGTTTTGGTAAACAATTCTAAGAACAATATGCAGCTGCAGCCGGCAGGTGTTACACACGTGCACTAGTAAACAATTCTAGGAAATAGATATCAAATTATATATAAGTCCTCTCCTCTCCTCTCTCCTGTCCTGTTGTTCTTAATACTCTCTCTAGTCTCGTCTTAGACAGTATCACTGTTAGCCTAATTTTCTCTATTGTGTAATCATTCATAATAAAGTTGCTTTTTAAAAAGCTGTAGATCTTTTGGACACATTTAACTATATATATATATATATATATATATATAGTTGTGAGGAGGGTCTAGAACGTTGTAGAATCTCGTGGAAGCTGGTGGAACGGCGTAGATGGAGCTCGAACAATCTAGATCCAAACAGTTCGCTCCAACCGCTTAGTTTGTTCCAGCAAACTGTCTGGGATTTCAAATGATATTTTTTTCTTACTAAACGATAACCATACAATATATTATGGTAAACTAGTTGAAAGACAGTAATCTGCTTATAATTATGGCCCACTGATGACAGCACTACAGGTCGAAACGTGTAGTATAGAAAATAAAATAAATTTTGTAGAGACTAAGATCCAAATCAATTTTTCCTCATTACTATAAGCATTGTTGAACCAGGTTTGTACAACATTTAATATCAAAAACTGTCTTTTTTTCCGTTGAGTGAATCTCAATTTTAAATGTATTTATTTAGTAGAGTAGAAAATTTTCAGAGTCGGTTTTAACCCTCCAATGAAGCAGATAGTTTTAGATGCTAACTGCCTAGTTTGTCTCTGTTTGAAGAAGAGTCATTATTAAACTTTTAAATTTTAAAGAATTCTTTTTAATGTTTTTTTTTTTCATGACTTTTTGATGACGTTCTTGTTAAAAATGTCAATGATTTGCTTGGATTTAAAGTTTGCTTAAAGCGTACCGCGCATGTGACACAGGAGACCCGGGGGCTAGACTCCCGACCGAGCCCAATCTTTTCTCTTCAAAAATAAAATATTTAAAATTTATTTTTTTGTTATAAAAAATATATTTTATAAAAATTAAACATAGAGGTTGAGATGCAAGTTAATTTTCTGTAATATATGTATATGGAAGCCTTAGAACGACGTGAAAGGTCCCCCCTATTCAAAGCTGAATATGGAGAGGGTGGGGGAAGGAAGGTTCGTATTAACAATGCTTAAGCCCCTGGGACATCAGCATTGTCTGTTACAGCAACAATAGCTTCAAATTAAATTAGTATTTCAAGCGAAATTAGATTATCAAATTCAAGTCGAGAAAGTGCGCACTGAGAGAGCACACCTAATCTGTGCTCAGAAAATTGATTTCTTTTTTTTAAATTAATTTTTTCTTAATCATTAAATTTTGATCATACCTGTCAGCAAGATGCTAAAAATAGCAAATAAGATGGTTGTATAGTCCATATTGCCAAAAATACTGCATCTGCTTACAGTTTTTGTCTAGTGCTCTTGCTAGGGTGTCAGTAATTCTACGTTACTGATGTATAGTTGAATGCTAAGTGCTGAAACTAAATTGATAGCCAGGCATAATCTGAGTCGGTAAATATGTCAATAAATGGTTTTTATGTTAATCTTTTTGAATAATTCGGACGAGGCTAATTGGTAAGTAGGATGACGGGTTGTTTTGTGTCTTTACCCGGTTTGTGAATCATACTAATGAGTAAGTATTTTCATTATTTGAGTACTTTGTTATTTTACTATTGTAATTCGTTTGAAAAAAAAATCAAATATCTTTCTTTGGCATTTGTTTTAGTGCTTCAGGTGAAATTAAGTCACAGCCAGAAGCTTGGTAACATTCTGTTTAATTTTGCTACCTGAGATGGAGTGAAGGATTGTGGTCGAAATGTCGACTGTATTCGGATGTTCAATATATTAAGTAATATGGTTATTGCAATGTAAATATATACAATTTATGTTCTATATTGACATAGTCCGTAAATTTTTTTAACAACAGGTGCGAGGTGATTAGCGGAGGAATGCATTAAAGCTTCCATCGTCCGTCTTTGGTCTTTCTTTTTAGTTATTGTTTTTTCTGTTATAAATCTGTCTAAAGGGCTTCTCCCACTCTGCCATATTTTACGTGTTCATCTATTTCTCTTAGTCATCTAAGTCTCTTATCTACTGACGATATTGTAACACTTAGGTGGGTTAACAATTTTTATTCAAGCGAAAATAACAATCTTCAATGCCACACAAATGATGATAACAAAAAAAATTAGACAGATTCCAAAAATTATCACTTCGTAACTCAGAAATAACTATCTAACTTGCGCTTCATAACAAAAATAACTCTCTGGTGCAAGCGCTCCTTATACATAGTCTGTATAATATATATATAATAATATAACTGTCTGTAAGGTTCTTGGCCAGAGTAGATGGTACTAGAACAGTTTGTTCCAACGAGTCCAGAACTATTTTAAATCGTATGTTTTGTGTTCGGATTGTTTCACGTTACACTATTAATGAATTGAGGAATAATTTTCATTATATTTTACAGTTTTCAGCTTGTTCTTCCTTCCTTACCTTTAGGCTATACGGGGATTTTAAAAAGTCAAGGGCAAGGCGGAAATAATGAAAGTTGTGATTGAAACCTCTCCGTAACTCGATCTCCGTTCTTGGCCGGCGCAGATAGTACTCGAACATCGTAGTCATAACATGTGCTATGACAGTTTGTTCCAACTGTTAGTTCTTTCCCACAAAAGGTCTGGAACTATTCTAAACCATGTTTTTTTTTTTGTTTGTTTTTTTAACGTTAAAATATTTTGACAAATGCTTAGTTTCTGCTTGTAGTTATAGACTTAAATAACTACGAAAACCATGCATGCTTATACTTTGGTAGGAATACTTGGTTGGAAGTCTTATTGGACATGAAAATGTGGAATTACTGGTAGTTTTTTTTTGTAATTACTTATCCGGAACACTCTCTGTATTATTTTAATTTCATGATCGTGATGTTTTCCACTTTAGGCCAGTACTATATATTATCCTGCCCCACCCTTGGTGATGGGCGATGGAACATCCGAGATACATTCGCCCTCAACGGCTCCCAAGAGATAAATAAAAATAGAGATAAAGGATTGAATTAAGGAGATAAGACAGAGCGGTTACGTAATGTATACATTAGAATCCCATTATCTGCATGAATCCTTCCTCTCTAAATCCTAACACACTCTCATACTCGCTACATTTTATACATCAGCTCCTTTCCATTCTAAAATCAACTATAAATATGGAAACAGCAATCTTTCCATAACGTGTCTTCACATAATAAAAGCCAGGCTCTTTCTTGATTTAATTTTCTCAAACAGGAAATTAAAAAAAAAAGTTTCAAGAAATAAAATAGTATTATGATGAAATAAGGTAAAATGTGACCATATTATAATTAAAATAAATAATACCACCAGGATCACTTGTAGTGTAGTGATTGGTATAACCGACGAATAGTCAAAAGTCGGTGTTTCGTAGCCCCTTATGTGGCTATAGTATTCTTTAGATAACAATAATAATAATAATAAAGGCTTAACGAAGCCGAAGATTGAATGCCGACACCACAATTTTCTGCACACCTCTATCCACCGACCGCCATCCGGACCCAGCTTCGAAAGATTTATAATGTTACTAGCTAGGGTAAAAGGGTGCCCGGCTTCGCTCAGGTAGTTGTGAGGTAGTATAACAGAAAAAATTAGCACCTTCTTGAAACTGCGGTTTTAACTTGGTATTAATATTAAGATTCGAGATCTGCAGAGTCCGCCCAAATAAGGGACCCTATATACTTTATGGGGGATTGAAAATGGTTAACTGAAAAATTAATTTTACCCAAATCAAGGCACAATGTCTTTACCATATTCTTTTTTATCCTGAACTTTAAGGAGTGATAAAATCTTATTGAAGAAATGCTGAAATTGGAGTTAGCCATTCTGTCAACTGGAAGGCTCATCATACATAGTAATCAAACCAACTTCTTTTTCATAACTACAATAAGAACAATTCAAACTTTTCGTTTTGATTGATATTCATTCAAGTTATATTTTTTTTTTAAGACAAGTTATATCTGTTTTTATTTGCTCACTGTACTACTAAGAAATGTTCAATCATATTGCATTAAATTTACTTTAATATTATATATTGATTAAATTTAATGTGCTGATCAATTAGCCTTTTTCTGTGGAAATTAATTTGTTAAGGAATCCCATTGGTATTCTAATCCATTGCAGAGATGTAAAATCATTATTTTTTTTTTTAACGAAAAGGAGAAACTACTTATTTACGCTTAATTGTTTATAAATTTTAAAAGAACTTTGACAAAATACTTATATAACCCTTACAAACTGAATGAATGGACAATAAACATTGAGTGAAACGCACCCTAGCGCTTCCTGGTAGAGCTCGAACTAAATTTTTCATTCATTGCCCGTAAAGGTAGGCTAATTACATGGTGCGAGAGGCTTCAAATTCCGCTGCTTTTCTCTTAAATTTTACACCCTAAAGATAAAAACGGAAAACTTCTTCACGGTTAGGGGTTAGCCTTTTCGGCACGCACATTGTACACTTTGCTTTATAATATATTGATTAATTACAAATTTATAATTCGTTTGGCATTGATATTGTTATATTTTCGTTAATAAATATTTGTTAACCCACCGAAGTGCTAAAATAATAATAAACGATGATCTATCATACTTTCACTGAAAAATATTCTCCATATTGAGGGTATCGAAAAATTAAATGCAATTCACTCCTTTATTAAAACAGTATATACTTAAATAATAAAAATAATCTGGCAAAACATATCTACGAATTAACACAAATTATTGATATTAATTACCAAGAAGGGAGAGGGGAAATTCTTACTAAGGTAACCATTAAACTGTATTTTATTACTTCATTTTATTAATTAGTAATCTTTAGGAATAATAGAAATTTGTATGTTATTATGAAACGTTTTATTAGTTTATTTATTTTATGTAACTTATTAAAGACTTTCTTTAGTGAAATGTTGAGTAAGATCTATTGTAGAATTAATTTAATATAAGGGACCTTAAATGGCATTATTATTTTAAAATTATTAAGATAATAATCATCTACAGGCCATTCTCCATTGTAAAAAGCAATTGCTTAAAGCATAAATAATTCATTCTTATTTTATGTTAATAAAAAAAATACTTTTTTGTAGTTAAATGTTGAGTAAGATCTATTGTAGAATTAATTTAATATGACAAGTGATCTTAATAGACATTATTATTTTGAAATTATTAAGACTATCTGTCCCGTGCGAAGCATTCGCTCTGTAAACTACTTAAATTCCACTTAATTAAGTACACACCGTATATTTAGTCGCATGTTTTTTCTTGTTTGGACGTTGAAGACGTTGAAAATTGGAAAAATGTATATCACCAAAAATGTTCGTCTCGACAAACCATTTTGAAATTGTCACTGATAATTGTAGTTTATCGCAAACGAATAGGTTAATCGAAAAAATTCATATGGCCAAAAATGTTCTCTCTTTGAAAACCTGAAAAGATTGACACCATTTAGAAACCTCTACTACCAAACCTATATCACCGAAACTCCGGTTTTGTGCTTATAATTCGCAATCGAAAACGAAATGAGTGATTTGTATATTTTTCCGGTGTAGCGGTTAAGGAAAGCTTTAAACTGATGCCTCATTCATGAAATTTGATGAAGTATTAAGGAATTTATGGCGTACCGACAAAAAAAAGGCTTTGAGAAATAATATTGTACTAGCTGAACCGTGCGAAGCATTCGCACTCTAACATACTTAAATCCTACTTAATTAAAGTACATACCATATATTTAGTATCCTGTAGTACGTATTTAGTGCTTCATGTGCATAGGTGAGGGTTGAAGTAAAGAATAGATGTGTTTTAATTGTAGATTATTTATTTTTTAAATACTATTTTTGAAGTTAGGATGTGCTCATCTGTGACATCGGTTTGTTAGTTGGTTTGTTTTACCCAGACATAAATGCCACTGAAAGAGTGCATCCTGGAAAGCAACACATAAAACTGACCGGAAAAATGTATATAACCAAAAATGTTCGTTTGGCCAAATTGAAAACAAATGACACCCTTGTAAGAGCCCTCCGATCATTTTCGCTTAGAATTGCAATTTGCAAGATCGAAAAAGTTCTGCAAGATGAAAACGTGAAAAGATTAACACCATTTAGAAAGTGTACTACAAAACTTCTATTACCAAGCCACGGTTATGCGCTTAAAACTCGCGATCGAAGGCAAAATGAGTGATTTGTATATTTTTCCGATGAAGAGGTTAAGGAAAGTTTTAAAATGATGCCTGATTCATGAAATTTGATGAAGTATCAAGGAATTGATGGCGTACCGACAACAAAAAGGCTTTGAGAAATAATATGTTATATGATATGATAATAATCATCTATAAGGCTATTCTCATTTGTAAAAAGCAATTGCTTAGAGCATAAATAATTCATTCATTCATATTTTTATTAAAAAAGTGATGTTGATGGATTCACTTTGGTTTATCCGTTGTGATAATGATAGTATTCTTATAGTTTTAGTTTTGTCATACTCTATTAGTTGTTTAGTTGTCTCTTACCAATTTTGATTATTTTATAATTATAATATGTGCTTTTAATTATATATTGTTTGATGATGCATTTTAAATTAAGGTTATTCGGGCTCCAACAACATAGTGAGTAGGAGAAGGTAAATGAGAAGCTAGTTAATGTGGTAGCACATTGCCTCCTGAAATCGAGCCGTCAAATGAATGTGTTTCCGGATCTGATGAAAGGCCTAGAGCCACCCCATTCACCACCTCAACCTCTCAAATATTCAGTCATTAGACATCGCCTCTTTCAATAACCTCTTCCTGTTTCAATTTCCTACTCTAGGGGAACATTTCCTCTTTACCATTTACCACCAGGAATTGGTAGTATGGAGAAAATTGAATGAGGGAGGGGTCGGTTTGTGTATAATGGACCCAGTTGCTAAAATGAACTTTCATTTGATACCATCAATTTACCACTGATATTCTTTGTTAGCTTTGTGCGTTCAGGAAATTTCCTATGGGAATGATTTGTACACGGCAAACCAATTTGCGTTTATTAATATTTGCGAAAGTACATATCAATCGCAATATTTTTGAGATTCATTAATCATTACAAATGTCATTACTATCATCGTGATATGAAAGCATAGGTATAGAAAATTCAGAATGTGCTAGTTTAAAAATATAATTTTTTTCTCATTTAAGTAATACAAAAATAATTAGTAAAACCGCTTCCTATGATTGATTTAGTTACCATATGATGAAAATATGGGATCTTACATCCAGCACTTTTTTAAATTTCTTATCTTCCTCTATGCTATATACTTAGTGTTTATAATGGATTTGCCGATTAAAAATACACATGGGACCTCTGGTAGAAATAAATTCGAACGTATTAAGATATTTCTAACCAATAAAATACATACATCAAATCAAGATATTTTTATAAGCAAACATGGTTCCCTCATGAGGTTCCTTATCGTGATACGGTGCCTATCAATGTGGCGAGCATGTCGATACAATTCTAAGTTATATATGTATTTAGCTTCACGTTGTTTAGCATAACTGTTTAAATTATATCTGTACTGCGTACTCACCGGTCCATGGTAGAGGCTAGCATAACTTAGGTTAGGCGCACATTGAACTGTGTAGCGCAGGTGACGCAGAACAGAAAAGGGCATTAGGGTAAAACGCACATTGAACTGTGCCACGCTTGCGACGCAGATCAGAAAAGGGCATATAGACACAGATTAGGCACAGCACACATTGAGACACTCGCGACGCAGAGCAGAGCAGAGCAGTTCTTGTGAAACGTGGATTAGAAAGGAAACACGCGGTACAATGTCCGTGGAAAGCTGTGCGACGCAGTGTTTTTTCGAGCTGCCCTGCCCTGATCTGTGTCCATTAGCCCTTTTTAGCTCTGACACAGCGTCGCCTGCGTGGCACAGTTCAATGTGCGCTCGGCTTTAGGGCAGGGCAGCACGAAAAAAAACAGTATCGCACAGTTTTCCGCGGACATGGTACCGCGCGTTTCCTTTCTAATTCACGTTTCACAAAAACTGCTCTGCTCTGCGTCGCGAGTGTCTCAATGTGCGCTCGGCCATAGACACAGATCAGGACAGGGCCGCTCGAAGAAAAACTGCATCGCACAGTTTTCCGCGGAAATTGGACCGCGCGTTTCCTTTCTAATTCACCTTTCATAAAAACTGCTCTGCTCTGCTATGTGTCGCCTGTGTCTCAATGTGCGCTCGGCCCTAGGATTGATTCTTTAATAGGGGTAGAAAATTCTTTGTTATGCCGCCCTTAGAGGGGGCGTAAAATACCGGCTCTGAAACTGTGTGATGTTACGGACAATATCCATTTCATAATTATATCTAGGAAATGATGACTCCCACTATCTGCGAGCTGCCATTGTTGCATAAAGTGATGTCAAAAAAATAAACAAAGTGCGTTCTCTGTCAGGGCAATGTCAATATTGACCAATCTATTCTTTTTAGTTAATTTAAAATATTTTTCATCTGAACGTATGGGAATTTCTGGAATCAAAGAAACCGATAATTTAGGAATATATTGTAACACTATTTTGGATTGAATTCGGCCGAGACTTCGATGGATCGACTATGTGACTCCAGATGTGAGGAGTTTGCGAGTTCACAACTGGATAAGAGCAGCACAAGAAAGAGACTTCTGGTGGCTACAAATTGAGGAGGCCTAGACGCGTCAACGTGTTTTAGCGCCACATAAATAATAATAATTAAAATTTTTGGTTTAAATAATTTATATTGGACGAATATAATTATTCACTATGTCAGAAAAACATTACAACCCAAATAATTAACAATGTCACAAAAATTATCAACTAGTAACGACACAGTAACACAAAAGTAAACATGTGATTCGATCTCCAGAGCAGGAATAAGACTCCAGTCCATCGCTCCTTACATTTAATCCTTATTAGAACATAATAGAAAGTTCCCGAGAAGTGTAGAAGATTCTGGAACAATTACGAACATATGCCAGAACAGTTGGTGATTCCTTTCAATCATATGGTTTTTGTTTTACGTTACAATATTATATGGTCGGTGAAACGCCAAAGTGAAGTGCGTCGAATACCAAACTTTGAGAAAACAGAAGAAAAAATTTGAAATTATTTTATTAGAAGATAAAAGATTCGACCACGGCCGGGAATCGAACCCAGGTCCTCCGCATCTACGTTGCGGCGCTCTTTCTTTTTAGTTCTTTCTTTCTTCAAAAGAAAAATTTTGAATTTTGTGAAATAGGGTTGTGTTTTAATCTATCGCTTTTGAAGTACAACATATTTCTCTTTTTCTTTTATATTATTCAAATATAAAGGAGCATGTTTAACAAAAATAACAATAAGTATTAATTTAAAAAATATAAATTTATTAAATTGGTTTGACGCTTAGTTCAATATGGTTTTATACCGACCATATAAGTGCCTACTTTTTATTTTTATAATTTCCGAAACTTCTTATTGAAAACATTTATTAATATAATTTCATACGGATACATAAATACAACAAAATAAAAGTTCAATCACAATGTTTTGCAAAAATATTACTGTTTATTTACATTTCAATAAACGGAATCCGGAGGAGGGGGCAAAATCAAACTTAATTCTGAGCCCGGAAGGGGGATCGGAAAAATACTCAATCAACTCTCTCGCTAAAATGTTAAACCGAACGGTGAAACAGCAATCTGCATGCATTAGCATTTACATATAAAGTTCAATTTGTCGTTTCTGGCATGGGATTCAAAACATCTGATATCACATTCGCCATCTGGTCAAAACTCGGTTAAGATTTCGATTGATGGGGGACTTATGGACTTGGGGATGTTCGAAACTTAAATAGAAATAAATTCGAAATAGATCGTGGCGTCGTTGGTGAGCTGACTCTTGTTTTTTTTTTTTTCAGATGTCCTCAACTACCCAAGCAAATGCTTTTTGTTCAGTAAGACAATTCACAAATATTTAAATCATCATCATGTATCATTATGATAAATCAATACATAAAAGATATAATGCAGGGGCCGCGGCATGGCCGAGGGGATAGCGTCTCCGACTCCCACTTGGTTCGAATCCCGCCCAAGCCCGCTCGATTCTGTTCGGTGACGGCCTCACTGAACAGACTCAGCGGCTTGCCATGGATTAGAAGAGGTTGGTTACCCATAGATAACCCGTCCTGATTAGCCCTCGTGGCATAAAGCGGACGTTAAAAAAAAATTAATGCTTAATAAATTGTCAATATTAGAATCAGGGCATTTTGAACTAATGCTCTCACACAGTCTCGACTGTTTTCAAAGTAACAGTGATTTCGTTGTGAGTGAAGCGTACTTTGCTTTTCAAATTTAGGCGACAAAAAGTGATCTGGAGTTTCACAGATCTAATATCAGGATTGTACATTGACATTGTAACACTTACGTGGGTTGAACAATCTTAAACGGTCATACGGGTTACAAAAAATTATCACTTTGTAAGATTTGAGCTACAGAACAAGACTAACTCTCAACTCCAACGCTCCGTATATATAGTCGTAAGAACAATCCAAAACCTTCTGGGTCTGGGCTGGCGTCGATGGTACTCGAAAATCGTAGTCACGAAAATGTGCTACAACAGTTTGTTCCAACTGTAAGTTCCAACAATTCTAAACCATATGTTTTTATTGTTTTTGTTTTAAGTTACTATGGTTACAAAGACAATATAAATATGATTATAAAGATAATTTATTTTATTTTTACTCAATTACTTTTACAATTAACTAATTATTCGTACTTTATTTATTCTTATTAATTCAATTTTAGAAAATATATATATTTTTTATCTTTCTGTTTTTTTTTCTTTCTATGTCTTTCTTCTATGCCTACATTACTATACATGGTCAGAATTAGTTCTCAGTGCCTATGAGAACTAATAATTCCTACCCGATTTAATTATTTACATCTGTCTCTTGTTTATTCGCGATGCTCGTGTTTCTGCCATTTCGCGTAATTTTTAAGGCCATATATCGCTGCTTGGTTTAATGATGCTTGTCATACTCAACACTTTTTTTTTCTCTATATATCATTTCATTTTTTTTTTCTACAAATTTCATTTAATTTTTTGTTTCTACTAATTTCATTTCACTCGTTTCCTGCAAAAAAAAAAACATGGAATACTTTGTTTAGACATACCGAAGAATGATTTACAAAATTTTCCTCTGAGCGGCATTTTTATCTACGTTAACGTTAACCCAGCACACCCTCCCAGAATCAAATATCCAAGAAATATCACTCTTTTAATATTTATTTATTATGAACTGTTAATATGAATTTATTCAATTTAGATTCATTAATAGTCTGTAAGTTCTTAGAATAGATCATTTAAGACACTCTTATCGCCGAATAAAAATAAGATAACGGGAAACCATAAATTATTCGAAAAACGGTCATTAAATGAATAATTCTAGGCCGTAAGATACGGCTGAGACATCTCTATACAGGAGAGATAAATCGAGAATAACGAAGAGAGAAATAGGCCAGAATGGAACACTTATCTTCCGCGGTTCGGTTTTAAAAATGAAATACTGGCTGTAAATTATTGACTGGGTCCAATATTTTCCCCCGGTGCGAAGGTGTTTCCCGTCCCTTCATCTTTCCATGAGGAAAACCTCGGTTGTGGGCGCTTTTATTTATTTTTTTAACGAGAGCGCAGACTTACAGCCTCCCATTTGCGCTACACCCACCATCAGTCACAACAACAACGGAATGAGTGCGGTACTTGGAGAAAAGGTAGCAGTAATATATTGACACTAGAAATATTTTGTTGCTGCTAATAAATGTCGGTATTATTGTTAATTATTACTTCCTCCGCTTTTTCAAACAACATTTTATGTTGTGTTACGTGTACTACCGTAATTTTTCAACAAAAAAAATATACCAAAATTATTAGATAGGAAACCATCAAATAGTGATTTATAAATTTGGTTGGTTGATCTATAACAATAGGCCTCTTAAAATTTAGCATGTGAATAATGATATTGTAACGTTAAATCGGAAAATATAAAACATACGGTTTAATATCCTAGACCGTTTGTTGGAACAAACTAAGCGGTTGGCTAACGAAGTGTTTAGTTCTAGATTGTTCGAGATCCATCTATGGCGTTCCACCAGCTTCCACAAAGACATGGAACCTTCTAGAAGGTTCATTTTACGACTATATATCAGGAGCAAGTCACTGGTTCAATTGGTCTTAGTCTGCGTCTTGACTGTGAAGCTCAAGTCATATGATTAGTGTGCTTCAACGTTATCATTTTTGTAACCTGCTCGAATATTCATGTTGTGATAATTCGTTTGGCATTGTTATTGTTATATTTTCGTTAATAAGTATTTCTTAACCCACCCATGTGTTACAATATTTTATTAATATAAAAATCTTTGTATAACATGGACAGTAAAAAAAAAAAAAAATAAGGAAATGCATTATATTATTTGTATTCAAAAAAATCATATGGTGACGCTAAACAAAAACAAAACATATGGGTTAGATTAATTCTTGACCTTTGGTTGGAACGGACTGTCGTACATGTTTGTGGCTGCGATGTTCGAGTACCATCGACGCCGGCCGAGAAGGTTCTCGATTGTTCTCTTTACGACTATCTATAAGGAGCGTTGGACTAGAGATTTAAGCTTGGTTCTGAAGCTTAAGCCATATGATTATTTGTGTGTTGCAAAGTGATAATTTTTGTAACCTGTTTAAATATTTGTGTTCTCGTAATTTGTGTTATATTTATTTTATTGTGTTTTTTCTTTAAATAAACATTTTTAACCCATCTAAGTATAATAACCCTCAATATTATTTCGGGTATTTTATAACTTACCTAACTTTCAAATTAAATAACAGACCTTAGCATGAAATTAAATAAAACATTCGAAGCTTCGGGACATACTAAAATCCGCGGATAACTATAAATTTTCACGTATTTTTATTTTTCTACAAATTCCAAGAATATTTTATATTTATCATTCCTCATATTTTTAGTCCCTCAATCACAATTCATTTAAATTTTGTCAAGCCAGAAGATGGTCGCTATATGAGATTTTCTTCACAAAAAATTGCTATTCGTACTATTTAAATATTCTGTTTAATTTTAAACCTCGGAACCTTTGGTTAAGCCTTCATTCAGTTGCGGATCTAGAAATTTTCTGAGGGGGTGCCCTTTTTTATATATATATATATATATATATATATATATATATATATATATATATATATAATTCATGAGTAATGAAGACCTAATTTAAAATACCTATTTATTAGTACATAGTGACGTTGTGAATTACTAATTCATGTTTCAATTTGAAGACCAAAAAAAGACTAAATATAGTGCATTTAATATAGAAATAGTGAAAGTTTATACCTCAAGTTTATACCTCACCACTCGGGGAGAGGGGGGGGGAGCGTCATTCAAATGGGAGGTTAAATGGAGGTCCTGAGGCTTTGCAATTTCAGGTAAACGTTAAAGATCCCTATCCCAATTACACCTGGATAAGCAAGATTTAGGACTACCTCACGTTGTAGTATCGCCCGATTAGCCTCAGTAGCATAAATTTAAAGTTTAATGAATAAACAATCATACAAGCTCAAAAGTTTCTAATATTTTCTGTCATGTCATTTAAAATCAAAAAGTAGTCCAGATTATCTTCATTCTAGCATTTCTATAAAACGATTTTTCCTTATTTTTTTCCAGATTATAAACACAATAGAAGTATTGACGAGTTAGAAAAACATTTTTATGTGACCAATAACGTAGCGAACGAAACTAGCGATTTATGCCGTGATTAGGCGTCTTAACTCCATTAAGAATATTACACATCCCAACAATTAAGTATAATAAATCCAAAACGTATTTGAATCTGTTCATTAAAAATGATAAAAATAATTTAACGTTTCACTATTTATAGATTCTTAGGGGGAAAATACTTTATCCTTATCCTGGCAAAGTAGAGGATGAAGATAAAATTATTTTCAACAACACTACTTCATTCTATTTTGTAATTGTATATTTTATATAAATTAGAATTCATTATTTTAATGAAGGATCCAAGGTCTGAAATAATTATGAGTCGTGTAATTGGATTTCTATGTTCCTTGCTTATTTATTTTAAAGCTCTTTAGCATATTTTATTCATTCTATAAATCCCTTTCATAATAAATTAATTACTTAATGTTAGATTAAATAATGAAGTTGAATAATAATCTTTTACGGATCTGTCACTATTCAATTTTTACACTTTTTAAAGTTTTTAATTTCCTTTTGTAAGGGAACTCTAACTATATACGCCCATTGCTAGATGTAAAAAAGTTCTGAGTCCATTTTTAACTAAAATCCTTACATTCGTGTAACATTATTAATAATTTGTCCGTGAAAGTAAAATATTTATTTAAAATTAGAAAAACTAAAGTTCTTGATTGAGTCTTCACCTTAAATTTATTAGTGAGATGGGACATTTTCCTTGCAATTTAATATTTCTTCCTATCGGCAGATGTGTCGATTTGGATATTCGAATCTATGCTATTAATCAGGGAAAGTTGGCCGAGTGGCGGGGGACGGATAAAAAATGCCCGGCCGAAAGTTTTTCAATCGGGCAGACCTTTAGCCCCGGGAAATGAACACTGCTCGGCGGTTAGCACTTCTCGTTTTTATTTTTTACTTAATGCTCCCATCCCCAAGTCCCCACTTTTAATGTCCCATCAAAACCGAATCAACGCCTCTTTTTTCAACACCTATAATCACTGCCTATGTTGTAAAAAACAAACGGAAGAATAAAATTAATATATCTCATTTCTACGAAACGTATAACGTGTGGAAACTTAACTGTGTTTTTTAGCTTTACCATGAATCATTGCCATAACCAGACAGTTTTATATAAAATATTATTGGAATATTATTTAATGTTTAATATTATATTATTAAATATTATTTGTAAGAAACTTAATTATCATTCTATCATATACATCATATATTTTTTAGTACTAATGACATTAGTTGGAATGTAGAACTGCTATACCTTAAAAAATATATTTTTTCTACAGAGAAGAAACTATAGTAGAATATTTAAACGGAAAAAATTGTATGCTCTAATTATGTTCTGTGATGAGTAAAGGTGACATAGATCTAAGGAAGGATGACATAGATGTAAGTTAGTTGAGGAATGCAATGATTAAACTTATATTGGTAATGATGTGTGCTACTATTGCTCAGGGGACCGAAACTACCGTTGGAGTCTTAAATTTTGACTATCCTAATTAGGATAATGTTCAGTCTCAATATATATTTTCATATCAGAATCAAATCAACTGCGCTTCCCGTCTACAGCTTGCGCCTTTGATGTAAGTAATCTAGAATATAGTCACTTGAGAAGGCAGTGAACAGCTGAGTCAGAGCCAACGGCCACCTCCAGCCAATCGACATTCTAACCACTGAAACGTGGACAAAGCTCATGGTATCTTGTCACAGGCTGAATCTTGCAGTAAAGATTGACAATTGTCTCAAATCAACGTGTCTTCACCGATTGTGGTTCCGCACTACTCTAATAAAGACAGAATGGTAGTATTCACCGAATAATAGTGAGTACAACCAAACTTATTTCTCAAGCTCCCAATGAGGAGACTTGAGTGCATTTACTCATCACAGACTGTTATTGCAAGATTCAGAGTTATTGAAGTCCAAGTGTTAAGTTCGCCGTATGCACATGAGTTGTGAATTCGCCGAAAGTATACAAGTCAGTTCTTCGTTAATTTATAAAGTTGGTTGCAACCAAAGCTATTGCTATTCCTTAAAATCATTCAGTAAATTTTCAATTATTATGACTATAATTTTTTTTTCTTTCATATAATTTTTTTTAGATGGGCCTTTAGCATGCATGCTTCATTGTTTACTAAGGTTGAGGTTAAATGCGTTCAAATATTTCTTTACTTTACTGTTTATCACTCAAAGTTCATTACATGCGTTTACTGTTCATTACATTAATTTCATGTTATTGCAGATCATTTTTTATTGGTCTTTATTATTTTATTATTATATTTTATTCCACAATTAAACATAAATTTTTTGTCAGTACTCGTCGCTTTGGTTGTTTGTTTTTATTATCCTCTTTTTTCTAATTTAAATACATTCGCAGCTTAACAGATAGTGATCTCTAACGTGTACCATTACCGTGTATAAGACGGATATTATGATTTAAATTAAGGTGTAATTAATAATTTATTTGAATGAAATATTAATATGATAATAAAAAATAAATAAGGATTCGACTTTTTTCAAATTGATTCAATAATTCAATGTTCAATTGATTTGTTATCATTTTTGCAAAATAGCCGGTTCCCCACAAGCCTATTGTCTTTAATGTCCTGCTTCCAAGGCCCCAAGTCGGCCACAATGACACTAACGCTCTACCAAGCACGCCCAAATTATGTCAAGGGTATCCGACCCCAAGGTTAAAGACCAAGAAAACAGGAAGCTATAAATATAGGAGTTCAGTTCACCCATGTTAGCCCTCTCTTCGCACTTATATTCTATGTCCTTTTATATTTAATATACATTTATCCATATATTCGTTTTTACTTTCACTTACCTATATATCAAATATATAGTAAGGGGGAGTATTGCGATCGTGAAAAATTTCGACTTCCGGTTTTCAACGGAAATACACCTTTTGGGGTCCCCTGAGTCCAAATAACCAAGTCCTGAGGTCTGTGTGTGCGTGTTTTTTTATTTTTGTTTGTTTTTTTTTTTTTGTAGGGAAAAAATCTTTCATTAGACGAAGTGGGGGTTAAACCCACAACAGTGTGAGATTCCTACTCACTAAAAAACCTCCTACATACTTAGCGATGCCACACCGCGGAACTGCTGTCAGGCATTACTTCGCGGTGGGCAGGATGGCTAGGCGCCTACTTCTCAACTGTACCCTTCCTGGTACTTGACCCCTTCTCTCTCGCTCCTGTGCTCTCAATTTCCTCCGACTCTCGCGGCATAATCTGAAACAGCATTCCAGTTTTCTTGCCTGGCCCACATGAGCTGTACCAGATTTTCAGGTGTGGATCTTTTACCCAGAACCATAACTAATTCACCCTTCTCCCCAGTAAATTTCTTGCATGCGAAGAAAGCAAGTTCCACTGTTTCATCTAATGAAGCGCAGGTGGTACATGATGATTCTTCTTCCAGCTTGAACCGATAGAGATATGCCCTAAAGCAACCATGTCCAGAGAGCAGTTGAGTAAGGAAATAATCAACCTATCCATGTGTGCGGTTCACCCACGATGCGATATCTGGTATCAGGCGGTTTGTGCACCTTCCAGATGATGATGAGTCCCAGCGCTTCTGCCATCTGCGAAGAGTTTCCTTTCTCTCCTCTTTCGTTATCGTTAGCAAGTGTGCTTATGGCGCTTCCCGTTTTCTGCGGTAGATTCTGCCACGCTCTTCGGCCAGTAGGTCTATCGGAGTCATATCGGCGATGATGCACACGGCATCATACGACACAGTGCGAAATGCTCTTGCGACGCGCGCATTTCTTCGATTCGCACTAATCGCCTTACGAGAGTGTGACCTCGCTTGGAAGGCATGTAACCAAACAGGAGCAGCATACAAAAGCACCGAGTTGGTAACATTAGCAAGGAGCCTTCTCCGGTTTTGCGCTGGCCCACCAATATTTGGCATGATTCCAGCCAGTGCGTTCGCTACTTTCACTGCTTTCATGCTGACTTCTTGCAGGTGTTCATCAAACCGCATCCTGGCGTCAATACGCACACCTAGGTATTTAATGGAGGGCTTTGAGAGGATGTCAATCTCTCCAACGGTCAAATTGATCCTTTCCCTCACTTTCCTGCTGGTAATAAGTACAGTCTCAGTCTTGTGATCAGCTAGGTGTAGGCACACAGACGAGAGCCACTGGCGAATATTAAATATTGCGCTGTTGGCCTTGTACGTTATGTCCAAAAGCTTCCCACGAACAATGATCGCAAGATCGTCTGCGAATTCCAGCGTGGTAATTCCTTCTGGCATAGGAAGTCTGAGTACGACATCGTACATAACATTCCATAACAGCGGTCCTAATACAGAACCTTGGGGAACGCCTCCTGTTATTTTGTAGGTTCTTGGTCCTGCATCTGTTTCATACCAGGATTCTGTCTGAAAAATAACTCGTGACAATTTTAAGGATATACTGTGGAAGTTTTTTTTTACGCAACTCTTCCATGATGCAATCCCATCTTGCTGAGTTCTGAAATCTGAAACACTTTCCACCCCTTCTCCACCTTTTTCCTGCAGTGGCTTCTCTGTCAGACTTTATCACGAAGTCTATTGCATCGACTGTTGACCTAGCTTTCCGAAAACTCTTCCTGCGTGATTTCCGGTACTTGGTCCCATTCTAAATACGGTATTGTATCGAAAAGTACTTCTACGGCTTCAACGATTCTGATAAAACTGGGTATATGTATCATGTAGGTATATGCCCGCGATGTGACAGCACTAATTTCATCAAAATCGATCAAACGGAGGGGTAACTTTATGTTTTTACTTTTTGCCCACGTTTACGTATTTTTCGATTTTCTCAAAAACGGCTTTAATGATTTTGATCAAATTCGTCATGTTTAATGAAAACCAAGTCTTCTTTTATATCATTATTAAAATGGTTTGAGGGGGCTTAAATGGGGAAGAGGCCTTTTTTTTTTCCTATAAAGTATCTTTGTTTTTGTTTGTATGGAGAAATTAGCTTTCTCTCGTTACGCATAAAAATAAGATATGGCTAAATATGAAATATGAAAAAAAACAAGTAAACATATACAGGTAAAATATTTCGTCAACTCATAAAACAGAGCACCCTCATTCACAGTACGCCTTTAATGACAGATGATAGTTTATAATTAATGTTGTTCTGTTCATTTAATGGAAATATTTGTTCACTACATAGAATTGTAAAATCAGACGACTTGGAGTATTATGCTTGCATTCAGAATTATCGCTAGTAAAAACTTTTAGTTAATAATAAACCATTTAGTGTACTTTAGAGAGCAAATACTCACAAAAATAAGTAAATGAATCACGAAAAATTTGTTACTTTGAGAAATGGCATTTAACAAAACACGTCAATTACTAATGTAATTAAGTAAGTAAGTGAAACTTGTGTGTTGCGCGCATCGCACCAGATTTTTATTTTTTTTAACAAGGTAATTTAGATATTTATTTTTAAGTTATTAATGTTACACTCCTCTTCTTGAGACTCTTCAATTGATTTAAAATGAGGATCAGGGAGACCATTAATTAAGTCTCAACACTTTTTTTTTCGCTGAAATAAAGTTTTGAAAAAAAAAAGTGCTGAGACTTAATTAATGGTCGTCCATTGAAATGTTCCTCATTTTAAATATTAATTTTTATTTTTTCAAAAATCCTTTAACTGATTGATGCCGTATAGGGGACGTTCTTTTACAAACCGAACACCTTTCTGACCGACACATTTTAGATTTAACTGAAACTTTTTTTACGGGTTCTATATCGAAAAAAAGAGATACGTGTAAGAGGATTTTTTTTAATTTTCGATATTTTGAAAAATAAACAAGATCGAAAATTCGTGAATTTGATGATTTATCGGTAATAGCCTATTTTTCAAAAATTCATAACTCCGGTTCTATTTAAGCTAAAAAATCTAATTTTTTTTTATTTTGAAGGTAAAAAGACAAGCTTTGAGAAAAAAATACTTTCAAAACAAATTGTTGAAAAATTCAAATTGTTATTAACAATTTCAATGTTTAAATCGGTTTTTAACAGTGGCGCCACCCATGAATCAACTTTTTACTATTTTTATCGTATTCTGCGTCAAATTTTCTATCGAAAACGCTTTTAAAAACGATGGAGAAGTTATTTTTACTGTAAGAAAAAAATTAATTAATTTAGCGCGGTACGTCACATCGACACGTGGGTCACATTTTACGGCTCATATTCTTGTTTTACACCGTTTATCTCTTAAATACAAATAATTGTTTCATTTTTTTAATTAAAAAACATATTTTATTGGCTAAGAAGTTGGGAAAAAATACATAAATAAAAATAAATAAAAAACATTGTTGAAAATGAAATTTTTTTATTAAGATTTCGATAATGCATTAATTATTATAGCATTAATATTCGATAAAGTTAATAAGAACAATATTTGGAATATAATAATAAATACAATATTTAAAAATAAGACAATGTTTACATTTTCTGTTTAAAATTTTTTACAATATCCTTTGAAAACCGTTTTGCTTCCATTTGCTGTAAAGAAATCGGATTAATACAATGATATTTTAAAGATCCTTTTATCGTTAAAGCTTTTTTGAAACGTTGGGACAATTTTTTTTCTTCTAATTTGTATTCATTAACTGTCGAATAACAACACGTTATATTCGGCTCTCGTTAGTTCTCGTGAATTAAAATAATATTACTATTTAGTCTACTGCTTCCCATCTTCTTGGCTAGTAAAATATGTTTTTTAATTAAAAAAATCTGGTGCGTGCACGCAACACACAACTTTCACTTACCAACTTTCTTAGATTAGAAATTAATGCGTTTCGTTAATTGCCACTTCTCAAATGAACAGAACAGCTTTAATTATAACGCATTGGTTTGTCATTAAAGGCGTCCGGCGCATGCGTGAGCTCAAGGTGTTTTATGAGTTGACGGAATATTTTTCTTTTTTTCTCCTGTATATGTTTACTTGATTTTCTTCATATTTCATATTTAGCCATTTCTTATTTTTAGGCGTGATGAGAGACAGTTAATTTCTCAATATAAACTAAAACAAAGGTACTTTATAGAAAAACAAAAAAGGCCCCTTCCCCATTTAAGCCCCCTCAGAACATTTTAATAATGATAAAGCTTACCTGATATTAAATAACAACTAATTTTCATTAAACATAACGAATTCGGTAAAAATCGTTAAAGCCGTTTTTGAGATAATCGATCAAAAAGGTAAAAATTGGACAAAATTTAATAAGTAAAGTCCCCCCTCCTGTTGATCAATTTTGATGAAATTTTTACAGTCATATCTCGGGCATATAAATACATCAAATACCAAGTTTGATCAAAATCGTTAAAACCGTTTTTGAGTAAATAAAAAAAATACCTGAAAATGATACAAAATTTATCAAGTAAAGTCCCCCCTCTTGTAGATCAATTTTGATGAAATTTTTACAGTCATATCTCGGGCATATAAATACATCAAATATCCAGTTTGATCAAAATCTTGAAAACCGTTTTTGAGTAAATAAAAAAAACACGTGAAAATCATACAAAATTTATTGAGTAAAGTCCCCCCTCCGGTTGATCAATTTTGATGAAAAGTTGGCTATCACATCTTTGGCATATACATACATCAAATACCCAGTTTGATCAAAATCGTGAAAACCGTTTTTGAGTAAATAAAAAAAAACACGTGAAAATGATACAAAATTTATTAAGTAAAGTCCCCCCTCCGGTTGATCAAATTTGATGAAATTTTTACAGTCATATCTCGGGCATATAAATAGATCAAATACTCAGTTTAATCAAAATCGTTAGAGCCGTTTTTGAGAAAATCGAAAAAAACTTAAAAAGTTACTAAATAAAGAACCCCCTCCCTTTGAGCAATTTTGATGAAATTTTTGCTGTCACATCGCGGGCATATACATACACTAAATACCCAATCTCAGGTTCGTACGGTTTATAGTTTTTGAGCTAGTCTGTTCACACACACACACACACACACACACACACAGACACACACACACACAGACCATTTCGCGGGACTTGGTTAATTGGACTCAGGGGACCCCAAAACGTGTATTTCCGTTGAAAACCGGAAGTCGAAATTTTTCACGATCGCAATACTTCCACTTACTATATATTTCATATATAGGTAAGTGAAAGTAAAAATGAAACAATTATTTTTATTTAAGAGATAAACGGTGTAAAACAAGAATATGAGCCGTAAAATGTGACCCACGTGTCGATGTGACGTACCGCGCTAAATTAATTAATTTTTTTCTTACAGTAAAAATAACTTCTCCATCGTTTTTAAAAGCGTTTTCGATAGAAAATTTGACGCAGAATACGATAAAAATAGTAAAAAGTTGATTCATGGGTGGCGCCACTGTTAAAAACCGATTTAAACATTGAAATTGTTAATAACAATTTGAATTTTTCGACAATTTGTTTTGAAAGTATTTTTTTCTCAAAGCTTGTCTTTTTACCTTCAAAATAAAAAAAAATTAGATTTTTTAGCTTAAATAGAACCGGAGTTATGAATTTTTGAAAAATAGGCTATTACCGATAAACCATCAAATTCACGAATTTTCGATCTTGTTTATTTTTCAAAATATCGAAAATTAAAAAAATCCTCTTACACATATCTCTTTTTTTTCGATATAGAACCCGTAAAAAAGGTTTCAGTTAAATCTAAAATGTGTCGGTCAATTTTTGTCCAAATCTGTTCGGTTTGTAAAAGAATGTCCCATAGGTACTTTTAAAGTCTTTGAAAAAAATGATAAAAGTTAAAAAAGAATCAGAAAAATGAGATACAGTCAGTTCATGATAACAGAAAGAATAATATAAATAATAAATCTATGGACATTTTTTAAAATTATTTTACTTAGAGACTTGTCGAAATGTGCCAGTTGGGTTGACTCTTATTTTTCTCTTCAGAGGAAGAAGGTCCTGAGGCTATCGTCTTTTAGGACACCACGGAGGATTTCCAGGTGTAATAGAGTAGGAACTAAGGTTGGATACATGGGATTCAGACGATTGGGCAAAGTATGTATTAATCATTGACGGATGGAAGTATGGATAATGACAAAATAATGAGCCGAAGTGATGGATGATCTAAAATAGATCTGATTTGAATTTCTATTTGAAAAGTAGTTCAACGTGGTATTTCTTTTAATGAGCATCATTCCTTAGAAAAGTACATTTAAAGAAAATCCGGACTTAAAAAGATATTTATGAATTGAAAACTATTACTAAAAATATATTTATTAAATATATGCAAATATTTATCAGAACCGTTAAATTTTAAAAAGTGGTTGGGATGCGTTCATGGCAGTAATCGAACTATCATGCCAAAACATTGTACAGTAATTAATCATATTTGCATAACTTATTATAAATCGTGATGTTTGTAATGATTATTTCAATGAAGTAAATGTAGAATTTTTTTTTGTTTTTTTTTTTTTGTTTAGGGTTTCCTTTTCCCGTTTTTTTTTTCTCAATACGCAAACACAATGACATTGTTTTTATTTTATTCCACCAAAACAGACTTAGAAGATCACAGAAACCAGTTTCATTGCTATCGTTGCCCCGACTTCTGGTTGTCCTTCCATTACAATTAATTGTCACGCGATTGTTTTCTTTTCAGGTGCTTAGAGGAGGACTGTCAAGTCTAATTTAATTACTAGGCTAAAGAAAGCTAATGGTTTTAAGTAATTATGAAGTTCATGACCGCCAACAGGAGGTCATTAGGGTCATTCTTGATTAATTGGTTTGTGCCCGCAATATCGTGGAGAAGGATTTCAGATTGTGATAGTTTGATGGTTCCATTCCAATTCCCTTTCTCACTATGATGAGTCGAACTTCTCAGTGATAGCCTTAACCATAATCTATTTAGTACCTTATTTGGTGAGAAGAATCAGTGTATTATGTTTCATTTTTTAGAATTGTATGTTGGTTATTTAAATGCATTTTATAACAATTATTTAAGTATAAAGGTGGTAAAAATTGGAACAAATGGAAATGTTTGTCGCCTGGTAAATACTATTTTCATTTAGTATTTCAAACAACATTTTTCTCCTTCATAATTCATGATCTAAAGTTCAGCAGTTATTTAAATTATATAATTCACCATGTTTTATTGATTAGTTATCCTTTACTTTTAATGGGATCATTTGCTAACCATTCGAATTAAAAAATCTAAAGACTTGATAATATTGTTTATTCTTATGTTACTAACATTGGTTACTAGAAAAGCTACCAAGTTAATTTAGAAAAAAAATTCAAACCATAGTTTAAAAAAAAAATCATCCCTAGTAATGTTCTGTAATCAATTGCTTATATCTTTTTTTCATTTTAATAACTTTAAATTTTTGTTAAAGGTATCCCAGAGTGATAATATTTTGCTAACTTGTTCATTTATTAACCTATTGAGATGCGTTTATGCATCATTAATAATTAATAAAAGATTTTTGTTTACATTTATGCTTTTTAATTATTCATATTGTTTACTAATTTAGAACCGTAAACATTAATGAAACCGATCAGTCAAAACGGAAATGTCACATTAATACACAAAAAAATTCCTAGATAGGAAATATTACCTGTTGTTTTAAATGTTTTATTAATATGGTTTCTGATAAAATGCAAATATAATTGACAATAGGCAAAAAAACGGATTCACAAGTGAAGCCGTTGTTTCAACTAATGTCTGTGTAGAGGGGATAAATGAAATGTGAACTTTAAGCAATAAAATCTAATAATTATCTTATCGAGTTAGAAGAAGAAAAAATAGTACTCGCGTCATCAACAAGATGTCTTCTACACGCTTAACATCAAGCCAAGGAATTGCTACTGAATTAGATACCCATAAACTTCTACCCGGAGTGTTCTGGTCTCTGGTAAACAGACTCCGGAGTATAAACAACTACGAAATATGGCAAAAACATGGGTTTTTTTCTAATAAAAATGGAAATTTAACATCCATATTCCCATGTAGGAGGGAAACTTCCAAATATTTTTTTTTTCTTTATCTTCCATTAACGGAAAATTATGTGGGCGATAAAAAGGAATGCTATCGGCCCCGAAGTAGGAGCCTGTTGAGCGTCAAAAGAGTAATGTGCGATCCTAATCCGCTTAATACTTCTCTAAGCCCTTCCAGTCATGTAGTCCAATCGGAAAAATCCCGGGAAAAGTATTAACAAGCTTTCCCTTCATTACATGTGCGTCATGACGATCGTATTATTGAAACATTTATTATGTGGAACCTACATACAAGTACAGTTTTAGGTCATAATAAATTTTGAATCTATTAATGTTAAAATGGATATCAGTTTTTCTGAAGGAAAAAAAAATGGCTTCGTCAATTTTTCAATATTCTTAAAAATCACAAAAACACTTAATCAAGCATACTTATTTTATACTTGCGTGTTTATAGACTATGAAATAAAAGTATAGTTAAAAAATGTTACAGCCTTTCAATCAAAAGGAAGCAACATGGTACGTGAGTAACAAAACCATACATTCATATGGCATACATACAACCATACATACAACTTCATATGCCCACATTTTACCAACATATAAAGACTTATTTAATTATGTACGTATGACCTTACTATGTACCGCCTACTTCAAAATTTACCATACAAAAGCTCAAAACTACCAACTTATTATAAAAGGGTGAATTCATTAATTCATGTTTTTCGTTTAGGCCTAAATTAGATGTTGAGGGACCAAAATGCTTCTTCAACAACAGGTTGTTGTAATACGTGCTCCATATGGTCTAGCAAAAACTTGTCTCGTACCCATGTTGGATCTTTGACTTGACCCGGTATGCTCTTTGAACAAGTTAATAGCAAATCGGAACAAAAGAATCCCCGTTTTAATATATTCAGAGCTCAAAGCATAACCTTCATTTTTATTTCTATTTATTTTTTTTAGTTTTAATAGGTCCTTGAAATTTCCCTCACCTTCAAGAAAATTATGAAAAATATCACACTTCACCACGCGGAAGCACTACTGAACTGAAACTAAGGTAGAGGGAACCAATTTCACTGTCGTTTTGGTTAGTCCACCCGTAGTAGTCCACCGTAGTCTGGACCCGCTGGCGCGTTCAATCAACTCATCAAAAAACAAAAGCCAGTTAAGAAAACATGCCCCTATGGAAATATGCAATAGTCTTCCCTAAATATCCTTTTTAGGATATGTAACCCCTAGTTACACCATCCTTGCATCGGCGAGGCACCCGAAAAGAAGATGGCTTCCCGATCTTCTGATTAACACTATTATTAGATAGTTTCGATACATTTCGTTTTCAAGAATTTCTTGCACATTTACTGGATTTATTTTGGAATACAGTTGTAAATATCAACATATGAAATAAAAAAAAAAAATGTAGAAGGCATCATGGTGGGTTAGGTATTGGGACGCACATCATTAGTTTGTAATTATGCTGTTTGTCTTTTCGTACAACAATCATTTAATCTTATTTTTCTGTAACCTTCCTATTTATATTCTAATTTCTGTTTAAATATTTATTGAGTGAAAAATATTCATGATAAAATTACAAGTGACGAAGTTAACCTTATATATTGGTTACACATTTATGTACCTGCCCCAAAAACAAAAATTCAAGAACTCTTTTCAATGTAACAGACAAAACCATATAATTTCGTTTCACGTTACATTATTTTAAAAAAAATTGTATCAATGGCAATCATAGCTATACACTCAAATTTCATTGCCAATATAGGTACATGTTTGCTATCAAGTGTTAACTAATCAGAACTCTGTACCCAACTGCTATGACTAGTTGATCATTAATTCATGAGAGATGATAATGATTAAATGGCATCAAATATGCCGTACATTTAAATAGGCTCCCGTCACGGTTTCAATATTAATGGTCCATGTTCGAGCCTCACTGAGGGGAGTCAACATAAAAGTTGCTCGTGGCTGTTACTCAAACCGGACGGTTAATAATTGATCCTTCCCCCGCTGGTTCCACCGTTCGCTGAACTTCGAAGTCCATCATTGCAATTCCTAAGTAAACATCCAAGTTAGCTAGAATCATTCCAGCTCGCGTTCCACTCCGAGAGGCCTATTAAGAATGTTGTACGCACCGTTGATTATTTTTTGTGATTCTCCTTGTGATAAGACATCACTCTTTTTTTTTTCCCCTTTCACTTCACATATTCTTCGAGTACGCAAATCCCAATATGTTTTCAATCTTCTGATAAGAATGAACAGGTATTATTTAGTTTCAAAAAGGCGCAATAGAGTGAATAATTGTTCTTTTAATAGTTCCATATAAGCCTAAAAAGGCGTTAGATGAGAAATCTTCTTTAACAGATCATAGTAATTGAAACAAGCCAGGGAAGATGTAATGCTGGGTACCATTACTGACTAATCCTTCCCTATCCCTGACATCCCATTGTAAGTCTAGCTGATTGAAGAAATGTTGTTGACAAGCGAATATAAAAAAATGGTTTCCTTTGTAAAATTATGGCTAGTTAAGACTTATTAAGGACACGACCGATATAAATAGAATTCAAATCAAGGACCAAAAATAAAAGTTATTACAACTACTTTGTATAATATAATTTTGGATTTGATAAAACTTTTAATAAAATGAGGATGAAAATAGTCCGGGGAGGCGGTCAATAAAATACAAAATAGTATAAATCTATTTTGTTGTTGCTAATAATACTTTTACTATTAAGACTATACTATTTTGTATTTTATTGACCGCCTCCTAGGACTATTTTAATCCTTATTCTATATCCGGTCAACTATCATCTATCCAATTTTAATAAAATGGTTCATGATATGGCGATGTGGGCACATCGCACATTTCTTCTTTAATTAAAGTCTTTAATTTTTTAGGGATTTTACATACTGAATTTTATATAGTGATTTTTTTTTCAGCCTGATGATTCTCTTTTCTTTTTTTTTTAAATATAAGTTCTGTCATTAAACAGTATGTAAAATTTTATAGGGAATATCTCAATATAGTTAAAACCAAATAATTTAAAAAAATAGACTAACTAGAAAAATTATTTTCTTTATAACAAACAACGAATTTATTAATTAATAAAGAATTTTTTTTCTTCTTCCTCAAAGGCTCGATAGGCGCACCCTCTCATGTCGGTCAGCAAGTCTTAGATACTCTTTAAAATTTTGGTGATCATCTGAGACACTATCCTTCCATTTGCTTAGTGGTCTCCCTCGAGCTTTCACTTCTGCCCTGATACAGCTCTTTGACCATTCTACTGTCATCCATTCTATGGAGCTGACTTAACCACTTTAGAGGTTGTAATCTGACATAGACAGCTTCATGTCCCCAAACAGGAAATATATTTTATGGAGGTGGTATACCCCATGTTATTTTAAAGGTCCTAGAATGCCCCGCAATATTTTGCATTCGAAGGTGTCGATCCTACTGGCTGTTAACTTTTTAAGTAACCATGTCTCACTTGCATATGATGCGACTGGTCTAACGCGGGTCTTATATAACCTTAACCTGGTAGTGCGGCTGAGCAGTCTGCTTCTTCTAAGTTAAGAGCTATAGAGAAAAGATCTTTTTTTTTTTTTATTTTAACTGAGAAAAAATATTACACCGTTATTCTTGAACTTCCCATTGCTCTTCTCCATTTTCTGGTCGCCTCTAATGTTGTGTTTAACAACTTTATCTGTTTTGTCCTAGAAGTAGTTTAGGTCTATCCTTTTTTACTTTAGAGTGTTTTATAGAAAGAGAAAAAAAACACTCATCGATTAGAAACACGTCTCATTTATGGTTTTGCTGATATCAGAAAAAATATGTACGAATATTTATCTTTCTTATGTGTTTTACTGAATGATAAGTATACTATCTAATTAGCATACTAATACCACTAATATACATTTTTTTAAAATAAAGATGATTCTCTCCGTTGCCGTTGTCAGTTATATTTATTTTATGATTCATTCATATAAAAAAAAAAAGGGGAAGAGTTTGTTATGCTGAGGATAAGTTAAATTTATGAGTTTATTTTAGGATTTTCTTAACTGTGAATGAACGAAGCTAGTACTCGTGGAGACTGTTACTGTTTTAATAAAAGTGAGAAATAGCTGGGATGAAATAGCAGATACTAACAACACAGCCCTGTCCCTTAGCCCTTAATGAAAATCCCCCGTTTGTGAAAATAGAATTTTCTCCAGACCACTTATTTGGATTAATATCTGTCCCCAAGGGGGATGCCCACAAGGAAAACTTTATCTTTCATGTGTGACTCGTTTGATTTATCTCTTAAATTTATTGATAAAAAAATAAATAAAAAAGGCGAAAAAACTTGAAAAATACCAGTATATATATACATATATATATATATATTTATATATATATACTTTCTCGCAAAAAAATTAATTTATGGTGAACATATGCAAAACTTAAAATCCTCTGGATTTTTTTAGCTGTCTATCATTATCGGTTTATTTATTTTCTTGGAACCACATGACTGCCGTATAAATGAAGAGGAAATGGTTGGGGGTGTGGTCAAAATAAGTAGCACTAATAAGTGATAATCATATATATTATTATAGCCAACTATTCAACTCAAATTTTAGGTCATCATCTCTCTTTGACATATGAAGTCGAAAGCATACTTATACTACATTAATAATGTATATATTTTTTTTAATTAAATTTAATTTTATTTTTAAATAAATCATTTCTCTCTGTTGTTATTGTCAGTTATATTTATTTTATGATACATATACAAAAAAAAAAAAAAAATGGAGAAGAGTTTATTATGCTCAGAATGTGTTAAATTGAGGCTTTCGGCTTTCAACTGTCCAAGAGCCCTGACGATGACCTAAAATTTGGGTCGAAACGTTGGCTATGTTAAAATATGTAATTCTCACATATTGTAGTGGTTCTTATTTTGACCGAACCCTCAACCATTTCCTCTTCAATACATCTAAGGTCAACTATTATATCTTCCACCACTACCGTATTTATAGCGTTTCCGCGTCTATTGTAACCTTTTCCAGATTAAATGTAACCTTTTTCAGGCTTGAATGAATCCATGGTTTATTTAAAAATAATTATTTTAATTTCTTTAATTAAAAAAAAATTAATTATTTACAACTTTAATTAAGTAAGTAAGAAAGAAAGTACAATAATAATTTTTAAATAAAAGCAAAAATAAACCATAATACTTATTTAGGGATTCATTCAAGCCCAAAGGAGGTTACATCTGACAAGGAAAAAGTTACGATTTTAAAAAAAAAATATTTATTGAAACTTACATCTGTAATATTGCATAAAATATATTAAGTAAATGTGCTAAAATAAAAGATTATTACGAGTATGTCTTGAATAAGACTATAGATAAACTATCCATTGATAGTAGTCAACTAATATTAAGATACTTAGAGATTAAAAATCTCGAGTCCATCTTCTTTTCAGAAGCCTGGGAGGATTGTCTGGAATAGAGGAGGAAGCGAGGGTGGATACAAGTGGGATCTGGAGTTTACTATGAAAGGACTGGTATCTGGATGGGTTACGATTGACGGAAACCGTTACATTTGACTTGGAAACGGTTACATTTGACGTGGAAATGCTAGATTACTAGCTCAACCCGGTCACGCTTTGCTGTGGCTTTTCTAATACCAGGGAAATAAATAATTGTATTCCGTTGATATTTACCCAAAAAACATCTTTGTAAATGATGGCCTAGTTCAATGCTGTGGAATATGGAACAGTTATACAATGTTCACAGACTTTTTTTAATTTTTATATATAAACCCAGTTAGACTCCTCTGCTGAACATTAGTATTATCTATTGAATATTATCTAAGAACATTGTGTTTAAGTTTAAAATATAAAAATAAATAAAAAATGGTCCTACTCGTAAGATTCCTTTTTCATGTTGAAAAGGGAAGGATGGAAATTATCATTTCACAAAAAAATAATGGACCCAACCCGGAAAAAATCTATTCCTCATAACATTTTTTTCATTAGGATATTTAACATAAAAAATAGATTTGGTCACTATTTGACTAATCAGCAAAGTTCTTTAAAAGTACGAAATTTAACCATCCACTTCTTTTCCAGTTTTCAAGGTAACAATAATGCGGCTCTTGCATTTTTATATATAAAAAGGATTTACTTGCTCAAATATACCGAGGAAAACTCCCTGCCTGGAGTTTTCCTGATAAATTAACCTCAGTGCTGTAATTGGTTGGTCATCAAGCTGATATATTTACCTATAATTCTCATTAGCAGAGGAGGTAAGTTAACTAGGTTCGTAAATTTATTCAATTACATTTACGATGGCAATATCACGCTCGTTAGACTTTAAGAACACATTGCTTCTTGATGTTTGTCTTTGAACGGCTACTATTCGTTACAACTCCAAGTAATGTATAGAACAGCCAAGAAGATAAACATGAAGTAGCAGCAAATTTATTATTTTCATTTAATATAATTTAAACTTTTAGTATAACCGAACGTAAATTACTTGTGTACATGGGTCTTTGAAAGTTACCACATCTATAAACAACAGATCAGTGCTCTGCAATTGACATTATGTTCAGATAGACCTGCTGTGTATACAACTATTATAGTATTATGAAACACAGATTTAAAAACTTACAATGGAAATCTATAGCACATAATTAAAAAAAAACCATGTCGTAAAATCATAATAAATTAAAAAAATGATTACAAAAAACCTATCAGGTAAAAAGGTGTCATTGTTAACTCCCAGAATTCCTCCTGGAAAACCAAATCTCAAGCACGCTATTATTCCAATAGCTTATTAATAATGTATCGTCACGGGCAACAAAAAATTGTAAGGTTATTTTAGAGTCTTTTTTTATTCCCATCCATCCATAAAATTATATTTTCCTCTACTTCAATTCAATTTTTCTTTTTCTTTTTTTTTTAATAGTTCAGATATTTTATTCATACAGCCTCAAGCACTGTACAAACTACACTGCTGACCAAATCATATATTCTAGAAGCACTGGCTGACTACATCCCATATATATATATATATATACATATATATATATATATATATATATATATATATATATATATATATATATATATATATATATATATATACGAGCAGACCCGGCCACGCGTTGCTGTGGCTCCAGTACCTGTAATGCGTTGAAATAATTATATCCTATTCCTTTTAATACAGTCAAATCAAGATGCACTGATAAAGAAAAAAAAAGTCAGCTTACCTAAAAACCTATGACATTTAAAATAGAACTTTACGCCTTGTTTGTTAAAGTATTTAGAATGGTTCAAGTTTTTATTTTTTACATCTCATATTTGACTTTAGTAAATATTAATGATCTTTTAGCACTTACTGGATTATTCCAGCAGAGGTGGGATCAAATAACACACATGTAAAAGGAGCTAATTAAGAATATAATTGCAATAGGGTTTAGAACAATCAAATAGTTAAAAATGTACCAAATTAATCTTTTGCTATAATAAATATTAATTAAATTCAGAATATAACACGTGATGATGTGAGATTAGATATCGTACCTTAAAGAGGCTATCAAAATTCTTTTACTAAAACAAATAGATTCGATGCTTTCCTGACATTTAAAAAGGCGACACATAATTTCCCATGGGAAAAACACGGATTTTCCTATTCCAAGCAAGGAAAATTAGAGTTGGCTACTGGATGCTAACCCACCCTAAATATCGAAAGAAAATGAAGTGTTGTTTCAATAAATTAACTTACACCGCCATCTGTTGGAAATTTATAGAACTTACAAATTGTAGAATAATAAGCATTTAATTTGCAATAAAAGAACGATTGAGGCCAATAATCGAGATAAAAACTATCCTATCTTTTAGGTTGGACAAAACTACGCACAATAAGCCAAATTTTATAAAGATCGCTAGAGTAGTTTTTGATTTTACCCCCTACAAAAATCGGGACACGAGATATTTTATATAATTATATAAATATATATATATATATATATATATATATATATATATATATATGATGCGCATAAAGGGAGCTAGATGTATGCAGGGACAGCACCCGTTAGATATGATCAGGGTCTGGTGTGAGGAAATTGCATTTGGGGCAATCTTTCTCTTTATCCGTGTCCCTGCCTTTGACAAATGCCTTCGCCTTCTCCTATTTCTAAAGTTTTTTTTTCTTCTTTTTCCATCCCCTTCATTTTTTCCCAGCTACATAAAACCGTATTTAACTTCTAGCGAATTTATCATCAACTTCGCTCGAGGCGGAATATTTATCTTTTCAATTTTACATAAATAAAATCTTCTCTAAAAAAATCCAGGATTCTTTTTTGTCCTTCCTATAATGATGCGTTATTACACTTGATTTCTAATACTACAGTTTTTTTTACCTTATTTTTTTTATCATTTTATTTATAATAAAATGTTGCATTAAATTATTTATAAAAAAATGATAAATCCTAAAGTAACTAGACTCACTCATCACATCTTGTGGATCAATATGCTTTTGTTAACAGATATTATGTTGATGAAATAGGTTGTAGAATGATGCTTTCTTCGAATCGAGACTGTGGTAATATGCAGTATTACTTGGAAATTGTTACACAATTTAAAGATAATATAATTCAATTAAGTTTTTTTGAGCAAAATTTATTTCTATTTTCTTGCATAAGCAATTAATTTAACTAACCATGTTCAGATTGAATTAAATTAAAACACTGATTAATGACTCAATTATAACATTTTCCATGCCATTACTTATAATTTATAAATCCATTGAATGTAACAGATACCCGGTAAAATATTCCAACTTTTCTAAAATTAGTTAATTTATACCACAATATGTAACAGTTATTATGTCATACAATATAAGGATGTAAATAGCACACACTCACTTTAATGGGCTCACTATTCTTTTGAAGTAAGCCATTTTCATCAAGGCCATAACAGGTCTTCATTGAGTCAAGTCTGGGGCTGTCTTGAAGAAAAATGAGTTACGGATATTAATCAACTTATATCTAATTAACTATTATAACTAATCTCTGTTACTAACAACAATATAATTTCTTAAATACAAGAACCTTACAACGTCGCCTACATTGATTAAACTTAAATTTAGGTTGGTGTAAACTTTGGAAACTAAAACTAAAACAGAATATATTAAGTTAACTCCTAGAAAAACCCTTTCCTCCTAATTTATGCAGATAATATTTTAATTTCTCAAACTGACAATATTGACTATCTTAGCTTCGACATGTGGATGACATGGGTCCCGCATTTTAAGATGAAACGAAAGACCCTTAAGAAAAAAAACGTAACCGACTTTACTTTTTTTTTTCAATTTTTACTTTCACTTACCTATATATGAAATATATAGTAAGTGGAAGTATTGCGATCGTAAAAAAATTCGACTTCCGGTTTTCAACGGAAATACACGTTTTGGGGTCCCCTGAGTCCAAATAACCAAGTCCCGCGAAATGGTCTGTGTGTGTGTGTGTGTGTGTGTGTGTGTGTGTCTGTGTGTCTGTGTGTGAACAGACTAGCTCAAAAACTATAACCCGTGCGATCCTGAAATTGGGTATTTATTGTAGGTATATGCCCGCGATGTGACAGCATAAATTTCATCAAAATTACATAAAGGGAGGGGGTACTTTACTTAATAACTTTTTAGGTTTTTTTCGATTTTCTCAAAAACGGCTCTAACGATTTTGATTAAACTGAGTATTTCATCTATTTATATGCCCGAGATATGACTGTAAAAATTTCATCAAAATTGATTAACCGGAGGGGGGACTTTACTTAATAAATTTTGTAACATTTTCACGTGTTTTTTTTATTTACTCTAAATCGGCTGTAACGATTTTGATCAAACTGGGTATTTGATGTATTTATATGCCCGAGATATGACTGTAAAAATTTCATCAAAATTGATTAACCGGAGGGGGGACTTTACTTTATAAATTTTGTAACATTTTCACGTGTTTTTTTTATTTACTCTAAATCGGCTGTAACGATTTTGATCAAACTGGGTATTTGATGTATTTATATGCCCGAGATATGACTGTAAAAATTTCATCAAAATTGATTAACCGGAGGGGGGACTTTACTTAATAAATTTTGTAACATTTTCACGTGTTTTTTTGATTTTCTCAAAAACGGCTTTAACGATTTTGATTAAACTTAGTATTTGATCTATTTATATGCCCGAAATATGTCTGTAAAAATTTCATCAAAATTGATCAACCGCAGGGGGCACTTTACTTATTAAATTTTGTACCATTTTTACGTGTTTTTTTTTATTTACTCAAAAACGGCTTTCATGATTGTGACCAAACTAGGTATTTGATGTATGTATATGCCAAATATGTGATATCCAACATTTCATCAAAATTGATCAACCGAAGGGGGGACTTTACTTAATGAATTTTGTATCATTTTCACTGGGTTTTTTTACTTTCACTTACCTATATATGAAATATATAGTAAGTGGAAGTATTGCGATCGTGAAAAATTTCGACTTCCGGTTTTCAACGGAAATACACGTTTTGGGACCCCCTGAGTCGAAATAACCAAGTCCCGCGAAATGGTCTGTGTGTGTGTGTGTGTGTCTGTGTGTGTGTGTGTGTGTGTGTGTGTGAACAGACTAGCTCAAAAACTATAAACCGTGGTAACCTGAAATTGGGTATTTAGTGTAGGTATATGCCCGCGATGTGACAGCAAAAATTTCATCAAAATTGCTCAAAGGGAGGGGGTACTTTATTTAATAACTTTTTACGTTTTTTTCGATTTTCTCAAAAACGGCTCTAACGATTTTGATTAAACTGAGTATTTGATCTACTTATATACCCGAGATATGACTGTAAAAATTTCATCAAAATTTATTAACCGGAGGGGGGACTTTACTTAATAAATTCTGTATCATTTTCACGTGTTTTTTTTTATTTACTCAAAAACGGCTTTAACGATTTTGATCAAATTGGGTATTTGATGTATTTATATGCCCGAGATATGACTGTAAAAATTTCATCAAAATTGATCAACCGGAGGGGGGACTTTACTTAATAAATTTTATATAATTTTCACGTGTTTTTACTTTCACTTACCTATATATGAAATATATAGTAAGTGGAAGTATTGCGATCGTGAAAATTTTCGACTTCCGGTTTTCAACGGAAATACACGTTTTGGGACCCCCTGAGTCGAAATGAACAAGTCCCGCGAAATGGTCTGTGTGTGTGTGTGTGTGTGTGTGTGTGTGTGTGTGTGTGTGTGTGTGTGTGTGTATGTGAACAGACTAGCTCAAAAACTATAATCCGTGCGAACCTGAAATTGGGTATTTAGAGTATGTATAAGCCCGCGATGTGACAGCAAAAACTTCATCAAATTTGCTTAAAGGGAGGGGGTACTTTATTTAATAACTTTTTAAGTTTTTTTCGATTTTCTCAAAAACGGCTCTAACGATTTTGATTAAACTGAGTATTTCATCTATTTATATGCCCGAGATATGACTGTGAAAATTTCATCAAAATTGATTAACCGGAGGGGGGACTTTACTTAATAAATTTTGTAACATTTTCACGTGTTTTTTTTATTTACTCTAAATCGGCTGTAACGATTTTGATCAAACTGGGTATTTGATGTATTTATATGCCCGAGATATGACTGTAAAAATTTCATCAAAATTGATTAACCGGAGGGGGGACTTTACTTTATAAATTTTGTAACATTTTCACGTGTTTTTTTTATTTACTCTAAATCGGCTGTAACGATTTTGATCAAACTGGGTATTTGATGTATTTATATGCCCGAGATATGACTGTAAAAATTTCATCAAAATTGATTAACCGGAGGGGGGACTTTACTTAATAAATTTTGTAACATTTTCACGTGTTTTTTTGATTTTCTCAAAAACGGCTTTAACGATTTTGATTAAACTTAGTATTTGATCTATTTATATGCCCGAAATATGTCTGTAAAAATTTCATCAAAATTGATCAACCGCAGGGGGCACTTTACTTATTAAATTTTGTACCATTTTTACGTGTTTTTTTTTATTTACTCAAAAACGGCTTTCATGATTGTGACCAAACTAGGTATTTGATGTATGTATATGCCAAATATGTGATATCCAACATTTCATCAAAATTGATCAACCGAAGGGGGGACTTTACTTAATAAATTTTGTATCATTTTCACTGGGTTTTTTTACTTTCACTTACCTATATATGAAATATATAGTAAGTGGAAGTATTGCGATCGTGAAAAATTTCGACTTCCGGTTTTCAACGGAAATACACGTTTTGGGACCCCCTGAGTCGAAATAACCAAGTCCCGCGAAATGGTCTGTGTGTGTGTGTGTGTGTCTGTGTGTGTGTGTGTGTGTGTGTGTGAACAGACTAGCTCAAAAACTATAAACCGTGGTAACCTGAAATTGGGTATTTAGTGTAGGTATATGCCCGCGATGTGACAGCAAAAATTTCATCAAAATTGCTCAAAGGGAGGGGGTACTTTATTTAATAACTTTTTACGTTTTTTTCGATTTTCTCAAAAACGGCTCTAACGATTTTGATTAAACTGAGTATTTGATCTACTTATATACCCGAGATATGACTGTAAAAATTTCATCAAAATTTATTAACCGGAGGGGGGACTTTACTTAATAAATTCTGTATCATTTTCACGTGTTTTTTTTTATTTACTCAAAAACGGCTTTAACGATTTTGATCAAATTGGGTATTTGATGTATTTATATGCCCGAGATATGACTGTAAAAATTTCATCAAAATTGATCAACCGGAGGGGGGACTTTACTTAATAAATTTTATATAATTTTCACGTGTTTTTACTTTCACTTACCTATATATGAAATATATAGTAAGTGGAAGTATTGCGATCGTGAAAATTTTCGACTTCCGGTTTTCAACGGAAATACACGTTTTGGGACCCCCTGAGTCGAAATGAACAAGTCCCGCGAAATGGTCTGTGTGTGTGTGTGTGTGTGTGTGTGTGTGTGTGTGTGTCTGTGTGTCTGTGTGTGAACAGACTAGCTCAAAAACTATAACCCGTGGGAACCTGAAATTGGGTATTTAGTGTAGGTATATGCCCGCGATGTGACAGCAAAAATTTCATCAAAATTGCTCAAAGGGAGGGGGTACTTTATTTAATAACTTTTTACGTTTTTTTCAATTTTCTCAAAAACGGCTCTAACGATTTTGATTAAACTGAGTATTTGATCGATTTATATGCCCGCGATGTGACAGCAAAAATTTCATCAAAATTGCTCAAAGGGAGGGGGTACTTTATTTAATAACTTTTTACGTTTTTTTCAATTTTCTCAAAAACGGCTCTAACGATTTTGATTAAACTGAGTATTTGATCGATTTATATGCCCGAAATATGACTGTAAAAATTTCATCAAAATTGATCTACGGGAGGGGGGACTTTACTTAATAAATTCTGTATCATTTTCACGTGTTTTTTTTTATTTACTCAAAAACGGCTTTAACGATTTTGATCAAATTGGGTATTTGATGTATTTATATGCCCGAGATATGACTGTAAAAATTTCATCAAAATTGACTAACCGGAGGGGGGACTTTACTTAATAAATTTTGTAACATTTTCACGTGTTTTTTTGATTTTCTCAAAAACGGCTTTAACGATTTTGATTAAACTTAGTATTTGATCTATTTATATGCCCGAAATATGTCTGTAAAAATTTCATCAAAATTGATCAACCGCAGGGGGCACTTTACTTATTAAATTTTGTACCATTTTTACGTGTTTTTTTTTATTTACTCAAAAACGGCTTTCATGATTGTGACCAAACTAGGTATTTGATGTATGTATATGCCAAATATGTGATATCCAACATTTCATCAAAATTGATCAACCGAAGGGGGGACTTTACTTAATAAATTTTGTATCATTTTCACTGGGTTTTTTTACTTTCACTTACCTATATATGAAATATATAGTAAGTGGAAGTATTGCGATCGTGAAAAATTTCGACTTCCGGTTTTCAACGGAAATACACGTTTTGGGACCCCCTGAGTCGAAATAACCAAGTCCCGCGAAATGGTCTGTGTGTGTGTGTGTGTGTCTGTGTGTGTGTGTGTGTGTGTGTGAACAGACTAGCTCAAAAACTATAAACCGTGGTAACCTGAAATTGGGTATTTAGTGTAGGTATATGCCCGCGATGTGACAGCAAAAATTTCATCAAAATTGCTCAAAGGGAGGGGGTACTTTATTTAATAACTTTTTACGTTTTTTTCGATTTTCTCAAAAACGGCTCTAACGATTTTGATTAAACTGAGTATTTGATCTACTTATATACCCGAGATATGACTAAAAATTTCATCAAAATTTATTAACCGGAGGGGGGACTTTACTTAATAAATTCTGTATCATTTTCACGTGTTTTTTTTTATTTACTCAAAAACGGCTTTAACGATTTTGATCAAATTGGGTATTTGATGTATTTATATGCCCGAGATATGACTGTAAAAATTTCATCAAAATTGATCAACCGGAGGGGGGACTTTACTTAATAAATTTTATATAATTTTCACGTGTTTTTACTTTCACTTACCTATATATGAAATATATAGTAAGTGGAAGTATTGCGATCGTGAAAATTTTCGACTTCCGGTTTTCAACGGAAATACACGTTTTGGGACCCCCTGAGTCGAAATGAACAAGTCCCGCGAAATGGTCTGTGTGTGTGTGTGTGTGTCTGTGTGTCTGTGTGTGAACAGACTAGCTCAAAAACTATAACCCGTGGGAACCTGAAATTGGGTATTTAGTGTAGGTATATGCCCGCGATGTGACAGCAAAAATTTCATCAAAATTGCTCAAAGGGAGGGGGTACTTTATTTAATAACTTTTTACGTTTTTTTCAATTTTCTCATAAACGGCTCTAACGATTTTGATTAAACTGAGTATTTGATCGATTTATATGCCCGCGATGTGACAGCAAAAATTTCATCAAAATTGCTCAAAGGGAGGGGGTACTTTATTTAATAACTTTTTACGTTTTTTTCAATTTTCTCAAAAACGGCTCTA
Source organism: Aelia acuminata (assembly GCA_911387785.2). Classification (NCBI taxonomy): domain Eukaryota; kingdom Metazoa; phylum Arthropoda; class Insecta; order Hemiptera; family Pentatomidae; genus Aelia; species Aelia acuminata. The sequence continues at coordinate 36,035,866 of OU426983.1, forward strand.
ACGATTTTGATTAAACTGAGTATTTGATCGATTTATATGCCCGAAATATGACTGTAAAAATTTCATCAAAATTGATCTACGGGAGGGGGGACTTTACTTAATAAATTCTGTATCATTTTCACGTGTTTTTTTTTATTTACTCAAAAACGGCTCTAACGATTTTGATCAAATTGGGTATTTGATGTATTTATATGCCCGAGATATGACTGTAAAAATTTCATCAAAATTGATTAACCGGAGGGGGGACTTTACTTAATAAATTTTGTAACATTTTCACGTGTTTTTTTGATTTTCTCAAAAACGGCTTTAACGATTTTGATTAAACTTAGTATTTGATCTATTTATATGCCCGAAATATGTCTGTAAAAATTTCATCAAAATTGATCAACCGCAGGGGGCACTTTACTTATTAAATTTTGTACCATTTTTACGTGTTTTTTTTTATTTACTCAAAAACGGCTTTCATGATTGTGACCAAACTAGGTATTTGATGTATGTATATGCCAAATATGTGATATCCAACATTTCATCAAAATTGATCAACCGAAGGGGGGACTTTACTTAATAAATTTTGTATCATTTTCACTGGGTTTTTTTACTTTCACTTACCTATATATGAAATATATAGTAAGTGGAAGTATTGCGATCGTGAAAAATTTCGACTTCCGGTTTTCAACGGAAATACACGTTTTGGGACCCCCTGAGTCGAAATAACCAAGTCCCGCGAAATGGTCTGTGTGTGTCTGTGTGTGTGTGTGTGTGTGTGTGTGAACAGACTAGCTCAAAAACTATAAACCGTGGTAACCTGAAATTGGGTATTTAGTGTAGGTATATGCCCGCGATGTGACAGCAAAAATTTCATCAAAATTGCTCAAAGGGAGGGGGTACTTTATTTAATAACTTTTTACGTTTTTTTCGATTTTCTCAAAAACGGCTCTAACGATTTTGATTAAACTGAGTATTTGATCTACTTATATACCCGAGATATGACTGTAAAAATTTCATCAAAATTTATTAACCGGAGGGGGGACTTTACTTAATAAATTCTGTATCATTTTCACGTGTTTTTTTTTATTTACTCAAAAACGGCTTTAACGATTTTGATCAAATTGGGTATTTGATGTATTTATATGCCCGAGATATGACTGTAAAAATTTCATCAAAATTGATCAACCGGAGGGGGGACTTTACTTAATAAATTTTATATAATTTTCACGTGTTTTTACTTTCACTTACCTATATATGAAATATATAGTAAGTGGAAGTATTGCGATCGTGAAAATTTTCGACTTCCGGTTTTCAACGGAAATACACGTTTTGGGACCCCCTGAGTCGAAATGAACAAGTCCCGCGAAATGGTCTGTGTGTGTGTGTGTGTGTCTGTGTGTCTGTGTGTGAACAGACTAGCTCAAAAACTATAACCCGTGGGAACCTGAAATTGGGTATTTAGTGTAGGTATATGCCCGCGATGTGACAGCAAAAATTTCATCAAAATTGCTCAAAGGGAGGGGGTACTTTATTTAATAACTTTTTACGTTTTTTTCAATTTTCTCAAAAACGGCTCTAACGATTTTGATTAAACTGAGTATTTGATCGATTTATATGCCCGCGATGTGACAGCAAAAATTTCATCAAAATTGCTCAAAGGGAGGGGGGACTTTATTTAATAACTTTTTACGTTTTTTTCAATTTTCTCAAAAACGGCTCTAACGATTTTGATTAAACTGAGTATTTGATCGATTTATATGCCCGAGATGTGACTGAAAAATTTCATCAAAATTGATCTACATGAGGGGGGACTTTACTTAAATAAATTTTGTACCATTTTCACATGTTTTTTTTATTTACTCAAAAACGGTTTTAACGATTTTGATCAAACTTGGTATTTGATGTATTTATATGCCCGAGATATGACTGTAAAAATTTCATCAAAATTGATCTACGGGAGGGGGGACTTTACTTAATAAATTTTGTATCATTTTCACGGGTTTTTTTATTTACTCAAAAACGGCTTTAACGATTAACAAAAATAAGATATGAATGTAGAAAAATGTGTGACTTTGGGAAATGATAATTAGCAAAACACGTCAATTTCTAATCTAAGTAAGTTGGTAAGTGAAAGTTGTGTGTTGCGCGCACGCACCAGATTTTTTTTTTTACTTTCACTTACCTATATATGAAATATATAGTAAGTGGAAGTATTGCGATCGTGAAAATTTTCGACTTCCGGTTTTCAACGGAAATACACGTTTTTGGACCCCCTGAGTCGAAATAACCAAGTCCCGCGAAATGGTCTGTGTGTGTGTGTGTGTATGTGAACAGACTAGCTCAAAAACTATAAACCGTGGGAACCTGAAATTGGGTATTTAGTGTAGGTATATGCCCGCGATGTGACAGCAAAAATTTCATCAAAATTGCTCAAAGGGAGGGGGTACTTTATTTAATAACTTTTTACGTTTTTTTTCGATTTTCTCAAAAACGGCTCTAACGATTTTGATTAAACTGAGTATTTGATCGATATATATGCCCGTAATATGACTGTAAAAATTTCATCAAAATTGATTAACCGGAGGGGGGACTTTACTTAATAAATTTTGTATCATTTTCACGTGTTTTTTTTATTTACTCAAAAACGGTTTTAACGATTTTGATCAAACTTGGTATTTGATGTATTTATATGCCCGAGATGTGACTGTAAAAATTTCATCAAAATTGATCTACGGGAGGGGGGACTTTACTTAATAAATTTTGTACCATTTTCACATGTTTTTTTTATTTACTCAAAAACGGTTTTAACGATTTTGATCAAACTTGGTATTTGATGTATTTATATGCCCGAGATATGACTGTAAAAATTTCATCAAAATTGATCTACGGGAGGGGGGACTTTACTTATTAAATTTTGTATCATTTTCACGGGTTTTTTTATTTACTCAAAAACGGCTTTAACGATTAACAAAAATCAGATATGAATGTAGAAAAATGTGTGACTTTGGGAAATGATAATTAGCAAAACACGTCAATTTCTAATCTAAGTAAGTTGGTAAGTGAAAGTTGTGTGTTGCGCGCACGCACCAGATTTTTTTTTTAGGAAATTAGGAAAGAGAAAAAATTAAATACGTCTTCTTACTTAATACAATTTCTATCGACATACTCTTCACAGATATACGTTAGAATAATTGAGGCGTTGACATGGATAAGGTAATTAGTCAAGAAAACCTATTTTTATTTTAATATTTTTACATTTTGATTTTGAACTGCTGAAATTACGGTTATTCACGAAAAGCATCTTCCGGTGTTCATAGCAACTAAACCACTTTAAACACTGACTTTCTACTCTTACTATACTATCGGCATGACTTCATACTATATAAATTGTACAAACATTTTCCTATGAAAATCTCTAAATTTCTTACTGACTACCTTCTCCATGTCAGTGCCTCAATTATATTTCTAAAATATTTGATTGTTAATCAATGCATCGCTAACATGAAGCGCTAGATAAATCAACATATCGAATTTTCCGCAAATTGAACATATTGAGTAGCTGTTTTTCTCTACGCAATTTCCAGCCTGTTGGGAAAATATGTTGAGCCGTGAAGAAGGGGAAGTTGGCCTCTCCCCGTGATGATACTGCTATCGACAGTTGTTTCTTTCCAACTGTCGTCACCACTCTCTTTCATAAATAGTTATCCAGTCACAACGTATTTCTTCTCACAACGTATTTCCCAGTTTTTTCTCACCCTCTGACTCTTCTTCCACTTTTTATGATCTTCATTCTCCCTCCCTTATTTTCCGACTTCCCACCTCTCCAATGAATCAGAAGACTAGGCGTAGAAACCGCTACTAAACAACTCGCTTCACATCGCTATAACTTTTCATTTGCTAACATATGAAAAGAAAATTAAAGAGAAGAACCCGCACATCTTCCGAGCTCAGAAATATTAATGCTACCCTAGTGGTTTTGTCTAGTTGCCACGCTTGTTACGCGAGGGACGCTGCAGAGTGGTCCCAATCCAGCAAGCATGGTGCAAAAATTCGAAAAATCAACTTTTTTTTAAAAAATTGATAATTTTACCTATATACCTACAGGATACCTGCTGCTAAAATCTAATATTGGTTTTGAATAATTTTGATTTGTTTGGCCGCAGTGATTTTCCAAACATTGCCTTTCTTAAGTACGCTATTTCAATTGGAAAGTGTAGTGCGCATATGTATCCAATATAAAGAAATTTTTTTTTTACAAAATAATTTTATTTCCCTCAAACTACAATACATTCTCTATAAAAAGGCATATCCAAGAATATGGAACGATTTTTTTTAGTAGACTTGGAGTTTTTCAAACTCGCCATGTTTTTTTCTTAAAACCTAAAACCTCATGAAGGTTATAAAATCTAAGTTCCAACGAGTTCAATGTAAGCATTTATACCATGACATAGCATATTTAAGTACAAAACTAACCATGTAAAGTTTTGCTGCAGCAACTTGCATCCAGAGTCATGAGAGTGGAAATTCCAGGAAAACCCCGGTTCCGAGGTAACAGACTGCTGCGTAAAATAATTATATTAAAAGCGGTCGCGGTTATTTTTCTGTTTCTCTATAATTTTGTTTATTTAATTTGTATAATATTTTATAGATTATATAATCCACTTATTTTACAGTATCAAAATATATTTTTTATAGTCATTTTTCAAATGTTTGCATTGACGGCATAAAATTATCTGCATTTTTCATTTTAAAACTATTTTATTTTCATGAATTTCCATTATATTTTCACGTAGTATATGCTAATATTTCTAGATTATCTTGTTTGTTTTTTATTGTAAATAATCATAAAAATAGAGATAATTTTTTCGTGAAATCGAATAAATAACTAAACCGAAATACCAAGTTTGAAACAAGACTTTAAGTACATTACTGAATATCTTTCTTTAGAACCTATTTAATTGTAGTTTGTGTTATTCTATTCCTCTGCATTTTTCTTGTGGGTATAATATTATTAGCTCTAGCTAGTCCTATTTGTATGTAACTAATGTTAGACATCTGCTCAAACCTTCAAAAAACATAACATCAAGTTAGACCGAAATCGTCAACGAAAAGTAATTATAAATACAGAATGTAACCCCACTATCCCTCTACCCCCACCCGTACGCTTTGCTATTTGTATGTGCCTTATGTTAAATTATGCTTTATCTTTACTCTGGTATATTGAATTTAAGATTTGTTACTTTTGTTTTTGATTTTTTTTTCTTCTCTTTGTATTTTTTATTTATTGTTACTCAGAGTATAATTAACCCTCTTTAATTACTTTCTTTCTATCTTTGTTTTACATTATTTAATATGTTGTAAGTAACTCATAAGTTAATTAATTTCTACGTTTTATTTTCTTTATTGTAATTGCATATTTGTATTTTATTATTGTTTACCTGAGCTTGTACACTTAATACTTTCAGTGAACTCTGGCAGACGGCTATTGCCTTTGCCATGTATACTTTATTTTTTAATCCTTTTGCAAATTTTGTATATAGCTAACAATAAAGTATTATTATTATTATTATTATTATTTATAACTGTGGATAAGGGCGACCAATTAAGTCTCAACACTGTTTTTCTTTAGAGCTTTATTATTGCAAACGTTTCGGCCAGTTCGGCCATCTTCAGTGCTGTAAGTTAACATAATACAAATTATTTTTTTTAAATTCACATTTTTGCAAACAATTATCTATTATTCTGATAACAATTCATTTTTTTTTTTTTTTTTTCTCTTCATACATTGATTCGCACCTGTTAGCGATCGGCGACAATCAGCGAATTCGTGGTCCGCAGCAACGCATTAAAACGTATGGCATTAAGACATGAGGAAAGGAAGGTGCTCAGCAGCACCTCTTTCCGGGCTTGATACTAATTCAGGTGAGGAGGTCTCTCATCCAGCTTCTTTTTAGTCGCCTCCTGACAGGCATGTCAGCCGTGGCCATGCGGTTAATCAATCTGTTGTTGTGTCCTTCCAATTTAACAAAAAAGCGTGAGTAAAGCGTTCGTATGTGTTGTTGGATAGTCGGTTGTTGTAAGTCTGTATGTAGAGTTTGGTTACTTACGTATCTGGGAGCGTCCGTAATTAGTCTCAAAATTTTTGATTGGAAAGTTTGCAATTTTTGTAAGTGCGTCTTTTTAGCTGAGCCGAAAATTTGTGAGGCATGCAAATTAACTACAGTGTTGGTGCAGTCTATTAATAATAGACCAACACTGCATTCACCCTAGAATTTTTGGATTGATAAAGCTTCATAAAGAAGAAAGAAATTTACGTCCAATTGTTGATGGTAGAAAATCTCCTATATATAAATTTTCCAAATATTTGAAACCTTCATTAGATAACCTAGCCAGTGACAATCCTTATGATGTCAAGAATTCCATAGAGGTTAAAGAAAAATTAAGAGGTATAAGCATTAATGAAGATGAATTAATGATCAGTTTTGACATTGTATCCCTATTTACTAATGTGCCACTTAAAAAAGTATATAATATCATAGAAGAAAATTGGGAGAAAGTGGTGCCATACACAAAAATAAAAAATAAAAACCTATATCTAGAGGGGATAAAACTGATATGTGAAAATGGGATATTTAGTTATAAAGGAGAATTGTTTAGACAACTTTTGGGACTGCCAATGGGGGGTGTAATGTCAGTAGTGCTGTCTGGGTTAGTGATAAACGTTTTAATTAAAGAAGCAATAATAAAATCAGGGATAAAGCCCAAAATAATAATGAAGTATATAGATGATATATTCTGTATTATAAATAAAAATAGCACAAAGAAATTCTTAGAGGCATTAAATGGATATCACAAAAAGCTGAAATTCACGATGGAGGTAGAACAAAAAGGCAAAATCAGGTTTCTAGATATAAACATAGTCAGGATCAATAATAAAATTTACACCGAGTGGACTAAGAAACAAACCACCAGTAACATCATCCTAAATTATCTATCGTTACATCCACACCACATGAAAGTAAATGTGATGAATAACATTATTAATAAGGCCATAAAAGTAACAGACGAAATATTTTTAAGTAATATAAAAACCAAAATATTTCAATTATTCATGGATAACTTTTATCCCAAAAATATAATAGAAAAGGCATGGGCGAAAAATATTAATCTAATAATTAATAAAAGCGTGAAAAAGAAAAGTACCCAAATAGAAAAAAGAAAAATAATAATAAAAAAATATGTTAAATTAACATACATCAAAGGATTGGCAGAAAATATTCAAAAAACCTTCAAGGAATATGATGTAGAGGATTACAACTTTGCATTCAGACCCACAAATAAAGTAAAAAACACATACAATAACTTAAAGGACATAATTAATAAGGATTTGCAATCAAACATAGTCTATAAAATAGATTGTCTCAGATGCCCGGCGACATACATAGGAGAAACCAAACAATATTTAAAAGACCGGATTTATCAACACAAAAATGATTGTAAAAATGGCCAAAAAAATATTAACAAATCTGCATTAGCCAAACATTCAGGAGAACTCAACCATGAATTTTATTTTGAAAATGTGCAGATCTTAAACAAGGAAGAAAACAGTACAAGAAGAAAACTGCTGGAGGCAATACACATTTCTGAAAATATAAAAAATGCCATAAATTTCAAAACAGATTCGAGAAATATTAATCAGTTGTATGGAGAAATACTGGAAAAAATTAACAAATAAGATAGGGAAAGAGAGAAAGGGGAGAAAAAGGAGAATAGGACACGATTTGGAAAGAATGTAATGTGTGTGAGTGTCTATGTATGTAATTTTTTTTTTTTTTTTTTTTTTTTTTTTCAAAACAGAAATGATTGGTTTGCAGTTTGGAGTCCATTTTCCCTTAATCCTCCCTGAACTTTGAACAATGACAATATAATACAGGTAGTTGGACAAGGGTAGCAAATACCTATTTATTTTAATTATTAATTGACTAACCACTGATGGTGGATTTTTAGAAGACTATTTTTATCAATCAAATTTAGGTAATTGTTAATAATTTATTAATTCATTATTATTTTCATTGTTGACTTAGTAGTAAGTAATGAGAGAATTTAATTGTTATTGTTTTTAAATGAATTGTTATCAGAATAATAGATAATTGTTTGCAAAAATGTGAATTTTTTTTTTTTTTTTTTTTTTTGACTTTAATTATTAATCCGCACCTGTCAGCAAGGTGCTGACAATCAGCGAATGAGATGGTGGTAATAGGTTATAATGACATGTCAGGCATGAGGAGGGAAAGAACCCAGCAGCACCCCCCTTCCTGGCTTGAGTCAATTACCTCGGTTGTCTAAGAGAGCAGATCTCTCATCCAGCGCCTTTTTAGTCTTCTCGTACCCGTGCTTATGTCAGCCATATTACTGATTAAAGAATTTGGATGTCCGTTTAAATTAGCAAAAAACCGTTTGTATAGTGTCATTATGTGCTGCTCGACTGTTAGTACATGGAGGTCTGTATGTAAAGTTTTGTTAGTTACGTACCAGGGTGCTTTTGTGATGAGTCGTAACAATTTTGATTGGAAAGTTTGAAGTTTCTGTAAGTGAGTCTTTTTAGCAATACCGAAAATCTGTGAGGAATATGTCCATATGGGTTTGAGTAAGTAAGAGTACGTATTTAGTTTTTGTTTCAGTTTCAGTTTTGATGATTTAGAAAGTAGTGGGTAGAGAAGCTTGAGTCTTTTGGTAAGAGTCCTTTTTTTCATTTTAACATGTGGGCCCCATGTCATCCTTCTGTCGAAAGTGAGCCCCAAATAGTGTACTGTGTCCGTCTGAGGAATTTGGTTATTGTCAATATAAACTGGGGGGCAGGTATGTTTTCTAAGCGTGAATGTAATGTGTTTTGATTTGTCATGATTGAGTTTAATTTTCCATAATTGAAACCAGTCGTGTAATTTGTATAAGTGATGTTGTAATGTCAAGGAAGCCTGTGTTGAGTCCTGATGTTTCGTGATAATTGCTGTATCATCAGCGTAAGTTGCAGTCAATGTCTCGTTGGTAATAGGTATGTCGTGCGTGTATATGATGTAGAGTAAAGGTGCTAGTATTGAGCCTTGGGGTACTCCCGCCAAGATTGGATAAATTGAAGAAATTTCCGAACCCTGCCGGACAGAGAAAAATCTATCGAAGAGGAAAGATTGTAGGATAAGATAATAAGTGTACGGTAAGATGGTCTTGAGTTTAAAGAGAAGACCCTGGTGCCAGACTTTGTCAAACGCTTGAGCAACGTCCAAAAATACTCCAGTTGCATATAGTTTTTGTTCTAGAGCTCCTGAAATGTAGTCAGTAACTCTGTGTAGTTGATGCGTCGTCGAATGGTAAGTGCGGAAGCCGAATTGGTGATCAGGTAACACTTTTTGGTCTGTTAGAATGTCAACTAATCTTTTGTGTAGTAATTTTTCAAATAATTTGGAGCATATTGGGAGGAGGCTAATTGGTCTGTAGGATGAGGGATTATAAATGTCTTTACCTGGTTTGTGGATCATTCTTATGAGTGAATATTTCCATTGTATTGGGAATTTGGACGTTCTTAATATACAGTTGTAAATTGTCGTGAGTAATACAAGAGCTTTTCTAGGCATTTGTTGGAGTGCCTGTAATTAAGTCATAACCAGGGGCTTTCCTTTTTGGTAACTGTTTGATTTGTAAAGCGACTTGAGAAGGAGTGAACGGAGGCGGTGGGAGTGTCAACTGTAGTGGAATGTCTAAAGTGTTAAGTACCATGGTGTCATGTTCTGTATTTATGAAGTCAGTAAATGGTGTAAATACAGAAGAAAGGTGTAGGGCGAAGATTTCGGATTTTTCCTTATCCGACACGGCCCAGGTGCCATCCTCTTTTCGAAGTGGTGCAGACACCTCTCGATGCCTTAACAACTTTTTGGTATGCTTCCATAAGCTTCCATCGTCCGTCGAGAGGCCAGTAATGTACGAGTCATAGTTTGTTCTGTTGATTTTTTGGATTTCTCTTTTGAGTTGATTGTTAAGTCGGTTGTATGTCTGTTTGTCTCAGGGACGTCTGTCAGTCTGCCATACCTTACGCGCTCTTCTCTTTGCCCTGATCAAGTCTCTTATGTACTGAGGATATTTCGGTAAGTGTTCGTTTCCTGCTTGCTCAGGTTTAGGTATTGATGAAGACCATGCAGCAACTTGAATGTTTGTTGTGAAATATTCCACTGCCTCTTCAATTTCGGCTTCGTCTTTTATAGAAAGTGGGACGGACAGCGATTTATCTAAATGCTGCCTGTAAGCATCCCAGTCTATAGAACCATTGATAAGTTTTGGTTTTCTTTCAACGGTGACTGCCTCATCCAGAACAATAAGATGTACTGCGGAGTGATCAGAGCAAAGATCAGAACTCGTATGTATAGTGTGAGGTACAGTCCGCAGTCCTTTTGTAATAAAAAAATCTAGAAGGTCCGGAGATTTACGTAATGATGTTGGCCAGTATGTCGGTGTGTCAGGATTTATCGTGTCTAATGAAAGCTTATGGATAGCAGCCCTCAGGTTCCTACCTCTTGGGGTGCTTAATCGTGATCCCCAATATTGGTGCTTAGCGTTGAAATCACCTCCTGCTATAAAGCACCGCCCCAGGCTTTGGAAGAAATTGCAAAACATCGAAGATGTCAGCACATATCTTGGCGGACAATACACCGAGGCTAGTGTCATTGTGTAGTGTTTCATGTACAATGTAATGCCTGTAGATTGAATGTCAGGTGAAATAGGTAGGTGTATATAGTTGTGTGATAAGGATGATCTGATAAGTATAGCAGTTCCGCCATGTGCAGTATTGTCAGGGTGGTCTGTTCTGTGTATTACATAGCCAGAAATTCCAAATTTAGTTCGTGGGGTAAGGTGAGTTTCTGTAATGAGGGCTACGTCTATACGTTTTCTGTGAAGGTATAAGTCTAGTTCAGTTTTGTGTTGTGTAAGTCCGTTGGCGTTCCACAGAAGGATGGACTATGAGCCCGCAGTCAGCTGATTAGGGGCCATTTGGAGGATACGTGGCTTGGGTCACCTGTGCGAGCTGTTGTAGGATGTTAAAAAGGGGTTGGATGAGGGAGTTCAGACCGTTTAGTAATTGAAACAAACCAGGAGGGGCTGTTGGGTAATTGTCAGCTGAAGGTGGCTGCTGGATAAATTCTCGTCCCATGCCTGAACATGAAGGATGCTTATGAGACGACGAGGAATCGCTGTGTGGTCTCATGTGCTGTAAGGGTGCTTCCTGCTTACGAATCGGAAGAGGCCTCTGTGCTGGATTCTTCTGCACTGGTTTCTGCGCATGCATGAGTGGGCGAAGAGATGGGAAATCTTCGGAACTTTGGAGCGGAGGTGGAGGTGGGTGTGGTGGAGGGTCTCGCTGAGTGCGGAGGTTCCTTGCGATTCTTCGGGTCCTGAGGTCCTTTAGAACTTGACATCCTCGGTAGTTTGCAGGATGTTCACCTTGGCAATTGGCACATGTTGCAGCTGTTTCCCTGGATTTTGTACATGATGAGCTTTCATGACCCTGCCCGCATCTTACACAACGAGGTGTTCTATTGCAATACGTCTTTGTATGCCCGTATTGCTGGCATCTGATGCATTGCGGGATGGATCGTTTCCTTCTAGGTTCTTCTATCGTTACCTGGGTATAGTAGATAGCTGTGATTTCAAAAATCTTGGCGTTGTATGTAGCCTTTGATATATCTACAAAAAACAGGGGTAGAGGTCTTTTAGTAATATAAAATGTTAGTAATACAAAAATGTGAATTTAAAAAAATAATTTGTATTATGTTGACTTACAGCACTGAAGATGGCCGAACTGGCCGAAACGTTTGCAATAATAAAGCTCTAAAGAAAAACAGTGTTGAGACTTAATTGGTCGCCCTTATCCACAGTTATAAATTGAATAGTCTGAAGAAGTAGGAAAAAATTAATAACTAATTATTATTATTATTATTATGTGAAAAAAGTCTTATGTACAACGCCAAACGGAACAGAATGTTTTTTTTTTTTCCTTATATGAAAAATAATATTTTAAATAAAATGCAGAAAGCAAGGAGAGAAAGGAAAAAGGAGGCTCGTTTTTGAAATGAAATTGTTGTCGTCGTAATACATCGGCTCACATTCTTGGTTTTCTTCTGCTGACCTTCTTTCCTGGAATGAGCTTGATTTGAGCTATATCCCTTCGCCAGGTTATGAAGGGCCCTCTAAACTTTCAAAATATACAAAAAAGTGGATTTCAGCAAAATATGGAATGAGCTGGTTTTGATAGCAAATTGAGGCGTTTGCTATCAAAACCAGCTCATTATCATCATTATAGCAAACGCCTCAATTCTTAGAGGTTCCAAAATTTTGTAATATGTTAGACTTATTTTATTAATTAAACTAACCTAGGAAAACTAAAAATAATTCAAAGAAAATCCTTTTATTAGTAGTAGAATGTATTTTATTAAATTATTTATTAACAAATGTGTTCACATTTTTTCTTGATAGCTTGTAGATTATATAAATAAACATTTTATAATTAAAATATTTCTTTTTCCTTTCAGGTAAGTTATTCTACAAGAAGTTTCGAAAGCTATGCTGTTTAAACCACAGGTACTAAGGCCATTAATAATTTATGTTATTATTTTACTATTATTTAGGTTTTAGCCTAAAACCTAGCCGTTGTTGATGTGTGTTAATATTAATTTTAAATTAACAAATATTTACATTTTTTATATATGTATGTACACTATTGTAAATAATTTGTATATAAGTATAAATCAGCGCTTGATGTGCTAGTAAATAGAAGTCTAACTGTAACTGAAATAGTCGTTTGAGAAACCTGACATGTCCAAAAAAGTGGAATCTCTTTTTTATACATTTTCCATATTAATTTATTACTAGCTGTATATCCCGGTTTCACCCGGGACATTTTATTTTCTTAATGGAACAGTCGATTTCGTAAAAAAACAATGTAAAGTGAGATCATTACAATTTTTATAACAATAAAGAATATACCCAGAGATCGGCTGAAGTTATACAATTTTAATATCGACAGGTGTTCTCACCTGGTATGAAAGAACCAATGAGCGAAATTTGGAGAATTTAGGACAAACGGATGGATTTCTATTAAGAACAAAACAAACACAATTTGATCTTTATTTATTTTGATCAATATTTTTAAAATATGTATATATATTTATTTGCCTAAGCTTAAGAAATCCTTTCTCAGTAATACCACTCGTCAGAGAAATTTACATCCATTTACATAAGATGGAAAAATCTAAGATAGCAGTGGTTTTTTTATGAATACCAAGCCCTATCGGCTTAGCAGGCACCGAAATAACCGATAGAGCAGCCAAACCAGCTCAGGACTTAAAATTTTCCCTTTTATCGAGCTCGGAACCCTTCTTGCCTCTTCGAAAAGAGATTTGGAAGAAGTGGCAGGTAATATGAGATGGGCAAATTACTAATAAACTACACATGATTTTTAACAGTTAAAAGATGACATCCATGTTCTAGTGCGTCGAGAAGAGAAGTGGTTATTAATCGCCTGCGCATAGGGCACTGCCGCCTCACCCACGGCTACATGATAGCTAAACAGACATCACCTCAATGCACACAGTGCAGAACATTACTATCTGTGATCTATACTACGGATTAGAAGAGTGCCCAGTTTTTAATGAGAAGATAAATCAGATGGGAATTCCTCGGTCTATCGCTGAAGCACTTGGAAAAAACCAGGAGATCATCAGAGAACTCTTCTTAAAGAAGTGGGGCTCTACCCTCTCATATAAGAGCTAAGCCCTTTCTAATTTGCGAGTGATGATAACCATTGCCGTATTTCATCCTATATACATCCAAATAAATAAATAAATATTTATTTGCCGAGCCATATAATCCAAGAGAAATATTTTTCAAATTATGAATTCTAAATGTCGGAAAAAATAATTTTATTTCAGCGAAGCTCCTAGTGAATAAGTAGTCGCATGTCTCTTTTTTTTTTCTTTTCAATAAATTTATATCTGAGGGCATGACCCAAACGACTGGACCGAATTTAAGTTTTGAGACGTTTGAAGTTTTATTAATTTTCGTAACTTATTTTATAAATCAAAAGTACTAGAAATGGTATATAAATTTTCTTAGTTTATATAATTTTTTCGTTTCACATGGGATATAAGTTAAAAATGGAAATCATTTGCATAGTATAATTTGTATTTAAGAAAATTCAGCTTTATTTTGAGAGTTTCCGATTAAAATATATCTTTATAAAACTAGGAATATCTTCCCCGGCGAGGGATCGAATCCTGAGACCTCGGAAGGGGTCAATATGACGGAGGAGAAATTACCGAAACCTCTTAATATTCATGGAGGCCAACCTTCGTTTTCTTAATATAGCCACATCATTAATAACAGGCCCTGAGAGGGTTGGCAGCAATGAATTCATCAACCCCTTCTGTCCAATTTCATTAAATTTCAGCAGACATTAGTCAGGCAAATATAAAAATCTACCACCCCCTTCTAACCCTACCCCCCCCCCGCTCCTAATTTATCACTGCAATTTGTTACATTCCGCCCGCCTAATCCACCATAGACTCACTGATTTACCGCTGAACTGAATTTCTAAACTCAGATCTTTAGGCAGATCTCTCTCATACTATACCTCTCGCTCCTTGGTAACCCATCCAGGAATAATTTTCGTTTTTAATCACTATTTGTTTATTTGTGTCCGTAATTATAAATTAATCACATGCAGTTTAAAGCAGGACATCTATCGTGCGGAAAATGCGGGAATCATATAGGAATTTTTGATTTTTAACTGAAATCAATTATTTTCTTAACTCATTTTCAAATGAAAAATTATTGCCTATGATTCATTCCATGTCACATCAACACACTTTTTTTCCTCTCCATCCCAGATTCTAATGAAATTTGAAACATTGGATACCTTCGTACAGACTAAAAAAAATACAAAATTTCAGCTCAATGTCTCAAACGGTTTTCAAAATATAGCTATGTAAACTGATTGAAAAACACACAATTTTGACCTGTCGCATCTCCTGTAAATTAAAATTGCAGCTCTTCTAGTCAAGATAGAGAGTTGAAATTGGTGTCATTTTAAAGCTGAGTCTATGAATTTCCTTATAACATGCAACTCAATAGGGGTTAAGAGGAAATTTGTTTTTCAAGATTTGTATCAAAATTTCAAAATTGAATTTCTCAAAAAGCCCATTTTTTAAAAATCTAAAATAATTCGGTAGAGTTGATAAGGTTGTCATTAATAAGTGTTATAAAAATTATGTTGCGACAGCTATGGGTTTATGCTTAAAATAATTATTAAAAAATGTGGGTTGTGCTTGTGGATGAAAAAAAAACCATTAGCTATTAAGCTTCTCAAACTCAAAGATTTGTGACAAGTATAGAAATGAAATTAATTTGATAAAATAGGTTACAGTTTGAGAAGCTTTGTATCTAATGGTTGTTTTCAATCCACAAGCAAAACTCACAAGTCTATACGAAGGTATCCTATTGATATATGTACCAAATTCCATTAAAATCTGAGATGGTGAGGGAAAAAATTGTGTTGATGTGACATGGAATGATTCCTACGGTCGATCCCGTTTTCTAATATCTTTTAAGGATTAAAATACTACCACGTTAATACGTATGCTTGCCTCCAAGTAGGAGTGGGAACCTATTTTTCCTACCGATGATTGTTTAGTCAGTGATAAGTTTTGAAAAAATTAAAAACGTTGAAACAATCTGTTTTTTCTAATAGCGTAAATAAGGAATACAATTTGATAAATTGATTTAGAAATAACTGGCATACAGCATTATAGATTCAATATATGATATATTATAACGCCCTTTGCTAATGCCTTTGGAAATGCCCTTTGCTTGCTACTTTGGAATGCTATGAATGCCTTTGGAAATGCTACTTCGTTCTGGTAAGTTTTTTTTGTTTTTTCAGTGAATTTTCACAATTATTCTCGGGCATTAATTTTGAAAATACAAACGAAGTGACTCAAACAGCATTTTTTTTGGGCGGCCAGGTTAAATAAAATTAGATTCACGTCAATGTCTCTTATCAGTATTCCTATCCATATTGCAAGTTCGCAATAATTTAAAAAAAAATCTATTATAATATAGAAATAATCATGAGATTACTTTATAAGAATAAATTGATTCAACTTACTGATATTATGTGTTGCCTCTGATTACTTTAATTTAAAGATTTTTTTTTCTCTCGAGGTTGGGAGGGAATGGTTAGAAAACTTTAGAAGTCATTACTGTTGTCAACCCTGTGAAAGGATTATTTTTGGGAAAGATAAAAATATACGTTAAGACCTAGCTTTGGGGTCGAATCAAATAGAAAGCTCGTTACTTCAACTGTTTTACCAATTCAAATTTAACTTCTTTAGAATCTTAATTATTTTTAATTAATTTAATTATTTATTTTATTAACTTAACTTTAATTAAATAAATATAACTTTGAAGTATCTTATTTATTTTAACAACAAGAGTATAAGAAGGGTTTTAACTGAAAAAAAAAAATAAAACATCAAACTATAATTGAAGTATAATTGGGGTAAAGAGAAAACTAATTCCATAAAAAAAAAAAAAAAAAAAAAAAAAAAAATTTCGGAACTTGATTAAAACACAACATGGTTTCCAAGTTGCGAAGTATCTTGATAACTTTGACAAAGCAAATAATAATTTTAAACCTTTAGAAGGTGGAAGAATATTAAGTATATTTTCATTCTATTATCATCTCGAGAATTTCAATTTCTACCTTTTTTATTTTTCTTGTAAGTCCTCTGATACAATTAATCTTGTTATGGCTCTGGTGTGTAATATTTGTGACAGAAAACTTTTTTTTTTTTTTAATCTTTGCTTGAACCACATCGATTTTGTTTATCTTGAAATGCTTCATTAACTTTATTAATTCAAGAGACTTTGCAATTGTCAATTCCGGGCCTAAAGTTGCCAGCGACGAAGTTGGACTTTGCAATAAGTCTATCCCTTCTTGGACTAAGTAGATTAACTACCCTGATTAGGTCTCGAACTCCCGCCCCCCCCCCCCCACCCACAACTACTGCGGACCGACTACTGTCCACAAGCCAGCCCAATGTGCTAACAATCTAAAAAATAGGCCTCCTTCTTTTCAGGATTTTCAGGAAAGAGAAAAATTTAAATAGTTTAAATTTTGACCAATTTTTTTCACCATGCTTTTAAGCATGAACAAATCAAAGACATACTTTTTTTAATTTGTATTTATTATTTTTTTCTTCTTTTTTTTGTTCTCCCCTTCCTCGCCGGTTAGACTATACGGTGTTTCCCGGGCCAAACACTTGTCGTTTGCCAGGGGAAACGCCTCCATCCTGCCCCCCAAAAATGACTTGCTACTTCAACATTTTTGTTAACTTAAAAGTATCTAATCCATTTTAACAGTATGTATACAAGAAGGGTTAGAATATTCTAACTAGAAACGTCCTGATTAGACATGGACCACAAATCATAAATCGACTCGACTATGGCTGCTTAAGGATATAAATCCTCACTTGGATTCTGATTATTTCAGGATATAACTTACTTATCTATATAGAATCGTTTAGAAACTATTGTTAGATTTTATCTTTTTTTTTTAAACTGTTACGATTCATCCCCAATAAAATATTAGGAACGAGGGAAAAACAAAGAAAATCTCATAAGAAACTCCAGAATAAAAAAAGAAATCTGGTTAAGGTCATTGTTTACCAATTCTTATATATCCTTTTTTGTAATATATGAGTAAAAAAATAAATAGAATTCAAATTCCATTAGTTTTTTATTACATGTTTGTTTATGTTTCGGGGTATACTTTCATCATCAGGACTCATCTATGTATTTATACAGATAATATATTTATTTGTTATGTATTAATATGAAATAGATATTTACTTAAATTAATATCCATACAAACATTGTCAAGTTTTTCACTTTTTGCATTTAATAAAATTTAACTTATATAAAACAAAAACATTTGCATTATTATTTTTGTATAAAATAATAGATATTTACGAGTATAAATACCGTTGAACATAGAGTATAAAAATAGTCCCATAACAAACCCTTGAGAAACTCCTGTTATCTTGAAGTCTAATGCTTACTATTTTAAACTATGAACTAATGTTTGATTGATTATTATAAAGTTTATTATCTTACTTTTATGCTATTCCGATATTGTTATATCCGGAAGAGGGTTGGCCTATGTAGAGGCAGAGCGGGTCGGGAGAAAGAAAGCGGAAGCACTCAGTGGGAGGTGACATTAGCTCCTCAGCCTGGGCCATTTTCTTAAAAGATCTGCCACCAGGGCTCGCTTTCAGTTCCAATTAGTTCTCCCCCCCCCCCCTCACTCTCTTTCTGTCTTTCCAAAACCACTCTTTCAAAGCTGAGTCGATAAGTTCCTACCCATTCCATACAAAATGTTTCCGACAAATAGTTTTTTTTTTCTTATTTTCATTCAAAACAAAACTGAAAACATTAAGGGATATAAATCCAGCTTGTATACAAGTAAATCCACGGCGGGATTTAAAAAATAACAAATATCACGAAAAAAACATATTGCTTAGAATATTTATAAATCATGATAGGTACAGAAAATGATCTTCCGCTATTATTTTGTATGCATAGAACTCTGCATGTTTTTATTGCTATACATATTGTTATACCAATGTGGTTTCAATCATTTTATTGACGTAAAATTATAACAAAAAAATGTCAAACAAATCATTAACAACGTTACAAAACAATAACTACCAGCGACTCAAAAGTAACATTATGCTTATATGTTCAAGACAAGACAAGACACTAGTCGATTGTCTCTTATATTATATTATTTTACATTTTAGAGTGAAATGGACCCACCCAGAAAGGCCTAGATCATTCCAAAACATGTGATCATGTACACACATGACTGTAAGGTTCTAGACAATTCTGGGACTTTTTCAATGTAACAGAAACAATCAGCTGTTTTTGTTTCACTGCAGAATATGATAATATAATACTGTTTAGATATTAATATATTTATTCTACGTTCAATTAGATGATATTGTAATTTAACTCGTATACTGACCAAATGTGTATATGCTAACATTGTACAGGAATAAACAACTACTGTGACCTCGCTAACGTTTATAACTAGTAAAAATATTGACATAACGAATTATTTACTCAGCGATAATGTGGTACCCAAACACCAATGGTGGAGTGGACACACTACTCGAGTGCTTATTGAAATGTGTTCTAGTGCTTATTGTCATTAGAGAGCTATTTACCAATGTTGTTTTGAGTGGTATATTTCTCACCCTGTTTTGGACCGATTCTATTCCATCGTCTTGCAATTCAATATAAAAATCATATAAGTAAAAAAAAAGAAATGTTTCTATATACACATATATTTTCTTTTTCTTTATTATTTTTTCAATTCAAATATATATTCCTCGAAATTTCTTCAGACATAATTGTAAAACAAATAAAAAATATCTAATCCAAAACATTTCTTTATAAATAATAAAGTAAATTTATTATGTTTATGTTTAATTTTACGAGTTTTACATTGTCTGGAACGGTTATGTATTAGTACGTGATCACCTTTTTGGAATGTTCTACGGACAACATTCCTATATACCAACATTATAAATAAGGGTCTAGATCGCTAAAGGTCTTGGCGTTGACTATTGAATCATATAATTAATCTTGAGCCACGGTTCTGTCTTTACTAGTTGCTGTGTTGCTTTGTTGTTAAATTGAGTTTTAATTGTTTCATTGACCTATTTCAATTATAATTTTACGTCAGTAAAGTTATTTACGCTCACATTCGTGTTAAATTATAAACGTTTTAGGTTTTAATGAATTCCCTTTTTATTTTATTTTTGTTATGTGCACTGGCTTTATGGACATAGATCTTTAGTCACACTGAATTAGCCTTCTTCTATCTGCCTATCTTTAGCTAATAGAAGAATCTTTGCAGTTCGTTGCATAAACTTATAGCATCTTTGTTTATTATATTTATCCGTTATCTTTTTGGCATACCATGTCTCTTGCGAGGTCTAGTGATAGTAGAATCGAGACATTGTAGAGACTTGCTGACGGATTATTCGAGCAGTATATGAATATCCTCCTAAAGGTGCACTGAACATCATATCCTGTGTTTATTGTTTTTGCATCAACATTATAATATTTAAATTCAATCAAATCATCCCCATTCCATTCAACGACCTTCGATAAGTTTATTATAGGTAACTAATTCAAGTTACAACAGTTCCAGCCCCTTCCATTGGTGTAGATACCATTTGGCATGACCGAACAAAATAGCGGGTCTATCGGCTTGATGAAAGAAGCCCTAATGTACGTTAACAAATAATTCTTATTTGTCAACAAAACATGTTGACAACACTTTCCGATTAAAAGAACGCATTTAGTTTTAAACAATGGTCTGTTAAAGGCGTACTGCGCATGCTTTTAGGACCATGCTTTGGGATGTTCAACGTGTTTTATGAAATGTCGAACTATTTTTCTTTTCTTCAAATATAAATGTTTATACGATTTTTTTATATTTCATATTTTAGCCATTTTTTGTTTGTAATGAGAGAAAGTTAATTAATCCATGTAATCGAAATTAATGGTAATTTTTCTTTCACCCCCATGAGAACATTTCAATGTTATTATAAAACCTATCTGATATTTAATAATATTTGATTCTCATTAAATGTGACAAGTTTAATCAAAAACGTTAGTGCCATATTTGAGAAAATAAAAAAAAAAAAGTAAAATTGTGACAAATATATGAAATAAAGTACCCCCTCCGTTTAATCGATTGCGGGCATATACATAAACTAAATACCCAATTTCGGGTCACACACACATAGACAATTTCGCGGGACTTGGTTATTTGGACTCCCATCCGGGACCCCAAAACGTGTATTTCTGTTAAAAACTAAAAGTAAAAATACATACATATTATTTATGTAAAAGGTATTTCTACTGTTATTAATATCTTTCAATTTTACAAAGCAAAGTAAAGAGGTGCAAAACCAACAGACAGGTACTTTTGGCACCCTTCCTCATGCCTGACATGCAGAGTTGGGCAGTACTTAACTAATTCTAGTAGTTAACTACTAACTACAAGTTAAGTAGTTGCGTAGAGCAACTACTAACTAGTAGTTAGTAGTTATAAATGAACAACTACTTTTTATAACTACCCTAGAAGTAGTTGCAATTCATAACTACCAACTAGTTAGTAGTTAGTAGTTATAAATGAACAACTACTTTTTATAACTACCCTAGAAGTAGTTGCAATTCATAACTACCAACTACTAGTTGGTAGTAAAACAGTGGTTAACTACAATGTTTGATTTTTAGTAGTTGCTCTACGCAACTACTTAACTTGTAGTTAGTAGTTATAAATGAACAACTACTTTTTGTAACTACCCTAGAAGTAGTTGCAATTCATAACTACCTACTTCTAGTTGGTAGTGAAACAGTGGTTAACTACAATGTTTGATTTTTAACTACTTTTGAAAGGTTTGTTCCACGACCCCACATTTTTTATATAATGTTTTTAATTGTTTGGTATTCTCGTTCGATTGGCTCTTGTTTGATAACCAACCAATTAAACTCAAAATCTAAGAAGTGGGGACATGAGAACTAGTCGGAGAGTGCTTTTTGGAACAAACCTGCAGTTCAGCAGTAACAACTGAATTTCAAACTTCATTCCTTTAAATAAGTTAATCCTTGGCCTTTTCCTTATTTGCTTGTCACTATTTTTCGACTCTTATTTTCAGATATTTAATGCATTTTTGGTAATAAATTACATATATTAAGAAATAAATTAAAATTAAGTATTATGTTTTTTTTTTTATAAAATCACAACTAAGATATGGCTTAAGTAACCTCTAGTTGGGTTAACATTAGATAAGCTTATTGACATTGATTTAGTTTGAGGTTTACTTTTTCTTTGTTGAATTGTTTCACGTGCATTAAATCATTAAAATGATTGGACATGGTAATGAATCAATGGAATAAAATAGCAGAAAAATACTGTATTTATGTAAACAAACATTTTACAGGGGTATGGTGAAACTAAAATTTCTTACCTTATTATACATACATAATTATGAAAAAATAAAAAGAAAAGAAATAATAATAATAATAATCTATCACTAACAAAAAAAAAAACAACAACTATAATATCACTAACATAATGATTTGTATATTATTTATTTATACTTGGTATTATAATTGCAATTTATATTGATTGACTAAATATTGTAATGAATAACTATACCCATCACAACTAAATTTGTATTTAATTTGCCAGTAAACAAAAGGAAACAAACATGGTATATTAATGAAAAAAAAAATCATATTCTATTAAAGAATAATTGTTTTTTTTATTGTACTTTAATTTTTTTTTTGCTTCATTAAAAATATTATAATGAAAATTATAATATAATATGCAGCTATTATAATGAAAATTATTTTAATGAGTGATCTTATTTTTAATGCATCAATAGTATGATGAAATAAATCATTGATCTCTGTAGGGATTAACACGGATATAAGCTAGGATTTTCTATATGAATCTTATATTGGACATTCTAATACAATATGTTCTAGGGTTTCTAGCTTTTTTACTTTCACTTACCTACATATGAAATATGTAGTAAGGGAAAGTATTGCGATCGTGAAAAAATTCGATTTTTTTTTTTTTTTTTCAGGGAATAAATGTGGTTGTGTGTGTATGTTAACAGACTAACTCAAAAACTACAGACCGTACGAATTTGAATACTTGTCCATGTCCAATTGACAAAAGGCTGCTGGACTTTTTCCTCTAAATTTTCACCCTGTTAACACTAAATCCCTTGTCCACCAGCTGATTGTGATAACTATGTGTTTTGTAATTATTATTTAACTATTGTTGATTAAATTCTTTTTATTTTATTTAATATGTTTATATAATGGGTGCCTGAGTTTTTCGAATCCGTTTTATAATTGAATGGGACTTTATTGTTTTTTGTAATATGTACAGCCTCAAATAATTTTCTATTTTTTGCATTAGGTACTTTCTTTGTCCAATATTTTGGTTTTGTCAAAATTGAATTTATGTTGCAATTTTATACTATGGTATGCTACCTATCCAAATCATTATGAGTAAAGTTATTTAAAATGTTTCTTTTAGTTAAAACTAATTACTCAAATATATCAAGTTGATTTACAAGTAATATTCAGTCCGACTTCAATGAACTATGGTTAGAGCATGACAATAAATCTAAACACTTCAATTTTATTGTTGACAGGTCATTTATCTAGATCATCACAGTTCCTACATTTTTTCTCCACTACCGAGCTTTTCCGTATTTACAGGTTTTTCTTATAGAACACATTAATACTGAGTTGTGAAAAAAAAAAAAAACTCACAACCTTCGGGTTATCATTTGCAGTTCCTAGATGAGTAAATTTTAAAATATATTGACTATCAAGTACTATTATAATACATTAAAATTTTCTATAAAGGTTGACCCCCGGACCACCCCGCACCTATCCCAAAACATTGCAATACTTCAATAAATATGACCCAGTAAATATCCCATAGTAATAAATACATGTACACCAGAAGTTGTTAGTAGTTAAATAATTGTAATTACCAACTACAGTTTGTAGTTAGTAGTTAACAAATTTTAACTACTTTTTCTAACTTGTAGTTGGTAGTTGGAAAAATTTAACTACTAACTACTAGTTAAACAAAGTAGTTGCCAGCTGTTAACTACTAACTACAAACTGTAGTTAGTAATTGCAACTACAATCAGACCAAAGTAGTTGTAGTTAGTAGTTAGTAGTTGTAACTACATTTAGCCCAACTTTGCTGACATGTCATTATTAGATAAGCATGCCAACCAACATTTGCTTATGTTATATTATATGAAATATTTTATTATCGGTAAACTCGTAAAAACATATCAGTTTCTAAATGTCCAGTTTCACCATACATTTATTGATACCTGGAAAAGTTCCTAAACGAAGAGGAAAACGGTGGAATGTGTTGGTAGAGGAATAAGTCAGATCTTATCAATTTGGGACCCGGTTTTGACAGAGTTCCATAGAGAAGGAAAACGTTTTAGTTTACCTCTCTCAGGTATCGCCTCATCCTCCTCCTTGGCTTTTATTTTATTTAGCGTTATTTTATGTTTTATTTTTTTATTTTAGTCTATAAAAACACAAAGTCGCACATAAAACAAAAATATTTTAGTAACAAATTTTAATAAATAATAAAACAATAAAACCGGTAATCAAGGATAAAATATCAATTTGTTAAGTCACAATTAGTAACTCCTAAATTGTAATATCAAAGGTTTCTTTACCGTTGTACCTAACCTTGGACTCATAGATACGTTGTTCCAATTATTCGAAATTCTATGAATCATTCTGATAAAGCTTCGTATAAAAAAAAATAAAAAAAAAAAGGCCTTCAATTAATGGCACAGAATGATATCCAACCAACCAACTATACATATTTCCTCAATGTAGCTACATATTTATTTATTATTTTTAAATTTTAAGTATTAATGTTCTTTTGATTAAGTGATTGTTTAAAAACATAAATTCACTGATTGTTAAACGTGTTTTAACAAATTTAATCAGTGTACTTAAATAATATGTAATAAATAATTATAAGAAGACAAAAAATATACTATAATACTGGAGATGTAATGTCGGTCAACTACTTTTTCTTGTTTTAAAGTCAAAATCCTCCAAATTCATTCCATAACTGAACTACCTACATCGACATAGTTATAGGACTGTAATCCTCCTTTCTACTCATACCTTAATCGAAAATAATTATGAACAATTTTGCGGTGGGCTCATATATTACAGGGATGAGAATGGCAGGTGTTTGAATAATAGAGAGGCTGGATATATATAATCCTCTAGGATGAACCCTAACATCCGCTATTAATGAGCACACTGTCGGAGTTGAATAAGCCATAAGAAGAGCATGATGATGGGGGGGGGGGAGTAAAGGGGGCGATTAAAATTTCCGTATGTGGCCGCTGGAGCTGGAAGTTGTGCTGGAAAATCCAGCTAAAGCTTAACTTGGTAGGTCCACGCTCCCTTACACCTATCCTCATCCATGATCATCCTCGCCAACTTATTGATATTGTTATAATTGTTTCATCGTTCACTTATGAATAATTTTAAATAAATCTATAGTACCCTCTTTCAAGATATTTAATAAGAAAATCCCTGGACCTATTATGAAAAGAAAAATGGGAAATGTGCCATATTAATTTTCCTTTTCACTGTTGATGTGAGATTTACTTACTATGTTTATAATGCATTGGACATTCATGTACCCTACTGGTACTTGATCAAACTTAAGCACATCCTTTTGACATCATTTGTTTTCACAACTAATTCATTTACTATTCATTAATGTCAATGATATCGAGGACCAGTATAATAATAATAGTATAGTATGACAAATAGTATCTACAGTAAACCCTCGATATAGCGAACTGGTAGGGGGTTCGATATTCATAGTTCGCTATAAGGAGATTCGTTATAACCGAGGATTCTTTTTTATTTTTTATTTTTTTTTAGTCAATGGCCGCACTATTTTGATCATATTTAGAAGGAAATTCATTCATTAGAACAAGTTAAATTAAAACGCATGAATGTAATCCATTTTTAGATAAACTACATATTAATTAAACAATGAAATTCATTAATTTATCTGGCAAGTTCACTTGAGAGTTCTTTACCCTTAGCTTTAAAAAGAGGGTCTGAGATTGGTATATCGAGATCTCATTTGTTTAAAGCAATTTATCTATTTTTTTCTAAATATTCATGAGCCGCAGAGCGCAGGCGTTTATTTGATGCTGAAGTTAATCCTTGGGCTGCGGTTGAATCTATTTTATCTTTGTTTTTTATAATGTTGACAATGTTGATTTTGGAATTCCATATTTTTCTGCGATTGTTTTCTTACTTATAATTCCCGATTCAATATCCTGGAGAATTTTCAATTTTTCCTCGATTGATAAGGATTTACGTTTACCAACGAACTCATTGTATATTAAAAACAACAGTATAAACGACTACAGAACACCGATTCGAATAATACAGAGGTCGAAACAGAACTGAGCTAGTTTTGAGAAAAAAGCCAATGGAATCAGAGAGAAAGCAAAAGGAAATCGGATTAGTTAAGAGTAAAAAAACACCTCAATTCTAGAAACTGGAGCTACTTCGTCTTCCCGCGCTCATTCTACGTAATATAGAAGAAAAAAAATAATAATAAAAATTCTAGCAGTTCGTTATAACAGAATATAATAATTCTCAGGCATCAAATTTAGTTCGTAGTTCGCACTAATCCAGGGGTTTCGCTATAACGAGGGGTTCAACAGAAATATAATGGTAATTTTGGGGGGATAGTATTTTGGTTCGCTATATCGAGGTGTTCGTTATATCCGAGTTCGTAATAATGAGGGTTTACTGTAGTACGACAGCTCTCTTACAGCTTTAGGGGGTGAAATCATCGTAAACATCTGGAGGGACTCCTTTTATTCTCAATCCTGTCTATTCGCCTTCAATGTGCTATAATTGTTATTAATAATACAACATTAATTCTTAGTTTAGATGAAAATATTCAAGTTTGGGCAGGTCTGCCACGATCTGATAATTAGCCTCGTTTCCTAGACACATTTATTATATTTTAATTTGGCACATGATTTACTAATGTGGTAGTGCATTTACAAAATATTTAAGGAAGATCACCAGTTCCCTTTTAGCCATCTATTGGTATTATCGGGCATGTTGTCACGCCAGAGCATGACAACATGCCGCATAATATTCGGCCGGTTACCATTTCCCCAGGATGTAAGATTCTCAGCAACATCTATATTGTTCATACTGCTGTTCACGGAGCATCACACATTCTAACGTTTACTGAACGAAGCCGTTCTTTTATCTTCCTGCTGTTAATTTTGGCTCAGTTCAGGACGAAAAACAAATTTTTCTCTCTAAAATTTATAAAATAGATTCAGAGCAAAATTTTTAAAACTTTTAACTTTAATGGTTACCATATCTCTATGTTAAAAAAAAATCAAAATTGAGGTTCTTTACTAATTTGTTATTATCACCAAGATCAGTTTTGTATAAAGGACGTGGTCCACATTTTTTGAGGTTTCCAATTTTTTTTTCATTATTGGTTATTGAACATAAACCTATCCACATCTGTAGAGAGGGCATATCCATATCTTTATATAGGGCATATACGTTAAGTATTTAAGCAAATTTAGAATTTCAGTTGAAAAGACATGATTTCTGGAGTTTTTTTTTTCCGAAAGTTTGATTTCGTGCAATGACGCCCTTTCAACAATAACCGATATACTTCATTTTCTTAGAACTGGCTTAAAAGGTACAAAGCATAAATTCATTTATAAAATACACTTGTAAGCGTAATTATCATAAATTCACCCTTTCCTTACCCGATCTCTATATTTGTTTCTTGGATTAAATACGAAGACACTTTATTTATGGAGCTTTTTTTTTAAATATATATAATTCAGAGTTTACACTCATGTCTGCTACCAATTTATAGATATTACTTTTAAATAGGAGTTTTTTGTAAAATATTGTGGCAACCTAGCTCTCCCCCTAATTACACAGTGCAACCTTTATTAGCAGGTATCTCGTGATTAATCGTGGATCAATCATGAACGAACCGACAATGATTGATTAGCGTTAATAATTATTAATGGCTCGCTAGAGGGGTTTACCATGAAAGCGGCCACGTGGCCAAGAGTATAAGGATCCTAAGCAAGTAGCTAATTATGAACTAATTACCCGGTTAGCCGCTAACAGCAGCAATTATTCACGGGACCATCTCATCTCTCTTCATGTATTATTCCTTACCCCCCCCTCTTCCATCAAACTCATAATTATCAATCATATTTTTTGTAATAAAGAATAAATTTTAAACAAAACTTGTTGGCTCTACTCTCACCGTAACGAATTCTCTCCCATTTTCAATGGAAACCTGTGTATTCGTCACTGTCGAGTTTCTGTCTAGCTCTGTGAATAAGGTAATGAATCTACTACTCAAGGTCTCGGGTTCAAAACCAACTTAGTGCTTCAAACCCACTTTGCTTTACTCTTAAAAAATCCACCGACCGACACTGAGATATTTGGTCGACGAACTGTACTTTTTAGACAGATATTAAAACAAAACAAAATATTTGAAATAATTTTTACGTGGTGTCTGAATATGTTTTAGAGGTTTTGTAAGTGATTTTGTTGATGTTCACTCAATAAAATTAAAAAAAAAAAAAAAACCTTTAGTAATGAAAATAAACATTTACAAAAATGGCTTTCTTAAATAAAAGAAAAAAAAAATAATCATTGCTACTGCAGGTACAAATAAAAATTAACTGAAAAAACAATATTTAAATAAACAAAACAAAGGTAATTACAAAAAACCTACTCTACAGAAAGCACCCAAAAAAATAACTTTTCAAAGCAATTCATATAGAATATCCTCAGACTAAAAAGGAATAACAAACTGTCTTATCTACTGTTAAAAAACATTCAATTAGTTCGCATTAATAATTACAAACAATCCATTAATTAACACTTAATCTGCAGCACAGAACAAAAACCTCTCTCTTTTGTTACCCAGTCAGAAGCCCAAAGAGGTAGGACAGCTCTCATTGACCGAAGAGCCAATGCAGTTTCTTTTGATAAATGTGATGTGAAAAAAAGACATCCATTGCTATCTATTAGAAAACTATAACAGTAATTAGATTTTCAGGTACCAAAATCATACAAGGCTGTTAAATCTTGAGCCTCCAATTGCAAAATTAATATTTAAAGAAATTTTAGTTTAAAATTACCTGCTATTAAATATCAAATAAATCAATGTTTCCTAATGATGATCAAATTTATGTTGATGAAGTTTCGATTTGAAACCCCTGAATAAAGTATTTTAATGCTTATTCTCTCTTTGGAATAAGGAAAACGGAAAGAGAGGATTAAGGAGGAAACGGGAGCCTACACCCTATGGGTTTTAAGGGCTTAGTATAAGCCAACATTTTAAGTTATGTATACTCGTACGTACTTAGAAAGGTACTTATTTCTTTAAAATGTTATTAAAGCAAAATAACTTAGGAAATTCTATTTTTTTTAATATAGCTATTGTTATTCCTGCTTAGTATTCATTGTATATCACATATAAAGCGTTTATTTATTGTATTAATTACAATGACCTCATTTTAGTCATTTTAACGGTGTGTTTTTAAGCAAAGAAAATATTTAAATTCCGCTTTAAATGCGGAAAGAGATATTTGCTTTATCAATTACGAGCTTTTATTTTATTATTATAATATTTTTTTTATGGATAACTAAATCCAAATTAACAACTAGGTAAAGGGAAATAAAAAGGGCCAACCAATTATAAAGCTTAAAGAACCTTAAATTATGGTGCCAAAGGTTTAGAATGCTTTGAAGGACAAGATGATCGAGTTTCATCTGACCATTAGTAGGTTCGGTAGATTAAAACTATTATCAAGGAGTTCAATACGGTATATTTACTTAATTAGTAATCGAAATAAAAATACTGCAGTGTCGAAAAATATTCGATTAATACTTCAAGTTCTCCAGTAAGTAAAAATTAGAGGAAGGAGTAAAAGTTCCCTCCATCATGAAAGTTGATCGAAGTTACATTAACCATCAAGAGTAATGCACAGTTTTCATCAGACATTATTGCTTATTTGTATTCAAAATAAGCAGTAGTGTATATATAAGGCAATCGAATGAAAATAAAGATATTCATTAGAGTTGGGTGATGATGAACCATAAACAGTACTAATGTTTCAGCTTCAAATTGGAAAGGAATTGCCATAATTTGGACGGTAACCATTGGACGATATCGTCGGCTAACGATAAGCCGGGTTATTATGGTTAGTGTACGTTAATTCCCAATTATTGCCGGGCCCACCTCTGGTTAAACGGTATCTGGATTATACGTTCAATGCCGAATTCCGCTCAGCGCGTCTTTTAGTCCAGATGCCACGTTTGAATTTTGATAGGTTTCCTCAAGGTTGTTAACGTGAGTAAAGATCTTTTGCCGTTTTATAGTGAACACTTAAATAATTGAAAAAAAAAAAAATAATGAACTAACAGCATTCCATTGCAGTCTATGATATATTTTTTTTTTTTTTGTATGTATAATGGTTGTTAAGTTTTTATTGTTTATGATTGTGTAAGTAAATTGCTATAATTAATGGAGTACTATACACGCAGGTGATGAATATGGACACACTGGTTCCAAACGTCCACCACATTGAAAAAAAAATAGATAAACATATATAACATGAGACTGCAATGAGATGCTGTTAGTTCATTATTGTAAATAAATACAGCAGTCTACCAAGATAATATCTGGGAAAAAACATTAAAAGACGAGAACCCGTGTGGCTGAGTGTGATCTAGGACGGATGATACCCTTGTAAAACCGTTGGCCAAGAAAAGATTCAGTCGTACTATAAGTAAGTACGTACATTAGAACACTTCCGTTGGAAGGTTTTAGTGCTACCTATTTAATTTTATGTTTGTTCAATTAATACGCTATACTTAATGTATTTCATTATACAGTGGACAATGTAGTTGGATGAAACCGCTGGGCCAAATCTAGTTCCTCATAATATGACATTACTATTCCCCAACCCTCCTGTTTTGAAACACAGTTACAAATCAGGTCCGCAACACAATCGACAACATTGCTCCCCGAGAAGCGTCCACAATGACAGAGTGGAGGGAGGGGGGTAAATTATTGGAGAAGTTGTCGGCCTGCGCTGGTTGAGGGATGTGCCATTAGTATGCATGGTTCTGACCTGATCAATATTCATTCTCGTGTTATCTCAGGACAAAAGTAAACGGCTCCAATGATAACATCTTGCAAATTATAGGGGAATAGTTTCGTCCATCTTATCAGTCGTCCTAACGTCCCTTCTCACGCCAATCCTCGATATTTCTTAGAAATGCATATATTGCGGTCTGATATACTCGTATATTTCTGCTTCGTAATCTGGAATTTTTTTTTCTCATAAGATTATCGATAATAATCTGTTTTATTTTTATGAAATGTTAAGCTTATGTTGCACGCATACACTGCTCCTAATCGCAGTTAAAAAAAACAAGTCCTTTGGAGTTATAAAAACCAACCACTTATCTCAGGAACCCTGCTGTGTTCATTCTCACTTGAATTTCCGACTATATCGTTGAAAATGACTTAGCCGTGATAATTTATCGCCTAAGACAAAACACTAATTTATCGATTGACTGTTCTTGACAATCTGTTGAATTGGAACAAAGAAAGATGTTCTTTCTTAATATTTTATTATATTTCAATGCATGTAAGATGTAAGATCTCATGGACAGCGTAAATTTCGGAAAAGTGTATTTCCGGCCGGGTTTGGACTTTCCCATCAAAATCTTAGGTTTTGAACAAATTGATAGTAAAACGTAAAGCTATATAATGGGTATAGTTGCTGTTAACAATATTGGAGCCATCGCCAGGACACAAGCTATATTTCCGACTATAAATTATTTCCTGAATGAACTGAAGATATTATTTCCATCTAGTTAGGTATTGGAAAAAATATTTGCTATAAGAGAGGAGTATGTATTGCAAAATCAAGTTCAATATTAACATTGGAATTTCAGAGTTTGTTGAGAAAGAAAAAAAATCTGGTGCGTGCGCGCAACACACAACTTTCACTTACCAACTTAGATTAGAAATTAATGCGTTGTGTTAATGCCACTTCTCAATCAGTTACACATTTTTCCTTGTTGAATATTTCATTTAGTTACTATGAAACAAATAATTGCCATTAAATGAACAGATCGGCTTTAATTATGAACAATGGTCAGTCATTAAAGGCGTACTCCGCATGCGTGGGCTCAACGTGTTTTATGAGTTGACTGAATATTTTTCTTTTTTTCTCCTCTATATGTTTACTTGGTTTTTATCATATCTCATATTTAGCCATTTTTTATTTTTAGGCGTAATGAGAGACAGTTTATTTCTCCATATAAACAAAGATACTTCATAGGAAACAAAAACAAAGAAACAAAAAAGGGCCCTACCCCATTTAAGCCCCCCCAGAACATTTTAATAATGATAAAGCTTACCTGATATTAAAGAACACCTAATTTTCATTAAACATGACGAATTTGATGAAAATCGTTAAAGCCGTTTCTTAGAAAATCGAAAAAAAGGTAAAAATTGCAAAAATAGTTTAGAAATAAAGTGCCCCTTCCGTTTGAGCAAATTTGATGAAATGCGGACTATCACATCTTTAACATATACATACGTCAAATACCCAGTTTGATCAAAATCATTAAAGCCGTTTTTGAGTAATTAAAAAAACACGTGCAAATGATACAAAATTTATCAAGTAAAGTCCCCCCTCCGGTTAATCAATTTTGATGAAATGTTTACAGTCATATTTCGGGCATATAAATACATCAAATACCCAGTTTGATCAAAATCGTTGAAGCCGTTTTTGAGTAAATAAAAAAACAAGTGAAAATGATAAGAAATTTTTTAAGTAAAGTCCCCCCTCCGGTTAATCAATTTTGATGAAATTTTTACAGTCATATCTCGGGCATATACATACATCAAATACCCAGTTTGATCAAAATCGTTGAAGCATTTTTTGAGTAAATAAAAAAAACACGTGAAAATGA
The DNA here is from genome assembly GCA_911387785.2 of Aelia acuminata. Classification (NCBI taxonomy): domain Eukaryota; kingdom Metazoa; phylum Arthropoda; class Insecta; order Hemiptera; family Pentatomidae; genus Aelia; species Aelia acuminata. The sequence continues at coordinate 36,068,650 of OU426983.1, forward strand.
TACGAAATTTATTCAGTAAAGTCGCCCCTCCGGTTGATCAATTTTGATGAAATTTTTACAGTCTTATCTCGGGCATATCAATAGATCAAATACTCAGTTTAATCAAAATCGTTAGAGCCGTTTTTGAGAAAATCGAAAAAAAACCTAAAAATTATTAAATAAAGTACCCCCTCCCTTTGAACAATTTTGATGAAATTTTTGCTGTCACATCGCGGGCATATACATACACTAAATACCCAATTTCAGGTTCGCACGGTTTATAGTTTTTGAGCTAGTCTGTTCACACACACACACACACACACACACACACACACACACACACAGACCATTTCGCGGGACTTGGTTATTTGGACTCAGGGGACCCCAAAACGTGTATTTCCGTTGAAAACCGGAAGTCGAAATTTTTCACGATCGCAATACTTCCACTTACTATATATTTCATATATAGGTAAGTGAAAGTAAAAAACATCATTTATACAATGTGCTACACCTTTATGCAAACAAAACTCTTGCCTCAAGAAACCGAAATGATCATATTAAGTATTTAGTTTTTAACTGTTAGATATTCAATTATATATATAATTGTTGCGAGTGCCTTGTCCTCATTCAGTTCATGTTGAATAGTCCTCATTCAAATCTGGAAAGTAACATAAAATCTTTAACAGTCAAATTAGGATCCGACTCTTTTATGAATCCTAGTTAGTTCAATTATTTTACTATCAGATTCATATTTTCATTTCTAATAGGCAAAGAAACTGATTCCTTCTTTTTTTTAATCAGCACTATATTCAGAGGATTAAATCTGCAAAAACTAGCATCGCTTAGTTTGTTTTAGTAAAAGAAACAAATTTCTGTAAATATTTTTCATCCGGTCAGTTAAAAATCTTTTCTATTTAATTTTTTTTTTTTTATTTCTTGTTTCTTCTTCTTCCTCCGTAGTGCCTTTCAGCGTGGAGGTGCCTCAGTCCATGCATGCCAAGCCTCTCGATCTCGTGTCTTAGCCTTCATCGCATTTAGTAGGTTGTTTCTCTTTTGGCCAATTCTACTAATGTGGTCGATCCACTGCCTTCTTGGTCTACCTCTTGGTCGTTTCCCTATGGGCACAGCTTCGAAGAATTTTCGGGGATCACGGTTCTCGTCCATCCGGCAGAGGTGTCCAAACCATCGAAGTTGTTTTTTTTTCAAGAGTATCTTTCAGGGGAGCAACTCCGAGATCTTCTCTTGTACGCTCATTTCTGATTCGATCTCTCCTTATTCGACCAGCCACTCTTCGGAGATATTTCATTTCAGTAGCTGTCAATCGACTAAGGTGTTTTTCTAATGGAGTCCAACTTTCACTACCGTATAATAGGGTAGGCAAGTAAACGGCTTTAAAAATGTTCATTTTTACGTTTTTCTCTACTTCTCTTTTACCTATTATGGTGTTACTGAGTTGATAGTAGATACTATTTGCCTTTTTTATTCGATTGGAGATTTCCTGGTCCAATCTTCCATTCCTGCTTATCACTGTCCCCAGGTAAGTGTAGTCGTCCACCATTTCTATTACTTCCCCTTTGCATCGTATTGCGACGACTTCCTGCTCCCTGCCTACATGCATAATTTTGCTCTTTCCGACATTGATATTCATCCTTTCCAACTCCGCCTCCCATTCTGTCACTGCCTCTTGAAATCGTTCTTCAGAATCCGCTATGAGGACGATGTCGTCTGCAAACACCATCACTTGCGCCAGTATCGTCCTCATATTCCATTTACCGACAATAGTGCGAGCTGTCCTACGCTTACATATATTCAGGATTTCGTCCATAAATATAATGAATAGGAGTGGACTTAGACTGTCGCCTTGTTTCACTCCTTTCTTCATTTCAAACATATCCGACTCTCTCCCATTGATTCTAATCATACCTTTGGACTTATGGTATGCGGATTTTATTGCATCAATTAATCCTTGTGGTATATTCTTATCGGAAAGGGAATTCCATATCTCTTGCCTAGGAACAGAGTCAAAGGCAGCTCTTAGGTCTAGGAATGCCAAGAAGACACTCTTATTTCGATCCCAAGACTTGTCGATAATTGTTCTTAAAGAATATATGTGATCTTGGGTTTGGCGATGTGGTCGGAAAGCAGATTGCTCCTCTTCTAAATTCTGCTCTACCAGCACCCTCAGTCTTTTTTCTAAAAAGAAAGACAGATAGGTCGATAGTTCCCACATTCACTTGTACTTCCTTTCTTATGAATAGGAATTATTATGTTGTATTCCCATTCTTTAGGGATAACTTTATAAGTATATATTTTCTGGAAGAGGTGCTATGGTGCTTTTAGCAGCTCTGCTCCACCAAATTTGATGAGTTCGGGTGTTATACCGTATTTGCCAGCTGCCTTGCCAAGTTTTATCCTTTCAATTGCGTCTTCAACCTCATCCTCCCAGATCACCTCATTGTGCTCATCTTCTGCATTTCCTGAAAAAGCCTCAGAGTAGTGGCGTCTCCATCTCTCCAAGATATCCTCATCATTAGTGAGCAATCTCCCCCTCTCATCTTTTATATTTCTTATTGGCTTACTTTTCTTTCCCTTCATTGCTTTCACCTTTTTCCAAAACTTTTTGACGTTTTCATTATAGTCATTTTGCAGGCTTTGGCCGAATTCCTACCACTTCTTTCTTTTAGCCACCATGGATGCTAAAAGAAAGAAGCCATCTCTCTTATTTCCTGTTATGATGCGTAAATGTCCATCATTTATAAACTGTGCTGTTTTCTTTCTGTATTTTGCCTCACAATAGACATTGTCATGGGCAAATAATTGGCCACGACAACGACGAAACGACATTAACGAATTTTTCTTTAAAAAATTTTTAATGTAAGAAAGAACTAATGTCATAATTTTTAAGAGGCAATTCCGGGGAAAAGAATAAAATATTTTAAAGCCTTATATTCACACAGAAAATCGTTAAAACTTGGGCGACGTCATTGACGGTAATAAACATAAACTTATATTTTTGATGAAAGAACAACCCAGCATCCGCTGAAATAGTGTCGAAGGTAATAAAGAGAGGTGAAACCTTATTTAACAGTGTAGACATTATTGAAATTATCTCTTTGGATCACTTCATTTCTGGATGGTGCACAATTCGATAATTTACCCTTTCACGCTAATGACGGTTTTCCGAGTAACAATTTTTGAATTTTTTTTATTGATTTATCATTTACACCCAAAGATTAAACAGCGTGTTATTTTCATTTTCTTCAGTAATTTTAGAATCACGGTAAAAACCTGTCAAATAAATGAATATCATAAGCCAAAATTAGAGGAAAGAAAAATCATTACTGATGACAACCCCCGACAGTGACGAATAAGATAAAAACGATCAGATTCAATCACAAAAACACAAAAAATATGTAATAATAAACATTTCATCAGTCAGAGATCTGTTCACATAAACTATTTACATCTATGGAAAGAGGGCACGATGCATGAAACTTGAGATCACACAAATAATTATCCAATGGCTATTCCATACTAGAAATAGCTTAACTAAAGAATATTAACCTCAGGGCATATCGAGAGATAATGGCGTGAGATAGAGAAAATAGCTAATTTAATTAGTTCTAGGTAGAAACATTGCTGTTACTGGTGATAAACATTAATTTCTATCACCGTTCCTAGTACTGATTTGTAATCAGTTGGCTAATGGCCGTTCCACTTACTCCTAACTGATCTATGAGTTCTCTATTCCTAGCATGGATTGCGACAGCCTCAACCGACCAACTACCTAGTTACTAATAAGAGCATTAAATTTGCATTGCATATGCAGAATATGTTGTGTTAAAACTACTTAATTCACATGTCGTTAAAACTGGAGAAAACAAAATTTACATGTTTATTGACCTCAAGTGCACTTCAGGAAAAACTGTTAATTTAGCTGGACAAATCATATCCATTTGGAAATTATTTATATGGATTGTAATAATATGGATAATAATTATCAAAGTATAATACTGTAAGGTGAAACACAACACAAAACATATGGTTTGAAATAGTTCTGGACTTGTTGGAACGAGCTAACAGTTGGAACAAATTGTCATAGAACATGTTTGTGACGACGATGTTCGAGCCTAGAATCATCGAAGCTGTACTTCTTACAAGTACGAGGGGTGTCCGTAAAATAAGTTTCCCTATTTTTTTAAAAGTGAAAGAAATGTTTTATTACCATTGTATATTACATCATTAGAAATCTTGAAGATTAAACTATTTTTCTACGTAGTCCCCGTTGACATTGATGCACTTCTGCATCCGTGGCACCATTTTTTGATGCCCTGGTCATAGAGGTCCGCCGCCGCGCTGTTGAAGAACTTCATAAACCTCTTCTTCCAATTCCTCTCTTGTCCCAAAATTCGTTCCGCCTAGGTGTTTTTTCAGGCTTGGGGACAGATGGTAATCACTTGGGGCCAGATCGGGGCTGTAGGGTGGGTGTTGGATGGATGACGTCCAGCCCGCTGTTCATCGTGCACATCTGTGCGCCCTTCTTTGGACTCTTTGCACCATTTGCGCACCATCTGGACACTCATGCATGTTTCACCATACACTTCCCTAAGTTGGGAATGAATTTCGGTCGCCGAATTGCCTTAAGCACACAAAAAACGGATCTGGCGGGGGAAGCGATTGGGAGCTCCATCCTTCAAGGCTGTCAAGGCCGAACTGATGGTGGCAGCGAGTTGACCGGGGTTGGGATGTGGAGGGGGGAGTCCAAGCGACACGCTGGTGCCGTCTGAGGGACCTGCGGCGACTTGCACGGCCGTGCCACAACAGGGAAACTTATTTTACGGACACCCCTCGTAAATATAAACAGCGATGGACTGGATAGTTAGTCTCGTTCTGAAGATCAACTTTTCCATGAGGAAAACCTCGGTTATGGGCCCTTTTATTTATTTTTTTAACGAGAGCGCAAAGACTTACAGCCTCCCATTTGCGCTCCACCCACCATCAGTCACAACAACAGGATGAGTGGGGTACTTGGAGAAAAGCTAGCAGTAATACATTGACTCTAGAAATATTGCGTTGTTGCTAATAGATGTGGGTATTATTGTTAATTATTACTTTCTCCGCTTTTTCAAACAACATTTTATGTTGTGTTACGTGTAATAACGTCAATTTTTAACAAAAAAAATCTGGTGCGTGCGCGCAACACACAACTTTCACTTACCAACTTAGATCAGAAATTAATGTGTTTTGTTAATTGCCACTTCTCAAAGTTATACATTTTTCCACATTCATTTCTTATTTTTGTTTTCATTTGCTCAAAAAAAAAACACTACTTTCCTTTATTATTAAATAAAAGTTTTTACTTGTGATAATTCGGCAATGCAAGCATAATATTCCAAGTCGTCTGATTTTATAATTCTCTATGTACTTGTTGAATATTTCATTTAGTTCCCATGAAGCAAATATTTCTCATTAAATGAACAGAACATCTTAATTATAACGCATTGGTTTGTCATTACAGGCGTATAGTGCATGCGTGAGCTCAAGGTGTTTTACGAGTTAACGGAATATTTTTCTTTTTTACTTTCACTTACCTATATATGAAATATATAGTAAGTGGAAGTATTGCGATCGTGAAAAATTTCGACTTTCGGTTTCCAACGGAAATACACGTTTTGGGGTCCCCTGAGTCGAAATAACCAAGTCCCGCGAAATGGTCTGTGTGTGTGTGTGTGTGTATGTGTGTGTGTGTGTGTGTGTGTGTATGAACAGACTAGCTCAAAAACTATTAACCGTGCGAACCTGAAATTGGGTATTTAGTGTATGTATATGCCCGTGATGTGACAGCAAAAATTTCATCAAAATTGGTCAAAGAGAGGGGGTACTTTATTTAATAACTTTTTACGTTTTTTTCTATTTTCTCAAAAACGGCTCTAACGATTTCGATTAAACTAAGTATTTGATGTATTGATAGGCCCGAGATATGACTGTAAAAATTTCATCAAAATTGATCAACCGGAGGGGGGACTTTACTTAATAAATTTTGTACCATTTTCATGTGTTTTTTTATTTACTCAAAAACGGCTTTTAAGATTTTGATCAAACTGGGTATTTGACGTATGTATATGCCAAAAATATGACATCCAACATTTCATCAAAATTGGTCAAACGGAGGGGGCACTTTATTTCAAACTTTTTTCCAATTTTTACCTTTTTTTCGATTATCTCAAAAACAGCTTTAATGATTTTGATCAAATTCGTCATGTTTAATGAAAATTAGGTGTTCAATAATATCAGGTAAGTTTTATCAGTATTAAAATTTTCTGAGGGGGCTTAAATGGGGAAGGGGCTTTTTTTGTTTTCCTATAAAGTACTTTTGTTTTAGGTTATATTGAGAAATTAACTGTCTCTCATCCCGCCTAAAAATACGAAATGGCTAAATATGATATATGAAGAAAATCAAGTAAACATATAGAGGAGAAAAAAAGAAAACTATTCCGTCAACTCATAAAACACCTTGAGCTCACGCATGTGCCGTACGCCTTTAATGAAAAACCAATGCGTTATAATTAAAGATGTTCTGATTCATTTATTGAAAATTATTTGTTACACGTACATAGAGAATTATAAAATCAGTCGACTTGGAGTATTATGCTTGGATTGCCGAATTATCACAAGTAAAAACTTTTATTTAATAATAAAAGAAATTAGTTTTTTTTTTTTTTTTTTTTGAGCAAATGAAAACAAAAATAAGAAATGAATGTGGAAAAATGTATAAATTTGAGAAATGGCAATTAACAAAACACATTAATTTCTAATCTAAGTAAGTTGGTAAGTGAAAGTTGTGTGTTGCGCGCACGCACCAGATATTTTTTGTTAAAAATTGACGTTATTACACGTAACACAACATAAAATGTTGTGTTACGTGTAATGTGACTTTACTTAATAAATTTTGTATCATTTTCACGTTTTTTTTTTATTTACTCAAAAACGGTTTTAACGATTTTGATCAAACTTGGTATTTAATGTATTTATATGCCCGAGATATGACTGTAAAAATTTCATCAAAATTGATCTACGGGAGGGGGGACTTTACTTAATAAATTTTGTATCATTTTCACGGGTTTTTTTATTTACTCAAAAACGGCTTTAACGATTAACAAAAATAAGATATGAATGTAGAAAAATGTGTGACTTTGGGAAATGATAATTAGCAAAACACGTCAATTTCTAATCTAAGTAAGTTGGTAAGTGAAAGTTGTGTGTTGCGCGCACGCACCAGATTTTTTCTCCTGCATTTCGAATCGAAAAAATTGGAAAAAAAGTTATGAAATAAAGTGCCCCCTCCGGTTGATCAATTTTGATGAAATTTTTACAGTCATATCTTGGGCATATACATGCATCAAATACCCAGTTTGATCAAAATCGTTAAAGCCGATTTAGAGTAAATAAAAAAAACACGTAAAAATGTTACAAAATTTATTAAGTAAAGTCCCCCCTCCGGTTAATCAATTTTGATGGAATTTTTACAGTCATATCTCGGGCATATACATGCATCAAATACCCAGTTTGATCAAAATCTTAAAAGCCGTTTTTGAGTAAATAAAAAAACACATGAAAATGGTACAAAATTTATTAAGTAAAGTCCCCCCTCCGGTTGATCAATTTTAATGAAATTTTTACAGTCATATCTCGGGCCTATCAATACATCAAATACTTAGTTTAATCGAAATCGTTAGAGCCGTTTTTGAGAAAATAGAAAAAAACGTAAAAAGTTATTAAATAAAGTACCCCCTCTCTTTGACCAATTTTGATGAAATTTTTGCTGTCACATCACGGGCATATACATACACTAAATACCTAATTTCAGGTTCGCACGGTTAATAGTTTTTGAGCTAGTCTGTTCATACACACACACACACACACACACACACACACACACACACACACACACACACACACACACACACACACACACACACACACAAACACACACACACACAGACCATTTCGCGGGACTTGGTCATTTCGACTCAGGGGACCCCAAAACGTGTATTTCCGTTGAAAACCGGAAGTCGAAATTTTTCACGATCGCAATACTTCCACTTACTATATATTTCATATATAGGTAAGTGAGAAGGTGTGATATAGTACGAAGTAGTTCAAAGTGTTCTGAAGCGTTTTATGTTATTATTTTTGTTATTTGTTACTATATTTATGTTCTTTTGTTAGTGTTCCATGTTACTTTATTGTGTTTTAGTTTTTGGACATGTTTTGATTATAGTTTAAATAGATTTCGTTTAAAAGTTGAAACAATACAGGTTAAGGTTAACCTTGTGGATTCCACGAACGTTTTAACTTTCCTTATTAAATCCCCTACAGACATTAAGGTGGTGCTACGGCTAGAGGATTTTAAGGTAAAGTACCTTTTGAACCTTTTAAAGTCACTACTTTGCTAAAATTATTTATCAAAACTTTGATAAGATACTAGGTTAAGTTTCATTAATACCTTTGTAATTCAGTTATTAAGGTCTCTATTTGACATCAAATAGACATGTCTCAATCCTTAGTAACAGCAATGGAGGAAGAAATGATAGATGAGCAAACCTTAAAACGTACAAGGTCCACCGCAAAGAGGCAGAGAAAAGGATCTCCTGATGCCCGAGATGTGCCTGAAAAGGCACGAATCGATGATATCCTCCTACAAGACGCTAAAAGAATACAGGAAAACATCAGGGTGTATATGAATACCAGTGATAAAAACATAAACTCTAAAGTCCAAAAGCATATAAATAGTAAGATACAACAGATAATGGATATCATGGAAACGATCAATGATAAAAATGAAGAACATAAAAGTTTGGTCCAACGGGTAATTACTGAAACATTGGCTTCTCCTGGAATTTATGAAGACATAATGAAAGGTATCATTGAGCAGGCAGTACCTCTGATACTTCAGGGACTAAAAGCAGTTACTGCAAGTCCTCTAAGCGTGCAGGCTGAACCTGCACAACCTGGACCATCTCGGGAACCAAGTACTGCAAGAAAAGAACAGTTATCCTCCGATAACCAGACTACCGTAACGGAAACTGAAACCTTTAGTGTAGTTAAGAAAAGAAGGAAGAAAAAGCAGGCTTCCCAGTCGACCAACAGTTGCGATAATACCCAGACTGAACCTCACAGAAGAGCCGTAGTTCCTAAAAAGAAGACAATGGCAGAAGTAGTGAAAGCTCTCCCATTAGAACCAAAGGAAACTTCCAAACCAACCTATGTTACTATAGTTGGTGAAGGCAAGAGTACAGCTGAAATAATTAATAATTTGCCATCTCCTTCTGAAATAGGGGTAAAAGCAAAAGTTGTTCGAGCAACCAAAGCTGGTTCAGTTTTGGTTTGTGTGGAGGAAGACACACATGCGAAAAAACTGCTTGGGTGGCAAAAATTAAAGGATATGGGAATGGAGGCTAGACTATCCCTCAAGAGGAAGCCGAAGGTCGAGGTCAAAGGTGTTCCCCAGTCTTGGACAGCGGAAAATCTTGAAAGAGTTCTGTGGGAGAAATTAGTAGCGAAATCAGTTCCAACCCCGGAGAATAAATCAAATTATATGAAGCCCCTGTTTTTCACTAAAGCACGAAACAAGATTACGAACAATTGGGTTTTAGAGGTGCACCCAACGGTAAGATATAATCTTTTAAGGGAGGAAATCCTAGCTGGAGGTTGGTGGGCATTGACATTCGCAGATTATCCTGACGCACCTCCCTGTCTTCGATGCCAAGGATATGGACATACGAGAGCAACTTGCCAAGAAGCAGGCATAGTTTGCAGATGGTGCTCGGCGATCGGTCACATTGCAAAGGATTGTCCGGAGAAAATAAATAAGTCCACTCCAACCTGTGTTAACTGCTTGAGGGAGGGTGTATTAAGAAACAAAGCTAGGCACCAGGCAGGGAGTCGGGACTGCCCGGTGCATATTAAGAAGTCACAGGAAGTTGTAAGGAGAACCTTTTATGACTAGATTAAACATTCTTCAGTTAAACATGGGCCGCCGTCGCCTTGTAGCTGATGAGCTCCGAGCTCTCTCCAAGCGCTATGATATATTGGCGGTACAGGAACCAACATGCCGTGGGAACAGGGTGACGGGGTTTGGCCTCACGTCGAGGGTAATAGCCCTGAGCAGTGGAGAGAGGAGGCCCAGGGCTGCCATAGTGATAAATAATCCTAACCTCGACGTGATGGATCTGAGGCAGCACACCATGGCGGATTATGCATCATGCTATATTAAGTGGGGGAACATTGCTTTCACACTTGTATCGGCATACCTGCCTTTAAGGGATAGCATCGATGAATACATTACCGCCATGGAATCGATTATAGGAGACATGAGAAATGTCATTGTGTGCTCAGATACCAACTCCTGGAACACGGTCTGGGGGTCCACCCGTACAGATAGACGAGGTGCGAAAATCGGTGATTTCATTTCTAGAAATCAGCTAATTGTGATCAACGAACCCTCTTCTATGCCTACATTTTCTGGAGGTATGGGAGAGAGTTGGATTGATGTCACTTTCGCAACACCTATGCTTACAAGATACATCGCGGATTGGACCCTTAGATCTGAGACGAGTTCCGACCACGCTGCTATAGCAATCGGCCTGGTAGATGGACCAGGAAGTTTCCACGGCAACGATAAAGGCTACACTACACGAAAATGTGACTGGAGAATGTTTAAATCTCAACTAGAAGAAGTTATAGTTGACGATGAATGGGAAGAGGCTGAGACGGATGGAGCAAACAATCTCGATGATCGAGTGTTTCGAATAACAAACATCATCCGCGACGCTGCTGAAAGATCCCTTCGACGCCGAACAGCTACAGCTCGACCAGTCCCATGGTGGACGCCGGCCTTAACTGCAATGAAGAGAGACCTCTACAAGGCCCGGCGTTCGTACCAGAGATGCAGGTGTGACGAGAGGCGCACTGCACTACGTAACGAGTACAAGTCTAAATCCAGGGAATATCGAAATCAGGTGCGGTCACAAAAACGGAGGTCCTGGGACGAATTCATTGTTGAAGAATCCACGAAGAATCCTTGGGGCATTCCATATAGAGTGGCAATGGGGAAAATTACTCCTTTGCAGACGTTGGCAGCTCTTAGGTATGAAGGTGTTCAGGCAACCACCCTTGAAGAGGCGGCCAACATCTTTATCGAAGCTACGTACCCTAGGGATGACCCGTCCCAGGATAATGAAGAACAAAAACTTGTGAGACGCACCACGGCACTTCCACCTGGTACGGACTTGTGCCCACCATGGGATGTATATGATCTTCGTATGGCCGTGGATAAGCAGAAAACCGGTCGTGCTCCAGGACTCGATGCTATAGATGCGGCGATCTTGAAGAATAGTATTCCTTACATCGAAGACAAATTGTTAGGGATCTTTAATGATTGCCTCGATAAAGGATACTTTCCGAAAAACTGGAAGATCGCCGACTTGAGACTTCTCTACAAGGGAGGAGACAGAGATAAGCAGCTCCCCAAGTCGTATAGACCCATTTGCCTCCTCCCTGTGATGAGTAAGGTTCTGGAGCATCTGATATTAATCAGACTACGACCGGTTCTTGAAAAGGCAAGCCACCCACGACAGTATGGCTGTACAAAAGGAAAGGGAACCGCTGATGCTGTGATGAGGGTACGCGCAGATGTTGCACTGAGAGTGGAGCGATATGTCATGTTGCTGCTCTTTGACATATCCTCCGCTTTTGACAGCGTCTGGTGGCCTCGCGTCCTCCAGCAGCTTCATAAGTACGAAGCACCCAGCAACTTATATGCCCTCGTAAGAAATTATTTGCAAGGCAGGCAGGTTAAAGTGCGAGGTAGTTTTTACGAAACAGAGTCATTCATCGAGAGAGGTTGCCCGCAGGGATCAGTCCTTGGACCGGCTCTTTGGAAACTTGTTTTTGATGAGTTGCTGGGAGTGCTTGAGGAAGAGCGGTTCCCTGCCACGGCCTACGTTGACGATCTGGCAGCTGTGGTGTCCTCAAACAGCAGAGCCGGTATTAAAGAAGAAGCAGAAAGGTGCGCCAACCTGATAAAAGAATGGTGTGAGAACAATCAGTTGAAAATGGCGGTTGGAAAAACCCAGACGATTCTTCTAAAAGGAAAAACGGATCGGGCACACCCTATAACCCTTAGAATTGATGGGATAAGAATAAGTCCAAGTGAGGAGGTTACGTATCTCGGAATAAGATTTGGAAGAGAATTTAACATGAGACCCCACTTGGACTATCTGGGAAGTAGAGTGGCCAATAGCTTAAATGGCCTTAGCCGTGTAGGAGGAGCTTTCTGGGGCCTAAGATACCCAGCTACGTTCACCATATACAATGGGGTAGTTTTGGGTATCCTAAGGTACGCTTCACCAGCGTGGTTTTTGAATATCTCACACCGTTTAAGGAACAGGTTGGCGACGATCCAGAGAACGGCTCTGCTGCGGATCACCAGAGCGTATCGGACTCTGTCTCATGAGGCGGCGCAGGTATTAGCAGGGGCGGTACCTCTCGACCTCCTACTGAAACAAGATATATATCGATACAGATTAAAGAAGGAAGGCACCGCAGGACTCCCGACACACATTAAAGTGAAGGTCGACCAAGACCCTTCTAATTGGAAAAAAATTATCCGGGAGGACACATTTGATGAATGGAACCGGCGATGGACGACAACTCCGAAAGGAGCTACCTTAAGGAAGTACTTCCCCACCGTCCGGTCTCGTATTGAAGCGAAATGGGTCCTCCCGGACTATTGGGTGTCACAGTTTCTCACAGGGCATGGGGCCTTTCGAGCTAAGCTTCATGGCTTTGGGAAGGATATCGATCCCCTATGCCCTAGCTGCGGTGTCTTAGAAACTGCTGAACATATCGTTATAGACTGCGCTGCCTTTGAGACTCAAAGAGCCAGGTTGTTGAGGAAAACTGGACTTTTTGTCCTGTCGGAGACTGATCTTCCTCAACTAGTCACCGAGAATAACTACCCGTACTACAAGGATTTTGTGTACGGGTGGAAAACAGCGATGGGTCCAGAAATCTTTAACCTAGGTAGAAGGAGACCTCCTCCCGGGAGGCCACCGGATTGAAGAACTGGATGGAAGAGGAAGAATAAAAAATGAGACTAATGAGGAAGAAGAATTGCGCAACATTAACGTACGCGTGAGCGTTATATGTTAATGTTGCCGAAACCCGTGTTGCCGAAAGGCAGGGAAGGGTGTTAAATAAATAAAAAAAAAAAAATATAGGTAAGTGAAAGTAAAAATATAATAATATCATAAGCTAGGAAACCATCAAATTATAATTTAAAAATTTGTTTGTTTGATGTATAACATTAGGAGGCCTCTTAAAATTAACATAAGAATAATTATATTTTACGGATAGAAATCTTTTTATAACATGTATAGAAAAAAAAAATAGGGAAATGCATTATATTATTGTATTTTAAAAATCATATTGTATCGCTAAAAAAAAACCAAAGACAAAACATATGGTTTAGATTAATTCTAGAACTTTGGTTGGTTGTGGCTGCGATGTTCGAGTACCATCGACGCCGGCACAGAAAGTTCTCGATTGTTCACTTTACGACTATATATAAGGAGCGTTGGACTGGAGAGTTAGGGCCGTATTTATGAACGATCCTAAGGAACGCGTTACTAAAGGCTTCCTTAAAATGCACACCTTTAGCTAACCTTAACACAATTTTCATTTTATAAACGTTCCTTTACGCTTTCTTATCTTAAGGACGCCTTAGATCCTAAGGTGTTCTTATAAATTTGATCTGTTTTCCTTCCTTAGTGCTAAGGTAGGTGATTAGCTACCTTTAGCTTCTCCTTAACTTTTTAATAATAGAAACAAAAACAGAAAACAAATATCAGGACTTAAATACTTATTAAAAAGAACCATTTATTAAGAACAAAACGACTTTTTGGAATTTTTACTTTATTTATATGAGGTATAAACAGCAAAGGCGGTGAAATATTATTGCACTTTTTAAGGGAAATAAAAATTTTAATCTTGGTGAAATATTTTTCTTTTTTTCCCCTTTATATATTTATCAAATGTTTTCATATTTAGCCATTCTTATTACTAGGCACAATGAGAGAGAGATAATTTCTTCATATAAGCAAAATCAAAACAAAAGATGTATTATTTTCAATGAATGCATACTTATTTAGTATATTGATAGTATTACTTAAGTGTACGACTTTAATCACAAACATTTTGATGCAGATGCATTTGAATCCTTTCCATTTTTACACTTCTAACATTAATTATGTTTCAGTAGCCAGTATTAGAGCTGTAATTGTAAATATTTGATTAGTTGGTGATATAAATATCTGAAAGAATATTAAGTGAATTTATTTTTTTTTTTTGCAAGTAGTACTGTAATTAATTATTGATAGTAAAGATAGTTTCACTCAATTACTCATTGTCAAAACAAAATCTTGATATAAAATATAGACTGAATCCAATTTGAGAAAATTAAAAGTAATTTTAATAGTACCAATTCAACATTTTTAAAGTTTATTTATTTATCTATGCTTATTTTACATAAAAGGCTTTCATGGAATTTGTTCAAATTGGATAAGTTTGGTATAACAAGTTTTTGGAAGAGTGTTAACAGAAATGTAAAAAGAACAGAAATTAATTGATGGACAACTTTTATATATTATTATATAAAAATGAAAAATAAATATCAGAATCATAATACACACTAATAAACCAATTATTTATAAAATGTCAGTTAATATGCTAATACAAAAGTAATAACATTCTAAAGTAAACAATCAGTTTTTAATAATTCATATAAGAATATGAAGTTGTTGAAAATAAATTTCACCTTACTTATTAAGGACACTGAAGCTTTAATATTTCACATTTCCAACACACATCTTTTTTAAAATATGTTGGTTACTAATTTACACATATCTAACATTTAAAACTCTTTCTCATGAAGAAGGTTGGAGCTAAACCATCCAAGAATATTTTGAAGAATGTTAAGATATATATAATAAATATACAATAGTATATCACAAACATCTCAATTAGAAGAATATTGCAGTCTCTCATCCCCCAAGCTAAGCTCAAGAGAAATAAAGTTTGAGACTAACACTACCTAATATTGTTTTATCACACTTTTTCACTCTCATTTGCACCTTCATCTTATAATAAAGATATTTTTGATTGTTATCCTGAAGCATCCTTTAAGTTGTTTTGAAATCGGTTAGATGAAACATTGTATACATTTGTTTGTTCTTTTACACTAACAATGTTTGCACACTATTCAACTTTGAGTGATTTCTACTCTAATTATCATGTTCTTATAGTTCTAGAGCTGTAATTGCCACATTAACTACTTAAAACACTCGAAAGAACACAGTAAACAAGAGTGAAGTTAACACTGATGTCAGGTTAAGGGAGGTTACACCTAGCGGTGGAGTACTCTTATCAATCTTCTCTGATTGGTTGTTTAGTTAAGGTGGCCTTAAATTTGCACCTTAATAAATGCATACATAGTTAAGTAAAGGAATTGTTAAGGAAGGTTCATAAAATGAGAATTATCTAAAGGAACACTTAAGCTTAAAGGTTAACTTAAAATAAGAACCAGTTAAGGTAACCTCAACTGCTTCCTTAGGAACGTTCATAAATACGGCCCTTAGTCTTGGTTCTGAAGCTCAAGTCATATGATTATTTGTGTGTTATAAAGCGATAATTTTTGGATCCTGTTTAATTATTTATGTTTTCATAATTTGTGTGGTATTGAAAATTGTTATTTACGTTAAATAAAAATTGTTTAACCCACATAAGTGTTACCATATTAACTATATGGTCAATATGATCGATTGTCAAGCAATTTTTGTCGTAGAATATGAATTTGACTTAGGAGTAAAAAAATCTTTTTGATTTGATAAGAGTTTTGCTTAATCATCTTTTTTTTCTGACTTCCTTGTCGATTACTTTTTTTGGACTGAAAAAGATTATCCTTTAAAAAGTAATCAATTAAATGCACAGTCACATAATAAAAACATAGCAGTGAAAGAAACAAAACCTAATTTAACGGATTTGACGGTTGGGAAAATGAATAATTTTCTTATATATACTGTAATGCTATATTACAGAAAGATGACTATATGAATAAAAGTAAAATCGGCCGTACCTCTGTCAATAATTGCCTTATTTCTGTGATTTTTTTTTTTTTGGATACAAAGCAAGGAAACATCATCTTATTAGATATTAATTAGAACCTAAATGAGATCCCTACTCAATTGATAATAGATAACTCACTCCCTCCTCCATCCCACTTAATTCAAGATTAATCATTATTCATGCTTAAACGTTAATTTTAAGCCTTTTGTATTTAATAATAATCAAAGTTGCAAAGATAATTATTAAATTATAAAATTAGTGAACATAACCATTAGGAGGCGAGGACTAAAGACACCGACTCTGAAGGAATTCCGCTCGGACCTAATTTAAAATTAAGGGACTCCAATTTGGCTAAAGACATTTGGGACAGACCCGACCAGGACATAAAAGTTTTCCCAACTCGGTATAATTTAATTTTACGGCTCTTGCAGAAGTTGGGCCGTTCTAGATAACAGTTCTCACACTTTCGAATTTCTTCTACTTTATTGGCATGTTTTATAAATATATATTTCTCTTTGTACCTGTTCGACCGTATAGCTCGGAATGGATCTTCCATATACTTTTACAAGATTTTGTTATCATAAATCTTAAAAAATACGAACGATTACGTTGTGATAGAGCGTTGAGTTTGTTCGATTGCCATATTATATTTCATTTTAGCCAGTTAAAAGCTCTCATCATGAAAAACATTTCTTTTACAAAAATTTGGCTTTTCTTTTGTTGTAAAATAGTGAAATTCACATCTTCCTCTGAATTATATATTTGTCAGTTCATAAGAACAACTAAAGTTTCACAACGTTTCGAGGCTTATTGCCCCATCTTCAGGTGTACTACAACAATTTTTTACATAGTATTTACTATATTGGTAAAATTAAGTTACTAACACTATAAAATTAAAAAAAAAGCATATAAATTAAAATTATATATTAAGTACATTTGCTTTTCTCTTATATCATCATTAATAGTGATTAACTATATTTGAGTAAAAACAATACATCAATTTCTTGATCTCGTCAATAGTTAAACAGTTTAATATAAAGATTGTCAATCACACTTCTCTCTTAGGTTATTGGAACAATATAAACCAAATCTTCCAATAGGTCAATAGTCAATACATATGAAGGGGTCCAATCTAGTTGCTTCAACATTTTTATTTTTTTAAATATTTTTACCATTGAAAGAACAAGGCATCAGAAGTACAATTAGTTTATTTTTTGAATTTTTATTTTTCCGATGGCGGCCATATTATTTTCGAAAAACCGCATATTTTTAGCTATTTCAGTACTCTGCTTCAAATCAAATATATTCGTAAATATATATCAAATATACTTTTACACATCCTAGAATATTCAAATAAAGACTAATCTCTTTGGAAAGGTTTGACCTTCAATAAAGGTAATTACAACTATGAACTTAAAACTAAATATTATGGTTCATGTACCCCTTCCAAGTTTCAAGCTGTCATTTAAAAAAAACCGGTTTTCAAAAATTATGTTTTACAAGAAGGCAAACGACTGTTTGTTATTTAATAGATAAAGGTAGGCTCTATAAATTCAAGCTGTTAATAGTTGTAATTACCTTTTTGAAGATCAGACCTTTCTAAAGAGATTGGTCTTTATAAAACTGTTCTAGGATGGGTTAAAGAGGAGATATTCTATTTGAAGCAGAGCACTGAAATAGCTAAAGATACGCGGTTTTTCGAAAATAATATGGCCGCCATTGGAAAAATAAAAATTCAAAAAATAAACTAATTGTACTTCTGATGCCTTGTTCTTTCAATGGTAAAAATATTAAAAAAAATAAAAATGTTGAAGCAACTAGATTGGACCACTTCAATAGCATATATTAAAAATTACCAAAAAAGGCTTTTATTTTTTATTCATGATTAATGAATGATTAACTCCTTGACAGCCAATAATGAGTTCTCCGTCCTTTTTTTTTTTTTTTTCATTTGTATTCTTCCGTCCATTAATTAACTATTCTATCCGTGTACCATGCTAAAAAAAAAAAAAAAAGTCTACACAGTTTACATTGCCCTTCATTTAAATGTTACTTGAAGTGGACTAATCAACAATACTGTTAATTGAAATAGACTTGTTTAGTTCCGCGACTCTGAATGAAACATGATTGCACTAATGCATTCATTGCATGGATTTGAATGTTGCGGAGTAGGTATGAATAGGTAGCAGTTTGTACATAAAAGATAGGTCATGGATTCGTTTTCTTTTCGAACTACCTGCGGCATAATGTTATCCATTAACAAGCTAACATGTGTTCGTATATTTATTTCATAATTTTTACCCTACCTTCGGAGAAATGAAAGACCTACAATGGCAATATATATATATATATTTCCCTTATATTTTACTTACTCCCGTGAATAGTTATTTTTTTTTCAATTATGGAAAGGAGTAGTCACCCAGAGGGAAGTTAGATCTTAAATATTTCATTGTACATTCAGACATGTTTGTTCTGGGATTCTATTAGCTTAGGTAGTTATTAATTTGAAACGAAGTTCAGTGTTCAAGCAGATCTCAACTCTTTGCATAATACATGCTCTCTTTGGATTCAATACGTAGTCGCGATTGGAGAGAAAATGTATCCAAACCTCATTTCCGGAAATATTCTCTTTGATTTCGAAATTCTAAGGATCCAGTTATATCGGCTAATATGTGCGTACTAGCAATATGAAGATCATTTCATCATGAAATATGAAGAAGAAAAAAATATCAAAAGAATCCCATTATTTACATGTTTACAAAAGGGGACATTGCCGATTTGAACTTAAACGGTCGTCGTTGGAGAGGGTTGCACATTTTCCCTTCATTGTCTTTTCAATTTTTTTTTTTCAATTTCGATAGAAACTTTTTGGACATTGCCACCTAACTCCAGATTTTTTGATTTAGGCCGGTTTTCCTCCTAAAGTATTTGGAATCGGTAGCTAATATTAAACAATATAGACTAGTAAAAAACCGAAACACCCTCCCCGAGTATTATTGCTGCAGGTGGCACACCCTGGCCCATTAGATAGGCAACTGGTCAATAAAACTAATTTACAATTCTCCCATAGGCTACAATCTGTGCACTGGTTTATGGAGTACCTCTATCTGAATACCTCCACGCCGTAAACCCTGGGCCCTCAATCACCGCGATATATCTCCCTCCTAAGGATACGATTGTTGAGACGACCTTATCCGGAGAGGGAAACAGCTCAATCCTTTCGCCGGTAAACCGGTTGAATATACTCTCTTTAAACTTTATCGCAAGTATGCATATATATATATATATATAATTCATAACGATAGGATGACTAATAGTATGGATTTTCAGTTAAACATTTTTTATTTTGAAAGGCTTTAGTTTCGATCCCTATATGTTGATCTTCATCGGGGCTAAAAAGAAGACAAATATATGAGTATCTATGCTAGAAGAATTTAATCAGATAAGAATAAATATCTTCTTAAGATATATAAATATAATATAATAAAAAAAATATAATAAAAATATATAAATATATTCTTATAAATAAGAATTAAATCTTTATTTTGTAACTATTAATTATAGATAGTAACAATAAGGAGTAACAAAATAATGAAAAACATATTCAACTGATGGTATTTTTACATTACATATGTACTCTATACATCTGATAATTATATAAAAGATAGTAAAACGATGCATGAATAATTAAATAAGTAGCTGGTTAACAAGATAAAATAAAATCTGTAGCACAGAGACTGAGGGTAAAAATAAGGTGAGAGGTGGTAGGGATTAGTTTGCCCACTTCAAATTTTTATTACGGGGAAACCCTTTGAAGTGAAAGGCTACATGACTCACGTGAATTTCAGAAGCCAATACTGCTTGATGCCTTGATAACAGACCTGAAACATTTTCATAAAAATCTTTGATCAATTTTGATGCATTCTTAGCGATCTTCCAAATAGAGCTTTGGGTTATTGTTTATGTCATGAGTTTAATAATCGTAATCAGTATATCTATTTCATGACTGTAAGTAAATCAATGTTTGATTTTATTATATCAATGGTGTCCCATACCAATTTTATGGCAGGATTATATTATTTAATTTATTTATACTTTTTTTTATTTTATAGTTATAATTATGCATTTGATTTTTCCAATTACCATTATTAACATTGTCCATAATTAGTAAGGAATGTTGGATACTTTTTAAAGAAAAATTTAATTTTTTGGTGAAAATCTATTGATAAATCGAAAAATCCTTTTTATGGCTATGTATGGTAAATCGCTAACTAATTTTTACTATTTACAGCTAATGCTTGTAGGGTATAAAAAATAAATAAATATGAAGTAGAATTTAAAAATACATTGCTGTTAATGACTAAACTTGGAGAGACAGTCGATAAAAAGTTGTAATAATTAATATGAAGACAGTTGCGGAGTGTTGAAGGCTATGAGCGCACTCTAGCTCTTACCACCATTTCAATAACTCACTTCCGGCAGGAACCGAAGAAAAATATCTGCTACCGAAAGTTTTCTTTTGTTCTTATTGCTACAGTTCCAACCTCGACGCCAATGGAATAATTGCAGTCAATTTAAGTTACCCTAAGTTGCTCCTTTGTTTTGCTCTGTTAAACTTCTTCTCGGCGAGTTAAGAAAATGGCTCTCTCTCACTCTCTCTCTCTCTCCCTCTTTCTCTCACATCATACCCTCTCTCTCTCTATTTCCCTTATCTTACTTCTTGTACAGCAACTTTTTAGTTTTTTAATAGAATCACGTCAGGTACAAAACTAACCCACCGCAGGCGGGGGGAAGTCTCTTTTATCTTAGCGAGAGCACGCTCCTGTACCCCTTACATATACGCTTTCACAACGTCAAAAGAAACTCCGTCTGATTCGGAGAAAATATGATGGAAAATACTTGGTAGAGTATGCTATGAGAAAAATAATCGAAATCCTCTGCCCTACAAGCGAATAATATTGCTATTATGATGTCGGAAAACAATTTTAAAACCAAAAAAAAAATATTTTAAATTTGAGAAAATATGCTGTATAAAAAAAAAAAATATGAATAATTAATTATCTCGCAATCCTTATCTTCCTGTTTGATTATAATTTCTTTTCCTGTCTTAAGTTCGATGAATCACTATATTTTCATGAACATGGCCCGGATTTATATGTAATTAATTTTTTTACCTAAGCATCCTTCAAAACCATATTTATGCCTTATATTGTGTGACCCTACTTATAGTATGTGTCAGTCCAGTGTAACAGGAGACAGATCTTTAAAAAAAAAAAAAAAATTACTGGAATCAATATTTAGGCAATTTTCTTGAAAAATTAACAAACCTAGTTATCATTCAAATATTTGGATCGCAATGGCCAGAGAACTAAATATTTCGATAAAAGGATATCACGGAGTTTTGTTGTATTTTCAACAAAAACTTCATAAAATTAATAGGTCTAAAGGGACCCTAACCTTTGAAGGGCTATATCTGGCCTTAATGGGCATTCTATTTTATTCATTTAGCGCGACATAATCTGTTCTAAGAGCAGTTTCAGTGCTCCGGGTCTATACAGAGTAAGGACGTTCCAATACCCTACGTTAAATTTAAGCCTGAGGTTGCCGGTCGATTTAATGGGCATTCTTATTGAAAATGGTATTGCCTATTTGTAGAATTTAGTCCTACATGTTTCTTTTATCTTACATTTGTTGTTTAAACGCATGCTTTCTGAGATATTTCCAGTTCGGCTATACCTGGGACACGCTATCCTTACAATAGTTTATGATCTATTGATAAAATTAATAATTCAATTAATAGGTTATAATAATCACCTCCTTCCATTACTTAATATGAGAAACTCGTGGCCCTTCAGTCATCACGATGACCTGCAGCGTGGGTCGAAAAGTTATTCATTAATAAATTAGCGAAGTTATTTATTAGTGAAATAAATAACCTTATATTTATAATTACAACTTTTATGGACGACACATTATTTTGCTGTAATTATCTTTTATTTGAAATTTGTCACTTAGTACTTTATAAATAAAATATATTAATGAAATGTTTCATAAATTTAGCCACTGTTTGATATAGCTAGGAACATTGAACATGAAATAGATCTATTATTAATTCTTGTTTGTTCCTGAGTGTTCAGGTTGAAAGAAAAAGAAGGCTGAGGTGGAAAAAAAAATGCAGATAAAGATTTTTCCTAAGCTCATTATACTTTAAAAAAGTAGAATAATAAGCGTAATTTGTTAAAAGTTTATAATGAGGGGTCTCCATTTCTACTTAAAATCGAAAGAAAATTAAACTTTATTTTCCCTAGTCCGAGGAAACTCAGTTTAAGAATTAAATATTATCAACTGTTGATTTTCTTAATTATCCATATTATTAATTATTTTCATAATTATCCATATCCCCCTTATTTTTACTTTTAAATTATTACGTTTCCCTTATATTTTAAATTATACACCAAAATTAATAGGTACTAATATTTTACAAGAATAATTCACTATGTTTATAAGTCATTAACCAAATGCAACATTAGATTTTGTATTAGCGCGAAAATCGGGAAACGGGTTAGATTTATAATATAGATATATTATAATATATCTCTTATAACATAGAATTATAAGTGCCATTATTCCTTCCCTTGTACACTAATTACTTTAATATACTTATTATTGAGGTGATGAAATAATAGCATATAATCAGCAATAAAATCTGCCACCCTTCTGATACAGATATGATTATTGTACAATAATTTTGAATGGTTATATGAGGTACTAAAAAAGTAATAATTATAATTAAAAACTGTTACATCTGATTTTACCTCTTAAAAATTATTCTAGTCAATATTAGCATACGACTAAGTCATCAAACTAATAAAATACATATGAATATTTGGAATAAGGAAATATAATTGTTAGAAAATCCCTTCCTTTTCATTGTTGCATATTGTATTTTTGGATCCAACAGTACGCTCCAACATTATTATACACAAGGATTTGAAAAATCCTTGGCTATCGACGTAAAATAGAGGTCCTGAGCCTGAACGATGTCAGATACTTCTAAACCCTTAGCTTGGCAAGGTACCCTATATGACACCTTGAATTTGTGAATTTTTTCCCCGCTCCAGGATGAATATTTTCGTTTCGTTTCTTTTTCACCATCTAGGGAATTTATATGAGAAGTGATTTGGTTATATTTTTTGATAGTGTCAGCTAATTTAGCCGAGCAAACATGTAAAACCTTCTTCAAGATCAACACAAACAACAAAATGGCGCTACGCACAGGAAACATAAGTTTTGTAATATTTTATCTAATTGACATAAAAGTAACTTTTCCTATTTCTTTCTACTGTTTTTTGTATATTATATCATTAATTTAATAATTATAATCCCAAAAACACAAAATTCCATTTATTTGATGAAAAAATCGTGCAAGGTACCATACCAATAAACTTTTATGTATTCATAAAAAAAAAAAAATTCTTCTGATTTTTCAGATGACTTTACTGACAGATAAATATCAAACATTTAAAAAATTACTGTGGATCTATTCTTGCCAAGCTAAGGGTTAAAAATCCCTTCCCTACTTATACCTGGATAGAGCTCCTACAATAACATCGTCCGATTAGCTGTATCAGAATAAAGAAACGTCATATAAACAAACATTGGTCTATTTTTCCAAAGTTGACTTAAGTATTCCCAGCTGACATGAATTGAAGACTGAGTAGACACCCATAGACCCAGTTAAAAAGACACTGTAAGGGTCAGAATGCTGTGGGTTGTTGAAGATACCCAGGGCGTCCAACAGGTCTATTGTTGGGGTCTGCGTTCCTCCTCATATTTATAACTCAGCAATTAAGAATGTATAAAGAGAAGTCGAGGAGGACTTCCGACCCGGAGTCATTCATAGAATCGCGCATTCGAGTCCTTTCCCCTTGCAAATGGCTTCACTTCCTAAGGCACTCTTTTACGCATTTCGCTTAATTGCGGCAAAACATTGTTAATTTACTCAGACCCCTTTTTACCTTTTTATATTCATTAGTTCTGCTTTTTTCCTATTGAGTTAAAAATGAATATTAAAGAACCAGTTGGAGTCACAATACTCTAAAAGCTTAATGTTAGCTGAGTGGAAAGAAAAACTTAAGCAATAAAGCATAAATGTTCTCTTGAATATAATGTGTATTCAATACATTGTAAGGCGGGAATGAAGTCATCTTGAGCTATCTCTTGATAGCTTGGACAAGATGTTTCTAATTGATATGTTGTTTATTCCACTATAAGTGTGAAATAGTCTACTTTTTATAGTAGGAAGATTGCTGATGTATCTGATAAAACAGAGAGAAGTTGGTGGATGTAGCAAAGATAGTTGAATTCAGTGTATAGTTTCCATAAAAAGTTTTACAAATTATAAAAGAATATATATAATAAAGTAACATGCCCTGAAGATGGACGAAAGGTCCGAAACGTAGGGAACAGGTTTTTAAAAAATGTGACTGTTTAAAAAACTACATGCACTGGAAGATTGTTTTATTTCACCAATTATTTTATCAGTTATTTATTCCATGGCGGGAAAAAAGTGATGAATAGGGAATCCAGTCGGAAGCCATCAGTGCAAATTAATAAATAATATCTCAACCGTTTCTACCATAAACCAATGATGGTATCAAAATCTTCATTACCGGAAAACCTCCTTATCGACAAATAATATAGTTAATATTATAAACTAGCTTAACCCGGCCACACTTTGCTGTGGCATATTGTAAGGTTTTTTTTTTTTTTTTTTTTTTTTTAATGGCATTGGATAAATCCATACAGCCAGAAATTAATTTGTTGTCGAATTATTATTATTAATAATCTATTAAATGTATTTCTTAATAGATTTCAAGAAATTCACTACGCTAGCTACCTGTTCCCCGCTGCTCAGTGACAATATTTGTTTGTATGTTATGTTGTTATTGCCGAGGGCTTGTAAAAGTACTCTTCTCTGGGGTTCGTAAGCATCACATTCCATTATAATATGATAAAGTGTTTCGGGATTAGTACAATTTACACATTGAGACGTATTGGAAATCCCTATACGATGTAAATAACTATTACATAATCCGTGGTTCGACCTGAGTCTACAATATATTTTTACTTCGTCTCTATACAGATTTGTTGTTAAAAACCATGGCTTACGTGAAATGTTTGGAAATATTGATTTATAATACTGGCCTGTTTGTGATTGTTGGTATTGTTGTTGCCAAGTGTTCCTGCTATCTTCCTTAATAGCTAAATAAAAATCAGTATAGGGGACCGAAATGTTGACTGGCTCGCCTGTATATATAGCTTCTTTTGCAAAACCATCGACTTTTTCATTTTCTAAAATCCCTGCGTGAGCTTTGACCCATAGGAAAACAATCTGTTTATCGTTTTTTAAAGATTCGTGATGCAATTTAATGATGTCCAATAAGACTTTGTTATTGTTTATGTTTTTAAAATTATTTATTGCTTGCAATGAGCTAAAGCTATCTGTTAATATTATAAATTTAAATTGTTCCGACTGGTTAATATATTTTAAGGCTTCCAGAATAGCATATAATTCTGATGTGAAGGATGAACAACCTGGTGGTAATTTAAACTTTTCTATATGGTTGAATTTTGGAATGTATAATGCGCTGCCTGATAAGTCCCTTATTTTTGATCCGTCGGTATAGATGCAAGTGTGGTCAGGCCAATTATCAGAAATAACGGCTTTTATTTCCTGGTTTGCTGCTATTTGAGGTAACGAATTTAATTTTTTGTTTATTATTATTTTGAATTTTTGAAAGAACGTTTCGAAGTCAACCGAGAACTGAGGTAGTATATTAGCCGGATGAACGTGGTCTACATTTTTTTGGTATTTTATAAAACTATTATAAATCAGTGGTGTGTATTTTTTTTTCTGCCAATAAGCCTTGCTTAAAATTAGCACGCATAAGTTTACAATTTTATTGTAGCATATAGGGTTTCTGGCTTTTACTTTGAACATGATTTTATCACTTATGAATTGTCTTCTAACTTTTAATGGCATTTCTACTGCCTCGTTTAATATAATATCTATTGGGGTGGACTTACGGAAACCTAAGCATATTCGTAAACATCTATTTTGTATGACATCTAGTTTTTTTAATGATGTTTCTGTCGCTTCGCCGTATATAACTGCTCCATAGTCAAATATCGCCCTTACAGTAGCCCTATAAAACAGTAACGAAATATTTGGATCCGCACCCCATTTGGCGTTGGCACTAATCAGTCTTAAGGTGTTAACAATTTTTTCCGATTTTTTTATAATTTCTGCGATGTGCTTATTCCAATTTAATTTTCTATCGAAATACATCCCCAGAAATCTGACACTAGAAGAGCACGGAAAAGCTATTCCCTCCAAAATTAATTCGTCCCTTAATGGAAAAATGTGTTCCCTACTGAATGGGCAAACTACTGATTTTGTTGTCGAAATTTCCATGCCACAGTCGAGTTGCCATCGTTTAAAACCTTTTATAGCTTCATTTAACAGCTCTATCGCACTATTTATATTTTTATGAGAAGTGTATAAGTATATGTCATCAGCGAACTGGAGGATTGAAACTTCATCCGGAATAAATTTTCTTAAATCGGATGAAAAAATTATAAACAATAAACAACTTAGAATTCCTCCCTGAGGTAGACCTACTCTCGCATTTCTAGTTAAAATGATCGAATTATTGACTTTTAGATATATATTCCTATTATCTATTAGATTAATTATAAAATCTATAATTAATATATAATTTTATAATATAATATAAATAAATAAATAAATAAATAAATTATAATATAATATAAATATATAATTTTACGTGGAATTTCAATTTTTTCCATATTTCTTGCCAGTATATGTATGGGAACGGTATCGTATGCTTTCGTTATGTCAAGGAATAGAGCTATTGTTTTTTCCCATTAGTGAAGGCAGTTTGGATATCGGTGTGAAGCGCCAAAAGACTATCGATTGTGGACTTTCCTTTTCGAAAACCGTATTGATAGTTGGGTATTTTGTTCTTTGATTCTAACCACCATTCTAGTCTGAATTTGATCATTCTTTCGAATGTTTTTAAAATGCAAGAACTAAGAGCTATGGGTCGGTAAGAATTAGCGATATTAGGATTTTTTCCTGGTTTGAGCATTGGTATAACACAATATTCCCTCCAAGAATCCGGCACTAAGTTTTTTTCCCATATATTATTAAATATTTTTAGAAGGCGATTTTTTATTTCGAGTGGTAGTTTGCTTAACATTATGTAGTGGATGTTATCTAATCCCGGAGCTGTATTATTGTTATATTTTAGTGCATTTAAGAGCTCTGGTAGTGTGAAATTTGATAATATTTTATCGTTACCTGGTTCCCCTGATTTACTACTATTACTATTATTAATAGTTGAATCGACAATTATCTTATCATCATTTTCTGAATTCGGTGTTAAATTACTGATTTTGTCTAAGTAAATAGGAATGCTAACCAATGGGGGGGCCAACTGATCTATGAATTCTTCGCACCATTCTCCGATGGTAATAGAGAATTTATTATTTGTTTTCCGTTTGTTAAGTCGTGATAACTTATGCCATATATCTCTAATAGGGGTATTTTTGTTTATGGACGAGCAAAATGATTGCCATGATTCCTTTTGTTTTTTTCGGGTGATATTTTTAAACTGAGCATCAGCCTTTTGATAATTTATGAGGTTGCTGCTGGAAGGGGATTTTTTGTACGTTTTGAATGCATTTTTTCTGTTTTGTAGGAAATAAAAGCATTCTTTGTCCCACCAATTTTTACTAAATTTATCTTTATAGACTTTTTTGTATTGGGGAATTGTTTGAGTGCTTACTCCGTTGAGATATTCAATGAACTCTAGATAGGTTGGTGTATCTGACAGGGTAGAACAATTAGATATGGCGTTAGCTTCAAATTCATCCCAGTTTGCTGACTTAATTATCCATTTTCTACTGGAACGTAGAATCGGAATTATCTTGGTATTATTGCTTTGATAGGAAATTTTCATGATTATAGGTAAGTGATTTGATCCTAAAGGCTCGTCATATACTTTCCAATCTATTGTATGAGCAATATTGACCGTACAAAAAGTGACGTCCAAACAAATATTTTTAGATTGGCGAATATTATTTACTAAAGTTGGCGAGCCGTTGTTTAAACAAATGAGATTCGAATTTTCTACAGCAGAAACTAGATTGTTGCCTTTGCTATCACAATTTTCACACCTCCATTGATAATGATGGGCGTTCACATCTCCCCCTATGATTAAAGGACTTTCAAAAGTGTTTATTAAGTTTTCCCAATCAGATTTGGTTATTGAGTGTTTGGGCGGAACGTACAAGGACACTAGGTTGAGCTTGTGTTTATTATCTACTGTTATTTGGATCGCTACTATTTCTATATTATTTATTTTGTGGAAATTTAAGATTCGATTGAAATAGAATTTCGATTTAATTATAATTGCGACTCCTCCGTATCCATCTGGTCTATCCTCCCTAACTACATTGTAACCAGGGATGTTAACGTATCTATTGGGTTTAAACCACGTCTCTGAGATTAAGGCGATGTCTATTTTCTCCGTGAAAAGAAATGATTCTAAGCTATTTTTGTTCGAAATAGCTGATCTAGCATTCCATTGCATTATTCTTATTGTATCGGTCATGGAAGGTTCTGTATTAGTCTTAAAATGAAAAAATATATTTATTATTTTGTTTATATTAAATAGCTTTTAGTTATTAATTAAAAACTATTATTTTACAAATATGTTAATATTTATAAAATAATTAAAATTCATTTAAACCTTTGGGATTATATTTGAAGGCTTTCGCTTCTGTCTCTAATCATATTTCTAATTTCTTCTTCGGTTATTGAAAAATTTTTATTGGATATTATTGTATTAATTATTGAAAATATAGCTTCTGAAACATTATTTATTTTCGTAGGTTTAGTGTACAGTGTACCGGAAGGTTTATTTTTGGGGATATTACTGTTTGTAAATATTGGGGTTGATGGGTATAAAGGTGCGGAATAGCTACTGTTTATATCTCTTGTTTGTTGAATCATTTCATTCCCTTCTTGTTTTACTGGACTTGTGACTCGAAGTCTTTTGTTTACACTAATTTTACTTTTAATAAATGAATTAGCTTTAAGTGTAGAATTTATTTTATCCGCGTGATCTAATGTTGGAAACGATTCCGGTGTTTGCCTAAGAACAGCCCAGCTGTATGATTTTCCTTCCAAACTGTTTTTTGCTTCTAAGTACGTTAAATTTTGATTGGCCATTAATTCTTTAATTTTTTTTTTGATTGTTGAATTCCGGGCAAAGATTTTTCGCTAATGAAGAATGATTCCCATTACAATGTACACATTTCAATAAAGTTCCTGGAGTACACTCTTCTTTGTTATGTTTTTCGCCACAGACTGGACACCTGGGCTTTGTGCTTTTACACTGAGAGGTGGGATGCCCATACCGGAAACAGTTCTGACACTGTATAACCGATTGAATGTACCGGTGCACCTCGCATCTGACGTAATGTATACTTATATAGTTAGGTAAAAATTGACCTCTAAAAGTAATTAAGATAGTACCTGTCGGTTTATATTCGTGTTCTTTTGTGACGTTGTTAAAAACTTTCTTATTAAACCTTTTAACACCGATGATTTTAAGGGATTCAGAATATAACGTTTTAGCGTTGCTAAGAATGTCTTCCTCCGATAAATTTATATCAACACCCCTTATTACACCTTTTCTCTCCAGCATAAATTGCGGGATATATACTACGAAGTTTTTTGTTTTTAAGATTTCTGGTGTAACCAAAGCGTTCGCGTGTACTCCCAACCTTGTTTCTACTTTTATTCTATTACGTCCTGTTCTATTGATTGCTAAAATGTTATTGTATATTTCCGGACTCGATTCATTTAATATTTTTCCTATGGTCATAGGGTGAATACGGCTTATCCCGGCCCCTTCGTTCGATTTACTTTCAATAAATACGCAATAAGGCCCTAAATCTCTTTCTTCGTATAAACGAAGTGGTTTGTTCGTATTATTAATATTTGTATTTGTTTCGATTGCTGGGCTATTTTCTACTAGAGTCGTATTTAAATTGTGATTATCAACACCTTCCATTTCTACTTCAGTTGAATTTAAATTAGCGGGTTGTTCCTGAGATAAGTTATTGGTTAAACTATGTGATATATGTGGGGGAATATCATTTCTACCATCACTGGAACCTGGCATTTTCGCTTCTAACAATTAAAATAATTAAAACAATATAAAATTAACACTATTTAACAAAACCTCTCGAACTAATATAACTTAAATAATTAAATATCACTGTAAAATAAAAAGAAAATAATGAAAGAAATTATTTGTAACTAAATCTCTTATCTGGCCTGAAGGCTGCTAATTCTGCGGAGATCCTCACTGTTCGAAGGTTAACCTCAGACTGATATTGTAAGGTTAACTTTTAGTGAGGTAAATAAATGTATTCTGGTGAAATTGACTCAAAAACATCCTTACTTGAAGCTAAAAGTTAAAGTAAATGATAATTATATACGACAATCATTATACAATATTTTTTTCAAAGCGTTATTTATACATGGTTATGTTAATTTTAATGCGTTTCAAATCACTTTTATTCGAAGAACAATCTATTCATCCCGTAATATAGAACAAATACGGGTTTTTTTTTTACTTTAGCCACGTAAAATTAATAAAGTTCTTGAGACTATAACCTCCGAGATGTTAAGAAACGCTGAAGCTTTTTTTTTTTATAATGAATCTGAATAATTAAAAATTGAATGTGAACCTTCTAGATTCAAACCAATGTGAGTTTGTTTATAGAAGAAGATACAAATACGAGATATATTTGATTGTATTTCAAAACCAATAATACAATACAATAATACAATAATACAAAAACAATATTGGACCCCTAAATGAATGATTCAACGAATTGTGCATTGAACCATAATTTCTGTTTAAATTTGAAGCTTGATAAATACGTTACTTTAATCATCTGTTATTTACTACTATTAATTCCATATTAAGGTAAATCATTATTTTAGAAATAAGTAATTGGTGTTGGTAAAGTAAGGAAGACCCCAAGTACGAAGTACAGAAACATTTTCTTTAATTTTTAGACATTGCTAATGTTTTGGGGATCCAGCTAATCTGATTTCCTTCAAGCTGTATAGGAAAAAAATTACTGAAATCATCGGTGCAAATATTTGGCTCGGATCCGGGAGCTAAATGGAGGGGATCTAGGGACTTAGGGTGGGAGGGGTATTTAAAAAAAAAAAAAAGGAAAAAAGGGCGCATTAGACTCCTGACAAATCCCTTCCATCCATTTCCCTATGTGGGCCCCCTCCTGCAAAAATAATGTAAAGTCCCAGCTAAAATATACCCACTTTGTTATGAAGAAGCTCTAATTACGCTAGTGTATAATGGCCGCAAGTGTCTCCTACCCTAATTAGGGTTAGATCCCGTAATTTAATAGTATAAGCTCCTCTTCCTTCTATAAGTGTATAATATTTTTTATTCAATTTTGTTAGTTTATTAGATTTTTTAAACTTAGTATTTAACGTGTTATGTATTTAGTTTTAACTAAATATTTTCACATTCAATATACAATATTTCATGTCAGGTTCATCAAGCGATCAGTAAATCCATCATAAGTAAAAAGGCGGAAAAGAAACATTTAAACATTAATTAAACACATAAAAACAGACATGAAAATCTAGATACAAGTTAATTAGCGAGTATACTTAATGGTTAATCATTATTCGGATCTAATAACAATAATTTTTAGTAAAAATTATTCTTGTATAATGATGTTAATTATGTTTCTAATATAAAATTATCTGATTTTATCTACTACAGCTTCTTCTTTTGAAGTGTCTGTGACGCATAAATATAAAATAGTAGATACCTACTAACAATTAGTCAAATATTTATGTTTATTTTAAACGTTAGGAAGTTAGTTGTGTACTTATATTAATTGTATATTACCCATTTGTTTATATTACCATAAACCAAGTACCTTTTCCCTGGCATCTTTCATCTCGTCCAACAATTTTGATTTCCTATTTATCAATTTAAATGTAAAATGTATAAAATGCATGTAAGTCAGTATAAAATGGTTTGTTTACGTTGGTTTATGTTTTTAAGGATTTACTATTCCCATACAATGTTTCTTTAATTGTGAGTCGTAACATTTAAAGTCTCGATAAGTGGGTCTTATTGGCTGTACTCTTTTGTAAGTACGAATATGTCCATGTTTTGATATCTTAAGTATAGTTAGGAAAGTATATTGGTTCTTTTTTAAAGGGCCTTTCGTTTCTTTTTATGGATTAATTTTCGATTTTAGTGTACATGTGGTTTGTTTGTTGGAATACTTACTGTTTTTCTTTGATGTTTATTCTCGCGGAATGCCTAGAATATGAGTGGTCTATTACTAACTTGAGTCGGACACTCTGAACTATCAATTTTTAAAAAACATTTATTACAAAACCAAACATATACCAGGATTTTCATGTCAATCATATAGTATTTTTCAACAATTATTCAGCTAAAGTATATATGAATATATATAATAATAATGTATATGAATATAAGTATGTCATTTAAGGAAAATAATGGCGAAATGGGGGATTTGAATGAGAACCTCCTAAAGGAAATAAGAAAAGAAAAAGAAAATAAAGCTGGAATTGTGTTTCCGCGGAAGAGCAAATGAAGACGCAGACAGTGGTAGCCATTAAGGGCCGGAGGGCTAGTGGATAAGGGCTCAAGGGCTGTCCTAATCTTGGGGAATTGTGGAGCAGTTTCACATCAAGCTCCAACTCACTTTTATTTTGTTTATTTTTTCACTTGTAATGGAAACTCAATTTGGTTTTTACTTTTCTAAATCTCATATTTTCTTTTATATTCCATTTGTTTTTTCCACCATTAGTTTTCCCTTCCAAGTGATTACATCAAAATTCCTTTCAACAACCAGTTGATAAATTCCCCCAGACCAGTTTTTATTTTCTATTCTAAAGTTTCATTTTGTTTATTTATTTATTTGTTTGTGATATTTCATTTTTCAACTTATCATTTCAGTAATTATGTTTCTCCGATGTATATTAATATTCCCAGAGAAAATTCCAACATTTATAAAAAAAAAAAAATCAATGATAATAATAATTATATTCATTTCAAAATTTTATATCCACAGCCTTATTCCCGGAAAACGTCCATTTAGTTGAGAATCAAGGAGACTGACATCTGACATTTTTTTCATTCGGAAATTCAAATATTCCTTTTTTTTTTAATAATTCGCAATTCATTACATACGTAACACTGACACAAGTTTGATCAATTATTTAAAGAAAGAAAGAAATTTTTATCCTGGGACATCTAGTCCCCTAAGAATTATAAAACATGGTCACATTCCAGAGCCATTTGTCTGGCTAGTTTAAAATAATAAAATAAAATGTGTAGAAAGATCTATAGAAAAAAATAATCTAACAAACCTCAGAAAACAAAATAAAAGACTGTATGAAAAAGAACATTTGGATATTAAAAACAAAAATTGTATCAGCTTCTAAACTTTTGAGCTAAATCTGAAAATTCCTCCGAAAAGCTGATAGCACCGTTGGAATTCACATTAATTATTCAATAATAAAATGGTCATTTCAAAATTTTTGGGCCAATTTTTCGTGTTTTGTATCAGCCAGAACAACAAAATAAGTGAAAAATTTTATAAATCGGAAATTGTTTAACATAATCCAGAGTTTCTAATTTTAGTTTCAGAGGCAGCAAATTTGAGGAAAAATACGTCATTTAATAACGCTTCTAACGCACTCTTCATATTTTAATTTGGTGTTTCTAAGACCAATATATGGATGACAAAAAGAGAAAAAATTATGGTTCAAGGATTGTTAATGATTGAGAATTTTCATTTTAAATTTGACAAAATTGAAGATACCGACATGATTTTTTCATTTCGTTGATGTTAACTATTTCCGCCTAGATTGGCGATTCGTCCCACTGTGCAGCGGCGAAGATCATTGCTCTCAAATTGTCTATGTTTGTCACTTCAGTGCGATAGACCAGTACCTTGAGATATCCACAGATGAAATATTCCCTGGGGTTCAGATCAAGAGATCTTGGTGGCCATAGAACTATCCCATCACGGCTGATCTACGTTTCGAATGTTCTGTCAAATACGCCTGAACTGTTTTAGAGGAGTTAGGAGACGCACCATCATGCTGAAAAATTATGTTTCTCTTCAATTGTAAAAGAAGGTCCTCCAGCAAGGTAGGCCGCGTGTTTTCGATAAAATTTAAATAAATTGGGCCAGTTAATCTCGCGGGAAAATCTAAGTAGGGACCGATGAGTACATCTCCAACAACTTCCACCCAAACACTGATTGAAAAACGCCTTTGTGAATAAAGTTTTTCTCTTTTTGTCATATCGTGGTCTTACGAACACTAAATTAAAAAATGAAGAGTGCGTTATAAGTCTTGTTAAATGAGGTTTTTTCCCTCAAATTTGCTGCCTTCTGACACTAAATTTAGAAACTCCGGATTACGTTAAACACTTTCCGATTTATAAAATTGTTCACTCATTTTATTGTTTTGGCTGAAATAAAACACAAAACAATTTTGAAATGGCCATTTTATTATTGAACGATTCGTGTAAATTTCAACGGTGCTATCAGCTTTTCGGAGGAATTTTCAGATTTAAAGATATCTCGGTTTTCCGATGCCAGGTCGTAATATCTTTCAACATCGATAAAAAGCGAAATTATTCCGAAATGGTTGAGATCGGACCATGGTCAATATGAACTTTTTTATTCATTTTATGGTGGAGAATCTACTGGTGAAGCTTGTCGCACGAGTAGCATGTCACCCTGTATATAAATGGAACATGATCCTATATATTATGGAAAATACATAATAATAAACTTGACAAATGGTGTTTTGATTTTTTTTAAAGCTGTTTTGCTATAATAATAATAGTAATAATAATAATAAAGACGAGCATTAGGTAGCCTTTATGATATCAATCAATTTTATGGCTGCCAAAATTTTGCTCTAACGACTTTCATACAATTAATTAGTCTTCTGGGAAATATCAACCTTTTTTGCATTTTTTATTGATGGACAAACAACGGCATACCTAGACATTTTAATTTCTTTATGAAATAATATAATGGCTGTATAGACGATGTAATTATTAGTACACTACTACTGGAAGAAGGTGCCCTAAGAATATTTTCATTTATAGGGAAATATAATACAAAATATATGCGTTAGTTATTTCGGTACCTGAGAACATGACTGCCTCGAATGCGAAAACCCCATAAACATATCAAGCCAGACTGTCTTAAGTCCATTTTCATAGCCTGTTTCAACAAAATCCATTCATTCAATACTGAACTTTGGCTCTTCAACTTATAATAGACTCTTCAACACTGAATTTCGGCTCTCAGCAACAAAATCAATAACCACAAACACTGGACTTATGGTATAAAAAATATAAACACCTTGAGAAATAGTCTTTTACTTTTTTTAAAGCTGTTTTGCTATAATAGGAACATCCAAATTTCAATGTCGACAAGCCAAAGAAATGGGAATATGACATAAATGATTGCATTCAGCTGTGAGAAGACAAGTTGGAGTTAGCAGAAAGGCTCAACTCAGTATGAGAAGGAAGACACGAGGTTGGGCAAACTTAGCTCCCAAGTCTACTGTTGAATGGATAGTGGAGAGGTGTCACACTACTCAACGGGATATGGCAACAGTGAGCTCCTTCCAATTGTCGGATTTCTGTATCTCTATAGAGCCTAACAACAATTATATTCCTTGTTAAATACTGTAACAAAAAAAAAAAAAAAAACACAGTTTATTTATCTATTTAATAAAAATTTATATAAATATAAATTTGATAGTGTAATAACCGTGTCCTAACATGTATGCATAACTGACAATAAGTCATGAGCAACGGTTTTTATGAGCTAACATGGACTTTTGAAACATACTTTTAGCGATGTCCAATGATCATTACGATCATCGAGTGGTATAGAAACCAGACAATAGGTTTAGATATCAAAAGGCCCAATATCGATATTAGCCATTGATAGAAATATCTGTCTATAAATATTGTAAAGTATATAAATATAGTATATATAATCTTGTATCTATCTATAAATATTGTATATAAAATATTGTATTTATAATATTTATAATAATAATATTTAATTTATTAATATATTGAATAATATTTATTATAATAATATTATTCAATATTGTCTTACTATAATTTATTAGTAAATTACTATTATTGATATTAAATATCCTATTAACTATTGGTTCTTGACGATATTAAGGTATCCTATGCACTGTTTTTATTTCCATTAGCTCACTTTATATATAAATATATATATATATATATATATATATATATATATATATATATATAATATATATATATATTTATTTATTTATTCATTTATTACTACCTATAATTATTTCTAACTTTTTTTTTTTATTTTTTATAAATAACTACTTTTTTGTTATCATAAAATTTTATTTAATCTCACTTATCTATCATATTACTTTTATTCTTATTCTTTTTTGTATTATATTTATTACTATTCTTTTATTATTTTAAATATTATTAATGTTTCTAATATTTTATTCTGTATTACATCTTATACTATTCCTTTATTAACATTCCCTAGTTCATTCTAGGGTACAAGTATTAGCTTTTTATTAAACATTATCATTTTAATTTTATTAGTACTTAACTTTTATAGCTTATTTAATCATTGTTTGTATAAAGCCAATGTCCACATATTAGTTTTTCCTAACTTTTAACCATTAAATATCTCTCTGTTTTGTAAGAGCTTTCGAAATTCCGTTTATTCTAATCTGAAGGTATTGCAATTTTTATTTTGTTATCTTGTATTATCTTCTTAATCCATCTTAAAATTTTCCATAATACATCTTACTTTCTTATGTACATTTATGCGTATCATATGCCTAATCGCATGGAATAGGCACCTGTTTCAAATAAAATCCTCTTGACTAGGGTTATTATGCAATAGAAAAAAAAAATGTATAAATATTGATACCGTCAAAATATCAGATTTGATTTTGAGTTGATATTTCCATCGTACAATAAACAGTTTTGAAAAACCAGTAATTTTGAAATGAGCACGTTCCATTTCAATCAATCCCCGTTTAAAAACAATTTTGAAACCAACAGTATTAGATTTTATTTTTTTATTATGCTTTACATTTTTTTTCTTCACATCTATTGATGTGGAATAGAAAAAAAAATTGGATTTTTGTCCAGAAATTTTATGTTTTCAAAATCTTTTTTTTTTTTTTTTTTACGACCTATTTAGATATTATTTATAATTTTTACCCAATGAGAGTACTTTTTTTTCAAACTCGATCTTACTGCAAATGAGATACATTGATTACTCCGTCAGTTAGATATAATATATTTCTTTGTTATTTATAGATAATAAAGTATATCATAGTAATAATTATGATTATCTTTATAATATAT
Organism: Aelia acuminata; assembly: GCA_911387785.2. Classification (NCBI taxonomy): domain Eukaryota; kingdom Metazoa; phylum Arthropoda; class Insecta; order Hemiptera; family Pentatomidae; genus Aelia; species Aelia acuminata. The sequence continues at coordinate 36,106,419 of OU426983.1, forward strand.
GTTCTACATAACAGAATTACTATTATATATATATATATATATATATATATATATATATATATATATATGTGATATTTCATTGTATAAATGACTGGTTTTCAATTGGTCGATCCACCGGAGTGTATCGGATCACCAGGTCGTTAATTACCAGGAGCCCTTGGGAACAGCATTAATTTCGCCGCTGTCTTGACATGGTCATTATTTATAAAGATCATTAATTACTATTAGCAATAATATGCCCCAGAAAATAGAGATTTTTGATAGGCCTTTTTAGATTTATATCCTTCGTCTTGTATAAAACTGAATAATCTTCCCGCATTAGGTAAGATTGATGCTTTAATTTCAATTAAAATGAAAATCATTCTTCTCAAATATAAGGGATGAAATATTTCTATAAACCATTAGCCAGGTTAAAAGAACAAGAACATTTTCTATATTTGATTTATTATTATCAACGTTTTCAATTATAATAAATTTTCTATTTTAAGTAATTGAGTTTTAATGATCTACATAACCATGAAAGTTCCTAATAAACAATATGTATTGCTGTGTAGTATATGCTGAAGAATATTATTTCAAAATCTACCTCGCATAGCGCCTATAAATGAAATAAAAAAAAAATTCTGAATAGAGTATGTGTCTCGATTAAAAAAAGCCATTACCAACGTCTTTTGCAGTAATTTCATATTCAACTTACGATGGTAAAATGTTCGATAGCATACACGATTTTCAGATAAGATGATATAGCAACTGTTTATCAGATGGCTAAATAATTTTCGGGAACTGGAAAATGCCTAAAATGAACTGGAAGATTCCATTGAAATAGTTACCAACTAAGTTGATGAATACGCAAGATCCAGTCTGCAAGAACTTATAACTTTCAGAACTTATACAAATATTCTCGATGCATAATGGAAATGACCAAGACAAAGAGAGAGAGCGTTAAATGTGTCGGGCTCAAAGACCCCATCAGACAGAAAAATATTTAACTGACGAAACAATAAATGAAAGTAGAGAGATGCGAACTCAACAGGATAAAGTATGACGAATGTATTAATTGCGTTGCGGTTTTCGATGGAAAATTGTTGAAGCATAACAAAACGTTGCTAAAACATCGAAAGTTGTCTTAAAACATGAAACGTGAAACCTTCAAATTTCACCTTTGCTGACCATTCCACCACCCTCATGTATACAATCTCATGTTGCAATACAAATCGAGCATTTGCCCGAAATAAAATACCCAAGTAATGTCTTAATTATAGCACCACCTCCTCATTACGTGCCCAGAAAGTCTCTTGTATTTCTGTCAGAAATTTACATCTGTTTTCTTGAAAAGTACATCAAAATTTCTAATGCAATAGTATCACTCAATGATTATGAGTATTTAAAAATTATCTACAATCCAAATAAAAGTATATATAGTCCATCTTCTTAGAGACCTTGCCAAAATATTTAAACATTAATTGACTGACGAACTTATAATACCTGAACATCAGTTCAGGTTTTCTATATCCCATTCAACGATACATCAATTACACCTAGTAACTGACCACATAGCAAGAGCACTATAAGAAAACCAATATGCTACTGGTTTATATTTTGATGTGCGTCGTGTAGATTCGGCTCTACATAAATTAAGACTAGTAGAAATTATGAAACATTAGATTTAATCTATCCATCCCCACGTATTTTAAAATCGAGTAAAGAACAATACATGAATCCGAAATTCAGACAAATAAAATATTAAAAACGAAGAAGGCACTAATTTTAAAATCGGATAGTGATTTTTCCTAAACCTAAGATATATTTTTTTTTCTAAGAGAAGCGAACCCTAAGTAAGTCCTTTCAGGTAATAAGGATAAGTACCTCAAGGACTTTATTTCAGGAGGATTATTCGATGGGTTAGAATCGATTAGGAGAGCCCCAATCGGTTTATCCGTTCGATTAGCCGCATTAAAGCAGCGGCCGTGTGTTCCTAAACCTCGCGCTCTTTCAATTATTCACTAACTCTCCGGGAAGGGACAATTTAATCGTCTCTTTTCTAAAATGTTCACAGTTTCATCAAATGGTTTACTCATTCTGTATTTATATAATCATACATTATTTTATAGTGTGAAGTAAAAGATTTTATTCATATCTATCCCAGGATCGACAAAATTGTCTGATGATTTCACTCTTTGAACAATGTTTAATTTGATTCAGATATGTTTATTCCCAACATTAAATGTCAAGATTTGCTGATGGTATTACGATTTAGAGTAGGTAAAAACAAAATCACAAGTTCTAATTTGTTAAAGTTAATTCGATAAAAATCGAAAATATCACATAATGCCATATGAAAGAAGATTGAACATGGATTGTATGAATTTAACTACTTGTTCTGATGGCAATAGAATGATTTGGACTAGACAATTTTGAAGGTTTTCACTACAAAAAGTAGGGATTTTCACATCCAATAGTCTGACGTTTAGCGACGATACGTATCAAATGGCCAACTGTTGATTGTGGAGGCTAACCACTTTGCAGACTGGAAGACCTTCTTTACTTAACAAAGGTAACCTAATGATAAAGGTAACCATAGGAGAGCTGCAGAGTTTTGCACATCCCCTTAACAACTGAGAGAAAGAGATATTTTTATTATTTAAGAATTTACAAAATAAATGATGATTTATAAAATAAATGATGATTTAGCACATCCCATTCTTCTGGCACGGTTGTGATACATATCTTCCTTCTATTTATTGTTTCAAAAAGTTTGTTTTTTGTATCTACACATTCACTTGTTTGATATTTGATCATATTCAGTGATTAAGTATCTTTCTAAAGGTTAAGATGAACAACAAAAAAACGCCAGGAGAATAGCTATTTTTTTTTTTAATAATAATAATATTTATTTGCAAAATTTTACAAATGCCATTTGGCATATAGGGAGAATAGCTATGAATTAAAAAAATAATCAATTTGTCTATGACTTAAAAACTATCGATTTTAGTCGATTATAATTGATTCAGATATTAGTTAAAATGTTTCATTGCAAAAGTGAAAGGTCTCTGTATTACCTAAAAATTAAAAAAAAAAAAATCATGAAAATCCGTTGATTAGTTAACTCGCGTAAGATCCCTATCCTAATTATATCTGTTTAGGCAAAAATTAGGATTCCAACTGTATCAAAGTCCTATTAGCCTAAGCATTATTAAGAGGCGTTAGTAAAATAACCTGAAGATTAATATTCGAATAAAAAAAAATCAATAAATAAGTTAATTAAAATTAAAAAAAAACTTATGTAGTTTTTTTTTAATGTGGGTTTTTATTGCATAGAGTCGATGGTTATATATTTTCTTATTTATTTCATCTCCAACTGTTTTTCACTAATACAAATTATAGTTTATTTTTGACAGAAGGAATATAATTCCTTGTTACACTGCATGGTTATATAAATAATTTACTGTAATTAAAATATACTTATTACGCATTAAAAACTGATAATTGATTTAGCTTGTCCTGAAAACAGGAATATTACGTCTGGGTTTAAATCGTTGAACATTCAACGCTTTTTGTTTTGGTTTTTCAACAAAACAAAATGAAAAAAAAGGTGTTGAAATTTTAATCAACTTTCAGGAAGCATACATACCACAGAGCCACGAATAAAATATTATTTATCTAACAAGAAAAAAGTTGTGCTCTCTGAAAAAAAATATATGTGAAACTACATTTGGCAGGATTAGACGTGAGCTTGTGGTTTTGTGTATGCAGCGCAGGTGTCGAATCTGCATGGCAAATGTCATCTCCCGATTCCCTGTTTTAATCAAGAACCCAGTCAGCCCCACCTGAACCTTTACCTATTTTATGAAGTATAAAATATACTTTATAAAATAAAAATTATTAAAATATCGGAAATAAATATAGTTTTCAATTTAATATTCAAGTTTCCATAATTAATTGATAACAAATTATTTCTTTCTTCAGTTTTGATTATCTGATTATGGCATGTAAAAATAACTGTTTTTTTTTTATTTTGTTTTTTATTAGGCGTAGGATTAAGCCAATGGTAATTAATTATAAAATGGGCTCAACCTTAAATTACGATGTGGTACTTAATAGTTTTACCAAAACATAAACAGCTACGTCTTTTTAAATATAATTTTTTTTAAAAGTTAACAATCAGTAAATGTGTTGATGTCGGAGAAAAAATAAATCACTTGTTAGCCACAAGGAAGGAGCACCCTCTTCCTGTCTAGGTTTAATTACAAATATAATTTTTTACATAGGAATCTATCTCTTTTACAAGCACATCTCCCCCTTTTATTGTATTTATATTGAAAAAAAAATGTAAAATAAAAAAAAATGTATATCAATAGATCGATTTCATCATTAAAATCTTAATCCATAATGATTGTTCATTATCACTTTTATAGTAGGGGAGAGCGGGGTTAGTTGGCCTAGGGGGTAGGTTGGCCATTGGCTTATAGTTTCCGTCACACCTGTTCTGAAGGCCCCACCATTGTACCATGTGACCCGCTCGACCTCGGGAGTCTTGTCCTGAGTTTTCATTCCGATGCTGACAGTGTAGATAAGAGTGTGCTTCATTGATTGATTTTACAACATGTAAATCAATTTTTATATTTTCAGTAAAGTTGGTTTAAAGGCATGGAAAAACATTTGACTCCGATTCTGTTCACATAGCCCGAAACTCCTTTGAAAAACCTAACCTTTCGTCTAACCAGTTTCTTGTTTGATTGTTCTCCCCTGTCCTGGCAGTCACCTTTCATATGACCTCTCCTGTGGGGTTAGTTGGCTCTCTTCAACTTTTTTTTTGGCGCAGTAGCAATTCACAAAAGCTAGGTAAACATAATCAAAGGTGAAACTGCCAATTGTCTTTGAGATGGCCAAACAACCCCACCTTCTAGGCCAACCTTCCCCAACACAGGGGGTTAATTGGCATACTCTGGATTGACGAATTCTTCAATTTTCAATGATCTTAGTATTAAATATTATGTTGTGAAAAAAATACTTGAAGTCCTCTAATACTTGGAGTTTATAGTGGTATCAGCCTCATTAGGATTATATTAACAGGAACGACTCAACGATCAAAAAAGTGAAAACTGTTGCCAACCAACCCCGCTCTCCCCTACTAAAAATTATTGTGTTTTTTTTTTTTGCTAATTGATAAATAAAAGTGTTTGGTTGCAAATAAAAATGAAAATGATATATATACCAACTAAATACATTTTGTTGCGTAAAACACATTATCTGGATTCTCCCAAACTTTCCTAAGACGAAAAACATTTAAAATTATAATTATAATCAGTTATAATTATGGATATAAATTTTAATTGAAGCAATGGTGATTAAACTATTATTATTAATTATATGAAGCCCCGACTACACTGGGACGGAGATGGCGGATGGGGATAGAGAGAGGTTAGGACGGAGGAGCACATCTTATAATTACTTCCTTATCAGAGTTAGCTTGGAAAGCGGGGGCTATACATTATCTACCCCTTATCACTAATTACCGTCCCATAAATGATAAACTTATCAAGCGGTCCCTACGCCTAAAAGTCACATAATTTATGTTACCAGTTTCTTTGACTTTTATATTGCCCTAACGTAGTTAGATATCCTATACGCGATTCCAGTTTCCGTAGTCAACTTTATCTCTATCTTCAGTTTGAACCGCTATCACCTTATATTTTATATTTATTTTATATTATATTACATTTATATGTAAGTCAAAAAATACAAAATAAACTGACTTAATCACTACAAACTGATTAAGTTGACTAAAGAAAAATAAATAAATTATTAATACATTTATATATTATTATTTATGAGGGTTTAAGAAATTTTTATTCAAAGAAAAATTACAATTTTTAATGCCCCACAAATTATGAGACCACGAATATTTAAACAGGTTACAAAAATTATCACTCTTAATCTGTTCATGCTTGTTATTCTTAGGGGCTGGATGTCCCAGAATAAAAATTCATTTCTTTAAAAAGCGACATAAAATATTATTATTATCAATAAAATAAATAAATATTTTTTATAAGAAAAGAAAATATTGACCTTGGCCGGGATTCGAACCCGGATTTCCTTATCACAAGGAATGATTTTCCTGCTCTAGTAAGGCGCTCTTGCCACTTGTGCTACCAGGCACACATGCCGGTCAAGTCAATCCATTCTCTTAACTCTGACCTCTTAACCACCGATCTCGCAACTTTAGGTAGCTCAAGTGGCAAGACCGCTTCACTAGTGAGCAACCAAGGCCCATCTTTCCTCTTCCTAAAAAAAAAAAAAAGTAAATTTAAAAATAGTTATTATAAATTTCATGTTATCATGACAGAGAAATAATTGGGGTCACCCGTGGTGTAGTGGTTAGCATGGCAACTTACAATACTAAAGGTCGCGGGTTCGCGCCTCGCGGTGGCCCTAGGTTTTTTAATAGGAGTAAAAAATCCTTGACTATGCCGTCCCTCGTATAGGACGTAAAATAGAGGTCCCGAGCCTGTATTTAAGAGTGTGTATGTAGTTTCTACGAACTTACATCATTTCTTAATGTAAGAAAGATATTAACAATATCAAACATGCATAATTTTATTCGGAAGCAGAATAAAGATCTCTTTCTATCAATAAAGCCTTATTTTAACCTTTGTTTTATTTTTTTATAAGTTTATTCCTGTTGGTAAAGGATTCTGTGAAAGATAAAGATCTTCCCTTGAAATACTTGAAATGATCTTAAGATTACGATCTGCAGAAGTTCTTACGAAAGTTATGTCAATGTCAGTCTCAAAGAGAAGAACATCTCTTTAAAGACATAAAAAGAGGCATTTAAAATTTCCTTGAAATTTAGCAATAATAGATTTTTTTTAATAATCTGCCCGTTCACCATTAATCCATTATGTCGAAGTTTTTTTATGAAAGCAATATTCAAACTTAAGTTTAAATAAGAAGAATTATTAGCAAAATTCTAATTAATTTGTTCGGTTAAAATTTAGTAAGGTCGGTGCCTCAGTTTGCGGAGATTTCTTTTAACGGAGTTACTTATTTTGTTCATTGACACCAAATTCCAGAATTTTTTTTCTATAACAAACAATTTTCGTTATCAAATCTTCTTAGTACTCTCAGTATATTTAGGCAAACATATAAAACTTCTTTTGCTATATACCCCGTTAAACATTTTTGTAAAACCCATTTCTCAGCTATATAATCTTGGAGAAGATTTAACTATCGATACTAGATAAGTTAATCGATATTGGGTTCTCGATGAGACCGCGGAATGTTAATCAACAGCCTCCTGGATCTTATCAGATAATCCACAGCCTCATTAATCTTCTGTCGTGAGAAATATTTTATCCCCTTCCTCGCCTCGTTTATGGCCGCATTGTTTATAGCAGCTACTCTCCTGGATCAGGTAGCCCGTGTATCTATCTCAGCCTACAATCGATCTTACCTCTCCATTCTCCCTTCTTTATCATTAATAAAGTGCATTAAAAAGATTTTATTAATGTTTTTCCTACATAAAAATTTTAATATTAATCTAATCTTAATTTGTGGGTGACCACCATTCTAAATTATTTTTAAATAATTTATTTTTTGAAGAGAAAAGATTTGGCTCCGCCGGGAGTCGAACCCGGGTCTCCCGCGTTACATGCGCGGATGAAGAGGAAGGATTTGCTCTGCCTTGAGCCGAGCTCTGTGGTGTAGTGGTTAGTATCCGCGCATGTAACGCGGGAGACCCGGGTTCGACTCCCGGTGGAGCCAAATCTTTTCCCTTCAAAAAATAAATTATTTATAAAAAATTTAATTTTTATTTATTTAATGTAATACAAAATAAAATTAATAAATATAAAAACAAAGCAAATATAAAACAGTCCATTATGATTAACATATGTTAACCATCATTCAACAACTTGTATGATGCTCGGCGTATAACACCCATTGAGACTGTAGAAAAAATGCATTATTTGCAATTAATGGAAAATGTGGCATGGAACATAGAGTGCTTAATATTAAAATCGATATTATGTCCACAATCATTGTCCCAGGCAACCTAATAATCAACCCATATATCTGATAATGTATTAGTTATAATGTAATTAATGTATTAGTTAAACTTTAACTAAATTATAAGTAAAGTAAAACGAAATTAATCTTTGTTATTAGTTTGAAGTTTAAAGTAAAACTTTGTATAGCAAGTGTTAGAATCATATCCTCCGTCGCCATTCCGCGTAAAGAGATGGAATATGGATGTGGTGAAGTGAAATTCAAACATAAAACCCCAAGGTGGAGATGACATTTAGCATGTGACTGTCTATATTGAGAATACTAGAGCGGGCTTTCTAGAAGTTGGCAGTTTCCAACTAAGTATATCTTCCTATACAATAATAGCATCAAACTTCAGGCCAACACACCCACTTCGCATAAATAATTTATTTTTAGCATACTAGAGTTACAGATGTAGAGTTAAATGAAAGAGATATATTTACTTTTTACTTAAGATGAAGATCTCTCATCCAACGCCTTTTTAATCTCCTCCTCATATTTGTGGGCATTTTATCTGTAGCCATATAAGGAGGTTTTTATGTCCTTGTAGGTTAGTTTGAAAACGTTTGTAAAGAGTCTTTATGTGTTGGTCATGTGTAAGCCAGAGAATACTGTTTAGTGTACAGAGAATAATGATTAGTCTCGTACCAAGGTGTATTTGAAATGCTTCTTAATATTTTTGATTGGAAAGTTTGAACTTTTTGTAAAGTCGTTTTAGTGTACATCTGTGAGCAGTGTGTCCATATAGGTTTAAGTAAGTACATTTACGCATCTAGTCTAACGTGAGAGCCCCTTGTCATCCCTCTATCAAGGATTGGTCCGAGATATTTAGGATTAGATTATAGATATTAAGATAGACATAGATATAGATATAAATTTAGTTATTATATTATAGATACGAATCTTATTTTTCAATGTGATTATAACTGAGGTGATTAAGTAGCCGCAGTTATGTATCCATTTTCTATGACAGTTAAGAAGATTATAGAAAGTGCAATAATTCACAAGAACCATAAGGTTTTCAGTAACTTCGCCTGAAATAAAGTTTGGTAAAGTTAAATTATTGGAAAATAAAAGTAAAACAATTCAGATAAAACAAAAGTGAATCATTTCTTTTAAAAAATCAGGATCATTTACTGAATAGGAAGGAGGGAATAAAGCTTATTCCGGACATTTGGAATCTGATTATTTGAAAATAAGTTTAAAATTGGCTCTTTCATCCTTGATTTGGCTTTTTACTTTGTAGCCGAACTGTGGCGGTTCGAATCCGCCCTGAGATGGTTGACTTTTATTTCGTGGAGGCCACACGGAATAAATATCGACCCTCCCACCAATAGGATGATGACACCTCTAGAGTAACCACTTAGAATAGGTTGATTACACCTCTAGAGTAACCACTTAGAATAGGTTGGTTACACCTCTAGAGTAACCACTTAGAATAGGTTGGTTACACCTCTAGAGTAACCACCCCGTATGCCACACATGGCCAGGTAGGGGTACCGGTCAAAAAAAAAAAAAAATGTAGTACAATGTGCCGTCTCTGATCAAACCTAAATTTGTTAAACTAGAAATAGATTTTAATTGTTTTAGAAGCTTCAAGTGACGTATTCAACAAGAATCCATCGTTATCTGTCTCAAAGTATATTTAATAATGAACCTCTTATTTTTGTTTTACATAAAAATCTTGTAAATGAACTATAATAACTTCAATCATATGCCCATCTCCAAGTACAATAACTAAGCCGAGAAAAGAAGAAAGAAAACCGTGAAGAAAACCTAGACCTACCTGAAATAAATAATTACGGTGTCTGAGGCGACCCGCCGAAAACTTAATATTTCACATACCCCAGGAATTATTGGACAACTGAGGGACAATTTTATTATAGTGAACTAAGACGTACCAAGGGATGACAAATAAACAAAATTAAAGATGCTATATTGGAAGATATTTTCCTCGGTCATTTAAGCGCAATCATATCGTTTCAATCATGATAAAAAGAACCTCAGATTAAAGTATACTTCCTTTGGATTAAACATGACAAGTTTAATCAGAAGCGCTAGAGCCTTTTTGGAGAAATCGTGAAGAGAAAAAATGACGTTTGGATATGCCCCCTATGTTAACTCAATTTTGACGAAATCTTTCCTGTTACATCACGGGCTTACTTACCTCAAATCCTAATTTCGTCACGTACGACAAATCGTTTGTGGGCTATTCACACACTATTTTTATTTTCATGTGACATATTTTCTTATATTTCCGTTTAAAACCGGAATCCGAAATTTGTCATGATCGCAATACTTTCCCCTAAAATAAATTTAAATAAATACAGGTGAGTAAAACAAAAAGGGTGTTTCTCCAGAGGATTTGGATTGAAATGTATTTAAGGGTTACGGATTAAAATAATCGTTAAGCTTCTTCAATTTAATTTTGAATTCGCCACAAAAAGCATGTCAGTCGTGGTCATACTAATAAACACGGCCAACGACTGACATGCCTTTTATGAGATTACTGAAAAGGTGTTGGATGAGAGACCTCTTTTCCTCTGAAGTGCAACAAAAAAGAACAAATTGAATTCACTTATTTCAATTATATGTCAATTAAATATATCATAATTTTTGTCGGGACCAAATCAGTTGAATCAATTTCCGAAAAAATGGATTTCTAGGCAGTGACATGACATCCTTTTCTGAAATTCCTTTGCGAAGGGAAATATCGGGAAGGATCCGGTTTTGGTTCATTGAAGTGGCTAGTACACGAGGTCTCGAGGGATAACCATATCATGGAGGGGAGGGGGGGGGGTTAGTGAGGGAGGGGGTGTTAGCGCGGGGGTGGGGAAAAATAAACGGAGCCATTTCTGGGCCGGCCCATCAGATGTAATTTATCGCCCGCCATCGCCAGCCATAGCATGAATAGTGAGAGCTCATCTGTTATTATTTTATTAAACTGAATAATAGTTTCTCAAGGCGGGTAAATAATATCCCCCTTTTAGGACCGCTTCATTTTTTATAAGATCATTAAGCACCTCCCTTCAGAAAACACTTTTTAAAAAACTATAAATAAATAAAAATAAAAAAAGGAGAGAGGTAGACTTGTTGGAATCAAGAGTTTATTAATGTTAGCTTCAAATATAAATCGATAAATTAAACATACACCATTACCGTTAGTCGTTCCCATTATTTTTTTTTTTTTTTTTTTTTTTTTTTGTTCATTGAGTGAATATTGTTAATAATCACGTTTAAGCTCCTACAGAAAGGTATTTCGGGAGACAAAGTATTGTTAGATCAACGTTTTTGTTTCATACGACTCCTATAAGACTGGTTTGAAAATATTTCATGAAAACAAGAAAATAACTGATAAGGAGTTGCAGTCATACGGCTACTTTATTTGCAACCTACGTTGCGGCCCAAATATGCAGAACTTTTTTAATATTGAAAAGATATAAAAAACAGATTGATGAATAAGGTAATTTTAAAAGCTTGATAAAAATTAAAAAATACATTCAAGATTGTAATCTCAGGTTATACGAGGTGTGGCTATTAAATAACGAGACTGACGCTGCTACAGAAGAAGTGCGCATGCGCCAAACTCCAGCAACCAACAGCTGTTATCGTTAAGCCTTCTCTTTCGAATGTAGTGCCTCTCGCTTCTGTAAACAAATCAGTACAGCCGTAGCCTTCGTTCGCATTAGAGTTGTTTTTTTGTTTCGCCGGAAAAATGTTTAGTTTAACAGTAGAGCAACGAATTGTTGTGAAATTTCATGTGAAACTTGGAAAAACCGCTACTGAAACTTATAATTTATTGTCGCGTGCACGTGTTTTTGAGTGGTTTAAGCGTTAAATCAAAATTCAAAGCCATGTTGATTGTTTTTTTCGATATTCATGGGATTGTGTACCTTCACTGGGTTCCTGAAGGTCAAACGATTAATCAACATTACTACCTTCACGTTCTTGCTGAACTCCTCGAAAGAATAAGGAAAAAACGACCTGAATTGTGGAAGGACAAGTCATGGGTTCTCCACCAAGACAATGCGCCAGCTCATTCCGCATTGTCTGTTAAGAGGTTTCTAGCCAAATTCAGAATCCCAGTGTTAGACCATCCGCCTTATTCGCCGGATCTTGCGCCGTGCGACTTCTATCTGTTTCCTAAGGTGAAATCTGCATTTAAAGAAACAAGATTTGAGTCTGTTGAAGCTGTGAAAGAGAAAGCGTCACGCGTCCTGAAGGAGCTGACAGAAAAAGACTTCCAGCACTGTTTCGAACAATGGAAGATTCGCATGGAGCGTTATAGGGATAGAGGAGGGGTGTATATTGAAGGTGATAATAAGTAAAAATGTATGAAATAAAAATAAAATGTTTTACAGCGTCAGTCTCGTTATTTAATAGCCACACCTGGTATATCCCTGTCAATTTCCTTGATGTTTCATATCCTTAATGATAAACCCCTATAAAAATATGAACTCAGTGAAACGCATTCTCATTTCTAACTTCTTCTTATGAGAATCGGCCAAATCCTCAAGCTCACTGTGAAAAAATATTTAAATAACAAATGTGTTGATGTTTTTACGGATCTAACAAAAAAAAAAACACTTGTTTCTAAGAAATTTCTTCCGATCGCTTACCATTGAATATTAGCTGTATGCCAACAATACTTAAGCCATTTTTTAACTGTAAAAAAGTAGTCCTTCAGTATTATTGTTTTGTTTATTATTATAGACTAGCTGTGGGGCCCGGCTTCGCTCAAGGAGTTGTGGAATAGGTGGAATGAAAGAATAACTTCAAAATGTAATAGTGCATAAAAATAGACCAAAATTAATCATGATTAAAACAAAATTTGTACCATCCTGAAACATCAGTTTAGTATTAGTGGTAAGTTTCGAAACCTCAGAATCCGCCAATATATGGTTTGGGTATAAGAGACCCTATTAATGCGGTTCTCTCAATGCGTTCTCTTCCCTTTTCTTGATTTAGAAAAAATATTTTGGCAGCAAATATGGCCTGGTATGTACCATTTTTTATGGTTTCTACGTTCTTATTACATTGAAACCATTCTCATGACGAGACCGCATCCTTATCAAGCTGAGTAACTTTTCCTTTTTCGAATTCGGTTGAAAATGTACGAACAGAACAGAACTATTAAAATAGAGAAATATTATATTAACACTTTATTTCCGGTATATATTCCATTAGGTTTATCTTTTATTCATATTATCTATAGGTTATCTGTTTTATTCAGTGTTAGTTTTTATTCGCTCACTACACTAATTAGCAATTTTTCTTTTGTTGTAAATTTACTCTTATAGTGTATATTGATTAAAGGCAATGTTTCGACCAATTCTTTCCTCTTCTGTAAAACTTAATTCGCTTAGGAATCCAGTTGTTTTTGTTTATTTTTAATTTCAATTCATTGCAGAGATGTAATGACCTTACTGAAAAATAAAAATGAAGAAATAATTATTTATACATAATCTCGTGTAATTTAAAGAAAACAGCTGAAGCTAAAACCATAACAAACCGAACTAATGAACGATAACCTTATGAATTGAGCTTAGCTAGCGCTCCTGGCTTCCAAATGTCGAACTAAATTTTTTCATTCATTAACTCGCCTGGGCTTATTAGAGGGGCTAATTACATGTAGCGAGAGGCTTAAAATTACAGCCCTTGTCCCTTCAACATTACACACTTAAAATGAAAACTGAAACCTTCTTCATCATTAGGGGCAATAGGGCAATATGACGACATAACGTTCTTGATAGTACGTGTAGTCGTTTTTGAGCCTTTTCGGCACGCACATTGTACACTTTGCTTTATAATATATATTGATTACGTAAGATTTCATATTTTTAATATTAATAGTGTTCCCACCTTTTAAATACACTAAGTTCATTTCCAGTTACATAAAAATTGGCAGAAAGGTTGTAAAGTGGTTAATTCAGTGTAAAAAAAATATCTGTAAATATATATGGAAAATAAAAAATCAATTTTGCTTAAATGTCTAAAACACTTCAGTTCTTTGTGATTTTAGTGATCTGATGCATCCCATTATTTTTCTACTTATTACTTTCGTTCAAATTAAATATATGGTTATTTTGACAATTAAGTCTTAGTTTTATTACCTTTATTTATTTTTTATAACGTCAAAAAATCTTCATCTACCAAAAATCTGTATCACTTCTTTATTTTTATTTATTTATTTTTTTTTTATGACATCCATCGGTCATAGTACTTAGCGCTGCCCAATAAAGCTCGAATCTCCTTCCATATAGATTCTCATCTTCATATGGTTTATTGTTATTCCTGCTAAAGCAGGTGTCAAGCACTTGTCAAGGTGCTCCCCATTCATGTATTAGACAAATCAAATATTCTTTTTATTAAGGTAATGTAAAAATGTCATGTCAGGTATTGCATTGCGAGAAGTACTCTCAAGGAAGGGAATCGCTCAATGGTCTCGATAGCTGAAAACTATCGATAATAACGATATTTTTTGTTACATCACACTAACTTTTATCACTACTTCGTTAATTCTCTGTGTGAAGGAGTACCTATAAAAAATGTTAAATAAAACAAATCTGACTAGCTCAAATAATCTTCTTTTATACTCGACTTCTTTTGGATTCAACGTCCGTGGTTATTATAAAAAAAAAAAAAAAAAAAAAAAGTTAATCCCTTCTTAAGCAGAAAAAAAGATATTTAAAAATTAAATTATCAGATAGGTTGGCTCGAGTAAAATCTAGATAAATGTTCGTTTAAAGGAAACTCTAATGACCATAATTAGTACTATCTCACTCCTCAGGTTGTTTCATATTTAATGCCCCAACTTTCCCTAAACACTCTTAAACTAAATTAAATCTTCTTTATCTTTTTATTATTATATTTGCCGTAAAATTTTAAAGATAACTTTGTCTATTTTCTCTGCTTAATTAAGATTTTTTCTTCAATATTGCAAGAAAAAGTTAAGAGTTTGGACTAGATTTAGTTATTTCTAACACAGGTACAACACCGATAAGGTTTTCAGAGTTGCTTTGAATTTTATGAAAGCTGTATCTGGTATGTGGACGTTAGATGGGGTCTAAGAGACATTTTCGAAAAAAATCGAGTTAGAATTAGTAGTTAGAAAAAGTTAAAATTAGTAGTAAGGAATAATCAAGAGTGAGTAATTAAAGTAACACTCCGAAGTGGATTAAAAACAGTGTAACGTTTAAGTAAATAGTTTTATTAAAAATCAGTGAGCTGATTTAGAAATCTGATAAATCGGTAAAAATATAATAATCCGTAGACTTTCTAACTCTATCATTGATAATAAGCATCAACTAGATAGATAGATAGATAGATAATTTATTTGTCTTTGGGGATATTACCCCATACAAATAGAGTAAGACAGCCTGTACAAAATATCATAACTAAAAATTATTACAATAAAATTATACTTAATTAAAATAAAAAGTTAATAATACAATTGATACCTTACAAATGATTATAAACATATAAAATTGATCAATTAAACATATATGCCTGATATAAATAAGATAAACAAATATAACGACCTTGATTAAAACATTAAAATTATAAGATATTAATCAACTAAATATTATGATAAATTGTTTTTTAAAAAGGTACAGCATAAACACATGTAAATGAACTAAGTTTATACTAATTCACAAACAGACTTGTATTCTATTGTTATTATCCTCTTGTTTAGATAAGTATTTATATAACAGATAGCTGATTCAGACGTTTACTCATTAATAATAAAAGATCTAATTCTCAGACTATTGATTATATAATAATATGTTGCTTTTATTATTAATGGATCGCTAAACTGAAATAAATTCGCGAATTCAGCTTCTGTTGCATTAGTAATAAACGGTATGTAGTGATTGCGGAGAGAAGAGTATATAGGGCAAACCGAAATGAAATGATATAGAGTTTCAGATGTTTTCATATTACATATAGTGCATACTTCTTGTGGATTGATTATATATACATTATTTTTATGGGTAAATTTTATCTGATACTTGCCCGATAGGCGAGCTTGGGTTATTATTTTGACTATATTAAAAGAAAGGTGAGGTAAAGATAAATATTGCTGTAACTGTAGGGTGGGATTGTACATAGATTTGTAATAGGCACTGTAATTACTATTTATGAAGGAATTTTTATCTATATTTATCAGCATTTGTTTATATAGTTCCAATGTTTCTTTTATTTTTCGTTTAAAAATATTCGGGTTGATTTCAAACAGTATATGACTTTTGTTTATTTTATCTAAAATATTGTAAATTTGTGTAAACCAATTGTATTTAATAGATGGACGGGTTTGATGTTTTTGTTGAAGTTTCACAAAGCAAATTTTTGTTATTGTATTGTTATCCAGAGTGAGTATATTTAATATCCAATTTAGGGTTCGTTTTAAGATTATTATGCTAGAATGTTCTATATTATATTCCGTTCTTATGAGCCATTGAGGGATATTTTTATTTAAATTAAATAATTTTTTATAAAAGCTTAAATGTGCTATCTCGACGGTTTGTAGGTATCGCAAGCTCCATATTTCAGCACCATAGGATAAACTACTGTTGATAATTGAGTTATTTAGACGCTCCCTGCTATCCCAAGAGTACAATTTAGTTTTCCTGCAGATGTCTAGTACGTTATTTATTGCGGCATTAGCTTTTGACTGAGCAAATTTTGACGCTCGATGAAAAAGGGCGGAGGAGGATAAAGGGATACCTAAATAGACATGAAAGGGAACCGTTTCAATAAGCGATCCATCGTAATAAAATTGTTTTAATTTTTTCTTTTTGCCTTTATGAAAGTATATAATTTTAGTTTTGGACGTATTTACTTCCAGATAGTTTTGTTTTGCATACGCTGAGAGTATATTTAGTTTTTTAGATATGTCTGTGTAGGAGTCACCGATAATTGCCTGATCATCAGCGTAACTAGGGCATATTACGTAACAATTTTGAGTTAGCTGAAAGCCGGTAGCACCATTTACTTTGAAAAAGTTTTCAATATCCGAAATATATAAACAGAAAAGAAAAGCTGATAAAACCTCCCCTTGTAAAACTCCTTTTGTCAACTTAATATCCTGAGACAGCCTCCCTTCACTTTTTACTCTTATTACGGCATTATCATATAAATTTTGAAGCAGTTTTATGATTTTTATGCTAAATCCGTAAGTGTGCATTTTGTACCATAATAGGCTGTGATTTACGCTGTCAAACGCTCGCTTGTAATCAATAAAAACTATATATAGATTTTTTTTGCTATATTCTAACTTTAATTGTGCTATGGAATTTAATAGGAATAAATTATCTATACATGATCTGCCCTTTCTAAATCCACATTGTGTATCAGGGAGTAATTCTTTTTCCTCTGCCCAAACAGTAAGTCTATCTAATAGAATTTGTGTAAATATTTTTAATATACTATTAACTAAGGAGATAGGGCGATAATTTTCCGGTTGGTGTTTATTTCCTTTTTTATAAAGCATTGTGACATTTAATTTAGACCATTGATCCGGGATTTTTTCTGATAACATAATTTTATTAAACAGTGAAACTAAGTATAGTTGCCAATTTTCCGGCAGATTTTTAAAACATTCGTTTGGTATGTTATCGGGTCCCGGTGCCTTTCCAGATTTAATTTTATTTATTGAACATTTTAATTCTTCTATGGTTATTTCTCGGTCCAATACATGAATCGTTGGCGAAGGAAGGGGGTTAGGGAATATAATTTTTTCCGTGTAAAAGTTATTTAAATAAATTTCCCACTTATCAATATCTATGTAGTTAGTATGATTATTTTTATTTCGGAATTGATTAATTGTTTGCCAAAATGTTTTGCTGTCGTTAGATAATTGAAGTTTATCCAGTATTAAAGATCGATATTTATTTCTTTTTTGTTTAACTAAATTAGTATACATTTTTTTGATTTTATGTATAGGGGTTTTATAAGAGCATCGAAATTCGACCGTTTGAGTAATCTAAGGTTATATTTAATATATTTTTTCGCCATTTTACATTCCTTATCGTACCATGGAAAGTTATTCTTTTTACTTTGCAGAGTATTTCCTATTTTTTTTTCTACAGATTATCTGAAGTGAACCAGCAGTTTCGCGAATGGCTGCAATCATATTTTGGTACATTTCATCTGGATTATGAAATATTTTACCGCCAACATGAGGAGAGCACATTAATAATTCTTTATAAAATTTAGTTTTATCGGGTTGCCACTTTATTATGTCATGATAAACTGCAGGACATTCTTGAACGGTTTGACGTTTATTTTCTATTTGTAATGAAAGCTCAATTTTTAGAGGGAGATGGTCGGACGGGGTAGCTAACTCTTGAATTGAAAAATCATTGATTTCATTTAGGGAATCGATATTACTCCATACGAGGTCTATTACACTTTGTCCCTTATAATTAATGCTAGTGTAGTTTGCAGGATTATCGGAGGGAGATCTGCCGTTAAGTAATAGAAATCCTTGTTCTTCCATCATTTCTACTAGTTGTTGTCCTTTTTTATTTTCTACATCATCCCTACTATTGCGGTAGCCCGTGAAATGTGTTCCCGGTAATAGATCTATGTCAAATTGATTAAGCTGACCGACTCTACAGTTTGTATCCCCGCCAATAAGGATTAATGTATTATTAAATTTAGCTTTTATGTTAATTAAGGATTCTCTTAGAAAATCTAAGATATAGCTTATATTTATTGATGGACGAAAATACAATAATCCTAAGACAAAAGATTGCTTATTACTTACAATTGTTTTCACAAATATCCAATATTCGCACTTTTCTATAACCTCTGCTTTGTAGATTTCATTGTTGTATAGTAGAGCTAAGCCCCCGCTGCCTCGGCCTCTGGTTTTTTCTTTGATGGCTGGTGAAGAAATAATGGAGAAGTTTTGAAATTTTGTAGGCACCGACAATAAGTCACCAGTTAGCCACGTTTCACTGAGACAAAAAATTGTTGAGTTGTTGAATTCTGGTGTTGATAAATAGAAGTTTGTAATGCCATGTACATTCCAGAAATAAAGATTTAAGTCCGACTGTTTCAGATTTGTATTAATATTTTGTTTCCTTCCTTTGTTGGCCGATAGCATTGATTGCTACGTCTTTGTTTCTTTGGTTTTTTTAATGGCTCTATCAGGGGTTACTGTGTTCTCGTTTCTATTTTTTCTTTTCTTTTTACGATGTGGAAGTTGATTTATTTCTTCATTATCTGTTTCGAATTCTGAAGAATTTGTTTCATATTCCTGAAGGTTTTTTAAGAAGTCTAAGTCAGAGACAACTGCTGTATTTATCGCTTCATTTTTAACAAATATTTTTCCATTTTTACACCAGACATGAGAGAACAAGCCTTTTCTTTGTAGAACCTTTGCTGCATTAAAGATTTCTTTATTTCTTAAATTCATGGGTTCGTTAATGTATATTTTTTTGTTTATATCATCTTGACTATTGCTTAATTTTAACCCAAACAAGTTCAGATTTGTTTTACAATGTTTGGCAGCCATTAAGAATTTTTCTTTATCTATTGTTCGAAGAAAAATTATTCTGATGGTTTTGCTATTTGTTTTGTCTTTATTTTTGATTCTATAGAAGTTGTCCAGATCTTTGATAGATATATCACATTGTAGTTGTTCGAATATTTTTGAACATAATTCTTCTAAATTTTCTTGAGCTGTATACTCGATCCCGAAAATATTAATAGATTTCTTAAGGTTGGTTTGAGTCAATGAATGAAGCGTATTTTCTGTTTTAATTAGCCGGTCTTTCAGTATTTTGTTTTCGTTTTTTAACCTTTGGAGCTCATTGAGTGATTGTGAGATGTTTGAGATTTGTGATTGGCAACTATTAACATTAGTAATTAATTCACTGTAGCTTTGCTTGAGGGAGGATAGATCATTTGTAATTACTGACATAGACAGAATAAGCTTATCCAATTTTGCATCGATTGTTTCGCTTGTCGGCATTTTAAATAAATGGTGTTTTCAGTGTAGTAGAAAAATACAGAAAAAGAATAATCTATTCTATTAGAGTGTAATTCAGTGAGGCTTTAGATATTCGTAATATGTAATCACCTGTATGATGACGTCTCCAAACCTGTCCGGTAATGTCTATAATCCCATTGAAATGTGAATTTTTCTTTCTCGGCCTAAGATAGCCAAAGTATTTTCTCTATTTAGATATAACTTTGCACATTTACGCTTTAATGTCATTCACACACTTGAGCAAATTTTCATAAACAACCGAGCACTTCAAACCACATAGATTTAACAATAACGTGGAGCCGATGTGAACACTACCTATGCCGGCTGTCTACTCGCAGTAGTAGACAGTAGTACTGCATAAGCATCAACTATGTTTTATTTTTTAAAGAAAACGTCTTCAATCAAAAGTAACTGTTTATATTTTAATCTTTGTATATTTATTCTTCAATAAAAAAAAATGTTATTACTTGAAAAGATTTAATGCGTTAAACGTTACAATGGAGGTGTTATATCTATTCTGAACAAGGATGTATCGAACTTATACTATTACTATCCTACACTATACAATACTTAGCTTCTGATACTATCAATATTTAATATTAGTTTTGATACTTTTTCACCGTTAGGCTAGGCGCACATTGAGACACTCGCGCAGTTTTTGCAATACGTGTGGTAGATAGGAAACTGTGCTGCCCTGCTCTGCGTCCCAATGTGCGCGGTTCCTATCTAATTCACGTCCCACAAAAACTAATATAAAAATATAACACCGCGTCGCGAGTGTTTCAATGTGCGCCTAGCCTTATATCGAAATTATCGACTGTAGATAATATCGTAATATCAATACTTTTTGTCCGATAATATTAAGTATCGATACTTACGTGGTAACGTTCGTTCGTGACGTCCCTAATTCTTAATGCATTTTGTTTTACTGTTAAACTTTCGATTCACTCTCATGAACATCACATTTTTTTTTTTTTTGTATTATGGCGTTGTTGAAAGGATTGAGAGATATGTGCTAATGTTCTCGGTTGAAGTTTTCATCAATCAGGCATTATGATGTTTACTAAAAAATATCTAGGAACAGTGAACCCGAACAATCAAATATCTAACATTATTAAGAAATCGGATATTTACTTTTATTTTTTTTATTCTAGAATTATTGAATGAGATGTGGGGGATAATAAGAGTTGAATTATGGGCTGGAGACAGGCAGAAACTCTTGGGGAGAGAATAATGAGCAGGGAGTAGGGAGATCTATCTCACCCAGTCGACTCTAAAT
Organism: Aelia acuminata; assembly: GCA_911387785.2. Classification (NCBI taxonomy): domain Eukaryota; kingdom Metazoa; phylum Arthropoda; class Insecta; order Hemiptera; family Pentatomidae; genus Aelia; species Aelia acuminata. The sequence goes on from OU426983.1 coordinate 36,127,745, forward strand.
GAAAATTCCCCGCCGGCGAGGTGCCTCCTATTAATTCCCAGCGGGACTCGAACCCCAATCGCAATCTGGACCCCCCCCCCCCCGATCAGTCAATCCTCTATTTGTTCTGTGTCGCTGCTGATGGCTGACTTAGCCCCCGGTCGATATGTCTTAGGGTGTCGAGGTGAGGGATTGTGCCTTCGGAGCTCATTAGTTGGGAGCCACCCAATGGCGGGTGCTGATTATCTCTCGAAGATAAATAAATTCTTTCAAGGACAAATTCTCCCAAGTTAACCCCCTCTTGGCGGTGTTCCTATAATGCTATTACCTTCTTCTATCCCTCTCCGATCTCAAGGACATAATAATAATGTGATAATAATAATAAAGCATTTTGTGCCAGGAGATTTTTGTACCGAATATACAAACAATATTTAATTATCCTTATAAATTCAATTATTTCTCTATCATGATAACACGAAATTTATTATTATAATTTTTAAATATTTTTCATAAGAGGAGATAAGATTGGTCTTCGCCGGGATTCGGACTTGGATTTCCTTACCACTAACTAGTAAGACGCTCTTGCCACTTGAACTACCAGCCTCATATCCCGGTCTAGTCAATCCTTTCTTTTCACTGACCTCATTTCCACCAGTCTCGCAATTTTTGTGGATTATGCAGGTGAGTGGACAATTGAAGCGTGGAAATGCAAAAAGGGATAAGTGCCAAAAACATAAAAAAAGGTTTTTTTTTGGCAAATAGTTATTTGTGCGATAGTCATTTTTCAGAAATGGGTATAAGTAATGTTTTGGTGTTACAAAGTAGTTCATTGAACGTATGACAGATGGCTTGGGTGTAAGTGCCGAACTATGTTCACCCTAGTGGGTATATTTCATATGATTCCTGGAAAAATTTTCTAAGGCACTTATACCCTTTTGCATTTCCATGTTTCAATTGTTATCCAATTTGGCCTCTTGACTACTGTCGATTTTTTTAACTTATCAATTCAATTGTTTCTCTGTCATGGCAACATGAAATTTATTATCATTATTAACCGACTTCGAACGAAAGAGGAGGTTACTCTATTCTATACGTAAGTGACTTTTTTTTGTGCCTTTTTTTTTTTTTTTTTTTTCTATGTATGTTCACCGATTACTCAGAGATGGATGGACCAATTGGAACGAAACCTTTTGCATCTTGTAGAGTATTTTCCCAAGGTGGTCCCATTGAAACCTTTTTTGGGTTCTTAATTTATTTAAGAAGTTATAGGGAAAAAACATGATAATAATTATTTAATTGTCGCTCAAAATGTTTACTTATTGGAAAAACATATGGCATATGTAACATAAGGTATGCTCCAACAAGCTATTAAAACTAATTGATAAATAACAAATCTCAATATTGTTTTACTGCTGGATGAACCAAATGGGAAAACCAACCAATCAAATTCGGAATCAAAAGACTTACCAATATATTCTTTTCTTATAAAAAATATTTAAAAAAAAAAAACATTTTATAAAAAAAATTAAACCGACTTCGAAACCTAGGAACCAGTAAAACTAAATTCACTGAAAAGTATGAAATAATTACCTTCTGATTTTTATGAATACACAGCAAAATTGAAAATGGTATAAAAAGTGGAAAAATGTAATAAGAGGAATTATTTTATTTTGATTTGCACAAATACACACTAATTGTTAATGAAAATTATTAAATTAAAATATTAAATACTATGTTCAGTAAAACACAATCTTTTCGGAGGCGGCGCAAAATTTAAAATTTTTAACACTAGGCATTATGAAAATCTTTTCATAACGTCATGACGTAACATGTCATTTCTATTTTGCGCCGCCTCCGAAAAGATTGTGTTTTACTGAACATAGTATTTAATATTTTAATTTAATAATTTTCATTAACAATTAGTGCGTATTTGTACAAATCAAAATAAAATTATTCCTCTTATTACATTTTTCCACTTTTTATACCATTTTCAATTTTGCTGTGTATTCATAAAAATCAGAAGGTAATTATTTCATACTTTTCAGTGAATTTAGTTTAACTGGTTCCTAGGTTTTCGAAGTCGGTTTAATTTTTTTAATAAAATGTTTTTTTTTTTTTAATATTTTTTATAAGAAGAGAATATATTGGCCTTGGCCCAGTCAAGTAAGGCGCTCTTGCCACTTGAGCTACCAACTCATATCCCGTTCAAGTCAATCCTTTCTCTTCACTTTTCTCATTTCCACCGATCTCGCAATATTTGCGCATTATATGGGGACAAGTTTTGTCTAATTTACCTCAAATTCGCTCAAGCTCAAGTGGCAAGAGCGCCTTACGAGTGATAAGGAAATCCGGGTTCAAATTCCGGCCAAGGCCAATCTATCCTCTTCTTAAAAAAATCATTAAAAATTATTCTAATATTATCCCAATAAATATTCAAGATTGTAGTATTTTTATAATATTATATTAATAATGAATGCCCGTAATCGACGTGGTAGGAACGTGATAAGTTTAAACTTTTTTAAAATTTTAAATTTCTTAAACCGATGAAACAATAATTTAAAAATATACTGAAGCTGAATAAAAATACTGAAGCTTTTCTGGTCATTTATTAACTTTTCCTTCTTTAACAGACCGCTATAACCACAACAAGCCAGAGAAGAGAAACTGCTGGGTTCCATTCCCCGTGCCTGGCATGCCTTTGTATGTCTGTTAGAAAGGCCATCAGATCTGCTGATTGTGAATATATTTTCGACAGGCGCATACATAACAAAAAACTAAAATTTCTTGTGTCCATATTCATTTCGAACGGCGATAACTTTCATACATTCGTAATTTATTACATCTAAGTGAAATTAAATATGAATAAAAATATACATAAAGCCAGAAATAAGTATAAAATTATTTGGTTTTGGAAAGGAATAGTATTTTGCCGAACTGAGCGGCCACCGGTTCCTAGGACAAGTTTTTATCAGTGACTAACTGGCTGTTATCTGGTGGGCTCTGACTGGTCGTTATCTAAATGGAACTAAAGTTATCTCGGAACTGCTACCGGTAACAGCAACCCCTAACTGCCTGTATTTGCTAATTAAGTGCACGTACCTTCTCTGATAGATTAGTCCTGTCCTGCAACCGGAACAACCTCTATACTAGAATATCAAGTGGAAGATATACACGGATTACGTGACTCTGTGATTATATCTAGTTTATATATAGAAAATTCGGACAGATATCAGACATTGGAATTCATCAGCATTTTTTTTTTCTTTCATTTATAATTCGCAACGATCAGCGAGAAGTTGAAATTCATCAAACAACGTTGCCACAGAATAAATTATGACATGTCAGGCATAGTAAAAGAAAGAACCCTATAATAGCACCAACTTCCTAGCTTGATTCAATTACCTTGGTTGTGTAAGGAATGAGGTCTCTCATCCAACGCCTTTTTCAATACACACATCAAAAAAAGTTTTGCATCACCCTAAAAACTATCGATCAGATTAAATTATTGGAAAAAGGATTTCATACATAAATACTACATGGATTAAGACCAACAAAGGTCATGCGTAACATTCTGAATACTCATGATAAGAGGCTCTAAATCCCTCAAAGTTGTGATCCTATTGTAACCTGTGGTTCATAGTGCAACATTTGTGTAGGAATGATTCAGTTTAGAGCTTTCTTTTGCTTCTGCTGCACTCTAAAAATGAATAGAACAGTACTCTCGACACAAATGCGGTTCACATTGTTGTCCTACGAGAGGAAGGGCAATCAACCCGACTAATTGCTCGTCGGCTCAACATCGGACAAAGTGATGTTGTGAGGTGTTGGATCAGGTTCCTAACCACTGAAAGTGTTGAAGACAGACCTCGCACTCGTTAGCAGGTTTAACGTTAGCAGCCAGAAGAGACCCGCTTTCCACCGCTGGGGACCTTCGGCGACAGCTGCAAGGGCCGATAACACCACTATATGTGACCAGACTGTCCGGAATCGTCTTCATGAGATGAATCTTCGAGCAAGAAGGCCCTTTCGTTGTCCTCCGATGAATAGGAACCGTCGCCGACTTCGAATGCAGTGCGCAAGCGCTCACGAATATTGGTCGTTATCTCAGTGGAGAAACAGTCTGTTCTCTGATAAAACTAGACTTGCCCGCGTCTCTGACAATAACTGAGCGAGGGTATGGAGGGTTCCAGGCAGGCCTAGTCGGCTTAGGTACCCATCTGTCATGTTTTCTGGTAGGAATTTTCCACGGTTCCAGAACTGAGCTGCTACCCATTCAGGGGACCATGACCGCGAATATGTACAGGACGACGTGTTAGAAGCTATAGTGACACCCTTAGCTCAAAGGCACGGTGATAACTTCAACCTAGAGGCTGATAACGCTCGCCCTCATCGCACCAGGATAGTGGCGGATTACCTTGCGGCTGCTGGAATGGAGATCATGGAGTGGCCTCCGTTCTCTACAGATATGAATCACATCGAGCACGTATGGGACATGCTTCACCGAGCTGCTGAGTGCCGGCCGAACGTTCCAACCAATCTTAAGGAGTTGAGGGAGGCAGCGATTGAAGAATGGTGGAACCTTCCACAAGAAGATATTGACCACCTAATCCTGTACATTCCTGTGCGAGTCCAAGCTCTAATTAGGGCAAGGGGATAGGGTAATACCGAGTATTAGATGAGGAAACCATTTCCTGAAAATTGTTACATTTTTTTCAAACTTTTTATGATCATGTAAATATTTTTTTTATGGAAATACATTTTTTTATTCAGTATTAATTGTAGTTTTTATACCATAAAGTTTCCCTTCAAATTTATCTTTGGAACTTGGCAAATGCAGGTGATGCAAAACTTTTTTTGATGTGAGTAAATACATCGTTCCTTATTAGACGGTTGTTGAACCTTATTGAAAATTGCCTTTAAGTTTTCTCGTTATTCGTTTTTCCGTTGAAATTAATAAAAAATCTTTTGTAATGTGATGTTCAACTATTGGTAGGTTTAGTCAATTGATGTACCAGAGCACTTTTGTAATAAGCTGAAACAATTTTGATTAAAAAGTGTTTGTAGGTCTTTTTAGCTATGCAGAATGTCTGTGGGAAGTAGTCCTTAAAACTTAAGGATGTTTGCGTATTTAGTTTAGAATGGTTAAATAGTTAAATGTCAACTGCATCCACCTCTCTAAAAATACTCCCATATAAGGAGGTTTATACGTCCGTATAAATTAGTTTGAAAACGTTTGTAAAGTCTTGTGTTCTCGGCTGTTGGCATGTGAAAGTCAGTATTAAAGGTTTGATTAGTCACGTACCATGGTGCTTTGAAAAGAGTCGGAATATTTTTGACTGAATTCAGTCAAGCAACCAAACCATTGTTTGAAGTTATTCTAAATGTTTTTTTTTTTTTGGCAATGCCATATATCTATGAACAGTATTTCCACGTAGGTTAAGTATGTGTATGTAATTATTTGTCTAAGTTTTAAGGTTTTTAAAAAAAAAAGTAGGTATACCTACTTAGTAGGTCTAGTCGTTTATTAAGAGCTTCCCTTTGGATTTTGCCCCCTGGGCCCCATTGTCATCCTTCTACCAAAAAAGGCCTGTCATCCTTCCAGACAGTGAATGTAGTGTCCATACGTACTATCAATATGTACATTTGCGAGATTATGTTTTTATCAATATAAACTGGCCGGGGGGGGGGGGGGGGGGGGGGGGGAGGTACTGACATATCTTATAAGTGTGTTTCGATTTATCATGATTGATTATAATTTTTCCTTGTTCGAACCAAACTTTTAAAAAAAAATTATGTAAGTGGTGTTGTAAAGTTAATGAATACTGTGTTGAGTCCTGCTTTAAAGTTTTTTCGCTGCAAATATACATTTTACTATTCGTAATAGGGGTCTGTAAAGTGAATAGACAATACCGGGAATAGAACAATATTATTGGTTTTCAAAAGCAGACCTACGAATCGAGATTATGATAAGAACTTGTAGATGAAAACCGATGTAGAACTTTCATTGTTTTCTTTGATTTTTCAAGCTAGCGATAGCCTGGGTTGGGAAAACACAACTACCGACCCAATTTCGGGGGAACTATTTCCATCTAGTTTTCTGGATGTGGAAATTATTCTTGACTCCTTGTGCTCTAACAGAGGTCAGCAAAAAAACTATCTATTAGAGAACGCTCCTACTTGAAGGGTATATATATGACTTTTTTGTACCCTCTTACTTATAAAATATTATACCACATCTTTAAATAATAAACTATGGAAATGTGCTGAAAGGGATAATGTCACGGCCACGAAGCAGATTAGGGGACCTAGAAGGGGGTTTTAAATAAAATAAATAAAAAAAACAATTAGATCGGAAAATGCTAACATAACATGTCCGGCCCTTGAAACTAATCTGTTTGCCTCGAAAGTTGTGTTTTTAAATACATTCTTATGATGTACCACCATTTTACGTTTGTAGCTGGGATTTATAAAATATTAAATCGATTTTTTTTTAGTAATACCTTCTTCTTCTTCTTCTTCTTTCCCTTCCTCCTTTATGCCTTTCAGCGTGGAGGCATTGTATCTAGCCATCGCAGCCAGGCATCCCGGTCTCTCGCCAGCATCTTCATCTCTCCTAAGGACTTCCCTCTTGATAGTCCCAACCTGGCAATGTGGTCTTCGTAAGACAGTCGAGGTCTACCCCTAGGTCTTTTTCCTCTTGGTCGGGCTTCATAGAAGCTTCTGGGTTCTCTATATTCGCCCATTCTGCACATATGACCATACCACCTTAGCTGTCTTTTCTCGAGTATTTGTCCAAGTGGCTCGACGTTTAATTCTTCACGTTTAGTAATACCAACAGTTAAATTTAAAATAATAGGAATATAGTGTGACCACATAAATCAGTCTATTTTTTATAAATTTAATTATTCCTGAACGACAAATTATATTCTGTATTGGAAAAACTAAGTATAATGTATAATGGGAACAGTGCAAGGAAGAATGAGCATTCTAACAACTTAGCAGGAAAAAACGTAATCCGTTTTAAAAAATAAATTTAAAAATGTATTTTACAAAAGATTTATAGTTCATGTAGAACTAGAATACCTACTCCTGTTTTTTTAAAGTATGTGATGCTAAAATGTCATATATAAAATAGAAAAATGATATTGAAATCTAATTTCTAATTATTTATTATTTACATTGTTAATTGATATACTTAATGTCTTGTTTTTACTGATACTTGGACAAGACACCCAAGAGTAGTATGCTGCCTGCCATTACCATAGCAATGTCTTGTACCTGTATCTGGTTTACAACTATAGTTACAGACCCCCTACGATGTAACAGCGTGTACTACGAAGGGTTGTAGGGGTCCCTTATGCCCTTATCCACTGGAGTTGCGAGGGTTTTCGGTAAATATATTAAATTACCTTATATAAATTAATCTTAAATATAAACAAAGCTAGCTGCATTCCACCTTCAAATAAAAATATCTATATAAGACTATGCAGAAACAATTTAGAAATATATCAGTTTTTGTTATCCAGTTTGGGTAATATTCCAGTGAGGATTATTGATTGTAAAAATTCCTATTTCAAAGAAGTATAAATCTTTTTTTTTATTAACGTAGCAAATATTTTATAAAATTCTAAAATTAGCTCTCCGCATAGACCTCACGAAAAAAGATAATTAAAAATTATTGTTAGCCGTTGACGTTTACATATCGTAAATTTAAAAGTTAGTATTAATATTTTATTTAGTTCTTCCTCTCTTTCTTGTTTATTTAATTTGTATCAATTCATATTGTTTATTTGAATGGATACATACTAACTGCTACCAAAGATGGCGATCCAATCTGAGCCAAAATGGCATTATCTTATCCACCAACTTCTCAGGTTCAAGTCTGTCACAGAGTGGTCTAGATCAATGGATTAAAACCGCTTAGAGTCAGTAGGCCCCGGGGATCTATTTTTCTTTGCCTGAACCTGACCATCCATGGAGCAACTCCATCTTAAGGCTACTGTAATCCTTGGAAAAACCATATATGTGTGTTTTCATGAATTTACTGTAGTATGTGTTTAAGATGTGAATGGGTACACGTGGTTCTAATAACTAATACCCTTGAGTTTGGATCTAGAATTACTTAAAAAAAATTAAATGCTATATGAACAAATATATTTATTTATAAACCATAACCGGTTCCATTAATTTCGACATACATTTTTCTGTTAGATAAAAATACGTTATACGTATGGACTACGAAATATATATCATGGATGAGGGATGTAAATAGATACCATTGAAGAAGACTACAGTTAAAAGTTTCTTTTTCTTATAAGTGGTCAGTACAGCGAGATACTGACCCTAGAAGGAGATGGAAAGGTGAAGATAGCGGGCTAATGTTTGGACAACTGGGCAGGAACTGTTGTTTCCTCCGAGGCTATTAGATTATCTTCCCTCTTCTTCGGATGTAAAACGTTTCGTTATGATTCATCGCCTTGTTTACTAGATCCGGGGGGGGGGGGGGGGAGTAAATTAGATCTCTCCGATTTATGTCTCTTTCTTTCCTCCTTGCCCAGTTATTTATTAGCTCCTTGTATTGGACTAATTCATCATTCGAACCATCTCTCGTATAGATTCGTTAGGCCGGATCGGTTGCGGATTCCAGTCGAAAGGCAATTAACCCTCGGTTAGGGGGTTAGGGCCATTAGAAAGGACTTCCGCAATCGGAAAGCAACAGTGTCCCCATGTTATGATAAATTCTGCAAATGATCCACTTGTTGAATTTAAATGAGAGCGACGATTAGAGTTATTCTCCCATTTTCGAGAAGCCATTTCGTTTATACAGGCCCAGTTCGTTCGTTGTGTCCAATCCATTCGGCAGACTTCATTAATACTATTTTTCATGATTATTTTCCCAAATAAAATGATGAAATATTCTTTGAACCAAAATCTATCTATTTTCCCTTGCATTTTAATAAATTTGTTAATACTGGAGCAATAAATTCCCCTTTTATATAAAAAGTTTAAAATTTTCAAACTACCATTCAACACAATTAAACTGTTTTCTGAAGAACTTTCTGTTTAATTCTTAAGTAACAATGTATTAATGCGTTATTTTTGTTGAAAATAGTTCTTTGATTCCTTCCTTTAGAACTAATCACCTTTTCGGCTATATTCCTGGCTATGGAGAACAGTTGGGAAGTAATGCCAGAATTAATTGTCCCAGGGATTAATTAATTGGCACTGAATAAAACACATATTCCCTTGTCATCCTCTCCCTCATGTTTTTTTTTTCTTTTGTGTTTTTTGCTTACATTTACTATCCATAGTTTGTATATTTTTCTCGTTGTCTTTTGAAGTTGATATTCCAACCTGTCAAAGAAGTACAACCCAGAAAATTTTATTAAAGTTTGGTATGAGGATAGTATTTATAAGCACCACCAGCTTCACTTTTAGTTCCTTAAAATAGTATTAAATATTCAATTCCGATTGAAAATATTTTGTTTTGTACGTATCGTTTATAATGAAAATGAGACGTTGGACGCTTTCAACCACTCAACTCTGGAAAAATGCCAAAATAATTTGTTGTTTTTTCTGTTTTTTTTTTTGTTTTTTTTTCAAAAAATCTGTTTTGTTTTTATAAATGATTTTTTCGTTTTCTTTCTTAATAATGCAATCTTTCACAGTGGAGGACAATGATCACTGGTCACTAGTCCTTTTTCAATTCTAGTAATGTAAATAGCTGTGGCAGCAATGTGAGAAAATTTTAAGTCAAAATTAAGAAGTTTTATATAAATTATAGGTTATATGAATAATCAGGATTTTCAGTTTGGTCTTTTTTTATTTAGGAAATCCAACGTTTCGATCCCTACATGTACATCTTTATCAGACGTAAAAAGAAAAGAAGTATATGAGTATCTATGCAAGAAAATGACAGTTGAATGTTTATCATGTAATCATTAATTATAGATAGTAACAACAAGGAGTAACAAAATAAAGGAAAACAAATCCTACTAATGGTATGTTTACATGGATACTTTAAAAACTGATAATTATATAAAAGATAATAAAATAATTATCAGTTTTGTAAAGTATCCATGTCAAGTAAACATACCATCAGTTGGATTGGTTTATTTAATTTTGATCTTCTTGCATAGATCCTCATATATTTGTCTTCTTTTTAGCCCTGATGAAGATCCACACGTAGGGATCGAAACGTTGGCTTTCCTTAATAAAAAAAAAAATTCAAACTGAAAATCCAGTTTTTTTTTTTGCTTCAAGATTTTAACCGAATCCTATTTAGCCCTGATTATTTATCAATCTATCGTAAAGAAAAACAGACTATTACACACTACTATATAAATTATAAATTGATGTTTGTTTGCACTCCACTAGTTTTTAACACATTTATTAGTTAATCTAGTTCTTTACATGGTTAGTATCCACCTTAATGTTTACATTCATTCATTAAAGTGCTACCTACAAAGTTTTATAAATCTGTTAAGTCGTTTTTTTAGTTAGGACTTGATATTTTTTTATTTAGGAGAGCCAACGTTTCGATCCCTGCATGTGCATCTTCATCAGAGCTCAAAAGAATAGAAATATATGAGTATCTATGCTAGATGACGATTTAATGTTTATCATGTAATCAATAATTATAAATAATAACAACAAGGAGTAACAAATTAATGGAAGACCTGCAAGATCTGCAAGGTACCTCTCACTGTGGTGCACATTCTACTTGACTGCGAGGCTGGTGGAAGCAAGAAGAAGGTGCAACATTGACAACAGGCTGGAAATCGCTCTTGGAGACACAGAGAATGCTGCCAAAAGTTTAATAAAGTTTTTAAAACAATCTAAGTACTACCATCTTATTTAGGTAATTATAATGTCAATGAAGGATGTAATACTTTACTATAAGTGGTATAATTGTATTAACTGTTTCAAATCTCATTTAAAATTCAAATTGTAAATGCCCAAAACTACCATGTTTATTATATTAAGTTTATGCTTGTTTTGCTAATGACCCAATATGGTATGGGTAGATGCATTTGTTCAATAAATAAATAAAATAATGGAAATCAAATCCAACTGATGGTATGTTTACATGACATAGATACTTTACAAAACTGATGTATGTTTACATGACATGTAAACTTTACAAAACTGAACACTCTTTACGCTGCAGATATGCCTACCTACATTTAGTTTTTTCTTCTTGTGCCTTGAATCTGTGAGGCTTACATTAAAATGAGTTTATCAAAAAAAAAACTATGTGGCTGTTTTGAATCTTTACATTATTATTATTGTCCGTCTTATTCGTTAGAAAGAATATTGTGCACAATTTCCAGTGGAGATTCGTTTCCAGTTCCTAGATATATTTTATAAATATTTGCATTCCGCGGTGGAAAGCCGTGCTCCCTCCCCCTAGCTGTGGATATTATCGACAGCTGTGGCATTATTCCACAGGTCCCTGGTGCTTGCGCTATCTCCAAGACTGTCGCCTGTTGACGCCCCTTTGTCACGAACCCCCTTCGCTATCGGATGAAGCTTTCTAAACAAGAAGTCGTCCCATCCTAACAAGATCAGTCGAAACCTTAGGCTTCTGCTTACATACTGTTATTATAATTACCTCTAAAATTGATGTCCGCCTGGAGCTATGTTCCCTGTGATGTTTGACTTAAGTTAGTTTCAGACAACTTACCTGCTCCCTTTACCACACCCCAAGCTACTGATACGGCTTAGCTTCATGTGCTTGTCAAAAGTTGAGGAGCCCCTTTAGTTCTATATAACGCTTACAGCTGTGTTAAATGTATGTGAAACATTTCAGCTTAAAAAATTACAAAACATTTTGTAAAAATAAATAAATAATCTGTATCAATTATATTTTCTAGTTCTTTCTCCATTTTTATTAGTCAAAAACACTTTGTGTTCTGTAAATATGTAATACTATTGACTAAATAATGTACAGTAGATTACAATGGTAGTTATGCTCACTGATCACATTCAGTTCTAGAAATAATTCTATAACTTATTGGCCTACTTAATGGCCAACTTCACAACGGTAAACTATAGACCTACTCGACTTTTTTAGTGGTTCGCTGCCGAAGAATTAAATTCAAATTATATACAATATTTTATGGTATCATTAATTATTATCTATTATATTGGTTGTACAGTGAGTTTTTTTTTTTTTTTTTTTTTTTTTTTTAACGCTTCTGTTTAATAGCCAACATTTTTCTTCTTATAACATATTCGCGGTTTACAGCATATCATTTTATGCTTTCTATTCAAAATGGTTTTTGAGCAACAATTGCATTGTAATGAATTTAATAGAAATTTCAAATGGATTCCTAATAATTACGGCTGCCTTAAATAACAGAATAATACAAGGTGTTTTAAAAACGAAAATTAGTAATAAGTTATAATTAGTTATTCGGTTTTTGCACATTCCATTCAACAACATATCAATTACACAGAGTTACTGACTACATCGCAGGAGCACTAGAGAAAAACTATGCTTGTGGTTTATTTTTGGATGTAGCTCAGGCGTTGGACAAAGTCTGGCACCAGGATGTTCTCTTTAAACTCAAGGCCATATTACCGCACACTTACTACCTCATCCTTCAATCATATCTTTTCGACAGATTTTTCTCCGTTCGGCAGGGATCAGGAATTTCATCAATTCGACCAGTCCTAGCGGGATTACCTCAAGGATCAATATTGGCTCCTCTTCTCTACTTTATATACAAACACGACATTCTCTAAAGCAATGATACACTGACTGCTACTTATGCTGACGATACAACAATTCTCACTAAACATCAAGATTCTATACATGCCTCACTAACTTTACAACATCTACATAAAGTAAACGACTGGTATAAATTGTGGAAAAATTCGGCTAAATCGTGAAAAATCAAAACGCATAACGTTCACTCTTCGAAAAAATATCTGCCCTCCAATTTATATTGGCAATGTCCAAATTCCTCAAACTGACACCGTACATTACCTTGATCTTACTCTTGACAGAAGGATGACATGGGGCCCGCATGTTAAGAAAAACACTTAATAAACGACTCATCCTAATTTACTCCCTTTTCTCTAAAACTTCAAAACTAGGACTACGACAAAAATTAAATACATATTTATACTTACTGAAACCAATATGGACTTACTCTTCAGAGATATATGTTACAGCCAAACATACCCACTTACAAAGAATTCAGACCTTTCAATCAAATATAATAATAGGTTGTATAAAAAAAAAATGACCGTTTTAGACAAAAAATTAATATATATTTTTTTTATACTTTACAATAAAATTAGTATTCAAAATATAACCCATGGTTATCTAATGTTGCTTGCCATCTTTCCGCCAGTTGCATGATCCCCTGCTGGTACCACTCTTTAGGATGGCTATCGAAGAATTCCTGCACCGCTGTTTCGACTTCTTCAAAGGTATCAAATGTTTTCCCTTTCAAGAAGTGGGCCATTGACCGAAACAAATAAAAATCTGATGGAGCAAGGTCTGGGCTATATGGTGGGTGAGGAAGAAGTTCGATCCCATCAAGATTTTTTAATTTTTCCTTGGTCTGACAGGAAGTATGCGGCCGGGAGTTATCTTGCTGTAACAGAACTCCTTTTCGATTGACCAAAGCTGGATAAAGTTGCGACAGTTTTGCATATACTCTATCTAACTGTATGCAATAGAGGTCAGAGTTAATTGTGGTTCCATGAGGTACGAATTCATGATGGATTACACCTTCATAGTTCCAAAATACGCAAAGCATTGATTTTTTTTCGAATTGCCCTCTTCCAGCAACCGGAAAGGCCGTTTTACCTTGACTTAACCACTGCCCAATAGTATCAGGATTTCGCCAGTAAACCCACTTTTCATCACAAGTAACAATTTTTTTGTAAAATCGCAAATCGTTAGGGTGATTCAAAAGATTTTTGCAAATATCTACCTTTTTGGCAGATTGCTGGAGCTTCAGCTCGAGCGGGACCAGTCTACTGCTCCTTTTCCACCTTCCCCATGCTGTGCAGATGGCGACACACAGTATCTTTCGACGCACCGCACTCCCTGGCAAGGTCTCGAGTACTTGTGGCTGGATTTGAGTCTATAGCTTCCTGAAGAGCATCATCTATATCCAACGATGGTCGCCCTGACCCCTTCTTCCGTTCTAAGGTCGTATCTCCACTGTGAAATTTTTGGAACCAACGCCGCGTGGTACGCTCGTCAAGGAGACCTTCTCCTTCAATTCTGTTGATTTCACGAGCCGCTTCAGCGGCAGAACACGATTTTTTCCAATAATGTCTCAAAATAACCAAAATTTCGTAAGACACCGTCTCCAGCAAAAACTTGTGAACTGAGGTATTATTGAGTAAGTCCAGTGTTGTTAAATAAAGTTGGATTAACATTCTAAAGAGTACAGGACTTGTTGGTAAACAATAAATAGGATTAACGTCTTTACAGTTCTTGGAATTCATGCATTTGACGAAACGGTCATTTTTTTTTTATACACCCTATTATCAATCAATCAAATAAAATACTAAGACTCTTAGTAAAAGCACCATGGTACGTGACCAACAATACCCTATATCCTGTCTTACAAATGCAAAAAGTAGACCAACATATAAAGACACTTTACATACGTTTTCATACACACTTACACGGTCATTTCAACCAACTGATTAGAGGCATGGCAACAACTGATATGCCCATACCTAGGAGCTTAAATAGGCGCTGGATGAGAGATCTCTTTCGTTAAAAAGCCAGATTACCTGAAACAAGCCAGGGAAGAGGTACCGCTCTGGGTTCCATCCTTTCCCATGCCTAACATGCCCTTATTTAAATTAGCACAGCTCACATTTGATGATTGTGGATGTTTATTGACAGACGCAAATTAAAATTATGAAGCCAAAAAAACAAAAACAATAATAATAAAAAAAAACAGTTATAAGAAGCTAAATAGATGTGTGCAATAATTTCTTTTTACATACTTATACATTTAACAAACGAAAATCAACGTAGGAAAAATAAGGAGGATTAGATATCTCACCAATCAATGACTTGAATATAATATGGAAGTAATTCTGAATTGTAGGTTGAAAAATGTAAATATTGGACTCTCACCATTCAATAATTTGAAACGGAAAGTTTATATACTTATCTCGATTTTCTATCAGTAAATAGATGTATGTGATCTTAATAAATAGCAATTTTTAAAGTAACAATACGAGTAAACTTCTTATATGATCAGTACGTTAATTAAACTAAAATTCCATTCATAATTAGCATTTTTTATTAAAAAATTGAAAATATTTTAGTTGTCATAAGTAAAATAATAAATTTAAAGCAATAAAATAATTGTATATACTTGTCATACGTAGCGGTCATTAAAACGTGTCGAATGGCTACGGTAACCTATATCTTGTTAAAACTAAAGCAGATACCCATTTTACTTACCCTTGATAATATCCAGCGTTGCTACTAAACTGTGATGTGGAATATATTTCACGGAAGGAATACAATGAGAGTATAGAGGGTTTTCATAACCGAATAAAATTTGCATTCTATTAGCGCAGCAGATACTGCCATGTCACTCAGATTGAAATAAGTAAATTTGCTTTAAAGTCATTTTCTCAAACAAATTTGCATTTACTTAGAGCGTAAAACCGCAGGCTGTTGTTCGTTATAAAATCGTTCACAGTGCTTCTTTCACGTCATGCTGCTCCTTCCCTCTTTTGAATTTCACTTTACTATATATTCGATGGTCATGTTATCGTTATGATATTTCTGAATCAATGGAGCTTTAAGGTTTATATTTATTTTACTATATAAAAATAAAAAAAAAAGAATAAAAAAAAAGCATAGCAATTTTACTCCATTACTGAATGCCGCCTTAGTACGGCGCACAGTGGTTGAAAATCGACTATTTTCGGAAAAAACCTTGTCAAACCCGATCTGTGAGCCGCAAAAAAATAAAGTTGATATTATCATAACCACGATTGAATTTCCTATAAAATATATAGGTTCGAGCCCCGCTTAACCGGCTATTCGGATTAACCGGCAGTGTAAGGAAAATAGAAAAAAAATTATACATCAATTTTCGACTCGAAATCGGCTAGTTTAAACACTTTTGCTGTTTTATGCTAGTAATATCATTGATAGTACTTGCAACATTATTTTATTTCATGAAAACACTCAACTTAGGTAAAAAAAAATCATACATATGTCGTTATGTTTTAATTCTTAACTATTAAATGTATATCATATTAAAATATAAGATTGGGATCATCGGACTGTAATATAATTTTGATAGGAGATGGTGGGATTGACTGTTCAATGTAGGTTTAATAACTGCAACTCTATCTGTGAAAATTTAGTTCCCTTATTCACGCTAAATAATAGCTGAACCTTTTTTTTTAATACCAATCTTCTAAAAACAAATGGATGCTTAAAAATTAAAAGTGCCGAAGCCTTTAAGTTATAGGAGGTCATGTTAATAAACTTATTATTAATAATTTCCAAATTCATTCTAAAATCACGGTAGGTGAAAAAGTTGATTTATTATCGACCTAACATCGATTCAGACTGACTTTATAAATGATGCTACAGACCTGGTAAGTAAGGCATGATGTTTTACGAAATGATTAGTAATAACCTAATTCGAAGCACAAGCTCCATAGCGAATAAACTGCACGAAATAGCATAGGTATTTCAACAAAAAAAATATCCCACATGTACAGACGCAGGTGGACGCAGCTAGAATACGTTTTAATATTTCCTTGAATGTATCTTCTTCTTAAAAAAATGGATTTTAAAACTGCGCTCGGCCGCGCTTGAAAAATATGAATTACCAAAAAAATTTTTTGTCTTAATTTTATTGCATTTATTCGGGATTTTATTTCTGGGTTAAAACATAGACCAAATAGCATCATTTTTATGCTAGTGTAATATGTGAGATTGCTCTTCATGATTATGAAGGAAAATCGCTCTAAGAAACAAAAATGCGAGATTTAAAAATTATTATAGTGTTATAAATTTTCCGCTGAAAAATAGACTTTTTCAATGATCGATTTTCAAAGGGTCCTAACGAGTTTAAAAATCAGAATATCTCCGAATAAATTGATGGAATGTGTCAGGCAACTATTCTATTAATTAATAATGAAAAGAAAAAGAATATTCCAATACCTTCAAAAAATAGGTTTTTTCCGCCTTTCAACCACTGTGCGGCGCGGTTAAATACCATTCTGCAATACCGCCCGATATGCAGTTTAGCGGGCACGCCTAGCAACTTTCTTTATGTTCATTTATTTTGCAGAAACTTAACTTAATGTTACAAATAGTAAAGTTAATCGGACGATACCTTAGTTGGAGTCCGAAATAAAATTTTATATGTATTAGAAAAAAAATCTACTATATAGAAATGCTATATACTATTAAGAAACAATAATATTTATACTAGACGCCATGAAAGAATTTACGGATATCATCACTCCACTAAAAAAACTAAAATGATACGTACTGCTGCTATTGAAAATAAGTGCAAAAAATTAATATTTTTTAATATATTTTATGAACACCTTAAGGATCGCTTCGATATTATAAAGATAAAATAACATTTATACTTGACCCCGTGAAAGGATATCATTATATCATATGGATATCATCACGCCACTATAAAAACTAAAAGGATACTTAGTGGTGCTGTTGAAAATAAGTACCTACATATATGAAATATTATTTTTTTTTTTTTATTTGATATATTTTATCAACACTTTAAGGATCGGTTGAGTATATGGAATAGAAAGGTATTTAAAATTTCCCAATTTTAATTAAGGCTGTATAACACATTTATTTTTAATATTATTATTTCGTATAGAAGCGGTATGTACCTATTAGAATCGGTAGAACTACTGAACAGCGGCAGAACCGCTCTGAAAAGTGCCCATCGCAGTAGGATCCGATCCCAAATTAAAAGGACCCTTTTGGGAATTTATTTATCTCGGGCGGGAAACTAAATCTATAATCTAATAAATGTAATCAAGGCCGTTTTTAACTGAATAAGACGGGATGGGAAAATATCACGTAACCACTCAAAACAAGCAACCCTCATTAGCCACTCTTCAGAAATAGAACCTCTGAATCTTTGGATTAATATGACGCATCTTTCATTAATCTGCGTTAATATCATCGGTGATAAATAAAGAATTAATCATATTACATTTTTAACTAACGGTGGTAAAACTTATTATTAAACAAAATAAGCCAAGGTTTTTTTTCTACGTTTTATTTATAAGTACAATAGTAATATAATACAATAATATAATATAATAGGACCATTGTATGTTTATGGTGAAACCCTGAAACATCGAAACAATTCAGTCCAACGTACTATGTGACAAATGACTTACTGCACAAGGACCTGAATATACCAACAGACGTAGATAGAGCCACACAATACTACAAAAACTTCCACCAAAGACTAACTTTTAACACGAACCCCTTAGCTAAGACACCAATATCTTTTATTTTTTTTTTTATTTTTGTTCGGTACCCCTACCTGGCCGTGTATGGCATACGGGGGGTTACTCTAGAGGTGTCACCAACCTATTCTAATCATGGTGGGTAGTCGAGATTTATTCCGTGGGGCCTCCACGAAATAAAAGTCAACTATCCCAGGGCGGATTCGAACCGCCACTCAGTATGTTCGGCTCGAGCATGCTAAAGCGGGTCGCGCTCAAACACGCTCGGCTATCCCGGCCCTAAGACACCAATATCTAACATAAACCCCTACATTCCACTCCGGCGATTTTTGAGGTGACGACCGAGAGATATGGTAACTTAGTTAAGTAAGCAATTTATCCTATTGGAATTTCACGCTTTCGCCGATTGCTAATTTCCAGATTGCAAATCTCACAAACTGACTTGTATTTTTCTATTTATAAATTGGTTTTAGGAGACTCAGTTTTCTTCTAAAGATATTTGAAAGCAGATATAAAGTTGAAAAGAATCGGTTGGAAGTCGTGGCTGTGAATTTCTTTTCATGTTGTTTTTCCCTGGTCCTACGTACCTCCAGGCGACCTCTCCTACCCTAACAAGGAGCGAAAATCTGAAAAGACCAGCCACAAGAGCTTGTTTAAAGAAAACAAAACAATGGCAATTAGTGGCCTAGTCGCAGTGAATTTAATTACGCCAGTAACAACCGGCAGTGTCGCAGTAATTTTTAATTAATTGCGCTACCTAAAAAATTGATTAGAGTACTGCATTATTCAGGGCGTTCCAAACTGAAAATATTAATTTAGGATCTCAAAACAAAGACATATTTTCCTCTGAAGGTATGCCCGTTAACTCATTGTTTTTGAAATATTCACGTCTAAATATTTTAGTATGTATGGTAAGTGTTTGTAATAATATAAATTAAAATAATTTTAAATGACCTTGTGCCCCTTACTGCACATATCAATATTGTAATTGTAAGGAATAATACTACCTGGAATAGAAACTTGGAACTCTCTAAGTAACTTTTTCTTAATACCCTTAATTAATATTTCTTTACACGATTAACATCACGATGCCTCAAATTTCATCATTGCATATGCCAATATGGTGTCTTTATTTTCAAGAACTTCATTGTGAACATCACTTCTGACTATTTTACAATTCTTTATATTTAGTTACAATTGCCATTATTTTCTATTATTAAATTAACTGGCAGAAACTTTTTATTTTTATTTAAGTCGAAAATCTTGGATATCTTATAAACAAAGCGTTACAGCTATTCCTTCTTTGGAATATTGTTTTTTGACGTGATGTATTCATATTTTCATTCAAGTCATTTAGCCCGAAACTCACTGTATAACTTAATTACACTTATTTTTACAATGTTCAATAATAATCCGCTTCATATCGAGATATTTATTACTATATTAAAGAGCATCAGTGCAATTTTTTTTTAATATCTGGCAGGAGGCTTCTTAATCTAAAGATTGATAAAGGTAATATAATCAGTTTAAACACACTACTACCAAAAATATCGCAATGAATAATTATCTTTACATAAATAGAATTACATACATAAAAAATATTAAAACGTATTTAAGTAAAGTTCATTATTAAAAATTACTGGAAAGGTAGGTATCTTCCTTAGATTTGGTCATTTCTATTTTCCAGTGCAAAATTCAGCATACTCAGCCTAGGGATAGAAATATCTTTCCTGAATTAAAAAAAAGTGTGTATCTAAGCTATGCGCATGTAATTAAATAACCATCAGTAATTTATTAATTATACTCCTATAACTTTATTTGATTAAACACGTTAAAGCTGTTCATAATACCCATCTTCCCTCCTTTTTTTAGTAATTATTGCAGCGAAAATTGTACTACATTTTCATATTATTATCAATATACATTATACATTGAATCGGGAGCAGTTCTTAACCTTAGTAACGTCATAGGATATTATCACCTTAAAATAAATTATCGGTAAGCAATTAGATTTAATCTTTGTTTTATTTCATTTTGTTCATTAGTTTTTACTGTGCCGTGGAAAACACCTGGCTTGGTTTTAGTGCTGTGGCATTTTGGACCAGATCCAGGTGATTAAAATTGAATGCGCGTGGCCTGTTCTGAACACTAATTAAACTATCTGCTCTAAAGCTCCAACATTATAAGATTATAACTTGACATTTATTATATGGTTATTAGTAATTCCTGTATGAATTTATAATAATAATGTTTATATAAAAACTAAAACATGTGGGTTTTTTTAATGAAATACCTATAATGAGTATAAAATGAACAGTGAGTAATTATTCTTTTTATTCGAAAACTCAAAATATTGTATTTAAAGTAGCTGAACTTTAAAAATAATACTTGTACAAACCATATGTATATGCATAGCTAAACACTCTACAGGGGAATCTCCTTTCTTAACAAACCAGGGCTGCAGAATGAATAACTTCTATTTATATATTAAATTAATCATTTCCCGTGGGTAACCACCATATTTAATTTTAAATACTTTATTTTGGAAGAGAAAAGATTAGGGATCAGTGAAGAGGAGGGATTGGCTCCGCTTGGAAGCGAGCTTGGTGGCGCAGTGGTTAGCGTACCACTCCCGGCCGAGCCCAATCTTTTATCTTAAAAAATAAAATATTTAACTTCTATTTAGTTTACGAAGCATTTTATAATCGAATTCATCTCTATGACAATAAATTTCTTATCCGTAATTATTCTACTAAACAATTTATCACGTCTTGGATTATAAAATAATCAGACATTGTATAAATCAAGGGATAAGCCTTGTGGCGGTAGTGGGTTTTCCAATATCGAAATTACCAAAACTGACCGCCTGCCATAGGGCCAGTAAAAATCAGTAATTCCTTTAATGTTTAATAGGCGATGTAAAATAATAAAGAAAATTTCTGATTACAGCTTGTAATTGCAATTGATAAATTGTAATAATATAGAAAAAACTTCAATATTAAAAAAATGAGAGTTACTGATCAAATGTAAGATATCAAGTTAAATACCATCTTATAAACTAAGGAAAATGAAGCAATGAAAAAAAAAACATTTTAAATGTATATAAGATATAATGAAAACAAAAAAATTACAAAATCTTAGAAGATTGTCCAGAATTGGAAGCAGCGAGAAATACACACCACATCAATGGATATGCTGAAGCTCTAAAACGAGAATGTTCAAAGAACTTATTTAAATTTCTAAAAGAAATCAATATTTACAAATCTCTATGAAATTACCTTAGTCCCTATTTATTTATAAATATAATACAATTTGGTGCCTCATGTTGTATATGGCACCTAAAATGTAATTAAAAAATAGCAAAAAAATATTAAAAGGAAACTTCTGAGAAAAATTATTTGAAACTGATAAGATTAATACAACTTAAGATGACACATCCCTTAAAATTTCAAAACAAATTATTACTACTTAAATTTAAATTTGCCAGAGTTAAATTATTGTACAGAGTTAAATGAAGAATGTTATATGGTAAATATTTATGCAAAAACTTGTCTGTCTTAAATTAATGAATAAGTCACTGTGTACCACTAACACTTAGGCACCTATAAGGAATTTCTCCTGTACCCATGATATAAAACGTTTATATTTACAAATTCTTACAAATAATTGTGAGAGGTGTCGTTTGATGTTTTACCCAAATTTTGGCATACATTGCGATCTCTTGAAGTTAACAATAAGCGATACTGCCAATGCCGTACTACTGGTATTAGATAAGGATACCGGCCTAATAAATACCTAATTTAAAAACACATTAACTATATAATTTTATTAGTATACTAAGTACCGGCGTAAATATATACATATACAATAATTATAATGAATTATTTATTTATTTTAATTCGCGATTGCTTACTATAAAAGTTTTTGGATAGAAGAATACTTTAACTCATCATGAAGGCTTTTGGCTGCTCTCCGACTCGAATGAAGTTTCAGACTGGTTATCCATGTGACTGTTATAATGATGGATCTCTCTTCTGGTATATAGATTTTATTATATTGCGGTTTCCGGTGCTCTCAATTTTTTTGGTTTTAATGGTCTTAAATTTGTAATGATAAATGTGTTTTCTTTTTTGGTAATTCTCCTATAATTATTCCTTCAGGTGCTCTACCATAATATAAATAATGTTATCCTGATGATTCCTGAACAGGCGAAAATTTGATATGTATTAATTATACAAGATTAATGAGACTATTACTGACCTTCCTCTTTTAAAACATATACAACTTAAATATAAATAAAATAAAAACATAATTTAAATTTGATTAAAATTTCACATATTGGCCACAACAAGCCTTTAATTTTTAAACTCTTTAAATCTTATCTCCAATATTTTTTTTTTTTTTTATGACGAAATTAAGTAATAAAACAAAAGAAGTTTTGATTAGCAATTAATGAATGTCATATTTTTTCTGAATGAATTTTTCCTAATTCCGAAAGCAATTTCCTAATTTAGTGATTGGCCGAAGCCTTACATCCATCAGCGCGGCGAACGAAGATGGTGCGGTGGGCCAGCGAAGCCCCGCCGGACTTGATATATCGCTTCGATTAAGCCTACCATCGAACCTCCTTGTGGCCAAGTTCGCTTTGATTTTAATTATAGAGGGAGGGGGGGGGGGAGAGCACGAGTTCCGTCCAACTTCGATCAAGTTTGTTTCACTTTTAATTGAATTATCGGATAAAATTTTAGCACAAACATTACTTAATTTAGAAACCATCGCATGGAACTGTAATGATTTTTCGAAATTTTTAACTAAATAAAGATTTTCAAATAAAATCTTTTTTTCCCACCTTTCCACATAATTATCTGAATATTTAAGTATTTGTACGTTTTGTACAATGCAATACAATACAATATTGTATTTTAGTAGCATACAAATCCAACATAAAAAAAAAAAACCGGATCAGACTCAAGAAAAAATGTAAAATTTATCTATTGAACTCTTATTAAATATTAAAAAACAAGAACTTAATATGAATATTAAGATTATCTTTAAGGATGAATCGCAAGGGTTTTTTTTTTCTAATTTAAGCTACCTACTTCTTCAATCATAATAATTTTATTTGAAATTTCTGTCGACGTTTCGGGGTTCTTCGAGGGCGAATCATCTGATATAGTAAAAATAAGTTCTACAACCATTTCAACTATAATCTAGAATTTTCATAGCTAGAGTCCAAGAAAATATGAAAAAGTACATACATCCAAAATATAATTTATTTTTAAACTTTTTTTTTTGTAGCTTGTATCCTGCAGGGACATTGGCAACATCTATATTTCTGATTCTCGAACAATATCTGATTAATTTTAAATATTCCGATGTTTTTTCACAGGTTTATCATCATCACTTAGAACTTCCTTCAATGTATCCTCCAAGAATATATTTTTCCTGTGATTCTAAAAAGCTCTATAGTCTATTAGGATATGGCGGTTGTATATAATTTAAATAATTTTAAACATGCACGCATAGGAAAAAGAGATGTGAATGAAAATTTAGACTATAGCAAATACCAGACGATTTTTCCTCGATTAAAAGGGTCATAAAAGGAAACGTCTAGAGAAATTTTAAAAGAAATTATTAGTTTGGAATGATCAAAACATAATCAATGATCGGATGAACATTCTTGGTTTAAATTACTCGTACCTACTTATAATATTTTCATTGGAAAACAAAAAGATATGCCACTGTTAATCGATTCAACACTCAGACTCACCCATAATATTTTTGTAAACATAGATGCACAAATCTTGTACATGTGTGTATTTATATCTATATACATACAAAAGTTGTTAATGTAATACATTATAATTTAATTTTGCATTTTATGAAAAAGTATAAATCAAAATGCTGGCAACTTTTTTTTTTTTTTTTTATTTTAATATACTTTAGTACAATTCCTAAAGTGAGGGGTTGATACCCCTGACCGGTAAGAGGGTTTGTACTCACTATCAATATAAATATAAAATATTTATCTCTCTATTGTATAAATAAATATTAAATAAGACTTGAGATGTTTTATCTTGACTGCTACCATGGTATGACTACCACAGTACTCAATTCTATCTCCCACTTTGCCTTCGTTATCTATAACTCCATTCTGTTTAGACAGCAATCGGTGGAGTAGTAGTATTAGGGGTTTTAGGGCGATAAATTACTAGATTATTACGCCCGTAGCATTCTTTACCGATTATATAGTTTTTTTTTTTTTTTTTTTTGTTTTTTTTTATTTATTCTGCCTTATATTACATTAATAATCCAATAATTCTATGTTAGAACAATATAAATCAAAAGTGCAGTTACAGCAATAATAGCATTAACTAACCAATAATAATAATACTATAATCAATTTTCGGTGCAACTCATTCTCCGGAAACATTTTCAATATTATATTATATTCTATTATAAATTTTGATTTTTTTAAGGATTTCAATAATTGTGTCCAGAGTTTTTTTATCGTCTGCCAATAGGCTGGACAGCTGCCTGGGTAGGTCTTTTGAGCGGTATTCGGCTGAATATTTAGGGCACTCTTCCAGAATGTGTTTAATTGTGAGTGCGGTATCACACCGATCGCATTTGCTTGTCTCTTCTTTTTTCATCAGATGTTCGTGGGTGAGTCTTGAGTGACCTATCCTTAAGCGCGTAATTACAACTTCCTCTCGCCTATTACCTCTCACCGAACTTTTCCATGGGCGTGTAGTGCTCTTGATTTCCCTTAGCTTATTTTGAGGGCTTGTACATTCCCAGGAGCTTTCCCAGTCGCTTGCAACCTTATTACTTAGCCACTTTTTAATATCTGGTGCTTCGAATATTTTTATTGCTGGGGAATTCATTTGCGCTGCCTCCTTTGCTGCTTTGTCTGCCGCTTCGTTCCCATTAATACCAATATGAGCTGGGGTCCATACAAAAGTGACATTTTTCTCCATAGTTTTTAATATGCCCAGATAATTTTTAATACTTTTTATAATATTATTGTCAGTATAAAGTTTCCCGAGGGATTTTAACGCTGACAAGGAATCTGTACAGATTGTAATATTCTGCCTGTTTAATGGAATGGCTGTATATAAGGCAGAATTAATTGCTTGAAGCTCGGCGGAATATATCGAAGTTAGGTGCGGAAGCTTATACCTCTTGGTTTCTTGGGCAGAGACAACCGCACAACCTACTTGGTCATTCGTCTTGGAGCCATCAGTGTAAATAATACAGGTTTCTGGTGAAACCTCATTTACCATAGCAAAGAATTCTTGACGCAGCATATCTGGAGGAAGCTTGGCTTTGAGATGTTGGAACTTTAGGCTTATTGGCGGTGGTGTGTAAATCCAAGGGGGGTTTTCCGGAAATGTTGTGGTGTAATCCACTTCGTTTTTTATTTCTGTAATTAGTGATCGTTGTCTTATTGATAACGGTGCGGGTGAACGTGGTTTTGCATGATACAGTCTAGTATGCTTTGGTTGAAAGATCAATTGGTATGCTGGGTTACTAGGTTGCAGAATAAGTTTGGCTAAATAGGAGCTGATGATATGTTGTCTCCTGAAACTCAACGGTGGAACATTAGATTCAGCACACATGCTGATTATTGGAGATGTTCGAAAAGCACCAATTGCGAGCCGGATTCCGGCGTGATGGACGGAATCAAGAAGTAATAGATGTACTGTTTTGGCGGATGAGTAGGCAGCACAACCGTAATCTAACTTAGGGAGGATTAGTGATCTGTAGACCATTATCAAACTTTTCCTATCTGCTCCCCACGATGTTCCGGCAAGGACCTTAAGTAGATTCAGCCTTTTACTGCATTCTTCTCTTAGGTAATTGATGTGGGAGACCCAATTCAGCTTTTCATCAATCATTAGTCCAAGAAATTTAATTTCGTTATTGAAATTGAGGATATTGCTTCCAAGAAAGAGTTGTGGCGGTATCGTAGGGTTTCGTTTCCTAGAGAAAAGAATGCATTTAGTTTTCTGTGTGGAGAATTTAAAGTTGTTGCTTCTAGACCAATTGAGAAGTTTGTCGAGGGTATTTTGTAGGAGTCTATTCATCCATTCCTTGTTGGTGAATCTCAGGAACAATGCAAGATCATCAACAAATAAAAAGGTTTTTACTGATCTTGGTATTATTTCTGTCACAGTATTCATTGCTATTGCAAAGAGCACACAACTGATGACACTACCTTGTGGTAGCCCTCGTTCTAATAGTTTGGAGTTAGAGTGAGTGTTGCCAATTCTCGTTCTGATTGTCCTGTTGAACAGAAAATTGTTGATAAAAATTGGAAGGTTTCCACCAAATCCCCAGTGATGCAGTTGTTTTAGCACCGTTTGCTTGTTGACTGTATCGTATGCTTTTTCGATGTCAAAAAATATTCCGACTGCTTCTTGTTTGGTGATGAATGTGTCTAGGATTTCTGCTTCCAGCGTGACTAGGTGGTCAATAGTTGACCTTCCCTTCCTGAATCCGCATTGAACTGGGGACAGTAACGAATGAGTCTCCAGATACCACTGCAATCGTTTGTTGACCATTCTTTCCATCAACTTGCATAAACAACTAGTTAGCGAAATCGGTCTAAAGTTATTGATTTGGGTTTTATCTTTTCCGGGCTTTGGTATGGGTATAACTATTGATTCACGCCACGATGCAGGAAATTTTTGGGTAGTCCAAATTTTATTATACAAATAAAGTAACGTATTTTTACCAGTGGTAGTGAGGTTTTTAATCATGAGGTTATGGATATCATCAGGTCCTGGTGAGGTCGGTTTTAATTCGGTAATTGCATCTTTTAATTCAAGGATTGAAAAAGGAGCGTTGTATGAATCGTTTACATTTGAGGCGAAATCGACTTCTGGAGATGATGGGTCTTCATAGCTGATAGATTGTTTGGAGAAGTATTCGACA
The DNA here is from genome assembly GCA_911387785.2 of Aelia acuminata. Lineage (NCBI taxonomy): Eukaryota > Metazoa > Arthropoda > Insecta > Hemiptera > Pentatomidae > Aelia > Aelia acuminata. The sequence continues at coordinate 36,155,141 of OU426983.1, forward strand.
AAAAGTTCGGCTAGAGAGTTGCGGTCTGATATTGTTTGATTATTTATTCGAAGAGATATTGTATGTGAATTGTGGATGCCTCTGATTGAATTTATTCTGTTCCATACGTTTCTTATGGGTGTATTTATGTTAATCTGTTCGAGGTAGGACTGCCATGAAGTTTTCCTTTTCTGTTTGATTATATTCCTTGCTTTTGCTTTTAATTTTTTGTATTGGATGAGGTTGGAAGCGGTGGAATTTCGTTGAAATTTTCTCAGGGCTCTATTTCTTTCCCTTACAGCTTGGCGGCACTCATCGTCGAACCAGGGGCAATGATTTGTTTTCGGTGTACCTCGGGACTTCGGTATGCTTTCTTCTGCCGCTACTATAATTGCTTTTGTTAGTTCAGAGGTCAAAGTGTCAATGTCACCTGCGGGGTTTTGGAAATCGAAGGAAAGTTTCTGTTGAAAAAGGTCCCAGTTTGCTTTCTCGGTGATCCACCTGGGATATTTGCTGGCGAGAGGTTGGTGACTTGCAAATGATATCGTGATGGGGAAGTGGTCACTACCATGTTGGTCAGGGCAAGTATCCCATACGACTTTATTTAGAACATTGGGAGAACAGAAGCTTACGTCAATAGATGAACAGGAACCATATTGCGGGCTCATATATGTAATTTTTCCATTATTTAACAAGATGCTGTCGGTTGTATCAATGACACGTTTTATCGCATTGCCTCGGCTATTATTTGATGATGAACCCCAAGATACGTGTGCGCCATTTAAGTCCCCAGTTACAATATAAGGAGCTGGGAGGTGATTTATAAGCTGGACCAAAGCTGATTCATCGACTGGTTCGCTTGGAGAGAGGTAAATGTTGCAAACGGTTATGGGGAACGTATGGTGTACTCTAACGGCTATTGCTTCTAGCGGCGTTTGAATATCTATTTCTTCAGAGTAATATTCATCTCGGATTGCCGTGATGATCCCCCCGCTAGCTGGCCCATCCGTTTCCCTATCTTTTCGGTATATATTGTAATGTTTAAGGGAAAACGTATTGGAAGGTTTTAGTTTAGTCTCTTGTACACAAACGGCCCAAGCGTTGTATTCATTTAGCAATATTTTTAACTCCTCGAATTGCGTCCTTACTCCATTGCAGTTCCAACTAATCAGAACCATTGTTAAACATAAAGATCTGCGTTATACATAAGAATGTATAACGATACAAATTATAACTACTTATGAATACAGTTACAGAATAAATTATGCTAACTATAAATAACAATTGATTATAAGTGATTTTAAAGTACAATTTGGAATTTTTAATCATTAGAAATACATAAAGTGGCATAGTTATAATTTTTTTTTTTTTTTTTTTTTTTAAATTATTACTATTATATTTTGTGTTATTTTTATTTTATTTATTTTTTTATTAATTATGGAAATTACACAAGGAGATCTCATGCAGTTTCCATTTCGTCACTGCTAATATTACTGCTACCATTAGTACTATTATTTCTCTTAGTTTTCGGTTTACGCCGCTGCTCCTTAGGTTTAGGTTTAGGAGGCGGCGGCTCCTTAAATACCTCACTAGTGGTAGGAAGGCTAAAGGAACTGTTTATATTAAGAATTTCACCAGTACCAAGTAAAGAAGCACTGGGTTCGGGATTGAGAGGGGTAGGTGGGGGGTCTGAGGGAGAGGAAGGGTGCTGAGGGGTAGAGGAGGGGGGCTGGGGGGTAGAGGAGGGGGGCTTGGGGGTAGAGGAGGGGGGTGCTGGGGAGACCTGTGTAGAGGCTGCCTCAGTACGTCTAGTAACATTGCATGAAACTTCTTTAATTGAACTATTAACATCATTAATAAAGTCCGTTTGACATCCTATTTCTGCACTTTTCCTATTATTCCTAACTACGCTAGCATAAGTGCCATTGTTAATAAGACCATGGCTTTCCTTGTACAGTTTTTTTGCGGCGTTATAGGGAATTTTATTTTTGTATTGTAAGATTTTGATTTCCCGTTCTTCAATTAGTTTTGGGCAATTTCTGTCTAGACTTGGGTGTACTTCATTACAATTAACACAGGACGGCAAGATGGTGTCACATGGCTTCCCTTCATGTTTCGGTTTGGCACAAATTGCACAGATAGGTTCTTTATTACATTTAACGGTCAAGTGTCCAAATCGAAGACAGGCCATACATCTGATGGGATTAGGAATATACATTCTTAATTTTAGTTTGTATATTCCTACTATGATATTATCAGGTAAATATGGTGAAGCGAATGTAAGTACATACATATGGGTTTTCCTTTCCTGGCCTGATTTTTTTGAAATAATTCTTTTAACCTCAACGACCTTTTGCTCTTTGAGCTCTTCTAAAATTTCATTTTCGCTTACATGGTCTAAGTCAGGGCAGAAAATGATACCTTTGCTCAAGTTCAATTTGGAATGTGGGCTTACTTTAACTTTTATATTAGGTCCGAAATTAGTTATTTTAAGAATTTTATCGGATTGTTCTTTATTTAAAGTTTCAATTAAGAGTGTACCGTTTTTTAGTTTTTTGATGTTTTTTGGTTCCTTGCATGTATTATTTATGGTTTTACCGATTATGAAGGGGGATACCTTATGAAAGTTTCCTTCATCTGTTCTCTCTATAATAATAAATTGGTTATAATTAATGTTAGTGCTTGTTACTTGGTTAAAGTAACTTTCATTATTACTATATTGTTGGTTATAGCGTTTCCGCTTAAATTTCGGTGAAGAAAGGTCAGGTGGTTCGTTCATTATATCAGTTACTCCTGTTTTTTATATAATAAATAAGAATGAAAGTATAGTTAATTTGGTGGGAATAATTAACAAAAAAAAAAACAGATAAATAAATGTGAGAAATGAAATTACAATTAAAATTAGAAAGAAATAAGAATATAAAGGAATTATAAAAGGTACTTATCGGAGCAGCTCTATGCGAATTCGACCGAGGTCCAAACGCAGCTCTGGCCCTGCTCAAGTGTCTTCACACACTAATCTTTATAGTTTTACGTGTCACTGGTCTTTTCTAGTCACTATACTCTAGATTGTCTTCATTTTATTCATTATAAAACGGAATAAATAGCATGAAATGAAAAGGTAACCTTTAACTAATCTTAATCACACAACACGATCACCTGTTCTCCCCAGCAATCGGTGGAAAAGAGTATAGTTGAAAACTTTCTTCATAAATAGAACAAGGAGTTCTCGCAAAAAAGCATCAGAACCTCGGAATCCATTGTACATTACCATAATGTGATACTGCTGAATCTATGGTTCCCCTCTAGTATGGGGTCAGTGTGAGAAAGAGATATTGACTTGGCCCTTGCTGATACAGTTCTGTTAGGGTAAATGAAAACGTTTGTACATGTTATGCGGGAGATATATATATATATATATATATATATATATATATATATATATATATATATATTATTATAAAATGTGTATCATAAAATACACATTTTAGGAACCCACGATTAATCTTCTCTAGGGAGTAGGTATTTATTTCCCTCTAAGCTTATTAGGGAGACTAGGGACGCAAAGCCAAAAATATATAAAAACTGTTGGAGATTAGCCCTAAACTCCACTTTTAGGATCAATCTTTTTCTGAAATAAACCCCCAATTACCTTGCCCTAATCCCAGCCAATCCCATCTCATTTTTTGTCCCCTCGTCCTCGTACTATCCTCCCCTTCTGTTTATTTTAGACCAATAAAAATAAAAGGCAGCTTTTTCCTACCCATTACCTTTTTGAATCAGAGGTTTCAAAAATTAAAATTAAACTTCGGTAAATGATTTTGAATTAGGTAGAAATTGTTAAAATATTATTATTTTATTTTTTTAAGTAGAAAGAAAGAATATTTTTATTATTTGTGTATATAAATTGGCCCTTTTAGAACCAAGTTACAGATTTAAAGAATTGCAAAATAAATGATGTTTTCGTCCATGATTTCGGATTATACATCCTTACAACATATTAAATTACATGACTTGTTTGTGGTACAATAATAATAAATATATAACAATTTATTGTATGTGAACAGTAGGAAAAAATTAAAAACCTACAAAAAAACATATTTATTAATTTGATTTCCGCTCTTAAGCTTGGATCACTATCAATTTTGCATCTTTAATCGTTTTTACTTTTATTAAATTCATCAAATTATGTCTCTTGTTTCTATCAGCTAATCAAACTATAGTTTTCATAATTGCTAGATTAAATGGGGCATTAATTATTAATTTCTTATAATGTGCTGAAATAACTTCAACTGCCTCTTTTGGTATAAAGTGCGAACATCGTTCATACTTAAATCTACTATAACACTCAAGATGAAACCGCACAGGAAAGCTCCATAGCCACACTTGTTGATTTTGATTTGATGAAAAGTTGAAGGAGAACTTGAAACCATTCTTCCTTCAGCATGATAGCTATTTTCAGGATATAGAAAAATCAAGGTTTAAAGTTGCATTAAAAAACATTTACCTTGCATTAATAACTGGCTTTTTAATGTTCGTTTGAAGTTGTGCTTTGCACTACATATGACGCACTTACCCTATTTGAACTTAGTCCATATAATATTGGTAATTTTCTAGTTTTTAATATTTTGTAATTTTCTAGTTGAACAATAATTTATACAATTTTTTTTTTAATTTCCAAGATAATAAATATTAAACTATTATTTATATGATTAGTATAAAATACACCAAGCCCCCTTGCCATGCATTCTGAACTTCTTATTTACTTAAAACATAATTTAGTAGGCCAGAAATATTATAAACGTGAAATTCAAACAAAAGACATCCATACTTGGTAAAGCTGTTAAGATTTTTGAATCAACAGTAAAATAAATAATAAATTAATATTTATCATACACAAATTATAACCACATGAAAGCTGTTGCTCTGGTAATGTTTTAACAACAAAGTCAAAATTATTTATTTATATAAGAAATCGCAGATCAAATACTTTTTATTTTTCCACTCCAAAATTATTTAGCTCCCGATCTATGTTCCAAAATCCAAAATCCAAAAATGTTTGCGATCTATTATAAATATCTGATGTTTATTAAATCCAAATGAATCGCCTAAATGGTGGTGGGAGGTACTCCTTTAGGCTGTTTTCCTAGATAAGAGCTAATAAAATAAATTATATATATATTTTAATGAACCCAAAACATCGATACTTTAATACCGCACAAACTCCGGACTCCACAAGATCAGCCATATATATAATACAAAACATATAATATTTTATCAATAGAATCTCTCTTATCCGGCTTCTAATACTTTCTAAAACTCCAGTTATTAGATTATCAATTATATGATAATTATTATTATCAATTAGGAGCAGATAATAATTCTGTAACTAAAAATCTTTTATGTATCTATTGTTAGTTTAAATTGAATTTATTATGAAGGGAACCCTATCATATTTTAATACTCACTAATATCCTAAAAATAAATTGTTGAAAATCAGACATTTTCTAAAAAAAATTTCCTAAAACAGAAAAACAAAGGTACCCTCCTGTCCGTGGTTGAAAAATAGCTCTATCATAGATTTAATAGTTAATCGCAGTAAAGTCAAGGCTTGATTTTTTTCGACAGAAACCATCTCATCCTATTTTTATTGTATTTTTCTTTTTCAACATTTCTTGTTTTTCTCAGTTTTTATTATTCATCCTATTAGTGAAAAGAATCAGTGGATTGTTGCTCAGAGTTTCTTGCTTAATGGAAAGCATGAATTGCGGGAATTTTCGTCAGCAGGAATCATACAGGAATTTTTAATTTTTTACGGATAATGTGTCAATTTTCTTTAAAAATTACCGTAACATATTTTTAGATTGAATTCAAAAAATTAAATTACCGTTTTTGTAGCCTCTTTTAAGAATTGTAGTAAGAAGTACGATTGTGACCACGTGGTGACGCTTGTCGTCAAATATGAGTGGTGTGGTGGTGGGGTGGTGGGGTGGCTACCGCGGGCGATATTCTAGTTATTGGTAAAGAGCGTAATATTTATTGTATTATCACCTCTTAATATTAGCATGGTGTCAGGCAAGAATTGAACGAACCTGTTGTAATGGCAAGTCTACCAATACCACGCGAGGTAGATCACTCGGATCCTGACAAATACAATGAAAACTGGGCAGTTTTCAAATGTCAATGGGAGAACTATCAGATCCTATTGGATGCTAGTAAGAAAGACTTCTAAGGCAAGAAGGTACGTACAGCCTTATTTATATCGTTTTAAGGCACAGAGGGTTTAAAACTTTTAAATAAATTGGGTGGCTATAAAGGTAAAAGTTTAGAATCAATTCTAAGCACCGTAGACAAACATTTTAAAGTAAGACGAAACATCATATATGAGCGTATGGTTTTTATTCGATGACGCAGTCTGCGGGGGAATCCGTTAGGACGTTTGTAGAGAGGCTAAAGAATCAGGCTGGTGTGATTTTTCGGAGTTAGCAAACAATAATCTAATAGATATTGAGGAGGCACTGATCAGGGATAGGTTAGTGGCCTCAGGAAACGTTTGCTTCTTGAGAAAGAGTTAACTCTGGAGAAAGCTACCAGAAGAAGGCCAATGCGCCCATCAGATTGCGGGTCAAGGTGACTACGTTTATAATGAGGTGAATGTCAACAAAAGGAAAACTGGGAAGAAAGCTGAGGCGATGCACTGCAAATTCTGTGGTTTAGAGCACGTAAAGGGTACTAGTAATTGTCCGGCTTTTGGAAAGGTTTGTAGTGCCTGTAAAGGAGAGACACCATTTCAGTAGAGTTTGTTTTAAGCGGAAAGTTCGGTTTCTTTACAATAACCATATTGCTAACCCAATCTGTTGGACCGGTTTCCTTGGGTGCATGAGTCGATTGAGGGATTGGATGGTGTGGTGGCTGTCGAGGATGGTATTGTAATTATTTGTAAAGAGCGTAATATTTTTTGTATTATCACCTTGAAATATTAACAATGAGTGATTTTAGATGGCCAAAACATCGATGTTTTCCAGCGTTTACGATATCACAGGTTTCAGTGGAAACATTGCAGATATAAACTTTTGATTGTAATTTTAATAAAAATTCACATGACTAAGGGGGGACTACAACAGTCCATTCCAGGTCTCCCACAAGAGTATGACTACTAGTCTTCTAACGAGAGGTGGACAATAGCCAGTACTGCTAGACACCCTCTTACTTCGTTACTGAATTAAATGCTTAAAACTTTACTTTATATGTTTCACATCAATTGATGATTTCATTTACCCGTTCCGTTATCTGAGGTTACGTCGGTCCCGAACACGCCGGATAAAGAAAAGACTACTGTATTTGATATGTTTGTGGCGTGTGTAAATATTTACGTGAGTTAATATGTGTAGAAAACAAGGTATAAATAAATGTACTCAAAATTTACTTACATTTAGGGGCCGTTCAAAAAAATCACTACGACTTCGATCTTTGACGGATAATATCCCAAAAAGGGGCCTTTGACTTGGAATTAATTCAATCAGAACCGGAGAAGCGAAGAGTTGGTGAGAGAAATCCGCCGAGGCTTATGAATTTATTGGTGAGGGATTTTTATCGTCGGGAGCTTGGACAGTTTTGACAAAGAGCAGTCTAAGAAGTTATTAATTCTAAAAGAGTCGGAAATAAAAAAAGGGGGGGAGAGGGAGAGAGGAGAAAATGACTCGTGAAACTTTTTAAAACTTCCCAGCTCCTGTGTCTTATTGCCCCCCCCCCCCCCATCTAAGTCCCGGTACTTCATCCTCCGAGAAGGGTGTATTGACAGCCCCATCTAGTCGAGTCTATGATGGACCGCCAGCTAGTAATAGAGGATGTATGATCCCACCTCTAGCAATATTTTATGGAATGATACTTTCTTGAAGTCTGATGGTACCCTTGAGATGAAACCGTTATCATTATTCACCTAAATATCCAATTCATACATTCTCATATTCCGTAATAGAATTACTTTAAGGATTCCCGTAGCATAGACATGTCTAACAACCCTCAGCTCCAAATGTAATCTGATTTACATTGTTATTCAAAACCTTATCAAGAATGCGCGCACAGTCCTCACGGACCACATCATCTGATATTCTCAGAACCTAATCCCACCAATCACAAATACATGAGAACCTTAAGAACGACCCTATTCAATAATACTAACAATATACACAAACTATTCTGTTGAACAGAATTGCATCCGATATTCAATCACAAAATCTGATTTGGCTTGCGCATATTTAAAATAAATCTTTCTTTTTTTTTTTAATTAACAATAAATTTTGTTTGTTTGTTTTAACGTCATTTGATTCCACTGAGGCTAATCGGACGATGCTACAGTGGGAGTCCTAAATTTTGCCTATCCAGGTATAATTAGAATAGGGATCTTTAACGAGTACCTGACATCGTACAGGCTCGGGACCTCCATTTTACGTCCTATCCGAGGGACGACATAGACAAGGATTATTTACTCCCATTAAAAAATCCTAGGGCCACCTCGGGACGCGAACTCGCGACCTTTAGTATTTTAGGTTTCTATGCTAACCACTTCACAACAGGTGACCCCCAACAATAAATTTTACTTAACCCGTGAACTATCATGAATACCTTACCTTGATGATAAACTATTTTTTTTTTTTTTTCCGAAAATAATCTTGATGATAGAAAATTTAACTGGGAATGAGGGGTTTTTTTTTTGTTTTTTTTTTGGATGCTTCTCGGTATTCTTTTATTTACCTTTGTTTCAGGTGATTAAAATCCAACTATATTTCTATTATAATTATTGTCTCTTTAATTATCTCATGTGCGAAGTTTCGGACCCTTTGCACATAATCAAGCACCTAAAAGTTATCCTGTATAAAATTTATACTTTTATTCCATATAAAACGTAATTCATTATATAATTATACAAGAAATTTCTCATATCCTATAGAACTGCTCTACATTATGTTATATAGTTTAATACGTAATACTTTATATAATGTAATACCATATAACATTAGCAAAGGAGACTGCTTATAATAACTTCAAAGATTCCAATCCAAAATTATTACAATTCATAACGAACCCACATAACCACCTCGTACGTGACGAGCTTAAGTCTACAAGAAACTTGAATAACAAACCCAGATTCTTCACAAACGTTTTCATAATTCCTTAAACGGACATATAAATATAATCATACGATATATGGATACAGTTGTCGTGTCCATAAACATTGGAAGATTAAAAAAGGGCTGGATGTGAGATCTCTTTCAGAGGAACAAACCAGAGGAACTGCAACAAGAATTGCTTGGTGCCATCCTTTCCTATGCTTGACATTTCATTATTGAATTACCAAACCAAGCTGAATCATGAATGGAGTAAAAAAAAAAAAAATAATAATAATTTAATTTTTAAAATGATCCTGAATGAGCCGACAAATATTTCATCTACATTGTATAAATCCCTTGTTTAATGTGGAAAAAAAAACTCGTTCTACGTTTATATTAAACTTTTTTTTCCTCGGAGGAGATATATTGCATCAGTATTCAGGATCAGATCAGAAAATTCTAAAGAGGACAAGTACTTTAAAAGGTTTGGGAAAAAATTACGTAATGACACCGGGAGCGAGTTTGGAACAGTAATGACATTTGAAAAACCATACTCAAACTCTATAAGGGAATCCCTCTCTCCCCAGCCCCGGGTTCCAACTTTTCCAATTTTACTAAAACTTTCTTAAGGTTTACAAATAAGCCGAGAATTTTTCTGACATAGCCCTCCTCCTCCCTCCCTCTCCTCTTCCATTTCAATGTCGGTTTTATCCACACGAGGTCTGTCATTCACGAAAAAGAGAAAGAAAAAAACAAAAAACGTACCTTCCCCTGAGATGTTACGAAAATTCGCTTATGCATAAATTGTGGGCTGTAAAAATAATTCAGAATTAATAAACTAGAACCTCTTCATTTATAATAAACCACTTTGATTTCATTTTCTTTGTGTTACAATTTTGTGAGCACAATAAATATCGTTTATACAGCTCAAATTTATTTTAAGATGGCCTCATGTTTTACTAATTATTTCTTGAATTTCAGTTTCTGAATTATTCTTACTGATGAAGCTGTAACTTGAAATAAAATACTGTAATGAATTAAATACATATTTCACCACCTGTTATGAAGTTACCAGGAAAACTGAGAATCCTAACTCTACTCACAAAGGGATATAAATTCTTTATATCTATTGAATGGTGTTGGGCCAGTTACACGTATTCGTTGCAGCTTGTTTATTTTGTCAAAACTTTCATAGTATAATTGATACAGAGGTGTGTGCATACCTGCCCTCATAAAAATAAAATATCTCAGACAATTGATATTCCGATAGTTAACAATTTTCCATGTTGCGAGGAGAATGGAGAATCGATCTGCTTCACCCCTTCCTTTTTACTCCATTTGCCAAAAATGACCACGAAGAAAGGGGGAGGGAGAATATGAATAATTTTATTCATACCAATTCTGAATAGTTGTGGACCTGTTCGAATAGATAATAATTTTATCACTCTAATGAAAAGATATTAAATTATAACATTAAATGTGGCCTGAGGCGAGAAAAGAGGTTATTGTCATTTTACCCATTTTGATGAAATCAAAGTTCAAGTGCAAAAAAATATTTTATAGTTTTGAAAGGTTGTTTTATTTTAATTTTAAATCTAAAAATCAGGTTTTTGAGTATTAATATCAGTTCTAACTTTTTTTAGTATTACGCATTGCAGATATATCAATAAATAAAGTCTAGTCAGTTCGTACCATTTAAAAATTAATAACGGTTATTTTTATAATATTTTATTTGTAGGATTTTTCTCCACCCCGAAAAGCAGAATAGTAATAAAAATTCGGGAAAAGGGATGGGAGAAAGGAGGGGTTGTTAATCAACTTTTTGCCAATTTTTCCGATTTCGACGAATTTCGAAACAAATATATTTCTCGGGTTTGCAGTAGGATATGAAGGTTAATTCCTCATAAATGTTATCAAAGATGGGTTTCGGTAGGGGAGGGGGGAGAGAATGATTAATTTTTTATCGGCTTATCCGATTTCAAAAAAGTTTCCAACTAAGTTTTTTTTTTTTGTAATTTAAATTTATCACTGATATTTTTTATTTTATTTTATTTTATATTTTAAGTCATTTGCGCCTGCGCACCTAGAAAATTTGTGGATAGTGTGAAATTTATCTTCGTTTTGCTTGATTTAAATTATTTGCTCGAGCATATCTCTCGGCCATTGTCTTTTTAATCTTCGTTGGACGGGTAACTGGGAAGAAAGAGAAGAAACAAGTGGGTTAGGATGGTTGTGAGTTGAACTGTGAAAGGTAGAGTATTTGTCGTGAGAGTGTGATTTTACTGTTGGAATGTCCATGTCTGTGTATATTGTGTTGTTAGAAATGTACCATGGAGCGTTTACAATTTTTCGAAGAATTTTTGATTGTGCCGTTTGAATTTTGTTTATGTGTACTTTTTTGCGGAACCCCAAAGTTCTACGTAAGTCCAAATAGGTTTTAATATCGTGTTGTATATTAGTCTTTTGGTTCGTAAGTTAAGTGTTGACCTGTAATCCAGGAGGTGTGACAGTTGTTTATATCGTCTGGTCAGTTCTTGTCTTTTTAGTTTTGTATGTATGTTCCAAGTGAGTCTTTTGTCCAAGGTAACGTACATAGTTTTTAGATGGCACAGAAGTATCATCAATTTTTATTGGAGGACATGTTCCCTTCCTCAGTGAGAAACTTATATGGTTCGACTTAGTTGCATTTATTTTTGTTTTCCACTTTTGGAACCAATTTTCTAAGTCGAATAGATGGTTCTGGACGGCAATTGATGCTATTGTGGGATCTTTGTGGGAAGAAAGGATAGCTGTGTCGTCAGCGAAGGTAAAGATGGTGGTGCAAGGGTGCTCAGGAATGTTAGTGGTGTAAATGGAATAGAGGAGGGGGCTTAAAACGCCTCCTTGAGGAACGCCAGTAAGCTGAGGATAGAAGGAAGAAGTAGAAGAATCTACGGAAATACAAAAATATCTATGGTGCAAGAAAGATTTAAGGATGAGGAAGTTGGTAGAAGGTAGGTGCGGTTTTAATTTCTATAACAGACCCTTGTGCCAGACACTATCGAATGCTTTTTCGAAATCACGAAAGACCGCTGAGCAATATTCCTTTTTCTCAAAAGCTATCGATATTGCATCAACAATCCTATGGCACTGTTGCACTGTGGAGTGATAGGACCGAAAGCCAAACTGGTGATTCGGTATCACTTCTTTACTTTCCAGTAAGGGCTTGATTCTGTTCAAGAATAGTTTTTCAAATATTTTCCCCATTATTGGTAGGCGTGCGATAGGACGGTAGAATGAAGGGTTAGTTGTGGGCTTAGAAGGTTTAGGTATCATTTTGATAGTGGAAAGTTTCCAAAGAAGAGGATAATAAGTTGTGCGTAAGATAGAATTATAGATGTGTGTAAGAAACAAAATAGCTTTTCGAGGTAGGTGGCGAAGGATAAAGGTAGTGATATTAAATCACTGATATTAAATCCACTTCGATCTCTGTACCCATTAAAAGTAAGTAAAAATACCATATTCCGCATCTAACTCGATTTTCTTCCAAAATGTCACTTATACCTCTTGTCTTCTAAGATCCACAAATATCATTCTTTTATATATATATATATATATATATATATATATATTATTAAATATCTAGGATTCTCCTTTGTTTTAAATATTGTAACGTTAAATCGTCAAATAAAAAAAAATATAGTTTAAAATTCCAAACCTTTTGTTGGAACGAATTACTGGTTGGAGCGGACCGTCAAATGACTAGTTCAAGGCCTGGATGATTCCACGGGGTTCTAGACCATTCGAGGCCATTCCCTTTACGACGATATCTAAGGAGCGAGTGACTGGACCAGTTAGTCTAAGTCTTGACTGTGAAGTTCAATTCATATGATTTGTGTGTTATAAAGTTATCATTTTTGTAACCTGCTCGAATATTTTAGTTGTATTAATTCGTTGGCATTGATAATTGTACATTTTTGTTTAATAAATATTTGTTGACCCACAGAAGTGTTACAATATATTATCGGAATCATAGTAATTGACAATAAATCATAATAAAGCGGGGTCTTCTACCATAAAAAATGACATGGATATTTTCTGGAACGATCCTTTGATTTGCTTGAAGTATCAAGTTTCGTTCTATTGTTTACGATGAAATATTAATTAACAAAAACAATCTTTCGCTTTGAAAATGTACCTATAAATTATACGCTACGTTCCGAGTATAAATTAATTCCGGATAGTCAATTAAGAGAAGAAAAAAATACAATAAGAAGGGCAAAGGAGGAAAAACAATATCAGTTAAAGAGGTAGACAATAAGCGTTGACGACGACAAAGCCTTTGATAGGGGAGCAACAGTGATATCGGGTGGAATCATTAATTACTCCGCCATTTCCTAATCAATGAAGAAAATGCCCTAGGAAAAAAAAAATAATATCCTCCGCCTTCCACCCCTATCGCCGAGGAAATTAATGGAAAGCCAAATTACATTTATCAGGGCTGTTCCCTGCCGAATGTTTTCAGGAGCCCATCAAAGGCCGTTTTAAAGAACAGATAGCGCCCCCCCCCCCCCCGTTCTCCTTCTTATGTACCTCCCTTCCTTCTTATTGCTTTTAGCTCCTAAATATTTCCTAAGCCACTTCGTAACGACTCAAAGCATAATTGCTATATTTCATCCTCTTCCATACCATTGATTCATTCGGCTTATAAATTATGTAAGATTAATATATATATTTATAGAAGGGTATAAAATGATTTCGTAATGTTGTGTAGATGAAATTCCATTTTCAGAAGAAACCAAAAGGATTTATTATATTTTTTAGGTATTGTAACGTAAATCGTTTAATAAGAAAACAACATATGGTTTAAAATCCCAAACCTTTTCTTGGAACAACTAGCGATTGGAGCGGACCGTCAGAGCACGTGTTTGGGACTAGTTGTTGGAGTTCAAGGTCTGGATGATTCTACGGGGGTATTCCAGACCATTTCTTTTACGACTATATATAAGGAGCGAGTGACTGGACTAATTACTCTGAGTCCGAGTCTGAGTCTTAGTGTTTGCCTTGACAGTGGGTTAAAAAGTACATTTATGCAGCAAGAATTTGGGTCACCCCCCTTAACTCCCGATAAATAAGATTATTATTTTTTTTTAGGGGGGGAGGGCTTGCCACGTTCACAACTCTTTACCCTTCAAGCATACGGACAAGAGATAAAATAACTAATACTTTTATTCAATCAAGTAGTTTTTTCTAATAGGTACGAGAAGTAATCAAGTTTGTTGATTCTCTAGCGTGTTTTTCATCAGAAAAACTTTTTTTAGACACAAAAGGAGAAGTGCAATTGTATCATGGGTTACATCACTGAAAAGCTAACTAAATTCCGCAGTTTTTAGGAAATTTGCAGGCTTCTAGGTTGGGGGTGGGGAATTTTCGAAACCTATTAAAAATTTATGTTTTAAAATATGTTTTGTGTTTTGCGCGTTAAAAGGCCCACTGAAAGAGAATTTATAATAACTAAAGTTATATCATCTTTTAGAAAATTTGGTGCTAATTAAGAAAATATCATCTGTTTTGTATCTACGCTAAACAAAAGTGGAGAACACTGTCATTTTTCAGAAAAAAGTAAGACTTAAAAATAAAAACAAAAAATATTCTATCCCCTCAACAGATTGAGATAGGAAACTCTTTTCTGCGTCATTCTACCCCGTTTAGCATGCAGTAATACCCAATTTTTTTACACTATGTCTAGGACACCCTGTATTTATGAAAATTGGCTTAATTTGTGTAGTTTTGTCCAACTTAAAAGATAGGATGGTTTTTAATTTGGTTCGATCATTGGCCTCAATATTTCTTTTATTGCAAATTAAATACTAATTATATTAGGTACTATTGAGTGTGATTATTTGTGACTTCTATAAATTTCCAACAGATGGCGGTGTAAGTTTATTTATTGACACAACACTTCATTTTCTTTCTATATTTAGGATGGCTAAGCATCCCATAGCCAAATCTATTTTTTCTGGCTTGGACCGGGAAAACCAAGTTTTTCCCATGGGCAATTATGTGTTGCCTTTTCGCGAAAACATCGAATATATTTGTTTTAGCAAAAGACAGGTAACCAACATCGCTTTTGATAAACTGTTTCAGGTAGAACCTAGTGATACGATATCTCATATAATTACGTATTAAATTCTGAATTTAATTAATATGTATTATGGATAATCTGAATGCAGCCTGATAACTTGAAGATTGCAAGTGCTGGATGAATACTGAAGGGAAAACACCATATAGCCGATAAGGCGAGGTGAGTGGAAGGAAAAAAAGGCACAGCTAATAAGCAACTCCTTTGTTAAATTAAAAAATTAAGACTAAAAATTAATGAACGAATTCCACAATGTAGAAATTGTTGATCCTCAACGGAGTTTATGATAGTACAAGTATGATATGATAAGTACAAGTCTATGAAACTAGCACACAGATATAAATTTGATAACTGTAAGTTGAAAGGGTTTAGAACTTAGAAGAATTATTTTTTGCTTCTTTTTTTTTTCTGTTTGTTTATTTATATGTCCATACGTATATATATATATATATATATATATATATACCGTAAAACGAGGTGACTTTGTGACTAATGGGGTGACTTTGTGACAAGCCTATTTTTCTACAGTTTTTGATTTCCCTCCTTAAAAAGAATCACGTTAGGCAATTCAGTGTACTTGTCAATTGGTCAATAATGTGCTGCAACCTACTGGCCACACATAACTTCTTTCATTCCATTTACCATGGTGCTTTATTTCATATATGCTTGATTGTTTTTATTTACTTGAAAATTTGAAATAAAGCACCATGATAAATGGAATGAAAGAGGTTATAGAGGTCCATTTGTGGCCAGGAGGTTGCAACAGATTACTGACCAACTGACTAGTACACTGATTTGCCTACCCTGATTCTTTTTAAGGAGGGAAATTCAAAAACTGTAGAAAAATAGGCTTGTCACAAAGTCACCCCATTAGTCACAGTCACCTCGTTTTACGGTGTATATATATATATATATATATATATATATATATATATATATATATATATATATATATGTCTTTTATATAAGTAATGTGCATACTATTTAACATAATATTAAGCTAATGGTAATATTACCAAGCCTATTGTAAATATGAATAAAATCAATAACTGTCAACTTATGTATATATTTTATAATAAATTTAGTATACTACTAGTACAACTACTACATTTCATACCGACGTTAAAATGAAACATTTACGCTAAGTAAAACAAGTTTATAACCATCAAAATTAGTACAATTCACATGCATCATTATTTTATCGTTAAGAAGTCATCATTTTCACATTCAGAATTTTCATTGTTAATATGTCGTTATTTAATTTTTACTTGGTCGATATGTTGTCCTGATGTGACAGCCAAGATTTTTTTGAGGATTACTTTTTTTTTTTTTTTTTTTTTTACATATTCGATGCCGGAGAATCATTCTGGACTTAATTTTTTAGAGATGATATTTTATATTGTCAAGCCATTTAAAGGTAATAGTTGTAGTTCTTTATGTAGCCTAAAAAAAAGAAAAGAAAAAAGAAATATTTTGTCGATCTGCGTGAAACATAAGATCGCTTTGATACTTGAGCCATTTGTCTCTTAGAAATGATACCTAGTTCTTTTTTCTGGAATAAGACCTTGTTTTAATTTTATGTTACATTCTTCTCAAAATGTTGTTTTTTAGTTTAGAATGTTGGTTAAAAAAACAGAGAAAAATTTTATCGATTTCGGGGTAATATCGTTGGGGATCACTATAGCTGAAATGTTACAGTACACATCCAGCCTCTAATTTTGTATGGCCATTGTTGTTAGGAGCCTGGAGCGATAATTGATTCAATGGAGTTGTGAATACACTTCTCCGCGGGCCCATTCCGATTCAAATATGTCTCCATTAGATAATCAGTAGGGCTTTGGAAACCACCAAATGTCTGGATCAACTAGTTCTGGAAACATTGTTAGTTATATACCACTTAGCATGTTATATCAGCACGAAAATATGTTTTGCTTTAATTTTTTTTAATGTTCATAAAAGCTACAAAAACTTTTGGTTTGGAACTTGCATATTAAAATTCCATTAGTATTGTGCAACCATATGCTGTGTGCAATAAATATGCTCTCCCTCATCATGTCAATGAATAATCGGGGTAGAAATAAAGTGAATTTTTGGAGTTTACTTTTATTCTTTGTTAATATATGTCGAAAATATATTATTGTACATTTAAAAAGTATTGGAAAGCATATATTTTGGACTTAGCACCTCAGGGATTCGAAATTGAAAAAAAATAAACCAGCCCCATGTTGTTATTAGCACAATCCTTCAATACAAAACATTTTGAAAGCTGTAAACAAATTATTTTCGTTGGAAGCACCAATAATTTAGGTTGAATTTTCAAATTTCACATTGCTGTAGTGTGCATACTATATAATATAAGTTCACAAATAACATACTTAAAACATAAACATATATCTTTACCATTTTTAAAAATAATTCAGAATCTTATTCAATTATTCATTTTAAAAAATCTTATCATATTAAAAGAAAAAATATATAAATATTAATGATGATATTTAAAGCATCTGTAGGAAGAAATAGGCTAGGCATCTTTTGAATTTGATGCTTCATTTGAATGACATATCTTTTAAAAATTGAAAAATGTACTTCTTGTTTTTATTTTTTTCCTCCTTACTCTTATGTTTTCTCTCTTTTCACAAAACGTTTTCAAATACATAATACTTCACTATTTATTAAAACTCTATCGCATTTTGTACCTTTATTAAATCCCTAACATGCTGTCCCTTGCAAAAATAATAAAATTTCAGTTGTTTTTTATTTTTTTTTTTTTAACAAAATCGCGTATGGTAACTAATCTTCATTTTCAATTATCGCCCTGAGGGGACTATGAATAATATTTTTTTTAAAAAACAAGTTCAATTTTTCCTTATTTTTATTGTACGTAAGTTTTATTTTATTTTTTCATTATGTTTGTTTTTATGTTCTCATTTTTATTTATAACTAGCTGTATGTCCTGGTTTCACCCGGGGAATTTCATTTTTCTAATGAAACGTTCGATTTCGTAAAAAAAACATTGTAAAGCGAGATCATTAAGATTTTTATTAGGATAAAGGATATCAGCTGAAGATCGGCTGAAGTTATGTAATTTTAATATGGTCAGGTGTTAACGCACCTGGTATGAAAGAACCACTGAGCGAAATTTGGAGAATTTAGGATAAACGGTATGGAATTCTATAAATAACAAACAAACAAAAAGAAATATTGCCCTGCAGTTTCAGCTTCTCGCAAATCGGCTTGCCTAAGCCTCTGTGGCGCAAGGCGGGCCTCGTATTCCTGGGCAGACTCAGTTTCCCGCGATTCTGCCTGTCTAAGCCTCTGTTGTCAATCCTATTTTGATGCTCGTCGAGAGTTTCATCTGCTCGTATTTGACGTTGTTTTTTAGCTTTTGAGCTCACTACTCCCATTGAAGCACGCTTCTTAGGAGGAATTTTATAAAATAAATTCACCATACATGTAAATAAACGTATTATAATGTTAAAAAAAAAACATATGGTTTAAAAATCCCAGAACTCAACGCCTGCCAAAGGACGGTCTTACCGGGCCTTGTTGGCCTCTTCAAAATCTATAAAATATTTTTTTAGGCCGTTTTTTCGACCTAAACGGTCGATTTCGTAAAAAAAAACATTTTAAAGCGAGATCATGAAGAATTTTATAACAATAATGAATATACCCAGAGATTGGCTAAAGTTATGCAATTTTAATATGGACAGGTGTTCGCACCTGGTATCAAAGAACCACTGAGCGAAATTTGGAGAATTTAGGACAAACGGTATGGATTTCTATAAAGAACAAACAAACAAACAGAATTTCAACTTTATTTATATAGATGTTGTCATTATTCAATTTATTTATTGGTTTTTTATTTAAATTTGCTCCTCTCAACAAACCTTCAACCAATCAGCAAATGATTTGGATTGTATATTTTTATTTATTTCTTGTAAGATCATTAATTGAAAGACGTCATGTCAGGCATTAGATAGAATGGCACGCAGCAGTACCACTTCGGTCGCTTGTTTCAATTATACCGTTTTTGTATCGATGGAAATCCAACGCATATTTAAACTCCTATTTAAGGACACGTTAGATATTCCCATTTCTTTATCAGTTGCTTAAAATGGACGTGTAAGATAGTGACTAAGTTTTAAAGAGTCTATATACTGGTCAACTGTTGGCATGTGTGATTTAGTACGTAAGGTATTTTTATTTACCTGCCATGGTGTCTTTCTTTAAATAAGTCGTAATATTTTTTATTGAAAGGTTTGAAGCCTATGTAGGAAATCCAACTAATCTTTTCGGCTGTACCGTACATCTAAATGCGGCGGAATTTAATACCAATCAAATTATCAGTTTTCTTACATGGACTGCTTGTCCTTGCATATCTTTGTCCAAATAATCAGTTTTCTTAAATAGGCTGCTTGTTCTTTGCATAGACTGCATAAAGCAGTTACTTCTTCCTTATTTTCCTCCTTGCTTGTCTTTAAGGCAATACTGAATTTATTGAAGAATCACCTTCCAGCTCTAGGGTAATCGCACCAGTGATAGACATAGCTAAGGAATTTTTCGCCATATATGTGTAAAAGTATATATTTGTTAAAAAGGAAAATAATGTTGTTTCTAAAACATTGATTGGTGAATAACAATCTCCCATTAATTTCTTTTATTGAAACGTTACATTATTAAAAATAGCCTAATACCAACATTTCGGACATAATACATCCATTTTCATGGCATTTTTCTAGTATACCATATATTCTTCTCCTAATATAAAATGTGTATATATAAGTCATTAATTAGCTTAAATATTTGATTATAAGTAACAACTTTATTGCATAAATTATTGCACATACATTTTTTGGTGGTAATGGTAATCCATAGCTTATTATACTAGACGTCAAAACACTTGTCCATTACATCTGTGATAGGTCACATTCCCCCCCCTTTTTATTTTTCACTTTTTTTACATTAACAATATTACCACTTATATTGGATACTTTACATAGATTTATTTATCTTTGTCACCTCAATCTAATGTAATATTAAAATAAAAGAAATTAATGGAAATTTTCTTCTTTTTTGCCGCCTAACGTCTTACTCATTGTAGTTATGAACGCCTCCTTTAAAAATTTAAATTATTTAACATCTTCTTTACATGTTTCATGCTTATAAATTATAGTTTAGCAACTTTAATCTCTATTTTACCAAAACTACTTTTTGCACCAGTGCTAATGGTCACCCCAAAATATCAAGGTTCAACTTTAAAATCCTTATTAAATTATAAAAAAAACAACAATAATTTTGATTAAATATTTTTTTATTTAATCGTATAAGCTAGGGAAAATATTAGGAGGCCAATAAAGACACTGAGAAACAATCCTAAGAAACATATTGAAACGAAATCTTTATTTTTCATTCTCACAGTTCATTGATTTTTGTCACCCATAATTTTTACGTTACTATTGTATTATTTTATTTTTTACTCTGATATTTCTCTTCCTACTTTCCCAAAAGTTCTATGGGGGCTAAAACGATCCAAGTGGTTGAAGAGCCCATTTTGTTGTAAATAAATAAATTCACACGGTTGACAACGGTAAGCATTATTCTACACCATTGAAAAACCTTGAAGCTGTAAACTCACAAGTTGGCTTGGGGTCACCTGTGGTGTAATGGTTAGGCATGGCACCTGCAATACTAAAGGTTGCGGGTTCCCGTCCCGTGGTGACCCTAGGATTTTTTTAAAGGGAGTGAAAAATCATTGGCTGTGCTCTCCCTCGAATAGGACGTAAAATAGAGGTCCCGAGCCTGTGCGATGTCAGGTACTCCTTGAAGATCCCTATCCTAATTATACCTGGATAGGCAACATTTAGGACTCCCACTGTAGCAACGTCCGTTTAGCCTTAGTAGGATAAATGGACGTTTAACAAACAAACAAACAAGGCTTATTGTTTGTATTCAAAGCTCAAGCTGTCCATCACTGGGCTCCCTGTCCATAACTGCTGCGCTTACCCTACTGCCAGTTCTGTTCTTATCAATTCCTACTTTATACTATTATTAGAGAAAATTAAAAATATTGATTCCTAATGCCTTTTCCACCTCTATACAAAAGCAACAAAATGAAGTTGATAATATAATAGAAACAGTCAATAGTGTCCTCAAGTCTCCGTATAAGGGATGTAAATTAAGTGAATTGCGTTCATGTCTTGATATTAATTTTTGTCTTGTTTGACTCCCGCCAGCTGCACTATCCATCATGGCGCACGTTCCACCCGAAACAGTCCTCCATCCCTTCCACCATGGCCGACCCACATCCCGTGCAAAGAGATATAAACTGTACCCAGAGGATGCGGCGGACGTTTGTCTGAGCTGGCAGGTATAAACTGGTTATATCCCGCGTGTAAAATAAAGGCCGCGGCAGCTCGCTCCCTCGGGTGGTATCCGTCGGCGCTAACAATCGCTTAGCCCAGCCCCCGGCTCCTAATTCCCTCCCTCACCCCCTTGTTATCATTTTATATAAATAATTTCATCTCTCTAGTCTTCAATAATACTTTGTCACTACGTGAGGAACCGCTATAATAATAGGTATGTGAAAATAATCGATTCGTGTTTGAGTGAGATATGTACAAAGGTATTCAACCGACATACTTACACATACCTTACATCAACATATTATATAGCTACTTATACATAAACAAGATACTTACGTCCTTAATCATGAACCCTTGATACATTAAAACCTCGATATTAAAACCCTTGATGCATTAAAACCTCGATATCGATACTCAGGCTAATGGTGGGGAGAAGTGGCACAGATAAATGAAAAACATGTTTCATCGAGGTAAATATATAGATAGATTGATAGATGTTTGATTATTTCTCACAAATTATAGATATTTACATATATAAGTATAAAATAATACTATTACATATACAACAAAATGACGGTGATATACAATCGTAATAAACATTAGACTTGGTCTCTATGGACCATCAGCCGGGTGTCCGGTTTTTAAATAAAAACAACTTAAAATAAATTCTTTGCACAAACGCTGTAAAAAATAAAATACTAATAATACATAATATGTAAGTAGAGTAGGTAACTGTATACATATTATAAGAATGTAATTATGAGACATCCTACGGACAAACATTTTAAGCATATGCTATAAGCAGGGTTATACAATATAAACAGTTTGTTTATTACTTTCTATTAATGTATTACACCTGCCTTTCTCAGCGTCTACAACATATCTAACTAATGATTTCCAACATTTACCGTTTAAATATTCTAATGTTTCGCCGATGTTTAATTTAGCCATTGTTTCCTATGTTCTCCTAGGGTCGGACGGATAGCTACAAAGTGGAAGATATCTCCATCTTCGCCTAATTGGCATATAGTACATTTAAATTGTTCAATTGTTCTATTTCTGCTTTTATTTAATGTTAACATATCAACCCTAACTTTCATGATTTTACTTATAAAATACAGCTTATTTTGATCACTTATATAATGCCCTTTCGCTAAGTCATAGTTTAAATTCCTGTACATTTGATAAATATATAGGTACATACATAGCGTTAAAAGTTTTTTAAATGTCAAGAAATCCTGTCATTTTTAACATATTGTTTGCTATTTGAAATGATTTTTCTAACCCATGTTATAATTAAGTATTATTGTGATACTTTATTTAAAACTCACTTTTTTAATTTTTTGTTTTTGCATTATAATGCATTATATGAGATATTTCTTTTAAATATACCTATTAAATTATATTTATGCTTTTTAACTTACTGTTTCTATTTTATGCTATCTGATTTTATTTAATTTATTTACTGTCAAATAGTGTCATTGTTTTGGACAGAATATTATGTCATTTAAAGTAAATCAAATAATTCAAGGTTCCATTGGAGAGCCTATAATATTCCATATTATGTCGAAAATGAGTTTTCTGCGGCTTCTGATGTCTTCGAAATGACGTAACAACACGCAAAAAATAACCAGGAGAAAACATTATTTTCAGCTAAAATTCGATTCGGAAAAATCGATTCCCTAGGAAACTTTGTAAGACTCGACATAGCGTTTCAATCCAGCTAAGAGACTTTATAATCATAAAAAGATAAGCAATCGAAAATTACATATCTCTTTTGTTAACGAGGAAATATAATGAGCATCAAGAGAATTTTCATAACAAGTTTAGGCTCATCATAATAGTTTCAAACTGTAATTGAATAAGTCATTTGAGAAACAAATTTCCAAAAAAAATTTCGATTTTTGTTGTTTAATTCATTTTTGGACTTCCTTGTAAGCCGAAAATTTAACAAAGATAATGATATTTCAAATTCTAATTACCGGTAAGACATATGTTTCGGACAAAAAATAAAAAAGTTAAGGGAATCTCTTACTGCAAACGTAGAAAAAAAATTGTTTTCGCTTTTCCTAATTTTGAATTCTGTTGACGGTGATATTCCACATAAAAACAATATTCCTGAAATTAATCAGTTTTATTGCTAAATATCAATCTGTATTTTGGGCAACCAAGAAAAAAAAATTATATGTCTTTTACTTTCATTGTAATACTTGCATTTTTGCCTTA
The DNA here is from genome assembly GCA_911387785.2 of Aelia acuminata. NCBI lineage: Eukaryota > Metazoa > Arthropoda > Insecta > Hemiptera > Pentatomidae > Aelia > Aelia acuminata. The sequence goes on from OU426983.1 coordinate 36,178,939, forward strand.
TTAAAAAATTATTGAAAATGATATTTTCATTCCTCCCTAGTTTAAACTGTGTATTTTTTTAACAAATTCTCTGAACATCAGTTATTAAGCAAGAGATTCTATCTATGGACCAAAAGCAGACGTAAGTTTTAGGACACAGAAAGGCCCGGAGGGCACTAGGGACGCTAAGAAGGTTTGGGTTACTCCCTGACGAGTTAGCTTCTTTCATTCAAACTAATTAATAACTTCTAAACTGAATTAATTTTTAACGGTAATTATGTAAAAGATATACTTAATTCTTTTTTTTTTCCAACTTCCCTTCTACAAACATTCTCTGTTCCCGTCTATAAAGCTAAGTTTTATAGTTAAACGATAAAATCCTCCCCTCTCCTGTTAACTATTTTCATGATAATATTAAAGAGCAAGGATTTATCTTTGGCACAAAGCGATTGAATTAATTACTATTAAATACCATTCACCCCCTTGTTGTTACGTAATGAACCCTCGTTAAAAACTTCCGGTCCCTTATAATCAGGGCTCTTCCTCGACTTTTATAAAATTAAGCAACAACAGGTACCCTTTCTGTTCTATTGTATTTCCAGCTGCCCTCTTGTATATGCCCCATAGAACAGATTTGACCTATTTCCTCCAACCTCTTGTGGAACAAGGTAAATTAGTTCGGGAGCCATCATTGTGGATCGTATGATTCCCATTTGGTATAATTCATCAAGAATAGATGCTTTCTTTTTCCTTCTCTTTTGTTTTATTTATGGTAGTAACATATAAACATTTTGACGCAAGTTCTGATTTCATAATTTTATGTGTACTTTTTGAAAACTTCATATAGTTACCATGAAACAAATAATTTCCATTAAATGAACACAACGTCTTTAATTAAAATCAGTCTGTCATTAAAGGCGTACTGCTCATGCGTGGGCTCAATGTGTTTTATGAGTTGACGTAATATTTTTCTTTTTTTCTCCTGTATATTTTTACTTGATTTTTTTCATATTTCATATTTAACCATTTCTTATTTTAAGGTGAAACGAGAGACAGATAATTTCTCCATATAAACAAATACAAAAGTACTTTATAGGAAAACAAAAAAGGGCCCTTCCCCATTTAAGCCCCCAAGGACCATTTTACAATAATAATGATAAAGCTTACCTGATATTAAAGAATACTTGATTCTTATTAAACATGACGAGTTTAATCGAAATCGTTAAAGCTATTTCTGAGAAAATCTAAAAAAACCAAAAAATGGGAAAAGAGTTATGAAATAAAGTGTTGACTAAAAAGATTGATAACACATATGCTTCAATTATAGAAAAAAAATCCTCCGGTTGATCAATTTTGATGACATTTTTATTTTAGTCATATCTCGGGCATATAAATACGTCAAATACCATGTTTTATCAAAATCCTAAGAGCCGTTTTTGAGAAAATCGAAAAAAAAAGTAAAAAGTTATTAAATAAAGTACCCCCTCCGTTTAACCAATTTTGATGAATTTTTTACCGTCATATCGCGGGCATATACATATACCAAAAACCTGACTTCAGGTTCGTACGGTTTATAGTTTTTCAGCAATATTTTCGAACACAATATTTCACCAATTCAGGTATCATCAAGAAAGTTATATATATGTACAAAAGACACACTAATATATATATTTAGTCATAGAAACGACCTTTGATTAACTTACATAGGGAGAACACTGTTTTTCTCTCACTGATCTTGATGAAAATTGTTTTATATTTTCCTGGTTATAAAATACATATTAAACATATATTTTACTGTTCGCACCCTGAGCCCTAGAACCAAAAATTAAAAAAAAAATATTTTTAAAATTTATTTTATACATCGAGTTTAAAAAATGATATCGACATAAACCATGCATCATTTTTTTTTTTTAATACAACATTAAGGAGGTCATACAGCCTTTACATTTAATCTGTTTCAGGTAAATCAAATTATAAAAAAAAAAATTCAAGCTAACTAGCTAATTATAGATCGAATTCAGCACCCTCAAAAATTTTGACAAACGTTTATTTAATAAAAACAAAAAATATCAATTTTCGCCCTCTTCAAATTTTCTGCTGATTTTCTTTAATTTTGCTAGAAGATCTAATAGTTTTTTTTTTTTTTTTATTTCATTGACTTAAATTAAAATCTAATGAACGACTGTTTGTTTCCTTAAATCCACACTCATACGCAAAAAAAGTGTCTATTATTTTTCAACACCAAAAAAAAATTTTGATCAAGACCGTTGATAAACTGACCGATCCCTCCCCTTGATAAAGTCATCTCTTTTCGACTATCCTTTTCGAACATCTTGATGATCGATTTATATTCATTCTCACGATGACTGAATCAGCGAAACCGTAGGGGGGTTAGTTCTTTATTTACCAATAAGAATTAATCCTTTCTTTATAAATCTGCCGAAGATGTCTGAACCGACATTCATGGACATTAATTCATTCACCTTCATTAATCTTAAGCTCTCACCCCGAAATAAAAAGTAACCTGAATCTGTAAAGACTTGGAAGAGGAAGGAAATAACTGATATTCATAAATCCTTAAAAAGTAACGTTAAAAAAACAAACAAATTGATATTCATTGTTATTGCTTTCTAATATTTTTTTTTTTTAGATCTATAATTTATGCTTTATTTAAATCCCTTTAAATATTGGTCGAAGCTTTGCTCTTTTTGTCCATACTCATAGTATATATTAGTATATTCTTTTTAGCCACAATCTACGTTCAATACCTTGAATATCACTCTCATCAATTCGTATCATTTACATTGGCATATTTATATTTAAGTACACCCTCACTAAACATCTTTCTCCTAAGACCCTAAGTTATTTATTCATTAAAACGTCAATTTATGCTACTAAGGCTTATCGGACGATGCTACAGTGGAATTTTTTCATCTAGGTATAATTAAAATATGAATCTATAACGAGTACCTGCCATCGTACTGGCTCGGACCCTCCGTTTTACGTTCTATCCTTGGAACGGCATAGCCAAGAATGTTTTACTCCATTTAATAAATCCTAGGACCACCGCGGGACGCGAACCCGCGACCTTTAGTATTGTAGGCTGCTATGCTTACCACAACACCAAAGATGACCCCATATTATCATATTTCCTAAATTAAAACTATTAAGAAAGTTGCTCAACCATCATCAAAAGAAAACATAATGTATTAACTAATGAATTGAAATTTAACACTGGTTGAAATGTATAAATATGAAGTTAATCATTAGTTTTCAATTGATTGCAAGTTCCTCCAGCAACTGTTTCCTTTCGAGGAAAAAACTCGCTGTTTTTGCCCCCGTGACAAAAGGGTGGACCCGAAAAGAAACTCGGGACGTAGCATGTTGCTTGGATAACTTGTTGCATCTTATTGACCCTAAAAGGGAGCAGCGATGCCACTAATCCATAGGCAGCGGGGCGGACCCGGCCTGGCAAATGAGCCGGCAGTTCCATATTTATAGAGAGCCAGGTTAGCCGCTTAGTTTTAATAGATTCCTAAAGTATATCCCCCTCCGGGGCCGTCCATTATTCATGGCGGGGTGTGGCCCCGTGTATAAATTAACCGAGGATTAGCGCTGACTAATTGGACCTTCCCAGTGCGCAGCGGCTCCGCAAAAAGGCCACCACTTCCTCGGCTCTGATTAGTGCCTCCCTGTATCTCCTAAGCCGCCTATAATCCGGCAGCTCGTCGTAGGTGACGCCCTCTGTGGGTAGGGCGAGGGTGTGGGATCTGCGACACCCCGAGGGCAGCGTGCGAGATATCCTAATCCTCTATATCTGCTGGTTCTACCCTCGGCGTTCGCACTGCTAATTCGAATTCAGAATGGACGTTTCCAATAGAATACCGATTAGGAACCCCTTAATTCAATATTTATCTTAACTGAAACATGCTTTAGATTCAAAAAAGCTAAAGCCGACAAAACAATACTTATTTAGTCAACTCTGAAATAACAGATTTTTTCTTTTTAACGTTTTGAGGATCCCTAGTCTCATTAACACAACCGCTTTCGGATCTTCTTTTTTCTCAGCATTTTTTATCTTAGATAATGCATTGATTATATGATCAGTGTAACGCCAAAGCGACTAAGCTCAAAACACCATATTTTAAGAAAACTGAAGTTAAAGAATTGAATTTGGTGAGATAGGATTGTGTTTACTGTACTGCTTTTGCTTTAGAAGTACAATATATTTCACATTTGCTATTATATTATTCAAATATAAAGAAGCATGATTTTAAAAAAGATTATTTAAAAAGTAAAAATTTAACGAATTGGAATGATTTCACTATGATTTTATACCGATCATATGAAACTTAAGCAAATGACTATTTTGAAAACTACATATTTATAAGTAAAACTTCCCTACGAAATCCTATCCAGAAAATATACTGTTAACATAGTCAAGTGATTAACTATACATATACTATAAATACTATATATCACATATTCATAGATGTAACTAGGCGGAACCTTCAGAGATCGTAATCATAAAATATTAATGCGCTGATTGCTTCAGTCAAAACCGTATGATCGCTTAATACAAACAGACATAAAAAAGTAAATAATAAGCTCGATTGCAATTTCTATAATCCTCTAAAAAAAACTATCATTAGATACCTAATATCTAATATCATTAGATTAATAACATATTAATTTAATCTTTTGTTGTGGGTAACCTCCCTGTTTAATTTTATATTAATTTCAAATATTTTATTTTTGAAGAGAAAAGAGGGATCTGAGGGGAGGAGAGATTGGCTCGGCTTGTAGGCGACCTCGGTGGTGCATATGATAGCGTACTGCGCATGTCACGCGGTGGTCCCGGATTCGACTCCCGGCCTGGACCAGTCTTTTCTCTTCAAAAATAAAATGTCTAACCTAACGCTTACCTAGTCACAAATGAACGCTTTCTGCATAAATTCTAAAATCCAAAGAAAGAACGATAAGTGGGGGTTATATTATACATAGTATTCATGAGATCTTGGAAGGGAAAACCATGCCCCATGTTAAAAAATAAAAGGTAACCGAAGCAATCCGCACGCTAAAACCCAGCGGAGATACCTCAGTTATCACTAAAGCTCGGAATTCCGTGCAGTAAAAATTTGAAAACGTGCAATAAAAACTTGAAAACGTGCAAAACCGTGCAATAAAAACTTTAAAACGTGCAAAAACATGCAAAAAAAATTATTGCTTGAAAATCATGAATTAAATTATTGATGTGAACAATATATAGCTACTTTTAAACAAATAAGTAGCGGAGAGTAAATTGAAGTAAAATCTTTTATTTTTAAAATATTGGTTTTAAAATAGATTTAGGTAAAATAGTGATTTTTTCATTAGTAAAGAAAAAATAATGGAATACATTAGAAATGTAACTATAATTGATTATTTTTTTAATCAAAGTTTATAAATAAATACATTTCTAAATTTTTTCCCGTAAAACAGTGTCTCCTGTCATTTAAACTTTCTTTCAATTTAGAAAAATATATCTCAACTGCTACAATCGTTACAGGGCAATATTTATAGCGACTCAGCAACTAGAGATCTCCTAAAATTCAACAGTGACTGAATTTCCGTTCAGGCAATCATTACAATTTTTTAATAGCTTGTATTCACGATTTTTTATAAAAAATTTCGAATTTTTTCGTAAATGATAATTCCTTTTTCGCTCTTGATTGTTCCAATGGTTTTCCAACGTCCTCAACTATTTTTATTTGGTCATATAGAGAATGATTTTTCTCCTTTGGTTCTGTAAGAGCAACCGCCAAAGATGCTAAATTCGATCTACTAAATGCCAAATCAGATTGAATGGTTGGATTCATAAAGATGGTTTTTAATTTGATAATTGATTGCACATTTTCTTCCAATTCTATTTTTGAAAATATTTCCGGTAAATAAAATATTTACTTCAAATAGTAACAAGATGTGGATTAAAGAGTAAAACACTCGCATGTGAGCTGTAATTATATTGGAAAAAAAGATATCTTATAAAGGAAAGATACTAGTCAAATTATGGAATCACTAGATGCAATACCCGGTGCGTAGGCTTATTTTTAAATCACTCTGATGACACGCACTACCCCTGTTACCGTTCTATGGTTAAAAAATAATTAGGTACCTACTTGTGCTGCAGTGTGCATCAATTTGTGATTTCCTCTCACATCCAATATATTTATCACAAGTTTTGCAAAACACTACACTACCATCCCTTTTGAGTCAGGATATTTTTCAATCCATCCCGCAATTTTCGAAGACACACCTCCAATTTTTGGCATTTTAAGTAACAATATACTCGACAGAAGCAAGATTGATAGTGACAGAACGATGAGAATTAAGAAACAAAATGTAAACATCCAGGAACTACTGAGCCCTTAGTTCTTGGAAATTGGATGTTTGTGTTTGTTTACATCTCTCAAGTTCCCTTTATTTTTTCCCTATGTTTCCTTTCTGTTATATTTATTTTCCTATTCCTAATTCCCTAATTTTTTTATGCGTATTTAAGAAAATTAAAATTTGTAATCATTTTTTTTCTTCAAATAATGCAATTTCTTGCTATAAAACTTCAAAACGTGCAATTTCGTGCAGTAACCCCCAAAACGTGCAATTTCGTGCAGTAAACCCCAAAACGTGCAATTTCGTGCAGTATAAAACTTCATTAAAACATCCCATTAGGCTTGATTCGGATAAGTAACTTAAATTCGCTTTATTCTGACTTTCCAAAAAAAAGATGCAATTGCACGAGAATCCGAGCTCTAGTTATCACACATCGAATGCTACCTTAACCGGTAATGAAATCGGAAATAGTAAAAATGTCATGAATTTAGAGCTAAAAATGTGCTGAAAGAGTAGATGTACGTTGTTATCGAAAAAAAATTGGAAACTTCAAAAATAGAGGGGTATTTGCCCCTTTACTAACTACTCTTTATATTTAAGTAAATTAATTTAATAACATTAGTTAATTTACTTCCTAGCTTTTTCTCGAACTACTGATCAACCACTGGATAGATCTTGGGATAATTAGTTCTTATTCAACTCTCCCAACTGTAAAAACATTTCCACTAAACAGCCTATAAAAGGACTTAATAAATTAAAGAATAATTGATCAATTACAATACCTTTTAAATGACGAGGCATCCAGAATATATCAATCAATAAGATATTACACATTGTCCAGTTCAGACACTCATTACTCACTACGACAGATGACTGGTTAGTCTATTGATTGGTAGTATTTATGATTACAGATTGAATCATTTCAGTTAACAAGCTCATCATCATTTACAAAACTATTTTCCTTTATAAGAGGCCAATCATAATTGAATGTAAATATTAACCAATGCAATTATGTGTCTATATCATTTTCATATTCGTTTCATTGTTATTCTCTCTTTGATAAATAACGATATTTATTATGATCTCAGATTAAGAGAAAACCTTTATTCATACGATACTTCTAAAACTTGGGGACTATAAGGATCACATATAAATATACAGAGCCGTACTAGTATGAAAAATTATTCAAATATCTCATATTTTAACATTAAGTCAAATTTTAAATTATCATATATAAAAGTTTAATCAGTTTTTCTTTCAAAGTTCAAACTGGCTGTCTTGGCAGAATCGAATCCAATTAAAACTCTACAAGGATGACGTCTCCTTTGTTCTTCAAAGTTACCAAGTTATTTTTCGTTCCTCCTCTTTTAAGCTCCATGACATAAAGTCAACAAGATATTTTAAATATCTTCATATTCTAAAAAATGTGAATAAAAATAAACTTTCTCATCATTCCTATTATAATTATTATAAACACACATCATAAATATAAATCATAAATCAAACAGCGCACTGATGTAAATAAATACTTTGTGATAAATTTTCAGGATAGCCAAAGTTTCTTCTTTTCACTTCCTTTCCTTTCCTCGTCGCCTACTTTATCCGATTTTTAAACTGTTTCTCGATTTATCACTATCGCGGTCTTGTACTTAGACTGTATAGTTTGAAAAAAAGTTGAGTTTTTTTGAGATTTTAGATTTTGAGTTGGACGAATTAAAGAAAATGTTAGTTTCTGAGATGAACAATAAGGAACCATATACTTATATTACTCAAGGAAAATACATATCAAGAACTATATATGGTCGATGTAAATCCATAATCAAATAACCGCCAAACCAAAATCACCTATTCAATCATGCTCCTTTATATTTGAATAATATAGAAGACAAAGTGAAATATATTGTACTCCAAAAGCGATAGAAGCAAACACAACCCTATTTCACAAAATTTAACTTTAACTCCAGTTTTTTTCAAAATATGGTGTTTGGCGCTTAGTTCACTTTGGCATTACACCGACCATGTAACAGGTATAAAATTAAACAGGGAGGTTACCAACAAGAAAAGATTAAATTAATATGTTACATTAGAGTTTTTTTTAGAGGATTATAGAAATTGCAATCGAGTTTATTATTACCTTTTTATATTTTTTTTATGTCTGTTAGCATTAAGCGATCATACAGTTTTGACTGAAGCAATCATCGCATTAATATTTTATGATTAGTACCACTGAAGAATCCGCCTAGTTACATCTATATATATGTATAGTTAATCACTTGACTTTATTTTAACCATATATTTTCTGGATAGGATTTCGCAGGGAAGTTTTACTGTATTGAAAACAATTAATAAAATGAAAAATGTATAAATACAACCTACGAAGGAACACGGTTCTTCGGATCAGAATACTTATTAAGGAATTATGGTTTGTGGAAGGAAAATCACACTCAACCGCCTAGGTTTTCCGTCTTAATTATTTAATAACGTAATTACCAAGTATAAAGAGGCTGGGTGTGCCCCAGGAGGTTCTCAGGGCTCCAGGGCAATCCGCGACTGTTGTATCAAAACAGGAAAGATTATATGCCACAGCCGAACTCGAAACCTAATTAAATTAATGTTAGCAGATATCTGTTCAAGTAGAGTTCAATTAACTAAAAATAAATTTCCAACGGTGTGGTGTGAATATTTATGAGTTCTAAGGGTACAGCCTAAGTCTTTTCATGCAAATCGGAGGCCTACAAAACTCCATCCGACGAATTCCATCGAAGGTAGGTTAAACGCAGCAGTGATGGATGGCTAAGGAAATTTTCGCCTTTTTTGCCGCCTAACTCCTTACTCATTGTAGCTTTGAACACCTCCCTTAGATATTTAAAATATTTAGAATCTCCTTTACATGTTCCATGCTTTAAAATTTTAAGAATATTCAGTTTTTTAACTTTCATCTCTATTTTACCAAAACTACTTTTTGTACCAGTAATGGGCACCCCAAAATATTAATGTTCTAGTAATGGACAGGGTCTTGGTACCAGTAATGGATATACCTCAGAAAACTTTAAATCTTTATTAAACTATAAAAAACAACGATAGGTTAAGTGATGGTCAGAATTTTTAGTTTACAATGATTTTATTGTGGTAAGCCAACGTTTCGATCCAACTTGTGGATCTTCATCAGGGCTAAAAGAAAACAAATATATGAGTATCTATGCTAGAGGGTGACAATAGATGGATACATTACAGAACTGATAAATAATATTATCATATTATAATAAATATAATATGAATAAATAATAATAATAAATATTATCAGTTCTGTAATGTATCCATCTATTGTCACCCTCTAGCATAGATAGCCCTGATGAAGATCCACAAGTTGGATCTATCCTTGGTATTTGAATCAGATCCGATACACGCCCGTGCTGCGGTGCAGTTATGTGCGACCAGACATTAACTCGCGCGGTTACCCTAAATGTTTCTCATATAAATGTAAGTTACGAAACTTAAGTAAAAAAAAAAAAAAATCTTTTATGGTATTTTTGGGGGTAGAGGAGGGTTGATTATTACATGGGTAAATCAACTAAAGTTAAAAGATTGAACCTTCTTGTTACATATTGATATATTGACAGTATAACAAAAAAAAAATATATTGAATACTGACTTAATCATTATTTGTTTAATGGCACATTTGGTATCATTTTATTTTTACTTATATCATTGTATTTTTAGTTAATTCATTGTATTGCTTTTCTATCACACTGCCTAATATGGTATGTAACTCATTAATTATCTATAACAAAAAATAACAAATTCACAAGATCGGAAGTTGTAATTATACATATAATGCTTTAATAAAACTTTTTTTTTTTTAATATTCATATTTTACTTGGTACCAATCATATACGGGAGTGGCAAAGGAACGTGTTTAAGAAAATCAGTGGAGTGGCATGCTTGGCATTTAGTAAGATAGTAGCTGGGAGCACCTCTTCATTAACTCCCTTAATTTACAAAATGAGGTCTCCTGGCCAGCTCCTTCATATCGCTTCCTAACTGGCATGTCTGCCGCAGCTTCATTATTGATATTATTACAATTAAAATTTACGATTTAATTTATTTATCGATAGAAACAAAAGAAAAGAAATTCAGAGGGTTGGAAAAGGTATATATAGTAGTAAATATATACTAAAGATGAATGGAAACAAAATATTAGATAAAGGTAAAGAATATTTTTTAAAAAAATTTTGTAAATTAGTTATTTTAAGTTGAAAGTTTTTAAGTTAAGTTATGGAAAAATACCTATTTTTTTTGGAAAATTGATGTGAAGTGAGGTGAGGGGAAAATTGGTGTTGTGTGAGGGCCCGGAGCTTCGTTGTGGTCGAGAAGGGATGAACGGGTCAAGACATGCGTTCGAGGAGTGTGAGTGATAAAAGTACACTGGTCTTACCCATGTAAGGGGTACCATGCGTATTTTATGGGTTTCCATACAGACGTACCTTACAGACCATTTCGCGGGACTTGGTTATTTCGACTCAGGGGGTCCCAAAACGTGTATTTCCGTTGAAAACCGGAAGTCGAAATTTTTCACGATCGCAATACTTCCACTTACTATATATTTCATATATAGGTAAGTGAAAAAAAAAGTCGCGAAAAAAAAAGCCGTATTAATTACGGTTTTTAAAATTTTAGTTCGCGAGAACTGACAAGAGATCGCATTGAAAACGTTGGTCGCGGTTGCCAGGAGGGGGGGGGGGTAAAACCCCACCCGCCCTCCCCCGCCGCTTCACCACATAATAAGGACTTTTTGAATATTTACCTTTGCGAGAGGTAATTAGCTTGGGAAAAAAAAACCCATAGTAATTAGTTAATGAAAATTAACGAGTGCGAGAGCTAACTGAAGCGCGGGGACAACTAGTTGGCGACGGTGGTGGTTCCTGGTGGCGTCGGGGTTAACCCGCCCCCCCTCCCCAATCTATAGTCTTACCTAATAAAGATTTTTGGACTAATTACCTATGCGAGAGGTAACTAGTCGCGAAAAAAAAGCCGTATTAATTACGGTTTTTAAAATTTTAGTTCGCGAGAACTAAAAAGAGATCGCATTGAAAACGTTGGTCGCGGTAGCCAGGAGGGGGGGGGGTAAAACCCCACCCGCCCTCCCCCGCCGCTTCACCACATAATAAGGACTTTTTAAACTTTTATAGTTATACGTATATTTATATACGTAATATATATAAAATTACGTAATCGATTTAAACTTACGTATTTGGCCAGTTACGTGCGAGAGGTAACCGGAGCGCGGGGACAACTAGTTGGCGACGGTGGTGGTACCTGGTGGGGTCGGGGTTAACCCGCCCCCCCTCCCCAATCTATAGTCTTACCTAATAAAGATTTTTGGACTAATTACCTATGCGAGAGGTAACTAGTCGCGAAAAAAAAGTCGTATTAATTACGGTTTTTAAAATTTTAGTTCGCGAGAACTAAAAAGAGATCGCATTGAAAACGTTGGTCGCGGTAGCCAGGAGGGGGGGGGGGTAAAAATTTACTTTTTAAAATTTACCCCTCCCCCCTCCTGGCTACCGCGACCAACGTTTTCAATGCGATCTCTTTTTAGTTCTCGCGAACTAAAATTTGAAAAACCGTAATTAATACGGCTTTTTTTTCGCGACTAGTTACCTCTCGCATAGGTAATTAGTCCAAAAATCTTTATTAGGTAAGACTATAGAATGGGGAGGGGGGGCGGGTTATCCCCGACCCCACCAGGAACCACCACCGTCGCCAACTAGTTGTCCCCGCGCTACAGTTAGCTCTCGCAATCGTTAATTTTCATTAACTAATTACTATGGGTTTTTTTTTTCTAGCTAATTACCTCTCGCAAAGGTAAATATTCAAAAAGTCCTTATTATGTGGTTAAGGTTGTAAAGTTTTGCTTAAGATATCTTGAAGCATCTAGAGACTACCTATTGAAAACTATTTTTAGCATTATTAGTCCTCTTTTCGAATCCTCTGACTAATTTTCCGAGTTAGGAGTTTTATTAGAGCAGCATTAAATTGGCTTTGTAATTCTCCTTGACTTCCCAGGTGCCTTGAGTATACAGCTTCTTTTTCACTCCCGTCGATTCCGTCCCACTCCCATCATACATATCTCGTTGGACATTACAGTCGATAGATAGAAGAAGGTTATAGGTGATAAAGTGATAAGGCCTACGTTCTATATTGAATATCGTTTAATTTAGTTATTTGGTTTATTCTTTGTTTCAGTTTCGTTTTGATCAGTTATATTTGTTACGTACGTACGAAAAAGTCCTGGGTCTGTATGGAAGGGGGTACTTACAGGTACGTACACCTCGTGGTGACCTATTCGTCGGAGAGATTTTAGTGGTTATTTTTGGATGCAAATTTCGATCAATGTTGAAGACTTTGGAAATGAAATATCCGTAAGGAGATCAAACCAAAAAAAAATCACATTCAACCACTTAGTTCTTCAGATCTTACGTATCAGACGGTCAATTTTCATTCGTTGAGTTTTTTTTTATCATATATCTAGGATTGTCTCTTGTTTGTATTAAATTTTGAATTGAAAAGATCATAAATATAAGCTGAGCATATCCCTCGCCCATTGTCTTTTTAATCTTCAGTGGACGGGTAACCGGTAAGAAGAACGAAAAAAAACAAGTTGGTTTGGATGGTTATGAGTTTTTACTGATACATGTTTTTACTGTTGGGATGTCCATGTCTTTGTGTATTGTGTTGTTAGAAATGTACCATTAGATCAAACTATAAAGTACTATTTTGAGACATACTATGCCACTGCATAACTAATAGAAAGTAAATTTGAAAACCAGCGATAGAATCGAAACTCGTCTTTTAGATAAAGCTACCACTGTGACAGATTTCGCTACTCGTGTTGAAATCACGTTACAAGATAACTTCACCAGAATAAAAAGGGCCGTAAGGTCCCGGCAGGTTGTTAACGGAGTTGTGCAAAAACTGAAGCTATCCTGTTGGCTCCGCCTGTTCCGGACCGAATCATTTATCAGGGCTTCTTCAGCTTCCTCCTGGCTCTGTCGGATAGCCAGCCGCACAGCAACTGCTGCCAATAGCCTGGAACTGGAGGACGATCTCAGGACGATAAGTCAGTGACAACCGATCTGTCCAACCTGGTACGCAGCTTAAGTGATTTAGATCTAACCACAAATATTGGAAAATCTTGTACTGTCTACTACACTACATCAATATCGTTTATAACGACATTGAAGGGACCGTATAAAACTTCGTCGTTATAGGCGATCGTCGTTGCATCCGACACATCGCTTAGAACGACGTCGGTCATTATATCAGGTCTAGGCCATTTTTAACAGCTGATTGTAATGATAGCCTTCTTACAACTACAAAGTTCCTATTATAAAAAGTATATGTTTCAATTCCAGTCATATTGGCTTCCACCAAATCCGTTATTCTATCCTTGGACAGTTTTCTATTAGAACATTTCTCCCCCTTAAAATTGTAGTGTCCGATCAGGCAGTACCATGTAAAAAAGTTCAGTTTCATCTGCGTTTAAAATATCTGAATCATCGTAATTTTCGGAATTGATGGCCATAGTGACGGAACCCAATCGCTGCTTATCCCTTGGGGGACGCTAGCAGTCACCGCTTAAAAAATAATATTATTGCGAGTACAAAATCTTAGAATCCATCCTCGCGAAATACTGCTTGTTGAGTCGCTAGACGGTTCTGAAGTAAATTCATTAATCAATTTTAGAAAATGATAGGCTTTTTTGAGTAAAATTGTCCCTGACATTGGAACATTTCAGCTGCGTTGGGGTCGAAACCATGTTATTAGGGCACCGTTGACTTTTTCGCCCGTAGCTCTCCTTATTTTTTTTGTCTTGAACGATTCACCGCGTTCAGCTAGTCCCCGAATGGTGTCCCTATTTTTCCATATTGTTAAACTAGTTTAATGACTTACATTCAGTTCCTCCGCAAAATTTCTGTTCGACTCCCCATTTTCCTGACGACAGCAAATGGCAGCAAAATTTTTCTTCTAACGAAAATGCCCTTCTCCTTGACATAGTATCACCAAGCAAAAGTGTATGGAGAACAAAACCGCAACTAACATCCAAACAAACAACCAGATATCAAAAGTGTCTTATTTGAGAACTAGGCCTGATTCGATTTCGTTTGAAGGAATAAAAACACAAACAATCAGGGGAGGGAGTTTCCTCGAAAAGGTGATAGATGTGTCTTCCTGTCACCAAAGAAATATCCCGCAAGCCGGGATTGAAGGGTTCTTTCAGAAAGCAGGACGTTATAACCGATCTTTTTGTTCCATGGGAGACTCAAAATGGGTCGCTAAAGCCGATCAGTCGCAATAGCCGTGGTCGTAATAGCCGGATAAAAATTCGTTGAACTATGACCATAGGGACCAGGGACTGAAGATTTCCGTCGTTATAACCGATGTCGTTATAAACGATATCCACTGTATATACTATGTACTAGAAACTAGGCATATTTGTATACACGTTACATCTACTACTAATATATCTTCTGACATGGGCGTCACCAGCACCAAATTATTGGGGGGGACGTCTCAATATTTTCCTAGATAGGGTAGGTAGAAATTCGAGGGGCTAAAAGTTGAAATAATAACCACTAAAAACAACTGTTGGGGCATTTAAATTCATCCTCCGACGCTGTATTTTAAAGGTATTTATAGTCACTTAAAACTTGTCAATTTATGCCTCAGTTATACATTAAAGTAGGGAATTGTTAAGGCTGAATGTTGAAGGATGTGGGCCTAAATTTTTTCTTCTGATTCTGATCCCACTAATTTCATTGCTTTCCATTAACTTCTATAAGCTTCATCAAATTGATGGAAAGTAGGATCAAGCTGCTTGGTTTAAAAAAGAAATGTAGAGCAATAAAACAAAACAGTTCGAGCTGAAATAAAAAATATATAATTCATCAAATATACAATACGCCTGACTAGCTTTTAACAATAGAGTGTGCTGAAATTTACTAATATTTTATATTTATATTTTATTGTATATTAATTTAACCATTATCGTGGGTAACCACCTATTTTTTAAATTATTTTAAATAATTTATTTTTGAAGAGAAAAGATTTGGCTCCGCCGGGAATCGAACCCGGGTCTTCCGCGTGACATGCGCGGTATGCTAACCATTGCACCACGGTCCGCATGTCGCGCGGAAGACCCGGTTCGATTCCTGGCTGAGCCAAATCTTTTCTCTTCAAGAATAAATTATTTAAAATATATTTTATTGGTTAAACTCGGATAAATTCGTAAAATCGCATTTTTATTTAATTTTTTACATTGTGTCCTCTCTTGCCAAAATATTGGGGGATACAGTCCCCCTCCGGTCAAAATATTTGGGGGGACGCGTCCCCCCTGCCCCCCCTCCCGGCGGTGACGCCCGTGCCTTCTCATCCTAAGACTCATTGTTATTAATATAAATATAATGCCCAATAACATCATGATTGATTAGTAAGTGGTGGATTAATGTTACAAATAAAGTTCGGAATTTCTGTCAGACATTTCGAATTGTTAATATTTGTCATGATAATGTGCTTAGATTGTATTCGGCTATTTTCTTTTTTTTTTTTTTTTTTTTTTTGCCCCATATTTGTTAGGCAGTTCAAATTTGTAACAATCGAAAGCTTGAATAATTGAACAAAGAATATTCAAATCAAAGGTTCTATATAAGGATACCCGAGGTTTCAAAACCGGAATATTTTGTCTTGAAACCATTTATTAGCGACCCATAAGGAGTTTAATTATGCTCTGCAGCCAAATACAAGTACATAAACATGTTTAGTCCAATAGAAATTTACTTCTTTTTTTTTTCCTGGTTTAGCTTTTTTCCTATATGGGTCTCAGATTCCACCAATTTTCTCAAATTTATTCTCCTACCTTCCTATCACACCAATTCACGGGCTAGGCTTCCTCATTATACCGGATTATTGACTTGGACTCCGTAGGGTCTTTACCAAAACATTTACCAACACATATGCATATAGCATATAGCATACTTAGTATATAGAGAAAAATTAATCCAATGTCACCACTTTTTGATGCATTGTTTTTCTATCACTTGTTTTGAGGGTTTGAGAACTCTTAATAAATATACGAGTGAAATTTCAATGGTCAGAGGACAGTTTTCTGGATACTGAGAGGTTTGCTTGAGGGAATAAGCTTCATCTAATTAAGATTAATAAATAGCTTTTAAAGAATGGTTTCCAACACTCTTGATATTGGTGAAATTGAGTTTTTACTTTAGGATTTCTTCATCTTTTTTTGTTCAAACCATATTTTTATTTTTTTTATTTAATGGATAGGGAATAATAATAGCGAGGACTAACGAATCCGAAATCCGATGCCACCAATATTAAAAATCTTTGCCTTCATACCTCCACCCACTGAACCCCTTCAAAACCCTTCTTCAATATCAGACTTTACTTAATGCTCCCATATTCGTATGTCCTATCCGTTTCATGCGTCGTTTTAGGGCTTATTATATACTTTTATTCACTGTATGATCATAATTAAATTAATAAAAAATAGGTTTTTTTGGGTTGTTGTTTTTTTTTTTTTGCTCTGCTGGGTTTAACGTTTTTATATATTCCAATTTAAACTGCTTTAAGGTGGGCTGTCGTATTTTTTTTTATCTTTTGAAAAGACAATCACCTTTCTCTGAAAATACCATACTTTTGTTTATTTTAAGAGTAGGATATTTGTGATTTTGATTAAATGGTATACCTACCGAAACCTTCCCTTACAGTCCGGGTTGTAGCTAAAGTTCTCTCCAGGACTATCATGGACAGCAATGTAAAAAATTCATTGATAAATATAATATATCCAAAATTAGAATTAGAAACCTACACTTCATGCCTGTTAAGCCGCTATGATGAATTAGCTATCAAACAGCAAATTTAGCCGTTTTCCCCTATTTGATCACTATAGCTGCAATCTCAATAAAGCTCAGCCAACCATTAGTTGACTTATAGACCTTTACACTCCCCATACCAGTTGGAAACTATACCAATGTATACCGGTTGAATACCTCTGCCAACCAATCCGATATAGCTATGGGGAATAATTACTAGGTTAATTAGAGCCGGGTAAAAACACTATTTCCAGGCTGGCAAAGAGGCAGCCCCCTCCTCCACTTCGCTAACAGAGTCAACACGCGGCGCTGAATTAAATGTCAACACCTGGCCCGCAACGGCTCCCCGAGGCAAATTCACTTCTCAACGGCAAATATTAATCACTTAGTTCAACCTTTCCCCTGGGATTTACTGACCTAAACCTACAAATACAGCCCTAATTTTTATATTTAAAATTATATTAGACCTCTCAAAAATCAAGTGAAAAAAAAATTCAAATGCAAAATGAGAATGGTCTCACCTTCTGATATCAAACTTCGAAAACTCTGAACTCCAAATTTAATTCACTGACAGAAATTTAAAGCTAACCTGGAGTGTTTTGTTGTTTTTTTAAGGTCACTAAATATTCCATTTTTCATAAAAAATGTGTAGAGAGAAATGTTTTATTTTAACAATAAGCATAAACCTGTATTATAATGTATTTATTGCTCTAAATCGAATCTATTCATTGTTGATAAAGAGACAAATACTGTGATTCCAAGTCACTCCGTGAAAATCTAAATCCAACGATACCACATTTGTGCAAATAGGATCTCTTACGTTAGGTGAAAGCCCGATTTTGAGTCTTCTTAAAATGATGTATGTAGGATATGATTTAAGATGGAAGTCACTTTGCCATTGAGCTAAATTAAGTAAATAAACATAGATTTCTATAATCAGGGTCTATATTTATGGAACTATCGATGGTAAAAGCCAACTAAATGTAAAGCTTAGAAGCTAGTAAACACGGTATCACTAACGATGGTACAAATTTATGGCAGGCTTCCGGTGCAGTTACGAGGAGCATCCCTCATCCGGGGTCATTAGGCCATAATCCAAACCAAGCCCCGGCTCTAAAGGATCTGGCGTCATGAATATCCTGTAACACCCAATAATAAAGCCATTGTAAAAAGATGTTGGCTCCGAGTCTGACTTCCGTTTAATATTAATCCGAAAATCTGTACTTCTTTTAAGGGTAGGTTAAAATAGATTTAGATATAAAAGCTAATTAACTTTATTTAAAGTAAAGTTTATGTAACTTGTTTAATTCTTCATGCCTTGATTTGCTGTTTCAGTTGAGCAAGGACGTGGGCTACGTCCTCTACTCGGCATTGGGCTCCTTCTACATCCCGAGCTGCATCATGGTCTTCGTCTACATCCGAATTTACTACGCGGCGAAGGCGAGGGCTCGGCGGGGCATCAGGAAGGCGGTGAGCAGGCCGCGGCCGGAAGAGAGGGTGACTTCCTTCAGCGGACGGAAGGAGCCGAGGACCCCGGTAGAGCCAACCAGCCCGCTGGCCTCGGTCACCATCGAGAAGCCTGTCATCCCGGTCGTTACCTGCGACTTCGCCTCTGACATCAGCACCTCGGACAACGTGGACCAACCCGACACGGGGAAGGACTGCCTCAAAGTGCAGGCCTCCCTCAGCCCCAACGTCACCTTCAAGGGCAGCACCCTCTCGGTCAACGGGGACCTGGCCGCCGTCAACAGGGCGCGGGCCCCCTCCGTTGGCATCGACGCTGACATGGTCTCCGAGTTCGACCCCTCGTCGTCGGATTCGGGAGTCGTCTCGAGGTGTGCTGTCGTCAAGCCGCTCAAGCTGCGACTCTGCAAACCCATCTTTGGCCGTAAATCGTCCAAGGCCAAGAGGGACATCATCGACATGGGCAGGATATCTACCGCCGGATCGCAAGACATCCCCCAGGATAACTCTAGGGTAAGTTGGTGCTTATCGAACTTTCTCCTGTTCTGCCACTTAACAGAATGAGGATCCCTTCGATAGATTTTGATACAGATCTGTCTTCTATCCTGCTCCAACCATTTCTTTAAAATATCTCCTGAATTATGTCTTCCCCTTGATCTATGCCCTTCTAATATCCTCAGCTGGCCTAATTCCCGATTCTCACTTTGTTGTATTTAGCTCTTGTCTCTGCTTTCATATCGAATACCCGCATCATTGATTTCCCATAGTATTGCATATTATGTTAAAAATTTAATTAATAGTTGTTTATCTTATCTTAGTAAATATTATCTCCCCTAATCAATCAAATGACATGTTTTTCATATCCTTTTTACTAATAGATGCATTTCCCTACGCTCGATTGTTTCAGCAAGAATATTCCTATTTCGGTTACTATGTATGTTTTGTTTTTTTCTTATTGTTGATATAACTTACTCCTTAATAAATCAACACTCCTGCACGAGCAGGAAAGGGGAAAGGGTTTGTTGCTATTGAGATTCCTGACTACATTATCCATGCGTTACAAAGAGTCAGTCAATTGTTTAGTGGATTGTCATAAACTTCGTTACCAATTCTAAGGGCATAATTTATATCATTCTCGATCAATTTGTCTCATCTTGTGTTTATCATTTACATTGGCATACTTTTAGTTAAGTACAGCCCCACTAAAAATCTTTCTCCTATGAACCTATGTTATTTATTCATTTAACGTCACTTTATGCTACTAAGGCTTGTCAAACGGTGTATGTACAGTGGAATTTTTTCTATCGAGGTATAATTATGATAAAAAATTTTAACGATTATATGACACACACAGGCCTGATCTGCCATCTTATATCCCTTCCTCCTATCCTAAGGCCACCTGCCGGGATCTGGTCCTGCGAGCTTGGGCATTGTAGGCTGTTGTGCTAGTCATAGAACCACAGGTGATCCCAATGAACCAATACTAATAATTTATATATCCTCCTCCACATCTTCCTGTCCTTAGTTCCTCTTTTTTCAATCCATGTCCTCTTCTACTTTAATTTTCCACAACATACATGGTCATCCCCTTTTCCCTCAACCTCCCATTCCAATATTGATTTACTTATAAGTGGCCATACAATTTTATTTTTATCACTATTACTTTATTACTATGCTTTATTACTATACTTTAGAAATGTTTTAACATTTAACCTTCCTCTGATTTAGCTGCTTTTGAGAAACTCAATCCTCAAAATCCTGGCTGATTTCCTTCTGTTAAGCTTCTTTTCCTTATACTGTGTATAGAGTCCACATTTTGGAACAATCAAAATTATTTACTCAACTAGTATTCTATTTTTTTTTTCTTTCCAAGAATCAAGGATATTGTTACCTCAGATGAGAGAACTCAGCATGCCAATAACATTCCACCGCATTGTTTGTGATATCATTGCTTTCCAAAATCTAGGTAGCTATAATTGTTCCACTCTTTCAAGATTAGTAATCATAATGTCGCTCACTTCAACCATATCTATAGACATGTACCAATTTTTCATTTTTATTCTGGTTGATGCTTAAGCTCCATTTTACATATGGTCCACTATGGTGTCATCGACTATTGGTAGTAAGTAATAACCAATTCACATTGGGAACCATATACAGCTTATTTTATTTTTTTTAAAATAAAAATCAGATGTACATCTGAACCAAAAAAGATTTCTCCAGGGCTTCCATGTGAAGAAAGTGGAAGAGCCTGGCCTAGATTTAGAGGGTCGACCTAGATTTCTATGTTTTAGGGCTAGGAGAATAGACATAAAGGAAAGGTTTGATTTGAGGAATATTGAATTGTAAAAGAGGGCAAGCTGCACTGCACAGATTTGTCTACGGGTACCAAAGACCCTCACGTCACCAGCTATTACTTGAAGTGGCTTTCTTTGTACCTTTTACCGGCCACTTTGTACCTTTTTCTTACTCCATGTTCCGCTATCCACAGTTTAAATACAAGATCCCAACCTAATGATTTAAATATCCCATCTTACAAAACTACATCCTTCAGTAAATCCTTTGTCATACATGCTACCTCCATCCGGAGTGCTCTACATATCCCTAATTTGCCAATCCCCAACCTTACTTTCCTACAAGAAAAAAATATTCCTCCACCTACTCCATAATCAAACCACCCCACTGTTGTGATTGTTTACATTAATTTACTTACTTATTAATTAATTACATACATTAATTTCAATAACAATATGAATTTTGTTATTTCTTTTTTATCTATCATCAAGGACAAATAAGACAAATATCAACAACAACAAACAAGACAAATATACCTTGATATTGTAACTCTGTAGTTATTCTGAAGGGAAGATTAGTCCATATTATAAAAATATTCTGTCTTTCATTCATAGCACCAGCTAAAGTTATATTTGTGTAAATTGGAAGATGATTTCAGGGTTTCAATCATTTATTATTGGAATCAAGAATTTTTCTTCATATTTTTCTCATTTACTTCTTGAGGCTACTATTTGCCTCCTCTTTGCTCAATTCTTCGATACAGCATTTCCTTAAATCTATCAGAAACTTAAATCTACATATACCTCCAAAGCTAGCGGCAACTCCCATATATCCTACATTAGTATCAATGAGCATGACTGATTTTTATCCAGTCGAATCTTTCTTTATCAATGAATATTTTTATGTTTCTGCTGACTATTATATACAAATACGAAGTATGAATATACGTGCTGCTTCAGGGGCCGAAGGTGAGGGACCCAGAGCGAGAGAAGCGACGGCTGGCACGGAAGAAGGAGAAGCGGGCGACGCTGATCCTGGGCCTGATCATGGGCTCGTTCATCGCCTGCTGGCTGCCCTTCTTCTTCTTGTACATCCTGAGCCCGGTGTGCGGCGCCGCTTGCCCCATCCCGGACTTTGCCTTCGCCGTCGCCTTCTGGCTTGGCTACATGAACTCCGCCCTCAACCCGGTCATCTACACTATCTTCAATAAGGACTTCCGCCGGGCATTCAGGAGGATCCTTTTTAAGTAAACCTTCTGACCGGACATATATATACTAAATGAACAACGCATATTTTAAGGATGTTTGCTGTGATATATAACTTTAGTCTCTTTCTTACTCCCTGTATTTTAGAATTGACTTCTGTTTAAATGATAATTGTTCGCTCTTCCTCTCCAATTCATGATGCCTTTCACCAATAATTCTGACATCTGCATTTGAATAATTTGAGAAAAATAATAATATGTCAGGAGTAGTAACCTACAGTTACTTCTAATAGCCCTGTGTAAAATAACCTGATTTAATACTATATTAACTATAGTTACTATTATAGTTAAATAATAGTACTGAACATTTTCATCTTTTAAATAATGTATTCAATTACTAGATAATAATACTACCTGAAGACTTCACATAATTTTAAATGAATGACTTAATTTAGGTAGCTCTGAATTCACAACTATAACCTATTAATTTTGAACACACATTGAAAATTATTTCATAACAATGATTCCGAATATATTTAGTATTAAGAAATATGAGGCTGTTTAATACGCTTCAGAATTTCCTCATCGAATATTTTTACAGAACATTGGTGGTGATCATTAATAATTGGGAGCAATTTATTTTTTTATATAAGAGATTTCACAATCTAATGAGTATAATAACAATATTAATTCAATTAATCTAATACTATTTTTGTGATATTATTACAACCTTATAACTGATTGAAATGGTGGTGGTATGTAAATTTATGATTTTTCTTGATAATGTTTTTATTAATTTTAATATAATCTTTATAAAAACATAACTAAGGTATTCTTGTTTATATACTGTGATATATATATTTTTTTTAGAATTTTAAATTTAAAATTAAATTAAAATCTAAACTTAATTCTTACAAAATTAAGGTATTCACAATCTAGATGGTCCCAATGTGCAACTGCAAATGTAAAAAAAATAATTAATTGTTTATTATTTAATCTTTGCCTAATTTCATGCATAGCAACAAATTAATATTTTCTTCTACTTGATGTTAAAGTAACTTGTAAAGGGTTACTATTTAAAAGTAAGATTACATACAGATCTCAGGATGATAAAAATTGATTTTTTCTATCAAATTTTCTTTTCTTTTTTTTTTGCCCCTTCCAAGCAGCTTTGTCTACCCCCCCCCCCCCCCCTCCCCCAAAGAATGGTGGTGCATTAGTCAATTCATAGCTACTATAAAATTAGGGAAATATATTTTAAATGTTTCTTAAACTGCTCTCAATTAACATGTACTTCCATTTTAAATCAGTCAATAAGATAAATCAAGAAATAACGGGGAAAAAATATTAATCTTAAACAAATTTTTATCTTCTTTACATGAATTCGCAGATTACTGTTATCAATACAATAGCTTATTATCTGTTTCTGTATGACGCATAAACTTTAATTTAATGTTCTTTTGTGGGGCTCTTCTTAATTTTGAATATTATTTCAGAAACATAATCATGGTTCTTTAAAGCTTTGTGATCACTATTTAATAGGGCATTATAAATTTTATAGCAAACTGATCAGAAATTGAAATTTCAAACAATATAAATAAATATATATTTATAGACAAACCCAGCAAAACAACTAAAATTGTCAACAAATTAACTATATTATAAGGTAATTTATGATGATGAATTTTATTTGCTTAATGTTAATTGATTAGAATAATAGTAGCAAAACTAACATTATTAATGAAGGCAGATGGTTGACCGCAAAAATTAATGTAATGAAAATAGTTGAGGGTGCAGTCAAATAACACAACACTACATGTGTATACCTGTTAATATATAACAGTGTTGTTTTATTAGACCGTTAACCATTTTCATTACATTACATTATTAATAATGACTTTGCAATGCTTAATTGGCAGTTAGTTTCAAAACTGTTAAAGAAAAGATTAGCATTGATTCAACAACAAAATATATTTAAATCTTATTAAATTATGAAACTAAAAACATTATGAATATTTCTTCAGTTTACAGACCAAAAGTTTTGAATCAAATTATATAAATAATACATTAAAAATAAATATATATATAAAATAACAAGTATTTCAAAAAGTCGTGTGTTTGATTATTAATATTCTGTAATTTATTTGATGACATATTGATATAAAAAAAAAAAAAAGGATTTCCTTAAATATAAAAAAGTCTGTTGAAAATTGTAATATACAGTCGACTCCGTTTAATTGGGATAATTGGGACCACCGCTTAATTATGCCATTTTTAATAAAACTGAATCAAATATAGGTAAATTATCACCGCTTTATAGGGACAAAACATCGGCTAATTGGGACAAAACTTTCTGCAACTTAACCCATTAACGCCCAGAACTATTTTTGGTGCTTTTTTTTTTTAATCTTTGCTACCACCACTTGCTAAGATTCTATATAACATTAACAAATAAAAAAAAAAAAAAAATTTCTCAATACAAGGTCATAATGAGGTGTTACATAAATGTAACACCGGGCGCCTGTGCCCCCGTGTTTTTAATGAGTTTTTTTTTAAATAATTCTGAATTTGAATAGTATAACTGGTTAAAGGTTGCCAATAAACAAAACTATAGATTAAAACTTTTAATATATAAAAGAATAAGTGGATAAACTTTATTAGTGACAACATTCTACTTCGCCGCATGGCTTGCGAAACCAACAAGTTTTGCTCATCCTTTACTTCTTCCCAATACATCCGTTTATTTGGAAGATTATTGTACCCTGTCAAAATTAAAAACCGGATCAAGCATTTTATTTCCCCTAAAGAAAAGTTCTGAGGCTCTTCATTTTTGAATTGGACGTACTTTTCCGTTTCAGTCAAGAGAAGATGGTAAACGTTGCTGTCAAGTAACTTTTCAAAACATTCGACACAGCTGTTTTCGGCTTCATATATAACAACCTCTTCTTTCCAAGGTACAGGATTGGCGTAAAAGTCACGGAATAAATAATGGTGTTGGTTTACCTTTTCTTACACGATTTATTATACATTGGAACCCTTGAATGAAGTAGGAGCTGGAACTGGATATAGCGCTGACATGGTGGAGGTCGAATCTGAAGCTCCAGGCGGAGCGGGCGTAGAAGGATGGCTAACTGGTGGTTCAAGCACATCATAAATGCCACCAAGACGTTCATTGTCGCACAAAACGATTTCAGCAGGAGCTAGAAGCTGCCCACCTGAAAGGTGAAGAGGATCTCCTAGGTCTTCTTCATTCCCAGACTCCTCGTCAGTAACCGCAGAAGGGTCCGGTGGCTCTGCATAAACGGCCGTTGCCTGGATGTCACCACCGAGTATTAAATCGAGAGCATCTTGAAGAGAAAACCCCGGTCTAACACAATAAAAGAAAAATAGAAAATACAGGGGGTCCAAACGCCCGGTGTTACATTTCGGTAACAGTGGTAAATGAAAGGTTATAAAACTCTTAAAGACCAACCAATACGCATGAAACTCAACAGATATGTTGAGAAAGTCTTTCTCTGTTTTGAGTAATAAAATAAAAAATATTAAACGTATGTAAAGGTACTTACTGCTGGAGACTTTGCAGACTTTCGACGTCAACAGGGAAGGACATTTTCAATCTGTTCAAATCGGTAGTCGAAACAATAATAAAACAGTAAACATCGACTCTATCCCTTCTACCGCCTTCCTAGTGTATTATAAACACAACAAAAACCCCGAAGTTCTAAGAAATGTTTCCGTTCTATGACAAAAACAAACTTCACTTTGGCGTTACATAAATGTAACACCGGGCGTTAATGGGTTAATGTAAAAAACTATGAGACCCGGTGTCAATCGAATAACCTAAGTATCTGAGACCACGCCTGTTTCTCAACCAGAAGCTAGAAACCGTATCAAAAAGGTTAGTCGCTTTTTTTCACAAAAAGGAAGTGAAGAAAGTCCACAGGCGTCCTAAAGAAGAGCGCTAATTATGTTGGTCTTAGTTTACAATGAGTGAGACAATGCACACTTGATTCTTAACTGTTAAAAAAAATTGATGTAAAAACATGTCCTGATTCATTTCTTATTTCGTCTTTATCATTATGATTTATATTGTACACAAATAGTTATTTTAATTTGTTTCATCTTGCATATTTCTTATATTAAAACACCTGTTTAATAAAAATACATTCTAAGAGTTAAATTAATCGTAAATATGTCTAATGTATGATATCAATTATCATACATGTATGGTAGCCCAGTGATTAGGCATATTTGGCATTTTTTATTTGCCTTTACACCTGGATTGATGGTCTGCTTTATTGGGTCCTCCTCCAAATTGGGACAAAACAAATTTTCCCTTTCTATATCAATAAAACGGAGTTTAAACTGTATACGTATTAAATGCTCGATTTTTTCTTAACTATCTGTTTAACATTTCACTACTTTTGAAATATATGGGACAAATGCAGAAAAACCGTATCAAAAATGACTGGTAAACTGAACATGCCAAAGTAGATACTCGAGTATGCCTTTACGCATAAAATATTAATCAATTCCATAAAATAAAATATTAATCATATAAAATCATATAAAATATTAATCAATTCCATTTTATGATAAGTAACGAAAAGAAAATGTAAAGAATTCAAAATTAATGTTTGGAGTGCTAGTTAGCTGGTAAAAATTAAATTT
This sequence comes from Aelia acuminata, assembly GCA_911387785.2. Lineage (NCBI taxonomy): Eukaryota > Metazoa > Arthropoda > Insecta > Hemiptera > Pentatomidae > Aelia > Aelia acuminata. Next base: position 36,205,810 of record OU426983.1, read on the forward strand.
GTTGAATATCGAAATAAAATGTCTAAATATAACTGAATCAGTCTTTTGAGAAACCTAACATATCCTAAAAACTAAATTCTCTTTTAAATTTACTTCAGCTTTCCAAGCATGCTAAGATATATAATTAAAAATAATTCTTTTTTTAATTCTATGATCTATTAAGGGACACATATATGTGAAAATAAATTAAGTTAATCTCTAATAAATTAATCAAATAAATTAAGTTCTATTAAGGGATACATATTAAGAAAAATGAATTTAGTTCAGTGTTTGTTAATGTGACAGTAGAAATGTGTTTTTGCCTTTCCATAAATTTGAATCATTGGACATTCAAATGTTCTCAAACAATTTTCAAAAAAAAGTTTTGAAGTTTTATTTATATGTAGTATTTCTCATTTCTTACTTTAGAAATTTAAGCATTGTAAATTGATAAATAAATAAAAGAAAAAATTCTTCAAGATCAAGGTAAAGAATACTATTCGTTAGACGCAACATATATTAAGAGGCACCTCCCTGGTAAAAACCAATTTAAGGAAAAAACAAAATAATGATTTTACTTGAATTTATACTTTTTTTCTGAAATGATTTTTATATTGTTAATATATTCTGTGCTAAAATTTAAATTATTAGCATGACTTTATTTCAAAGTATTCTGACTGCGAACTAAAGAGAATAAGTTGAGCAAAAAAGAATTTGAACATTTTTTAAATTTGTATGTCAATTACAGGCCTCCTTAGTTTAAAGATGTAGTGAAATCAAATATAAAGGAACCACTATTAGATTAAATTTAATATATCCTCAATAAACATAACAATAATATTATTTATATATAATATTATGATAATTATATTATCAATAATAATAAACATTAAAACTAAAATGGCTTTCTTTAAAATAATTAATGATGATTATTTCTTAGTTTGTCTGATGGTTTACAGTATAATTATAAAAGTATAAAGCCTGAAAATATAAATATGTTGTAAAAATTAAAAAAAAAAAAATTACCTCTACATTTATTGAAGCATTTTAATAGATTCAGTGTCTAAAATTCATATTGGTCTGATTGTGCCTATAACTAAAACGTCAAGAAATGATTTAAGTATTTTTAAATATTATTTTGAAGATTAAATTAGAGGCTAATACATACAAGTAAAAAGACAATGAAATAAAAATATAAAAAATACAAAAATAAGATACAAGCGAATATTATTAATTGCCTAAAATGAGTCAAATACTTACTGAACAGAATGAAATTAGTATAAACTAAAATCATAGTTCGACTGGCTTGTTTCATTAGTAAAATATTAATGGGAAAATTAATTCTAGCATTACTCCTGACATTTTCATAATTAATTATATATGGTCATACTATCTCTTTCATGCCAAACTGTCAAATTTGAAAAATTGCTTGTTTTTATTTGTTTCTTAGCTATTGCATTGGGCACGATATTAAACTGAAAAACGTTAATACCAGTAAGAGAAGATTAATCAGAGATAAAAGAAATATAAAATCTTTCTAATTTGGAAATAGGTTGATATGGGATTTACCATTATAGGTTGTTTGTTTTTTTTTTTGGTTTTTTTTAGTTCTCCTGAAAAGTACTGAGTTTGATGTGACAGTAACGATAGAAATTTATGATTTTATTAAAACAAAAAATATTATTATGATTGTTAAAACTACTTAGTTAGAAATTGGTACTATCTTTTATTTATTTTCACATTCAAATTTTTAGTATTTATTCAAATTGGAACTGCTATTTGACGTTTTTGACATTTTAATTATTATTTACAAATTCAATTCAATTGTCAAACAATGCCTATTGAGTTTAAGGCTATTCTGTTATTCTTAGGTTAATAGATGCCCCAAAATTGCTTTCTTTTCTATTTCTTAAACATTTTAAACAATAACATTGATTCAATTATTCTCTCTAATGTACATTATATATATGAATAGTGTGTATGTGTATACATTTTGTTTTTACATCAGTTGCAATGGAAGTAAAACAATTTTTTTCTTTCTTGTGACTCAAAATCAGGATTAATTATAAAATAAGCACATTCATTAACTAGGCAAAACCTATTAAACATTCTCGAAGGATGTATGTAGTCAGTGTTTCAAGATTCCATTATATGAATGATGCTTTTAAAGTAGGCTGATAATTTGACCTTGACATTCTGTTCAGCATAACTCAAGGTTCAATCCCTCTAATAAAATTTATAAATAAACATAATGGGAAATTTTTAATTAAACAAAAAAGGGTTTTCAGACTTTCTTGTGATTATTTTTACAGGTTGTTACTCGCAGGCAGGAACTGCTGGAAATGAATATTTATGTAACAATAAAGAAAAACACAGTTTTCCACTAACAGATATTTGACAATTTTATATATACCTAAATATAAACATATATATTTATAATGAAATGAATTTCTGAAAAATGAAGTATTTAATAGATAAGTTCTGAAGCAGGCTTCAGCAACTTTGAAATGTCATTAGGACATCAAACAAAACTTTGTTAATTGTGTCTTTTTTTTTCTAAACGTATAGCCTTATTTTTAAATCATCTCATTAAACCTTTTTCCTCAACATTAACATCAAAAAGTGAAGCTACACATTTAAATTTGGATATTAATGAAAACCGATAATGGGAACAGGTAAACAGAATGGGATAGGAAGAGCGATCCAACCGTGGTCCCAACTATAGCGGCTTCATTCTTAGATAATCTCTAATCAGTATATTCTACCAATAGAACCATAACCTAGACCACTTTTATTTAATAATATTTCTAATACTAACCAATTTAAATGACATGTAATACTTAGAATTTTCAAATCAATGTAGCAATGTATTCAATTAAACATTACTAAAAACTTTTATCGAAACATTTATAAATGGTGTATTAAGAATTGTTACTGTGATATAAATCAATACATAATTATTTACTATGCATGTACACAACTATATATTTAATATAAAGTTGCTTTATTACAGTTTTAAAAAACAAAACAACATAAACTTATTTTAATATTGTGAATAAATTGTTAAATAGTACAATTCTATGTTTGAATATTGTTTGCTGTTACTTTATTAGTTGTTATGCCTTCTGTTAGATTCTTTGAATAATTGTACAATATATTTCTAAAGTGGATTTCCTTCAAACCTGGAAGATTCCATTTACTATTTATCATACAATCGTAGTTTGTTATCAACATATATTTATAAATTATAGAGTTTATACAAAATTGTTTAATCTAAGATACCTTATATATATTTAGAGAGAGAGAGAGAGAGAGAGAGAGAGAGAAAGTTTTTATTTATAATTAATTATGATTTGGTGCAAAATATTTAAATTGCGATGCACTCAGGTGATTTGAATAGGATATATATTGGTCTATGAATAGTTAATAAATTTTCTGGCAGTTTTATATTGACATTGCAAAAAAGTATTGCAATGATTTAATCCAAATTCATTGAATAAAAAAAAAAAAAAGAGGAAAAAATTAGTTAAATTTTAGCAATTACTCAGTTTAATTCAATTGATTGACATTACAAAATGGAAAATTTAGAAGACAATTAATTAACAAAAAATGTGTTAAATGATTATGTTGTGTAAAATTGCTAGTACAATCATAAACTTTATATGATAGTTTACATTTCCCAAAGCCACATTATTTCAGCTATTAAAAATGGCTGGTATAGTGAAAAAAGTTAATTTTTCCTAACCTTTCATATGTTCCTCTCAATTACAAAGTTATCTCATTAACCACTTGTTATTTGTTGTTTGCAATCTAAAAACTTCCATCAATCTAAACCAGGATATCTAGATAGTTTACTGTTGAATAATTTTTAATGTAAATGCCTTCTATCTATTGAACTTGATTTTCATATGTGCATTTTTCTTTATTGTCTTCTTTAAAAAACATTTTTTGGTATCAGTTCAGTTGCATACAATACAATAGCATCCTGTGAAACAGTGTAACCACTATAAGCTGTTATATATTTAAATAAACATGATTCCTGGTGTTAGAGCACAATAGAGAAAGCAATAAAGAGATCTTCATTGCTTTAGGTTTAAGGAGAGCTCCCAAAAATTTTGTTAAATTATAAATAATCATAATCATCAAAAATATTTCAGAACTGATGGGGCCATTAAATACTCACCAGAGAACCTATAATTTTCAAAATTCTTCAAGAAAATATAAAAAAGAAAGAAAGAAGAGCTAAGAAACATCCTTCTCTTTTTATTTATTACCATATAATAATTTCATCCTAATTATGCATATTCAAACTAAAAAGTTTGTTGGAAAACTGAAGTAATAAAACTTCTGTTCAAAATTATTTGAAGAGCATTTGATTGATGGGATCTTGACTTAGACATTTAGACATATACACACATACATACATTTAGTAACCATGCTAGATGATCTATTATATTTATTTATATCTCATATTCTTTAATAAAAAACATTATGCATTTATCTGCTTGTTTGTGCAATTTATAAAAATTAGCTTATATTGGTAATTCATACTTAAATTGTAATGAATCCCAATCCGATTATATTTGATGCACATTTCATCCAAATCACACATTCAATAGAATGCAAGCAGATACCTGAAATCACTAATGTTACATTTTGTTCTGTTTTTTAATGAAGTTGAAAAGAAATTTTAATAATTCATAACTAAAACAGACTGAAATTTATCAAAAATAAATACTTACTAAATCCTATTTGGAGGTATGCTTTGAATAAACTATAAAATTAAAAACATATCCTATAACAAACTTCAAATCTTTTTAGGCAAAATCATTTATAACAATTACAAAAGCAGTCTGGTATGAAAGTAAAATAGGGTGATTAAAGATTAAATGGCAATTCACAAGGACACCATAACGCACTCATAAACAATATGGCAACAACACTCATGCCAGGTTACGCCCGCAGGAAGCTTAAGAGAAGTTGGATGAGGGATGTCCTTTAACAATTAATAGCATTACCATTCCAGGAAGATATCCCACTGTGTTCTACACCTCCTCATGGCTTTCACACCAATTTTATCATGATTATCAAATTAAATAAAAGTTATAACTTGAAATAAAAAATGTAAAAATGCTTTAGGATGAGCAGCAGAAGAATGAATGCAAGTTTTTAAAAATATAATTAAGTAATTCCAAAAATCTAAAATTTGAAAATATAAATTGACTATTATTAAAACTGTCTTTATATTTTTTAATCTAATCATAATTTGTGGGTGACCACCATTTTTAAATTATTTTTAAATAATTTATTTTTTGAAGAGAAAAGATTTGGCTCCGCCGGGAGTCGAACCCGGGTCTCCTGCGTGACATGCGCGGATGCTAACCACATTTTAAATTTAAAATTGACGTATGTCAATAAATACCAAAAATTGGACAAAATTTGTCCACCTCCCGCTACTACTCGCAAAAATTGTGAGATAGGGGGAGTAGGTATCAGTGAAGAGGAAGGATTGGCTCTACTTGGGGCCGAGCTCTGTGGTGCAGGGTTTAGCATCCGCGCATGTCACGCAGGAGACCCGGGTTCGACTCCCGGCGGAGCCAAATCTTTTCTCTTCAAAAATTAAATATCTTTATATTTTATTAAATTGTTGAAATGTTTCCAAATATCTATGTTAAGTTCCCATCAAAAAAATAAATTTAAAATGGTGTGTTTAAACACATCGTTTAAATAAATGCGCACAAAAGTCGTCTTTCTGTATTTATTATTAATGACCATAAAATTATTTTTTTAAATACCTGAGCATTTTATTAAAAAAAAAAAATGTATTTATTTAGTTAAACAGTTCATTGTTGTATTTATTATTATTTATTTTAGTTTTTTAGAATAAAATTAGTAAAAACCTTAAATATTAAAAATATAAAAATAAATTATCAATCCAATTGAATTTCAAAAATAAACAGGCAAAACCAGTCATTTTATTTATAGCAGAAGTAATGTACTTTATGATTTTATATTTATATGAATATTGTTTGAACGAGAAATAAATAAAAAGAAAAAAAAAGTTAATAAATGCCTTATTGTAAATTATTTATTTAGGTTCAGTAGTGTCATATTGACTATACTTCATGTAAACATGTGTGGTCGTCTACTGTGTAAATATGTGTTTCGATATGTAATAGTTATCAAATAATTTATATAAATATATATTTACAAGTAAATACATATGTATAAAATATATATACTTATATGGAAAATATACACATATATAAGTATAATATCTCAAATATTCTAACTGTATATAGGGTTTGTCTTCCACAAAAAGGTGTGAAATAGATATGATATTCAGTTGTATAAATAATTTCAAAATGTTAACTTGGGATCACTTGTCTTTTTTTTATTAGGGAAATTGTATAGTTATACAAAATCATTGTTGAAACATAAATTTCAAATATTCCTTCCAAATATTGATTTCTATGTTTGTAATAGATCAAATATTATTGTTTTTAAATAATTATCCCTCAATGCTCCTCTATACATTAAAAAAAAAAATATTAAATTATGAGAAACTTGATTACACCAATTTTTATACTCACACACTTTGGACCTGACTTGAAAAGTTTTTTCAATTTTTCTCACTTGTTTTTAGCCTGTAAGATAATTTCAATATTTTTCCAATTATTATAAACTAAATAATAGCTGGTAATTTTGTCATGTTACTAGCTAGTAAGTTTTATTGTCATAAAAACACTTACATTATACTATGAAAATAATTATATTTATTATAAAGAAATTGTAAAATATATGTAATTATTATGTAAATTACAAGCAATTTCATATATGAATTATATTTGGAAAATTATACATTCATTATACTAATAAAATTTATCAAAATGTATCAAAGTAATGTAAAGACTTTAAAATGATTATGATTGTTGTATGTACAAAACCAATGTCATGTTTCAAGGGGGTGAATATTTAAATCTGTTTGTTAAAATTAAATTTAATACATGCCCAGAAACAGAAAAAAAATCTTAATTTTTCTCTATTAATTTAATTGGCCAAACAACGAAATTTGCCATAAATAAAAAATGACAAAGTGATTTTTTTTTCTTTTTACTTCTCTATTTTCTTTTTTCTTTCCTAATTTTTTTTGTTTCTCTTCGGAATCATTTAGACTTTCTCATTAAGGAAGAAAATCAAGTCAAATTTATTTTTCATATCATTAATTTTATTTTCACGAGTAAGAGAAATTTCGATGTAAAAGGAATTTATGACAAATCCATTTGAGTTAATTCAGTATAATAAACCCAATATAGGTGTAATAGTAAGACTAATTTTTGGCAACATTAATACTATTATTTAACACTTCCAATATGGATTTTTTATAACTCTAACACCACCAATGGGATGTTAAAAACTGCTTAATAACTTTTGATTTGCCTACCGTATATACAACATACAAAAAAAAAAAAAAATGTATTCATATAATTAAAGTTCATATAAATTTAGCTAAATAAAATCAATGTTGTATACATTTTTTCTCATGAAAAAAAAATGTTAAATCTCATATGTTTAAAAGTAATAGAACCACTATTTTTAACATGAAAGGATTTTTTAAAATATGTATCAGAGTTGATACATGAATAATAGGTTTACTTATCAATAAGTAGCTATCCTGAAAACTTATGGAAACGTGAACATTCTAAGTTTTTCAATGTATATCAGGTCAGATATGCTTGCATGAGTTGAAACCTAACCACTACTGCAAAAGTAACAATCGAATAGTCTAACACGACGTCAACTCAAGGGAGCCCCTTCCATAGCAGATAGATGGACCTTCTCCGTTAGCAAGAGTGGACTGCAGGAGGTAGATTTCCCAACTCTGCACGGTTAACACCTTAAAGTAAGCAAACTAATTAATTTTGGAGACATATTGCTGCCTACTTAAAGATTATAGTTTCAACAACAGTGAACGAGAGAAAATAAAGATAACAGGGATTTTCTTAACATAATTGATAACTTTTCTAATTAATTATTTGGACCAAAACAGTTTAGTTATAGAGGTAGTTGTGGTTCATATTCATAACTTTACATATTCACCCTAAACTATTTTGAAGAAGTGTCAAAGACATATTTTCATCTTAAGGTAATGCAAATAATGAACTAAATGAGAACCAAACTGATAAGGCTGCATCATTTTTTAGGCTCCAAAAACTTGTCTCTGCTACTAAAACTCATATTTTATAAATGTATTATTTGGCTTATTGTTTAAAAATTTATCACAATCCAATTAATCCTTCCAGAATGGAACCATCAGTAATATTATTAAAGGACTGTGCTATTGAAAAAGAAAACTAAATTAAAATATGAAGAAGTTCAGTTATTGAAAACTGTTGACCCACAAGTAAGTTCCTTAGGTAGCTTTTATTTATCGGGAAATGTTTTTTTAAATAAAAATCTATCCACTTTGCACCCCGAATATGGCATAAAACATTAATATGACAGAATGATTTAATTATTATTCCCTTTATTAATAATTAGTTTGTATGTTTCGCCCGAATGCAGGATTAACATCATCACAAAGTAGAAACAAACTGATACATGATACTGTTACAAACTACATCAATGTTCCTCCACAAAATGTTCTTACAATGTATATTACAGTAATAGGAAATTAAATGATTAATCTATGAAACCTTAACAAAAAAACATAGAGAAAATGAAAACAAAACAGTTTTTGAGAATTTATGTTTAGTTAACAATTCAACTAAGATATTTCCTATAGTCAAAATCATATTTTGTGATTGACAATTTGTCAGCACTTAATCACAAAGGTATTTTGTGACACACTACAACACCATACGGGGATGAATGAAAATGCAATTCATTTCTTCAATTAAAATAATAATACATAAATTAATTATAAAAATGTTAATGTGAATGAATTAATAAGTAAGGGGTAATAATATACATCAAATTTTAAATATATATATTATATATATTACCATGATACACCTTCATAATTTTTTTCTCTAGGATATTTTGTTAGCCTATTTTCCACAATTCACTATAAAATCCAATAAAAACTTCATTTCCCCCACTAGACCAGAAACTATCAAATTCGTGTTTGACAATGTACTTGATAATCTATCTGAAAGGTTCTTCAATTTCTTTTAAATGGAGCTCATAAAAAAAATCGTCAATATTATTGTTTTTTCCATACGTGGTGGTTACTCTAGAGAAGTAACAAACCTATTCTAACTATGGTGATGGTGATGATTTATTCCGTGGGGCCTCCACGAAATAAAAGTCAACGAACTGCCACCATACAACTTGATCATGCTTAAGCCTGTCACGCTCAAACACGCTCGGCTATCCTGACCCAGACCATGACATCTATTGGTTCCTTATAATATTGAAATCTACGTAGAGTAAAAGTATAAAACAACCATTTAAATAAAATACCAGCAGAGCTAAGAGTCCCTGGACACGGTTCTAATATTTTGAGTCATTGAAACCGAAAACCACATATCCCTTGTCAGTTCCAGGATTATGTTCTAATGACGACTTTCTATGAAGATGTGAAAAAACTATTATATAATAAACTACAGAGACATGATAGCCTATTTACCTAATGGAAAATGTTAAAAATATCATGCCAAGAGAAATCACTGAGACCTTTGTCACGTGGCCCTTTATATTATTCCTTTAATTAACCTATTTTCCCCATAATCATTGACAGGTCTAAACTGTTAATGATTATGCGGAAAATAAAAATAATAAGTGAAATTTAAAGATTAAAAAAAAAACTGAAAATTTGGGTAACAATTGAACCTTTATTTCAGAAACTGAGGACCCCTTCAACCATTAGTGATATCATACCGCAATACTGAAGAGTACAGCGGAACTGTTGCTACCCAAATTAAGGGGCTAGAGTATACATTTAACCCTTAACGCAACACGTAAATTTTTGACACATGGGCCTGATGCGACTTAAGGGATTGGTGTGCCTATGAAGCTCGGTGAAACCTGGCGTAGTGGCTATCTTGTGACGAGTGGCCTAAAAAAAGGTGAAATTAGTACTTCCTGGTCCAGCTGCAAAGAGGCTTTCTTTAAGTAGTTTTTACAGCATTTTTTTAATTGAAAAATGTGTTGTTAGGACTTTGATGGGTAATTTTACAACATAAACGAAAAGCAAGATATTGAAAATATTATCTTATTTTCCAAAATTAAAAGTAATAATCAGGCTTTCGGTCTCCTTACATGTTAAAAGATCGCGATGAACAACATCTAATCATATATTGGTTGAAACGTATCACAAAATTTTCTTTGTCATCACAAATTGACTTTCAAGTAAATAAATAAAGTAACACCTTTTTTTGCGAAGGACATGAAGGTAAAAAAAATTTATTACGAGTTGTTTTTTTAAATGATAGTGTAGGTATTAGTTGATAATGTAATTACATCAGTAGGATTTTTAATTTAAAGGATTATGAATAATAGAATGATACGGCCTCTTAGACCTACGTATGTATTCCTGAAAAGTTAGCCGACTGCATATAGGTAATTAATTTTAATGGCTGCTTATAGCATTCAATAGTTGTAGCCCTAATACCAAAAAGAAAATGGATTTTTTTTTATCCATGGAAAGGAAGTTCAATGGTAATTAAAAACACGAGCACTTTATAAGAAAAGATAATCTAAATCCGTATGCGAACCCTAGAATACAAAGGGTCTAAGTGACATTTTTGAAAAAAAAATATTGATTAAGATACGGAATATGGTAGTAAAAATGCCGCCGTTAAATAAATAAATGTGTAAAAACGGATAAAAATTAATAATCAACCCCCCTCCACACTTCTTTTTTGAGGGGAAGACTTATATCCTGCGGCGTTAAAATTGCAGCACCCTGGCCTGGGAGGGTGCCTGCTTGGCTGCTACGTCCGCGAGCTCGTCGCCGCCGATTCTTACGTGGCCTGCTACCACTAAAATGAATAAACCTTCCCAAGTTTTCAAGTATGTTTGGATAGGCATGGATTCCTAGAATAGTTATAGAGTCTCGGATATATATTGTTCATACCTTTTAAATAACTCAATGATTCCTTTATTATTACTATGGTTTGGAGGAAAATAGAGAAGCGGAGAACCTATTCTATAGCATGAAGTCCAGGTTTATAGACACTGCATAACTTAGTTTAATTTTATAGGTGTAAACACGGGTTATAAAAACCGATGCAGCGGATTCCTCGGATTTTGATCCATCAGTGTAAATTAAAAACGGTCCTGGATTTTATTAAGAACACGAGAGAATTTAGTTTGTATTCGGAAGCTGTGGTACACCAAGAGTACTTAAAAGTTCTTAAGTACAGTATTACGTAACCAACTTCCAGTGGTGTACCTAGAACAAGTCGGGGCCCGGAAAGAACGTATTTTTAGAGAGCCTCTTCAACCATAGTTTTGATCGGGAGATTGAGTGGTCCTACTACTCAACCCCGAGTGCGATCTTCCAGCCCTCAGTGATAACTTGGGGTAAATTACATTTCTTGAAATGTGAAACTGCATTTTGTATAGGAACAGTAAAAGACAAAGACTCCACGACCTCATGATTCATATTACCATATTATTTTTCTGGTCGAACCGTTTTCTTTCCGAGTAGCGACACATATGTTCTCCCGAAATGTATGCATACTGAAATTCTTATAAACAAAAGAATGATTCTTTATTACAAACTAGCATTCCCCGTCGCGGCTTTGCCCGCGAGCCTTTAAAATCAATTCGGTGATCATTATCTTGGCATTGATTTAATATAATATGTTAACTGATGTTAAGGAGACTTAGTAGAATCGGAGCTTCCGATAGGTAGAATGTTGGAGGAGGAAGCTGCCGGCACGGTAGAAGAGAGGGAGACGCGTAATAGAGGGAGTCCACTAAAACCGCCGAAACAAAAAATTGCTTACTAGTCGTGAACGCTTCATTTTTCGGCTTTAAAACGTGGTTTTCGACGCCCCGAAAGATCAAGATCTTTAAAATGAGTCCAAATTAGATATTTTTTCAATGCAAAAATAGGTGTCCGTTAGAGTTAAACGACAATTTCGCCATTTAAACCCCTCAGGGGTTACATTTTTGAAATTCCTTTCTTAGTGGTTACCTAGATCGCGTTTAAAATCTAAATTCCGAACTTCAAGTTTCTATCATTAGTAGTTTTTGCTCTGCGTTGATTCTGTCAGTCAGGACAAAGTCTCATATATATATAGAGATAATAATAATAGAAGCGTGGAAATGCATAAGGGTATAAGTGCCTTAGGAAATTTTTACAGAAATGACGTGACTTATACCCTCTAGGGTGAACTACGTTCAGTGCTTACACCCATGCCATGTTTCATACGTTCATTAAACTCTTTTCTAACAAAAAAACCTTACTTATACCCATTTCTGAAGAATGGCTTTGGCACATACAGCAATTTGGCAAAAAAAAAACTTTGTTTTATTTTTTTGGCACTTAGACCCTTATGCATTTCCACGCTTCAATAATTCTAAATAACTCTTCATTGTGCAAAATATTACCCAAATTTCCAACAATATACGAGTATATTTCCAACAATATACAACAAGTACCCAATATACAACAAATACAACCTAGATCTGGGGGACTGTCTGGCATGCATGAAATGAGGTTGAAGAGACTAATGAATTGTTTCATTAGATTCATCTTCGGTGTCCCCAGGTGCTCCCACGTCTCCAGTCGGTATGCAGAATTGAAGTGGCTCTACCCAATTTTCCGACGGCAATACTTCCTAGGTGTATATCTTTTCCAAACCTTTAGAACCAAGAAACCTCCTTATATCCTCAGTTTGTTCAAACCCTGCTCCTCTATACGTTCACTAAAATACCAGATCCCAAACCTCTTTCCTGGGTATCCATTTTTACCGATCTGCCTCCTTTACAAAATCCTTTATCATCCGTGCTGCCACTTTCTGGAATTCATTACCTGTCTCTATCCGAAAAACTTCATCCCTCACATCCTTCAAAACCCTATTATTTCATCACCTCCTAATTCTCCAATCCCCGATGGCTATGTAAATATGTAAATAGTGAAAACAGTATTAAGGATATATTTATTTGATTTTTATTATATCTTTTAAGCTCAAAAGCTGACCAAAGTTTTGTACTCTACATCCAAATGTTTATCTTACATTTTTTCTTTAAATATTCTGTCTTTGTTATCTTTATTGTATTGCTTTTCTTTCTTGTGTCTACCTTATATTTTAATTCTTTATTTCTTTTTATTGTTTTTTATTATATTTTTTCCAACTAACCAGACAAATGGCTATTAATTTTTTTCGTATTTGTTATTCTTAGGGGACTAAATGTCCCAGAATAAAAATTACTTTTCTTCTTCTTCTTCTTCTTCAAGTACCCAAGTACGACAATATACAACAAGTACCCAAATTTCCAACAATATACGAGTATATTTCCAACAATACACGACAATATATATCCAACAATATACGAGTACATTTCCAACAATATACTCGTAAATTAACAACAACTTGACAATAAACATCAGTAATATATCTGTATGAAACAAAGCAAACTTAAATATATCAAAATTAATTACTGCTGTTATTAGCATATACTTAGTAGTTTTTCTTCTAATGAGAAATTAACAAATGAATGTGAAAAGAATATACCTTACAGGTTTTTACAATGTACCACATGCATAAACATCAAAAATTAAAATAAAAAAAAAATTAATTATTTTTCAAATGAAATAATTATAACTCATTCCTAATAATTTTAAAGTCTATTTTAAAATTTCAAGAAGCTTGTAACGTATCAGTGAAATTCTAAACATATGAATCATCCAAACCAACAGTTTAGAAATATAGTGTTGTTGTTTTTTGTTTGTTTTTTCGAACCCAATCGTTTTTACAATGACTACAAGTGTGAAAGCAGAAAAAGGAGTATACAATATCAATTATGTTAATAAGGAAGTTATTATGTTTCGAACAATTTACGCCACTAGTAAAATACAACTTACTACTTTCAGTACGAGCGAGTGGGCTAGCTGATAGGAACATGTGCAAACAGTATTTGGGGGACCCTTACATAGATTTGAATTTAAAACGATCACCAGATGTTTAGCAGCTGCTACCGGTCAACTTTGTTATCACGTCCTTCCAAACTAGTGCAGCTTCCGTTTACAAACAATTTATTCAGCAAGCACTCCTAAATTTGCATTGTCACAGAATTCGTAATTCATGTATAAATTTGGTGGCAACAAATAATATAGTCGCTAAAGGTTATCTTATCGCCTAATTATTCATCTATTGTTTATAAAGAGTCCAGGAGAAAAGGTTTAAATTGAGGCAAAAGATGAGTGAATTTCCGGTTTTTTTTTGTGTTTTTTTTCATTATTTTATAAATTCGTGTTAACGGATTCTTCTTAGTCACTATCATTTTTATTTATTTCGTAAGCGATAAGGTCCAAACTGCATTTAAATATGTTGTAACACCAATTTGGGTTTAAAATAATTTTATTAACGCCAAATTCTAATAAAAAATGGCAAGCAAACATTTAGAACTCAAACTAGTAACAACGTTACACACAGTAACTACAAGTTACGGAACAGTGAATCGAAATTAACCTTCAGCTTCGATGTGATAACCCACGATTGAATGTGATTATTTGTAAGTTCTATAAATTTCCAACAGATGGCGGTGTAAGTTGAATTATTGACGCAACACTTTTCGATATTTAGGTCGGGAAACATCCAGTTGCCAAATCTATTTTTTTCGGCTTGGACTTGGAAAATCCATCTTTTTCCCAAGGGCAATATGTCACCTCTTCACGTGTGGGGGAAGCATCGAATCTATTTGATTTAGCAAAAGATATTTTGATAACCTGTGTCAGATAGAACCTACCGCTATATTTAATCTCATATCATCATGTGTTATAATGTGAATTTAATCAATCATCAATATATATATTATAAAGCAAAGTGTACAATGTGCGTGCCGAAAAGGCTCAAAAACGACTCAACGTTCAACCAACACTGTTATGTCATCTTATAGCTCTATCGCCTCTAACGATGAAGAAGGTTTCAGTTTTTATCATTAGTGTGTAAAATTGAAGAAAAAAGGAACGGAATTTTAGGCCTCTCGCACAATCTAATTAGCTACCTGTTCGGGTGAATGAATGAAAAATTTAGTTCGTGCTGCAGACTACCAGGAAGCGCTAGGGTGCGTTTGACTCAATATTTATTCTTCTTTCATTCAGTTCGTAATGGCTATATATTTCTTCAGCTGTTATTTTTAAATTACTCAAAATTAAGCCAATATAATTAGTTTCTCCTTTGTGTTTTAAAATAAAATAATTATTTTGTAACTCTGAAAATCAATCAATCAATCAATGAATTAGAAAATCAATGAAATGGAAAATCAACTGAAAATCAATGAATATGAAAATCAACTTGATTCCTTAAAGAAGGCTAATTTATCAACACATTACGTTTAATCAATATATAATGTACAAGTATATATAATGCAATATGAGTGAAAATTTTTTAGTAGTACAGAGAGCGAATAAATACAAACATAAAAAAGAGATAACTTGGCTGAATAAAAAAAAAAGAAAAAAAAAAAAGAAAAAAAAAAAAAAAAAAAAAAAAAAAAAAAAAAAAAAAAAGAGATTACTTGACTAAATATAAATCGAAACAAAAAGTTTTAAGTGTTCTTAGTATAGTAATGAAAATGAAGTTGGTTTGATTACTATGTATATGAGCCTTCCAGTTGACAAAATGACTAACTCCAATTTCAACATTTTTTCAATAAGATATCTCCCCTTATAGTTCAGGATAAAAAGAAATATGGTAAAAAATTATGCCTTCATCAAATTTTTGTATTAGCTTTTTAGTAGTAGTAAGATTCGAGATTTGCAGAGTCCGCCCAAATTATGGGGGATATCTTAAGGGAGATGAAATGGAAGAAAGGTCTTTAAAAAAAAGTTTCTATGAATCTTCGGTAGTTCTATACTTCTGGATCTAATCGGACCATTTCTATGACATGAAATTCAACAGATCGAGAGTTGTAACAGCATATAGTTGAAAAACCATACATTGATAACACTATGATCATTACGCACATATCGCACGTCAGCAAAAAGATGTTAAAAACTCGAAAAAACTATTGTTTTTTAGATAATTACATGTGAAATTTTAACTGCCTTCTCAATTTTACTATGTACCTACACACAGCGACTTGGGGAAATAGTCTTTAATGATAAATAGTCTACGATTGGCATTGGCGGATCCAGGGGGGGGGGCTGTAGCCCCTCCCTTTGGAAAATTTTTCGTCATTTAAAGATAGAATTTGACTTTCCTTAATGTAAGGAAGCAAGTTAAAGAACAAATAGCGTGCAGAACAAGTCGAATTTTAATTGTGGGAAAGGAACATAAAGGTAAAAAAGCTTATTAGCAGATCCAAATAAAGGGCTGTGGGGCTGCAGCCCCCCCCCCCTTTAGGACTGCAGCCCCCCCCCTTTACGATCGGCTGGATCCGCCCATAGGCGTTTAGTTAAAGACGATTGGGGCGTTTAGTGCTAACTCCAACTCAAAAGTATCCCTTTACTGATGCGTTAACACGATCATCCACACCGCAAAAGAATATGGTAAATTACGCCTGAAGCTAACGAAATTATTAATACTATTGTGAATATTATGGAATTGCAGGTTTTTTAATTCTGATTCAAACGGTACTTATAACTTAAAATTGATATTTTTAGAGTTTTAACAATCCGACGTGGGATATACAGATATATACGAGTACAAGTCGATAAATCAGATTTTTCAACTATAATCTAATAAATTATTTACTGATTATTGTTACTAAATTATAAATTTTTGTTGACTGGATGGAATGGGCTTATATGATTCAGGATCACAGAAATCATAAAAAACGAATTTGCACATCTCGACGAATTTGCAGCCAATTTTTCATTTACCAATTTCAACCCCCCATAAAGTATATAGGGTTCCTTATTTGAGGGACTCTGCAGATCTTGATTTTACTATTAATACCAAGTTAAACCCGAAGTTTAAAGTTTTTCTGTTATTAAAACTATTACAGAACTACTGGAGCGAAGCCGGGCACCCTGCCTAGTACATATATAATGGCAAAAGATTAATTTGGTACATTTTTGCTAACTGTCTATTGTTATTTTAATAAACCCTAATCCAATTATATACGTACAACCCTATCCAATTCTTTTACATGTGTGTTATTTATATTTAATCTCGCCTCTGCTAGAGTAATCCAGTAAGTGCTAAATCAATGGATCATTAATACTAACTATGGTCAAATATGAGATGTAAAAAATGTTGATTTTTAGATTAGCTGAAACTTTTTTATATTTTAGTGAGGCCTGATCTCAACTGAAAAAATCTGTTGGGGGGGGGGGAGATATATTTTTAGGGAGGAAAGCTGTGATATAATAAAGGCAATTAAGTTCCACAAAGTATATACATACATACATGTTCGGCGCAACAACTCGTCACCGAGTCCGGGCCGCCTCAAGGAGTCTCCGCCAGTTGGCTCTATCCCGTGCAGCCGCCCTCCAGTCCAGCACGCCGAGGAGAGTCCTAGCATCTTCAGCCACACCATCCATCCACCTTACGTTCGGCCGTCCCACTCTTCTCGTACCTACAATCTCCTCCTTAATTACTTTTTTCGGGATCTCGCCATCATCCATTCTGACCAAATGGCCAGCCCATCGAAGTCTTCCCAATTTAATGACTGGAGATCTCGTTTTCTTGAAAGAGCTCGTACAGTTCCAGGTTCTTTCTTCTTCTCCATGTCTCGCCTACTTTGATGGGTCCATATATCCTCCTCAATATCCCCCTTTCGAACGCCAAGAGCCGCTTTTCATCCGCCTTCTTAATGGCCCAGGCCTCCGAGCCATAAGTTAGTACTGGGCGGACTATTGTCTTTTAGACTTATTTTGGTCTTCCTTGAAAGATAACGATTTTTGAAGTTTCTGGATAAGCTGTAGTAGCACCTGTTGGCGGTTATTATCCTAGTTTAATTTCTTGGGAGACATCGTTTTGGGAGTTTATTTCACTTTCCAGGTAGACGAAGTTGTTGACCACCTGGAATATGTACTGACCTACCTCAAAGTACTCTTCGGTGTTGTTTCCTAGCCCTCCAACCTGCATATACTTTGTTTTCTGCTGGTTTACTTTTAAACCGAATTTTCTTGCAGCTTTCTCGAGGGCAAGGAATGCTTCCCTTAGGGCTCGTTTGGATCTGGCCATTATGTCCAGGTCGTCAGCATATCCCAGCAACTGCACCAGTCTGTTGAACAAGGTTACCCCAACCTGAATTCCTGATCTCCTGACAGCTCCCTCTGCGGCCTGGTTGAAGAGCAGGCATGCGAGCGCATCTCCCTGTCTCACTCCGTTGTCATCGGCTCCGATGCGTACCACACACTTTGAATTCCTCATGGTCATTTTTACCAGCCTTGTCAGCTCTTTAGATATTCCCATTTCCTCAAGAATCTGGTAGAGCTCCATCCGATCCACACTGTCGTACGCGGCCTCGAAGTCGACAAAGAGGTGGTGAGTCGTGATCCGGTATTCCTTACACTTCTCTAATAGCATTCTTAGAGTGAAGAGCTGGTCTATAGTTGACCTACCTCTTCTAAATCCCGCCTGGTAGTTCCCCAATTGTCTTTCCGCCAAGGGGGACAGCCGATCAAACAGAATGCTTGATAGGATCTTGTATGCGCATGACAGGAGTGCGATACCTCGATAGTTTTCGCAGTCAGACTGGTCTCCTTTCTTATGTATGGGGCATATTATGGCTTTTGCCCAGTCCTCTGGCATACGCTCCTGTTCCCAGATCGTCACTATCATGTTGTGAAGTTCTTTTCTTAGCTCCTCCCCACCATATTTCAAGAGTTCTGGCTGGATCTCGTTTATCCCAGGTGCTTTGTTATTCCTTAGCTTCCTCTATCTCATCCTCGTCAGGGGGCTCAGAGCCGTCAACGGGAGCTTGTTCCTCTTCTTCTTCTGGGCTTATATTTAAACAGTCTGCTCTGTTAAGTGCCTCTCTGAAGTGCCGTCTCCATCTTCTGAGTATATCATCTTTTTCTGTGAGGAGGTGGCCAGCCTCATCCTTACAGCATGTAACTTTTGGTTTGGCACGTCTGCCTTCATTTATTTATTATTCATAAATACCAATTATAATTATAAATGCCTTATTCATTTATATCATTTATAAGTCCCACAAAGTAGGGAGCACTAACAGGGTGGGTTACCCCAGCAGAGACTAAACAAGAACCAGAGAAGAGTTTGAAAGGTAAAACTTTGGAAAAGCGGGTCCTGAGAGTGGCTAATTTTGACAGGTTAAAGTTGCAACATCCTATCTATACTTTTCAGTTAAACATGGCCTAGATTAGGTTTATTTAATTTCAGCTTTCGACTTACACTCCTTATACTTGCTCACCTTCTCAGCTCGTAGGTTCCATTGGCAAGATCTCTTCATCAGCATTGGCACAATATTTTTCTATAAGTATCAAAAACAAAAGTTTCTTTGAAATCAGTGTTCCCACATCTGTATCACCCCTTTGTCATGGGCCTTGATTCAATCTTCTTACTTATTAGTTAAAAGCATTGAATTTATCCAATACTCTGTCTATAAACTTCTAGATTATATTTTGGTAACAATACAAAAGCAACAATGAGGAAATACAACATGCCTTATGAAACATTGTCATGTTCTACTTCTTTTAACAATTTGCATTCTGTACCAAGCATTTAGACTCGTTACATAATGTTTATTTCTTACCAGCATATCTGCTTCAGTAAATAATGTTAAACCTTTTTTTCTGTTCCTTTTCATATCAGAAAAAGCATGATCACTTTTTGTTTAAAGCTGTTTATGTTTAAACAAATAAAAGAGGTTTAAGTATACATTTGGAATATCACAGGTAATGAATTAAACCTAAAATCAACTTCTTTTTAAAAACTCTAGATATACTATAATTTAATTAAGACAAATTTTCTGATATGAAAGGATATAGTAATATCAGATAGGATAATAGGAAAGATTTTGATTTGTTTTTTAACGAAAATAATGGATATTCTATAAAAAAAAAAAAAAAATCATGTAATAAAATGAAAGAAACAAGAATACTATTTTATATATTCTTTCATAATTAAAAAATATCGGAATGTTATAAATAATTACAATAAATATATTTCAATACTTCTTCAACATAAAAGACATAAAATAAAACAATATAAATACATAAAAAATTCATATTTGATAGATATACAATATCTTTTGCAAGCGTGTTCTGTTTTCAACTATTGTGCTTCTTTCTAGATTATACGTTTTCAGTCCTAATTGACAACTTTGAGTGGTTATGTATATTTCTTATTAATTATAATTATTATTTATAATCATTACTTTATCGTACTAAAAAGTAAAAAACAAATAAGACTCGTAAACATACATAGAACCTATTATCATACAGTTTTACTAATTGTTTTAATATAAAATAATGTACAAGTTAATAAATACATAAGTACCTATACTTTTTTTTTCTAATTTAGATTTCTGATCAGAATATATCTATATACAGGCTCGTACAAACAATATTTCTGAATTTAAACATTCTAAGATTATACATATACTGTAACAATGACGCTTGGTATTTACATCGGTCTTCGAGACATAATTTAAATAAGAGTGAGAAGCACGCCATTAAAAATAAAAAAATGCTACTGTCCAATATCACTGAGAAGAGTAACGATATCGGTGAAGTACATCATGTTCTCACCGAGGCTCTCTTCAGGACCCTGACCACGAACGAGGGATTACACAGGGTCCTCAGGTGTTAGAATACCCGTCCAAGGCATGACGATTGGTTCTCCTCGTCTTGAGACAGCTCTAGGAAGCCCAATTTGGTGTAGGATTCAACTAATTCATCATTCTTCCGATCGACCAAAGTAAATACACCAGATGAACCTGTGAAAATGTAGTGTACTTAAATAATTAACAACTCCTGACATTAAAACTTTATAGTAGAAAATAAATCAATTAGACTTTACCATTGGCTCTCAGTGCTGCAAGGAGGCATAGAATCAGTCTCTTAGACACAGATTGGTCAGTTACATTATTTCGCAGGCCACAACACATTACTGATGGATTTTGAGGTTTAGAAGCATTAGCAATAATCTCAATCAATGGATCCTAAAAATAGAATAGAACAAAACCAAGTATTAGCACAATTACACGTTTCATAAGAAATACTAAGATTCTCCATCATGCGAAGTCAACTACATACAATTAGAACAAAACAAGGATCATTTAAAATTTGAAAAAAATTTAAAATAATTTATACGGATTTGAAACTTCAAGAAAATACTCTTAGGAAATGAAGGGCACAATGGAGATAATTTAAATAAAAATTATAGAAATATAGTTTTTAAGGCAAGAACTCCACTTTTTTTCACAAGCTGATCATCAAACTTTGTATTAATAGCTGAAACAGCAAGATAAAGGTACTGAGATTCTTAAAAAAAATTTTAAAAAGAAGATATCTTGTATAGGCCTTCTTAGATACTCTATACAGATCAGGTTGCAGTATTCTGGAAACTGTTTGGATATCAACCAAACAACAATTTATAGAAAGTATCCAAAAATATCCATGGAAAAATGAGGAAAAAATCTTTAATTTTTTTTGTTTTGCTATATTGAAAAATAACAAAATTGTTTAGCCTTATTACTGATATTATATTTTCTGTCAGCTCATTCAGGTTTTGACAGTTTATTTACATTAGGTATGGCCAACAGTCCTGTTTAAAGTTAAAAAAAATATGCTCATGAAACCATTTCGGTAGTCTGTTCGGATGTCATGAATATACAACAAAGTATATCTTCATTCTTCCCAATTCTACATCACAGTCCATTACAATATTTGATTAAAAACTATTTCCAATGGTTCAGGTTGATAAGAAAGTACATGGATGAATAAATTTTTATGCTGTCCCTTTTCATTGTCGGAAGCAAGACTCAAACTCAATTGATCCAATAGACCTAATTTTCGCAACATTCAACACATGAATTATTACATGCAAGAAGATTATTATTTTACAGTGATTATTATAAAACATATCACTTTCATAATATTATCTAACTATAATAAGTATTGAAAGATAGAATACAATACTTTTCCCAATCATTATTTAAAAACTGGATGATGTAACATAAAAAAGTCAATAAAAATCTTAGATAGAATCCTCTTCTATGTCTTGACTATCTTCTACAAAAATTAATAAAACTTTTAACAGTCATTATACCTTTATTATATCGTCGCTGTGAAATCAAACCGGCATATGTGCAAAATATAAATTTTTCATCTGAAGTTTTAAATTTATCACGCATGTGATATTTTGCATTTAACGTACGTTTGGTTCACTTCAGCGCCACCTTATGCATGAATAAAATTCAGATGAAAACTGCTTATTAAAGTAGTAGGTAAGTAGGCGTATTGCGCAATAGATCTGTTTTCTGATAAAAAAAATGGCTATTTCCACTTAAATGCATACCGGCCCAACGCCATCTGGTGGATTTTGATTCAACTATACGATATGCTGGTTTGACATAAAAATAGACGGGAAATTTTTTTTTTTTTTTGACACCAACCACTCAAAAACTCAATTTTTGCACATATGCCAGTTTGATTTAACAGCAACAATATATGCGTCATTAAACTGAACTTTTAAAAGGACACAGGCAATTTCTACCTCCTCCTAGAGAGAATTAACATTTACTAAAATAATTATAATAAAAAGTGGGTTTTTACCTGAGAGTTCGTTCTTGAAGGGATGTCTTTGGCATTAATGAATGCCATAGCATACCCAGCTACAGTCTTCTCTTCTCGATCTTCACACTCTTCCTCAACAATGAAGCAAATATCAGTAGATATCTGAATGAGACATTCGGTCAACCGAGACAAGGACAGCCTATCGAGGGCAGCAGAATCAGAACTGGTAGGTTGCTCCATGGACTGTGAAGCCAGTTCCTTGCTAATACTGACAATCTGTTCATTATCACTTGGCTGGTAACCTCTGATAGTATATATAGTACTGCTAACCGTCTGAGGCACCTTGTATACAAACAGGTCTGATCCTCCATCAATTGGAATAAGACGCTAAAGACAAAAAAAGGAAGGTATTAATCAGGGGAAAACAGATACATTATACTTTTATTAAAGTAGTACAGATATAGATTTTAATAAAATTTAATCTTATTTTTAAAATGGTTTGTAAATTAAAGTAATTTAGTATCATATTATAGTTACAGTAAAGATAAAATATACCGAAACTGATGCTCTAAATTCCATTTGGTCAAAGCTAATCAATATATATTATAAAGCAAAGTGTACAATGTGCGTGCCGAAAAGGCTCAAAAACGACTACACGTACTATCAAGTATGTTATGTCGTCGTATTGCCCTATTGCCCCTAACGATGAAGAAGGTTTCAGTTTTCATTTTAAGTGTGTAATGTTAAAGGGACAAGGGCTGTAATTTTAAGCCTCTCGCTACATGTAATTAGCCCCTCTAATAAGCCCAGGGAGTTAATGAATGAAAAAATTTAGTTCGACATTTGGAAGCCAGGAGCGCTAGCTAAACTCAATTCATAAGGTTATCGTTCATTAGTTCGGTTTGTTATGGTTTTAGCTTCAGCTGTTTTCTTTAAATTACACGAGATTATGTTTAAATAATTATTTTTTCTTTTTTCTTTTTAAATAAGGTCATTACATCTCTGCAATGAATTGAAGTTAAAAATAAACATAACCAACTGGATCCCTAAGCGAATTAAGTTTTACAGAATAGGAAAGAATTGGTCGAAACATTGCCTTTAATCAATATACAATATAAGAGTACATTTACAACAACAGAAAAATTGCTTATTAGTGTAGTGAGCGAATAAAAACGTTAGTTTTTAAACTGAATAAAATAGAGAACCTACAGATATTATGAATAAAAGATATAACCTGATGGATTGTATATCGAAAATAAAGTGTTCATATAATATTTCTGTTTAATAGTTCTGTTCTCTTCGTAAATTTTCAACCGAATTCGAAAAAGGAGAAGTTACTCAACTTGATAAGGATGCGGTATCGTCATGAGAATGGTCTCAATGGAATCAGAACATAGAAACAATACAAAATGGTACGTACCAGGACATATTTGCTGCCAAAATAATTGTTCTTAATCTACAAAGGGAAGAAAACGCATTGAGAGAACCGCATTAATAGCATCTCTTTTACCCAAAACATATATGGGCGGACTCTGAGGTTTCAAAACTTTGAATACTAAACTGAAGTTTCAGGATGGTACAAATTTTGTTTTAACCATGATTAATTTTTGTCTATTTTTCTGTACTATTACATTTTAAAGTTATTCTTTCATTCCACCTATTCCACAACTCCCTGAGCAAAGCCGAGCCCCACAGCTAGTTACTAATAACATAAACATGAACAAAAAGTTCTAATTTTTGATACAGTCATAAATACTACAATCTGTTAAGGTGACCAAGTAAGGGGGATTCAAGGAAATAGACCAAGTGAAACAAGTACAAAGCTGCCATAAGAACTATTGGTCTACGATAGAGCCCCAATACATAGAGCCCAGAGGTTACATGCTGTATTCAGAAACCCTACAACGACTGCTCATATTCACCCTAAAACTCAATTTAAGTTATCTTTCGAAAATATTAAAAATGGAAAATGAAAGGTGTCCAAAAATAATAGATAATTCAGCGTGGTCAGCATCATTGCTAAAGATATTTACTTCCTCAAATTGATATTTAAAACATGAGGGCAGATTCAAACAGGTGCCAAAACACTCGAGGATTCTTAGGCAGGCAACACTTATATACTTTTCGCCATCACAGCCTCTAGAGTATTATATCGGAAAAATAAATACTTATAGGCATTAAATAAGCATTTAAAGCTGAAGAATTTTAAGTTTACCTGTAAATCAGCAGTGAGACCTCCCCTGAAAACCCAAGGTTCTTGTTCTCCGCTCATGAAGCTTTCTTTCCAGCCTTTTGAGAACCCTGAATTCATGAATAAAATTTAAACAATTTATAACTGAATTAGTAAATACTTCAATAAACTAATATTAAGTCCTTAATTCAATTATTTTAAAGTAAAAGAGAATTACTCAAACTGTCTTAGAAGAAACCAAAATACCATGTTATGATGAATCGATAAAAAAAGCAAAATAAATTAATACGAACTGATTAAACTATTTGAAATTTAATAAAAATTCAATATATTTTCTTTAATAAGATACAACAGTTTTTCCATGTATTGATTACATTAGGTTACATAAATAATGATATTGAATAAAATCTAATTTGTTTTAAAAATATTTTAGGCCGGATAATTTCAGTAAATTTTCTAGTAAAGCTTAAACCACTAAAGGAAGATTATTGATTCGGAACAGCTGAAAAAAAATCCTGAAATATTGTTTTATTTAGAGTTTAAAGGTAAAAATTTAAGTTTTATTAACCCTTTAATGGCTCTGGACCATATATCTCAGAAAAAAAAGACGGTTCCCACAAGCGGACGAGATTACTCGTGGCGGGGCACCAATCCCCAGTAGTGGAAGACGATATATCTTGCAACTGGTTTCTCACTTATTTAACGTCCCCCGCTTCACACGAGATAACTTGTCATGACAGAAGCACATCCTTCGGAGACTTAATAAGTACATCTAGGGGCAGCTAGGTTGCAGGTGTGTCTTTATTAGGGAAATGTTTCTTCAACCATTATTCATTTCAAGTTCAAGACGCTCTGAGCGTTAGTCTTCTCCTTTTATCTGTCTGTTTTTTTCAGCAATATTCCCTGTTTTATTTCGCTAGTTTCAGTGTTGATTTGGTCAAGTCGCAAAAGTTGTTCACTGAGCAATAATAAAATTATTATAATTTTGCACATTATTACCTTCATAAATCATGAATAAATCCCTTCCCACATTGAATATCCCCCCTTCCAAAAATTACAATGTAGGTGAAATACAAGTTTTATAATTCGACCTTGTATTCTCTATCACCATAGGGGAGAAGTTTCCGTGCTTGAAATAAGAAAAGGAGTCTTATAGTAGAATAGTACAAACAAACTGCTGAAAAATTAATAGTTTTGTCGCTAGACAGAATATTAATGGATTAAAATTAGAAAAATTCATAACAAATGTTTGTTTACATAATGAGTATTCTTCATGTTGGCTATCCATTAGTAAATCCTTAATTAAAACTAAATAATCTAATATAAGAGAATTTTTTAGAAACAAGCAAAAAATATGGTATTCTAATAAATAGAAACAAAACAAAATGAGAATTAATTGTAAATATCACTTTTCATTTTCGAACAGCTTATTTAAATATAAGGAATAAGGTAAACTTAAATAATTACAAGTATAGTTTCCGACAGCTGGATTCTCTGACATTTGTCCCACTTTTCCAGTACCTACAAAACAACAAAACAAAAAATCAAATCACAATTTTCTCCTACTTATATTATTGGAATAACCAGGTAGTGGATATAAGTGGATAATGTTACCTAGCCAATTTATATAAGAGTTGAGAGTAGAAATTACTGCTCTCATTTCCCAAATATAAGGATATAATTCATACATCAGCTCCTTATTACTAATACTGTTTAATTTCTGAAAAAGTCTATTCACATTTTTACTCATCTCTTCTAGTTTCTTAGCTCTTTCATGCCATTCTTCCCCCTGTCAAAAGAAATAAGTTCATAGACATGATCAGTTTTTTCAATAACATTTAAGATTCACAAATTAAATTTTGATGAATAAAATCAATTATGGCCAAGGAAATTATTTGATCAAATAATAGCCAGAGCGTTTAAGCTCTCAATTGTGCCAACTTCTTCCCTATCATGTTTAGATTGGAATTATACTTCTTAAGCTCAAATTACATGCTTAAGTTTCTGGGCCAAACTTTTGAAC